>OV277867.1:25171380-26371380 GCA_922989275.2 Gari tellinella | reverse complement strand
ACGTTCTGTGTTTTTCGCTTGGTTTGAAAGCCGACACACTGGCTTGATTTCCCGATAAATTTTGTCGCCATGATCTATAGAAAACTGTTGCCGTGGTTTCGCGTCACAACTAAGCACGTGGACCTGACAATCAAAATCTATCAGGTTCACCGCTCCAATTATGCTGATAGGCTACTTTGAGTATCTTAAAGATACTTAAGCTTAAGCATGTTAGTAACTGTGCATGGTTAGAAAAAACAATTTGTCGTTAACGATTATTGGAATGGATTATCTGTAGATACTTTCAGACATAATCATTTAAGGGTCAAATAATTTGTATCCCGATAAGACGCCGAGTTACTCGGCATCTCATCTGGATCCAAATTATTTGCCATTGTTGTCACAAACTGGCCTATAGCGTGCAGAATGCCGAGATACTTAAAAATAATTCTGCAACTTTCTAAATCGTTCCGTCATATTCAAAATCTTAAAACTTCAGGGATTTTCTCTTCGTAATAGATGGATCTTTAAAGTGTGATCAAATGGAATAAATTGTTTAGACAATATACACATTCATCTGGAAACTATTAAATAGTGTTTTAAAAAGAGCTTTAAGTTCCACATAAAGTAATGTTTCTGGCTATTAAGCATGTGTCTCGTGGAATTAAGTGCAATTTTCCGTCGGATTATTCCTCGATAATGTGATACGTGTTTCACATGTAAGTGTGGTGTGTATGTCATAATGGTTGGGAAATAGTGATTTAATTGCGTCACGATGAGTGATTTAATTGCGTCACAATGATAGTGACACGGAGATGTACGAGCGGAGATATCCGGCGGTTGTCAAGGTCGGCCCCACGCCGCTACAGTTGTGGGGATTACCGAAAGAATTCTGTAGTGGTGAGTGAGGGGGCCTCTGTCAGAGTAAGAATTACCTTTCATTTATAATCATATATCGATATATTGAAAATGTCATGTTTCATTTAGGACTACAGTTTCGATACATTAAAAATACAACGTTTCATTTATAACCATAGTTTAGATACCAAACATTTATACTCTCGATACCTTGAAAATATTACATTTCATTGATAACAATACATTGAAAATGTTATCTACCATTTACCTGTATTACCATAGTATCGATACATTAAATATCACCTTCGATGTTATGTCACATTCCCCTTACAGTGGAGAATCTGTTATTCTTTCCCGTTTAAACGCAAACGTACGCAAACGCAAAGCACTAAAACGTAGAAAAGAACAACTTTTAGACAATTCTGATAATTCATGTTTATCTTGGTGGCAATTAGTGTGGAGCCTGATCAGACGCCGAGTTACCCGGCGTCTGATCTGGCTCCAAACTGTTTGTATTGTAAAAAATAGTTATAGCGTAAACGCGTTTATTGGGAAAGAATAACACATTCTCCACTGTATAACCATAGTTTCGATACATTAAATGTCACCTTTCATTAAGGACTACATTCTCGAAACATTGAAAATGTCACATTTCTTTTATAACCATAGTGTTGATATATGTACCGGTATAATCATAGTAGGCCTATCGATACATTAAATAACATTTTCTATTTAGGACTGCACCATTGGTCCATTGAACATGTTTCATTTCCTTTATAAGCATAGTTTTGATACAATGAAAATGTCATATTTTTGTTATTGATGTCTCGATAAATATTTAAATGTCATCTTCCATTTATAACCGTGGACTTGGTCCATTGAAAAATAACCACATTTCCTAAATAACAACACGTGTTTTCTTTATTGACTGAAAATGTCATCTTCCATTTATAATCAGTCTGGATACACTGAAAACGTGACCCTTCATGTTTAATCAAGGTCTCGTGTGAAAATCTCATCTTTTTCAGACCAATCCTTTACTCAGAAAATGTAATGACATCAATGGATCTATCTGACCTATATCTTATGTAATAAGATACAAATGCATGTATATGCTACCTTTCTTAGTACAACAATGTTCTATAATGTTCAATATCTTTAAAAGATACAATGCAGTAAAGACTAGCGAGAGCAACGCTTTGTTTTTTTTTATTGTGTTAAAGGCCTTTGACTGCTTAAAACAAATTAAATTAAGGCAAAAAAGGCTTCTAAAGGAGTGTTCTGTCTTACTTGAACCCCTTCACTGCCATGACGTCATAAATTTTAAACAATTGTCGTCTGCTTTTATTTCTTAAATTAAATATTTAGTTATTTTGAATTATGAAATATTGAAATGAGTGTAAAACAGTTTGTATCCTGACCAGACGCCGCGTTACGCGGCGTCTGATCAGGATCCAAACTGTTTTCCAATTACTAGGGTAAGGCAGTGAAGGGGTTAATCCTGTTTCTAGCTGAAATTGAATTGAATTTATCACAATTTTATTTTGTTCACAAACCCTTATTATGTACCTTTCTTTGGAGAGAACTCTCATTAGCTCTGTCTGTTGTCAAATCATTTTCTTCAACTAAAGTATTGTTTAAATTAACATATTTATTAACCATCTCTTCGAGATGATTCTAATGGGTAGTCATATAATTTGGTTTGGTGAAGAAATAAGGATTTAAATATTTGACATACTGATCCATACTCTCCTTATATGTGTATATGGTTATAAAGCGTTTTAGATTATCCCGGTATCATTCTCAAGCTTTTGATTGTTAGACTGGAGCATTCTGCTCAAATCTGACAAATCGAAGCTTGAAATCCATCTCAGATTTATGGTCATTGGACTAGTATTGCCGTATACTGACTTTTTTTTAAGAGAACTCTTAAGGGGAACACTATTCTTTCATCTCAACAGTTGTTCTCTTAAAACAGTATTGGAATGGATAAGGCATCGAGTAACTAGCGTACGATTGATTTGAGATAGAAAAAACAAATATTTTCAAAACTGTTCATGTCCTTTGTTTTATACATGCATGTAGCATTTATATTCGTGTTTCAGTTCGTTGAAAGTGGGCAATATTAACTGTTTGCCATTGAATATGGTTAATAATGTATTTTCAATATATACTTTCCCTTGCATGCTCAATTAAATGTAAGAACTTCGTATCAAGGTGATATATTACACTGGCAGATCTAAAGCCCCCCCCCCCCCCCCCAGTATTTTAATATATAAACGCTTTCTGATATATTATTACTATGCATAGCTTTGTAATTTAAAAGTTTGGTGAACATAAAACGTTTGCACATTAACACGTTCAACGTTAGCGACGAGTATACTCGTCATTTTACAAACAGTGTACCTGTTAGGATTACATTTACCCCATGCAAACAGTGTAGACCCTGATCAGAGGGATCTTTAAGGAGCCATCTGATCAGGGTCTACACTGTTTGTCATTTTGAAATATATGTTAAAGTCACCCCTAAATAGTCAATAATGGACTAGACATATTTTGAAATTGGAAGTGTTCATTTAGAGTTTCACGGGTGAATGAGTTCACATGGACACAGTCTATAACGGTAACCAAAGTCGACAACATGTGTCTAACAATGGGGAAGACAATGTTCTTTCCCAATAATAGCGTGTGTGCTCATCACTTCTTTTCAAGGCAAACAGTTTGACACCAGATCCGACGACGTATAATCAGGTTGTTCGTTGCTTTATATCACCTTTCAGTAAAAAAAAAAAAAAGGATTTTTGTTTATTTGTTTATTTTGAATTTTGCTCTCAAAGGAGTAAATAAGAGCGACCAGTCAACTTTGGACGTTCACTACCCAGAAGAGTTTACATAGAGGATAATTGTTTTTTTTTCAGTATAAGATAGAAATTTAATTCATTGAGTGAACATCAGACGTTATATTTTCACGAGTGGCGAAGCCACGAGTGAAAATATAACAGTCTGATGTTCACGAAATGGATTTAATTCGATCTTATACTGAAAAATACAATTATTCTATCTATTTATGCGTTTAAGGGTGTATCAATGTCATGAGCCATTTTTTCAAAGTATTAAACTTTTTTTCTATCATTGTTTTTTTGGAAGAGCTATTTATGATGAATGAAAAAATGTAAAAAAATATATATGGTGGTGTCCTTTTTTTGAGCTACAGCGATTTGAAAAAGGTATGTCAAATTTGGATTTTTTTCTTCAAATTTTACCCATTCAGAGTACAAGCTTCTGTAAAATCTATTTCAAAACAAAACAAAAATGTTAATTTGGGTTTTCTTTATTTATTTCATGTCTATGGTGGTATGTTCACATATATAAACCAAATTTAGACAAAGCAGGCACCAGGTTTGAACAATATGGATCCTTGAATATCGAAAATATGCTTTATATAGGGCATGATTTTATTAGATTTTTTATTTTATGAAAAAAAGTAAAAAAGTTTGAAAATGAAATACATGTAGTTCTAGTATTTAACTTTTTCTTATATTCTACCAGATGAAAGCCCATACTAAGGCAGTTCAAAATATGAAAAGAAATTGAAAGGTCAGTGTTGAAAATTTTGAGTTATTAAAGTAAAAAGAGTTATCGCCCCTTACAAAAATTAAAAAGGACCATACCGATGATATTTAGAGCTTTATAAATTTCACATTTTGTGCCTTTTTTTTCTTAAATTAGTTTTTGTATGAAGAAATACTACCATAGATAGGAAATAAATAACACAAAATCAAATTATCATATTTGTTTTCATTTAAAATGGGTTTTATTGAAGCGGGCTGTTTGAAAAGGACAAAATAAGAGGAAGTGGGTGGGGTAAATTTTACATGGCCGTAGAGCCAACTGTTGTTCACCAAAATGTACACTTTTTCTATTTTTTCATTCATCTTAAATAGCTCTTCAATACAAAACCATCATAGAGTGTTTTCATGTACATTGAAAAGTTCCCAAATTCATGACATTGATACACCCTTAAGCCACTTTTTAAACGAAATTGTTCGACAATTGAGAAAGCGAAAGTAAATGATTTACCCCCAACTTTATATCGAACATATTTTCGAAACAGTTTCCCGTACGATGACGTCACTTATTTATTGATTTGACGTCATCCGAATTACTTCGTTGCTCCCGAGTTTGGATTCGTGCTCTTCCGGTGAGTAGTTCGCGACAAATCGGACTACCGGAATTTAACGATGAGACACGATTGACTACGATTCTTGGGGAGCCCTACGGGGAAATTCATAATAAAAGCGATTGGTGATAATCCACTGCAGTGGATTACCAAGTGATAATCCACTGCTATTTCGTGGTAATTCACCGAAAAGCATAAATAAAATAGCATTTCCCCCAAATGATACTGTTACCGATACGTAGTTTAGAGCCCCTTTCTATGCTGAAAAGGTACATTTTTATTTTCATACAGTCTAGACCCCAGTAGGATATGCACTTCATGTATTTGTTTAAACTGTTGTTTTCTGTACTATTATAAGAACAATCCTATAATTCAGCTGGACATATTTAAAAAGTTGAATAACATAAATAGGATTATGATGTATAAGGTACAGTCTTGCGAAATAATTGTATATGTATATTACGTTGTGATTACTGGTCAGGCTCCAAGCTGTTTGCCACTCATATCAAAATAACTCGTACAAATAAACAAAACATTTGTTATATTCTACATTTCCCCGTGTTGTGGTTGTATTTAGTTTTGTTTGAAAGAAAAACATATTGTTTCACTGTACGTTGGAATAATATTGTTACCAAACAAAATAACGTCTATGTGCCAATCTCTGATATCCATTGTAAACAGTTGCGAGCCAAATCAGAGGCATTGTATGACCAGTAGCGTGCTCAGTTACATGTACCACTGTCTGTTGGTTAGGTTGTATGTGCCCCATCATGAGCAGCGTGCAGAGTACAGTAGAGAAAACGTTTCCTTTCAAAATAATCGCGTTTAAGCTAAAACTGTTATTTTTATTGCAAACATATTGGAGCCAGATCAGACGCCGGATAACCCGGTTTCTAACCAGGCTCCACTGATTGCCACTCAGAATAAAACTGGTATTTAACTTTTTCAAATGTTGTCATTTTCTATATTTCATTACAATGCATCTGTTTGAACGGAAGCATAACGCTTTTCTCCACTGTATTTCAGACCGATAGCCAACTCGAAATCGATGGCCATCGACGGCCATCGCTTTCCTTACTTAACTCATGGCAGGCCTGAGCTGTTTTCTTTTCAACTATGACACTGATTTTTATCATCTTCAAAATGCATATAGAATCTACTGTAATGGTACACATCTGATTGGTTTTTTAGTATTATTGCATTGCGCACCAACTGTAATAATTTTTTTATAAACACCTTGGCGACGAGAATATTCATTAATAACAAATAATACACAAGTGAAGTGTACACTTGTCCTATGCAAACTGGGCGAATGGTACAGTGGAGAATCTGTTATTCTTTCCCGTTTAAACGCAAACGTACGCAAACGCAAAGCACTAAAACGTAGAAAAGAACAACTGTTTGACAATTCTGATATTTCATGTTTATCATGGTGGCAAACAGTTTGAAGCCTGATCAGACGCCGGGTTACCCGGCGTCTGATCTGGCTCCAAACTGTTTGCACTGGAAATAATAGTTTTAGCGTAAACGCGTTTATTGGGAAAGAATAACACATTCTCCACTGTACCTACTTGTTCTATGAACAATTGGACTACAGTATTTCCACATGACAGCTACTGCACAGAATATCATCTTACAACGAATTGTTTAACTCACTATCCCTGAAATTTCTAATAGAAAATTCCAGTTTGCAATAAAAACTGGTCCCTTTTAAGACTATTTAGATTTGTTTTTAACAGTACACGTATGGCTATATGACAAACAGTGAAGTCCCTGGTTGGAGGGCTCCTGCAGGAGCCCTCTTAACAGGGACTTCACTGTTTGCATAATACCAGTGTACTCTTAACAGGTACACTTTTAGCAAATGACGCATATATGCGTCACCAGGGCTCAATGAGTTAAAACGATGATAAAAATTCAAAAATGGATTAGTAGTCATAAGAAAGTTGAATTATTTTATTGAAAGTTTAAGAGATGAATGAGTAAAGCTTAACCCTTTACCCAATAACCCGTTTATAACATTAGATACAGGTGATCACGTAAAGCAGGTTGAAAGTAAAGCAGAATGTGCCTTAAGGCACATTCTGCTTTACTTTCAGCCTGCTTTAAACTATCATCTGCTAGGTTATATAAAAATATTTGTTATTGTAATTGTTCATGAGGGTATAAACTGGAACTATTTTCTTCAGCGGAGGAATCAATTAAATACGCTAAAAGTCGCTTCTATGGGGGAAAGGGTTAAGCACATCTTTAAAACTGTTTATGATATAATAATGCAGTTTCAGTTTTTAATATTCAAGTTAAATCAAGTACAGCCGAAACTCAACGCTTCAAACTCGCTTAACTCTTTCCTCCCTGAAACTTTAAATGGACAATTCCAGTTTCCATTTTAGTCTAGTCCATTTCTGACTTTTAAGGGTTGTTTTTGTCAATGTTTGGCATTATGACAAACAGTGAAGACCCTGATCAGAGGGCTCCTTTCGGAGCCCTCTGATCTGGGTCTTCACTGTTTTCACAGGACAAGTGTACTGTTCACATGTTCACTGTTTGAAAAGGACGCCTATAAGCGGGACTAGGGCTCAAAGGGTTAAATCGATCGAAACGGTATTTCATAGTTGAATTTGGATAATTCGATCTCGCTTAAGTCGAACATACTTGGAAATAAGGTTATGTTCGAAGTAACGAGTGTTCGAATTATCGAGGTTATACTGTAATATGCATTTTATGTCAGACTTTACAAACATTCTAGGGACTGAGTAAATCTCAATATGAATTGACAAATAAATTAACCATTGTCACACTATTTACATTATGTCACAGTATTGCCATTTGCAGTCAGAGTATAATTACCTTGGAGAATTTATTTCGAAGGGAAAATGTCATTTTATCTGTGCACTGCCTTACATAGACTGAACTGGTTAATTGCAAACAGTTTGGATCTTGATCAGGACGCAGCGTCTGACAAGAATCCAAACTGTTTGACACTCATTTACTTCAATATTTGTTACGTCAAAATATTTAAAATTTAAATCTAAGAAATAAATGCAGACGGCAGTTGTTAAGGGTGTATTCAACCCATAAGCGATTTTTTCAAAGTATCAAACTTTTTTTCTATCGTTGTTTTTTTGGAAGAGCTATTTATGATGAATGAAAAAATGGAGAAAAAAATATATGGTGGTATCCCACTTTTTGAGCTACAGCGATTTAAAAAAGGTATGTCAAATTTGGACTTTTTCTCTCAAATTTTACCCATTCAGAGTACAAGCTTCAGTAAAATATTTAAAAACAAAACAAATATGGTAATTTGGGTTTTCATGTCTATGGTGGTATTTTCACATATAGAAACCAAATTTAGACAAAGCAGGCACTAGGTTTGAACAATATGGATCCTCAAATATCAAAAATATGCTTTTTATAGGGCATGATTTTATTAGATTATTTTATTTTATGAAAAAAAAAGTAAAAAAGTTTGAAAATGAAATAGTTCTAGTATTAAACTTTTTCTTATATTCTACCAAATGAAAGCCAATGCTAAGGCAGTTCAAAATATGAAAAGAAATTGAAAGGTCCGTGTTGAAACTTTTGAGTTATTAAAGTAAAAAGAGTTATCTCCCCTTACAAAATTTTACAAAAAAGTACCGTATCGATGCTATTTAGAGCTTTATAAAATTATACATTTGGTGCCTGTTTTTTCTTAAATTAGTTTTTGTATGAAGAAATACTACCATAGATAGTAAATAAATAACACAAAACCAAATTATCATATTTGTTTTCATTTAAAATGGATTTTATTCAAGCGGGCTGTTTGAAAAGGACAAAATAAGAGAAAGTGGGTGGGGTAAATTTTACATGGCCATGGAGCCAACTGTTGTTCACCAAAATGTACACTTTTTCTATTTTTTCATTCATCTTATATAGCTCTTCAATACAAAACCATCATAAAGTGTTTTCATATACTTTGAAAATTTCTTAAATTCATGACATTGATACACCCTTAAGAAGTGATGATATCATGAAAGGGAGGGAGTTAAGTGTATCTCGTAAATATGAACTGATCTATAGTCTTTAATGCGGCGCCTGACCTGGATCCAAACTATTTGTCACTTATATTCAACTTTTCTTCAGATAAAAAACATAAAAAAGATTTTGATTTTTTTCTTTTCACAGGCGATAAATTAGACGCAGACGACAATTCATCATGGTAACAGTTTACACCTGAAATGCCATAATGACGTTATATAACAGGTTTAGTCCTGTTCAGACGGCACGTTAACAACCCATTTGTAAATGCAAATACAATTTAGCTTGGTGTTTTAAAGGGATAAAACTTAACCCATTTTATGCGGGATACACTTTTAGGTGTACCTCTAGGCAAACAATTTTGATCTCAAAATGTGGGGCCTGATCTGAGATCAAAACTGTTTGCTGCTAAGTCAATATTCTATCGGAAACTGCTAAAATATTTTGCAAATATATGAGTTATACCCGCTGCAGACGACATTTTAAAATGGCCGCCAAATATTACCCAGCATACAATGGGTTAAAGTCTCTGAAATCCAGACAAAATTATCAGTCAAACGCATTTTCTTACTCACCAAAAATGAAGATTAATACAGAGGACAGAAAGAAGGAAATCTCTTACGCAGAATGCATTTAAAACGGTGAATTGGTAAAAATCTCACGAAAAAACTTGTGAAAGGGTTAAAGGGGACTTCTGCATTTGCTGATCTGCATTATACTGTTGTCTGCCTTGAACGATTGCAAGCACTTGAAATGGAACTAGCAGAAATTTGAACGACCTCATAAGATTTGACAGACAGGAAATAATGTGACCGGCACCATGCATGTGTCTAAATGTTAATCGTCCGCTGGTCGACTCGTGACTGTCTTAACCCGTTACCCCTTAGCCTGTTTCTATTTTTGAAGATGTGTGACCACTTAAAGCAGGTTGAGAGTAAAGCAGAATATGCCTTAAAGCACATTCTGCTTTACTTTCAGCCTGCTTTAAGCTACCATCTGCTAGGATATTAAAATTATTTCTTTTGGTACATGTTCATGATTGTATAAATTGGAACTATTTCTTCAGTGGAGGAATAAATTAAATGCGCTAAAAGGCTTTTTTATTTGGGAAAGGGTGAACCGAAAAATTGTGTTTTTCTCTCTTTTGAAACATTCTTTATTATAATGGTTATTGGCGAAACATTTACAACTGGTTTATACTATCAGATAAGAATGCTTGTCAGATACAAAAGCATGTCCTGTAGCTACTCATATGTCATATCCTTACACTTTCATTGAAATGACGTCATCTGTCGTGGTGTCGTCTGCTTTCATTTAACAAAATTTAAATTTTAAGTAAATTTCGGCTTCTGATAATGATGCAAACTGTTAGTAAATAACCATGGCACAGAAAGGCAATGAAGGAGTTTTACTTTCAACCTGCTTTAAGTGGTCATCTGTCTCCAAAACTAGAAACAGGCTATGAAGTAATGGGTTGAGAGAACACACAAAAGAAGACCATTGGGGTTCTTTTTTTTTTTATCATTTTATTTTTCCAAGACTTTACAATTCTGTTTATAAATGTACATGCAGATCGTTTTAACAAAACATTTCATACATACATAAAATCGCAAAAGTCTAAGGTTATGCTATGGGTATATTTATATAAAAAAAAAAGTTTTGAAGAGTTTTTTAAATAATTTTTGAAGAAAAAAAAACACACACCCAAAATCCAAAAAAGCCAAAAAAGAAAAAAAAGCCGAAAACAAAATCACCAGATGTTCCAAAGACCAGCTTTCAATGTGATATCAGAAGATATCAGGGAGTTATTTAAAAGTTATGTTTACATGGGGGATAAGGTCTTTTGAACAAACAAACCACATAAATAAGCAAAGAAAACAAAACAAACAAACAAACAAAAAACAATGAGCAACTCCACGTAGACAATTATAAGAAAGAATTTCGAAGAAAAGGTTTCCATATAGCTTTGTGTTTCTCGAGTTTACCCTTTCGTTTTGCTATCAGAGTTTCAATATCTATTTTTTCCTTTATGTAGTGTTTGACTATCTCTGCTAGAGTCTAAATCGCTCACACTTGATTTTCCGCTCCGTTTTCGCTTCTTCTGTATTTCGTCTTCAATATCACACATTCTTTTTTTTAAACAGTATACTTTTCAAGCGCTCGAGCGTCACGCTTATATACACTGTAAGTTGTCGACCACTGCGTGTTATAATAGCCTATCCGTACTTTTCAGTTAGTAAAGTTAGTTCATTTTACTGTATACTATCTCCAGTCTATGCATACGTTTGCAAATTACATAGTTTTCATAGTCAAAATGCTCGAAAATGCCACAAATGTTAAATTGCTTGTAAATGTGGTTGTATTTACCGGTGTTTTATTATCCTCATATCCAAAATTTAGTTCACAAATCCTTTTCAATCCTTAAAAAACTTTTTTCTTTCGAGACAACGAGATGTTTACATGTTGTCTTGGCTGGTACCCCCTAAAAAAAATCAATTGGGGTTCTTAGATACAAGTAGGTTCTTGACTCTCTCATCGCCAAATTTAACTTGAGGTTTCTACCCAATTCACAGCCACATTGTCTTCTGCTTCATTATTGTTGTCTGCAATATCATTTTAAGAAATATTTAAGGCAGTATGACTGACATTATTTTAAAACAAGTGTCAAACAGTTCGCATCCTGATCAGATGCCGCTTTACGCTGCATTTGATAAGGATCCAAACAGTTTCACAAAGGCGCCTTTTTGCGTCATCGACAGTGAGTGGGTTAATGAAAGCGATCAGAGCTTTTTGAATTATTCTGTATCCTGCATTAAGCATACTTGTCCTCAGTGAAAATCATTATAATGCGACCCATTCGTGTTCGTTTTATAGAATAAGGACTGTACAATGTGAGTAGACTCTAGAGAAGAAGTCACAATATATGGTTTAGTGGTGACACAAAAGAGAACATTATCTCTAGTTTTGTTGCATTTGTGTATGGATTCAGTCCTATCATAGGATAGTGATTAATACCGGGCATGTACAGCAGAAATAACTCTTAAATGATTAACCCATTACCCCATAAATACGCCTTTTTACACATTTAATTTATTCCTGCCTTAAGGCACAATCTGCTTTACTTTCAACCTGCTTTAAGTGGTCATCTATATTAAACGTTATAAACGGGTTATTTGATATAGGGTGAAATGTTTAAACACAATCGCAATGCATTTGTATGAAGAAAATAAAAGTCCTTTTGAAAATTTAGAATATTTTTTCTGAGGAACAAACAATTTGGAACCTGTTGAGATGTCAAGCTGCTTTGCAAAGGGACCAAAGGGACCAAACTGTATGGAGTACAGTCAATACACAACCAACTCAATCAAAGTACATGTACTTGCGAGTATTGATGATGAGTTCAAACTGAAATACAGAGAATCGGAATGAAAAAGGAAAATCAGGATATTAATAATGAAAATTCTGAAAAACAATATTTCTTTTTAAATGTCTTTGACAGTGTGATTTTACCTATGTAAATCAATATATAGAGAGAACTTGTAACGTTGAATAATACTGTAAAGAGCCCGAACAAAATTGGGGCCTAAACCGAAATTCGTAGATGATTGTAACACTTTAATATTATTTCTGATACCTGATCAGACACCGCGTTACACTAGAATACACTCAGCAATGATACGCGAATTCCACACACTGGGCTCCGACGAACAATCCATTTTATGTCTAACAAATCAAATTATTAAAATGGAAAAATATTCGACCAGATATGGAGACATGGCCATACATAAAAAGGTTCGGTGGATAACTTTGTTAACTGAAATTATCGTAAAATAAGGTACAAGAAAACACTATTATTTCCCCAAAAATACTTGTCTGTCCTGAAAGAACTGATGTTTACTTTAATATAATATACACATACATGAGTTTTGTCTAGAGTTAGACGTCTAGCCAGGCTGCAAACTGTTTGAATCAAATTATAAACAAACCGTCTTTATTTCAAGAAACTTTCATCTTTTGAATATTTTTGCATTTGGTTTGCGAAATTTTAGCAACAGAATCAACGGTTTCGCGATTGTAGATCAACTGCATTACCCCAAGTACAGTGGCTATTTGCAAACAGTTTGGATCCTGATCAGACGCCTCGTAACGCGGTAAGATGTCTACCCCTTCAGCGCTTTATTGTCGCCTAATACACGTTTAAAAGTCAGATTTAAGGTTGTTTGACTTCACAAATATCGATAATAATGTCAGCACTTTTGCAACTGCGCTTTAAGGCGTCACTGAGAGCAAAAGGGTAATATTTCATTGAAACGGGGTAAATGACGTCATTTCCGCTGTAGAGCTTCATAGCTAATTGTCTCGTCCGCTTCCAGGGCAGACCACTCGAAGTTTAATTACCTTATTGCAGCTTCACCACATTTCCTTACTCGGCTTCTTACAGTGGAGAATCTGTTATTCTTTCCCAATAAACGCGTTTACGTTAAAACTATTATTTGCAGTGCAAACAGTTTGGAGCCAGATCAGACGCCGGGTAACACGGCGTCTGATTAGGCTCCGAACTGTTTGCCACCAAGATAAACAAGAAATATCAGAATTGTCCAAAAGTTGATATTTTCTACGTTTTGGCGCTTTGCGTTTGCGTACGTTTGCGTTTAAACGGGAAAGAATAACAGATTCTCCACTGTATCAGGACAATCATATCAATAAGAGAAGGGATTCGGGAGGTACTGTGCGCGCAAAAAAGATAGGTGTCTCATAAGTCAAAACTGGCTGACCCTTTCAATAGGGGTGACACTATAATAAACAAAGCCTTTACCATATCGATAATATATATATGAGCCGTGCCTAATTGCATTTCAAACAGTGTAGATCAAGGTCAGCCGCCGCGTCAAAGACGCGGTGGCTGGTCTTGATCTACACTGTTTGACACCCACATGCATATAAAGCAGTTTATATTGCTGTAATATATACGGTATTTGGCAATGTAGACCAAGCTCATATACAGAGTCTGGAATTATAAACGGTGCTTGATCTGTACAATGTTTCAATGCAATAAGGCAGGTTTTGTCATGGCCCGGCTTATATGTTTTTAGTCAAAATGCCTTGAATCTTAATTTTAGTATCCCTTTTAAAAATCACTCAACCCTAAAACGTTTAATGAACAATTCCAATTCCACATTAAGTCTATTCAATTGATGACTTATCAGTGATGATCTTATAAATATTTTGCAACATGACAAATAGTGCAGATCCTGATCAGAGGGTTGCTGCAGGTGCAAGAGCCCTCGAATCATGGTCTCCACTTTTTACACAGGACAAGAGTACTCTCCACAGATAAATTATTTATTGAAAACGAGTATACTCGTCGCTAGGGTTGAATGTGTTAAGCAGACGACAGCTTGTACGCAGACTATATTCTGTCAATGAATAAAGAAAATAACATATATCAACAAAAAGAAATCACCGATATCCCAAATGGATTCTAAGCACTTCGTCTGGTTGCCGTGACATAACTAGAATTTACAAACGTTTTGGATCCAGATCAGACGCCGCGAAGCGCGGCGTCTGATCTGGATAAAAATGTTTTACTCACGTAACTTAGATTTATTTTGCTAGTATGACGTTAAAATATAATTTTAAAAACAGTTGCAGACGATAATTTATTAAACAGACGATAACGTTGCACGTGAAGGGGTTAAGAAAACATATACATTGAACACGCCCACGAAAACTGTCACTCAAGTGCTCCGCTAAACTATCAACAATAAGAATAGCCTCTTGAGAAAGATGTAATGAATTAACGGGACAAACAATGGCACTTTTAAGTAGTTGGATTCTGTAGTTATTTCGATCGAATACTATTTTTGCTTTTGTTGATATAGAAACAGTGGCAAAAACTCATTGAGTCACTATTATTGTAACTGTTTCCCCTCATATCTTGTTTTTCGGTATTGAAGACAGATGGTTGCTTAAAGCAGACTAAAAGTGAAGCACAATGCTCCTTAAGTAGCATTCTGCTTTAATTTCAGCCTGCTATAAAGCTACCATCTGATGAGATATAGGAATACCTTTCTATTCCTTATTGGGCATATTCAGGACTGTATAAACTTGAATCATATTATTTACTGTAACACATTAAAGATGGAAAAGGAGTATCTAGGGGGTAATGAATAAACTTCAAATAGATCATTCCAGTTTCGAATTATGTCCAGTCCATTTATGAACTTTTTAAGGTTGTTTTTCACTATATGCACATTTTACAAGAAATGACAGCACATACCGTGATAAGAGGGTCAATATAGGAACAGAGGTCAAAATCTTTACAGTTTATATATGCATATATTCTGTTAATCAGGTATACTGATTGCAAACAAACGCGTATGCCCAGCAATTTAGCACTAGTTTTTTCTCTTTTTTTTATGCATTCATCACTTCCTATATGTTGACTATTTCATAAGATTAGTCTCTTTGGGAAGATTCAGCTTGGGGGGTTACAGCATAAGGTTTGATAAAGGAGAAATTGTTTGAAATGTTCAGTTTTATACACTCTTATCTGGTGCCTTGGTAATGTAATGGTTATTGTCATGCACTCTTTATCCTTTAACTTTACATGTGCATCATGCATGAAAAGCGCAACTTGCCTAACATTTGCAAACAGTTTGAATCCAGATCACACGCCGAGTAAATTAAATTGTGAATTAGACTGAATCGATATTTCCAGTAAAAACAAATCTAACAGGAATTAATTTACCCCGGATTAGAATAAATGTTATGTCTTAGTCCGCATATACTGGCATTTGCAAACAAATTGGACCAAGCTCATACGCCGAGCTTAATATTGAGGATTCTCGGGTCAGAAAACATAAATTCTAGAGTTTGGATATAATCATATCCTGTTGTCAATTGTAGTTGTTATTATCGATAAGGTTTGACCTGTCGGTTTATGAATATTCCGTCCTTTTCCGTAAGCTACGTTTATCTTCCGGAAACAACAATAAAGTGTATAGTAAATAAGCCATTCAACGATGCCTCGAATTTGATTATATTATCTGATAAAGTTAACTACAGTCGGTAATAGCTCAGTGGTTATGTGTCTGTGCTACCAACGCAAGGGTTATGGGTTCGATACCCGATAGAGTTAATTTTGTAATATTTCCTAATGTGTCTTTTTTATAACTTTTTTATGGTAGACACATACAAACCATGATAGTCATGCAATTGTATAAAATAAAGTACAGTGAACTTGCCTAAGGAAACTTGGATAGAGAAGTGCGTATACAGTGGAGAACATGTTATTCTCTCCCGTTTAAACGCAAATGAAACGCAAACGCATAGCATTAAATCATAGAGCAGGACAATTTTCGATAATTTTTGCCATTCATGTTGATCTGAGTGGCAAACAGTTTGGAGCCTGATTAGACGCCGAGTTACCAGGTTTGCTATGGAAATAATAGTTTAGCGTACAAGCGTAAATTGGAAAAGAAAAACGTTTTATCCACTGTAGCAACATTACGTTATGCAAAGCATTCTCTGGCAACAAGCACTCTTTGTTAAGTAAAATATATAATGATCGAAAAAAAAAAACACAACTGAAGCCGGCGTTTACAAAACAGTGTCTATAATCGAACCAACGACCCTAGCACTAAGAGTCAATGACACTATCCACTAAGCTGTTGCGACAGTGGCGTTTAATCATCGACTGAAGTATACTAACTGAAGTTTTCAGTGATCTATAAATAAAGTATACGGAAAGTTCCGATGGTGCCAACGAAAGTTGACGGAAAGTGATGGACCTACAGGTCAAACCTTATGGATAATATCTACCGAATAACTTTGTAAACAAATTGATTATTATGATAAATATTGCTTGCCATTTTGTGCAGGCATAACGTTTTCCTACTGCATGGTAAACACACGAGTGTATTTGGCAAAATACGCCACCGGGGCATAACTCAATCAAAGTTAGCAGAAATATTGCGGCTCTTCCAAATTATTTCAACAAATAGGCACCCTACCAAGTACCAAAGGCAAAACTCTAACAGACTGCCGGACGAACACCACAGCATGTCAATTTTTTCAAGGGACTAATAAAATATCAATCTACTTTTTGACACAAAAAAAACCTCCCATTATCTACAAAATACTTAAAAAGTTGATGAAATAAGTTCAAAAAATGAATAACTGTAGACACTAATGACTTGATTTAATTGACATGTAAACTCAAACATACAACTACGACATTCAATCCTCAGTACAATAACAGACTTTGAATCTGGTGTTGTTAAACGTTATGGGGTCTGTCTTGAGAAACGTCGAAAGACAGAAACGGTGGTGAGTCAAAACTTTAAAATGCATACAATATCTGATTTCTCCATCTAATCCTGTCTTATAACATCTCTTTGGAATCGTCTTGAAAAGATGATTCCAAAGAGATGTCCCAAGACAGAATGAGTCAGATCGAGAAATAAATAATAATTGAGAATTTTAGAATCTAATTTATTACAATATTTGTCGTACGAAGTTCTCGTACTTCGTATGACAAATATTATCGTAAATGGTCTTTGGGATCATTCATTTGATTCCAACGCATTTATAGTTGAAAATGGAATTCAACTTAAGCCGGTGCCAGTGGACGTGAGTAACATTGCACTTTCAATATCGCTCAAGAACAGACTCATTCTTTTGCATTTTACTTTGTTTTCGGTGCTTTCAATGAATCTCCCTTTACCCAGAACTTATGGACGTTGCGAGAGAGTGGCAATTTAAAACAACGATTGTCAATGAAAACGTACGTTTCTCTTACTATTAGGTACAACTGAGAAGGCGCAACATCCCGCACTCAAACGAAACGTAACGCAAACGCAATTAACTTAAATGTTGAAAACGATAAGATCTTGGAATCTTTGTCGATTATTTTCAATCTGAGAGGCCAACAGTTTGGACCCTGATCAGTCGCCGGGTCTCCCGGCGTCTGATCTGGCTCCAAACTGTTTGCAGTGGACAAACAAATCTAAGCATAAACGCGTTTATTAGGACAAGATAACGTTTTCTCCGCTATATATCGGATGACAGCACTATCATTTCAATTAGTGGGAAATTACAGCGGCTGTCTGCACAATTACCCGTTATTTGTTTCACACCAAGTGTTGCTCCCATTTTTAGCCTGTACACGTATTTTTGTCGATTGTCCTTGTCTCCGTCTTACCGATATGGCTTCTCCATACTTGGCTTGCCTGAGACACAAGCTTTAAATTAACTTTTCTCACGAACATGTTTCATGTTACCGAGTCATTTATTTTTTAGCAGGTTGTCAATATATGAAGTTGTATTAAATGAAATCTTAGGACATTGAAAAAAACACAATTTGCCCTCCAACATGGATAACGGGGTCCGTTTGTTAAACATCTTAAGCAGCTGAATACACTTATTTTGTATAAATAGTATAATTCAATATTTCAACGACTTCCGTTAAAAGTTCGAACCAATACCAGTGTTATTGTTGTGGCCATTTGTTATTCTGTAAACATACGAGTACATTATTGGTTTTCAAAACGTACATTTTTGCTTTGTTGTCGGTGCTTTCAATGAATCTCCCTTTACTCAGAACTAAGGAATTTGCAAGAGAGTGGCAATTTAAAACAACGATTGTCAACGTGCGCTTCTCTTACTATAAGGTTCAGTTGAGAAGACGCTATATCCCCCCGTTCAAACGAAACGGAGCGCAAACGCAAATAATTTAAATGTAGAAAACGATAAGATATTTGAATGTTTCACGATTATTTTCAATCTGAGAGGCAGACAGTTTAGAGCCTGTTCAGACGCCGGGTAACCCGGCGTCTGATCTGGCTCCAAACTATTTGCAGTGGACAAACACATTCAAGCATAAACGCGTTTATTAGGAAAAGATAACGTCTTCTCCACTTTATATCGGATGACAGCTCTAACAATCCAATTAGTGGGAAATTACAGCGGCTGTCTGCACAATTACCCGTTATTTGTTTCACGTTAAGTGTTACTCCCATTTTTAGCCTGTACACGTATTTTTGTCGAATGTCCTTGTCTCCGTCTTACCAATATGGCTTCTCCATACTTGGCTTGCCTGAGACGCTAGTTTTAAATTAACTTTTCTCACGAACATGTTTCATGTCACCGAGTCATTAATTTCAGCAGGTTGTCAATATTTGAAGTCGTATTAAATCAAAACTTAGGACATTGAAAAAATAATTGTCCTCAAACATGGATATGGGGTCCGTTTCTTAAACATCTTAGCAGCTGAATACACTTATTTTGTATTAACAGTATAATTTAATATTACAACAACTTCCTTTAAAAGTTCGAACCAATACCAGTGTTATCATTTTGGCTAATTGTTATTCTGTAAACGTACATTATTGGTTTTCAAAACGTACAGTTTTGCTTTGTTGTTGGTGCTTCAATGAATCTCCCTTTACTCATAACTTATGGACGTTGCGACAGAGTGGCAATTTTAAACAACGATTGTCAACGAAAACGTGCGCTTCTCTTACTACAGTAAAACCTCGCTATTACGACAACTAAAACGAAGGCTAATTGATTGTATAATAGAGAGGTGGCAGCTTTAAGCAAGGTGACAGTGAAACAGAAAGCTCCTAAAGGAGCTTTCTGTTTCACTGTCACCTTGCTTTAAGCGGTCACCTACCGTAAACACCCTAATAATTAACATAATTTAGTGGTCGTAATAGAGAGGTTTTACTGTATTAGGTACAGTTGAGAAGACGCTATATCCCCCGTTTAAACAAAACGAAATGCAAACACAGGGCTGCCATAAGTTGACATAAAAAATCCTAAGATTTCAAATTTGCATTTTTCAAGTGCAACTTTACGAATCGTACCTTTACCCCATAGCCTTTTTCTTGTTTTGTTGACATGCGACCACTTAAAGCAGGCTGTAAGTAAAGCAGAATGCGCCTAAGGGCGCATTCTGCTTTACTATCAGCCTGCTTTAAGCTACCATGTACTGCGAAAAAATCCGGAGATTTAGGAAAAATCCGGAGAAATGACAGCCCTGCAAACAGAATTCACTTAAATGTAGAAAACGATAAGATATTTGAATGTCTGACTATTATTTTCAATCTGAGAGGCAAACAGTATGGAGACTGATCAGACGCCGGGTTTCTCGGAGTCTGATCTGGCTCCAAACTGTTTGTAGTGGACACACACATTTAAGCATAAACGCGTTTATTAGGAAAAGATAACGTCTTCTCCGCTTTATATCGGATGGCAGCACTATAATTCAAATTAGTGGGAAATTACAGTGGCTGTCTGCACAGTCACCCGTTTTTTTGTTTCACGTTAAATGTTGCTCCAATTTTAAGCCTGTACACGTATATTTTGTCGATTGTCATTGTCTCCGTCTTACCAATATGGCTTCTCCATACTTGGTTTGCCTGAGACACTAGCTTTAAATTAACTTTTCTCACGAACATGTTTCATGTCACCGAGTCATTAATTTCAGCAGGTTGTCAATATTTGAAGTCGTATTAAATTAAAACTTAGGACATTGAAAAAACCAATTTGTCCTCCAACATGGATATGGGGTCCGTTTATTAAACATCTTAGCAGCTCAATACACTTATTTTGTATTAACAGTATAATTTAATATTTCAACAACTTCCGTTAAAAGTTCGAACCAATACCAGTGTTATCATTTTGGCTAATTGTTATTCTGTAAAGATACATTATTGGTTTTCAAAACGTACAGTTTTGCTTTGTTGTCGGTGCTTACAATGAATCTCCCTTTACTCATAACTTATGGACGTTGCGACAGAGTGGCACTTTTAAACAACGATTGTCAACGAAAACGTGCGCTTCTCTTACTATTAGGTACAGTTGAGAAGACGCTATATCCCCCGTTTAAACAAAACGACATGCAAACACAATTCATTTAAATGTAGAAAACGATAAGATATTTGAATGTCTGACTATTATTTTCAATCTGAGAGGCAAACAGTATGGAGCCTGATCAGACGCCGGGTTTCTCGGAGTCTGATCTGGCTCCAAACTGTTTGTAGTGGACACACAATTTTAAGCATAAACGCGTTTATTAGGAAAAGATAACGTCTTCTCCGCTTTATATCGGATGGCAGCACTATCATTCCAATTAGTGGGAAATTACAGTGGCTGTCTGCACAGTTACCCGTTTTTTTGTTTCACGTTAAATGTTGCTCCCATTTTTAGCCTGTACACGTATATTTTGTCGATTGTCCTTGTCTCCGTCTTACCGATATGGCTTCTCCATACTTGGTTTGCCTGAGACACTAGCTTTAAATTAACTTTTCTCACGAACATGTTTCATGTCACCGAGTCATTATTATCAGCAGGTTGTCAATATATGTAGCCGTTTTAAATCAAATCTTAGAACATTGAAAAAAATGTTTCTCTTCCGATATGGATAACGGGGTCCGTTTCTTAAACATCTTAGCAGCTGAATACACTTATTTTGTATAAATAGTATAATTCAATATTTCAACGACTTCCGTTAAAAGTTCGAAACAATACCAGTGTTACCATTATGGCTATTTCTAATTCTGTGAACATACATTATTGATTTTCAAAACTTCCTTTTGTTTTAAACATCTACATTGTATGAACTATTTTACCACCAAAGGTCGACAGTATTTGCAACAGTCTGGATCCTAATAAGACACCATATAACACAACGTCTCAACAGGGTCCAATATGTTTGCTACTCATATCACTTTTTCGAAACCCATTCAATTCCAAACGTTTCATCAGTAAAAGCAGACATAAATTATAAGCAGACGATGATGTGACAACGACTGTGTTAAACCGGTTTTACGGGTGTTTTTTTTTTTTTTTTACTTAATCTTGGAATTCTAAGAGATGTCACATACTCTTTATCGGCAAGATTGCACTGGCTTGGGTCAAATGACCAGTTGGTGAGTGATCATATAAGACATAGTTTTGCACCAAACATACCTACATGTTTTTTTTACATTTCGCAATAAATTAGTTGTTAATTCAACAACACTGTAAACTTTATATACGAATATCGTATTCATAGACAAACTTTACTGAATCAAATTACTTAGTTTTGAAATGTTCACATACATGTACCATCAGAGAACCATTGCTGTTGATACGTTAAAGTATAAAACAATATACAGTGGAGAATCTGTTATTCTTTCCCGTTTAAACGCAAACGTACGCAAACGCAAAGCACTAAAACGTAGAAAAGAACAACTTTTGGACAATTCTGATAATTCTTGTTTATCTTGGTGGCAAACAGTTTGGAGCCTGATCAGACGCCGGGTTATTGGGAAAGAATAACAGATTCTCCACTGTAAAACAATATATGTCCCTTAAATGCAGCAAAACAGTAATTTAAAACTTTATAAACATGCATGGTTTCCAATTGAATGTCAATTATATGTGATGATATACCAACGAGTTTAAGGTACTTCGCATATGCGCGTAGTTTCCATACGATTGTTATGAAAAGTGTCATGAAGAATGATAATAGCCTAAGAAACAATGTGTGTAAATATAGGCAAAATTTATCGCGTGGTTTGTCTTTAAGGTCTTTTTTCTGACAAAAACCTAGAATTTTGATGATTTTATTTTTCTTAAAAATGAATAAAGCTAATGACTATAATTCTCGCCCAATAAGTAGTCCACAACATTCATTACAAGAAAAGCTAAAAACATTTTGAATAAAGGTGTTCAGAAAGATGTTATCAGCTATTTAAATTTTGCAAAATGCTAAAAAATTGAATTACAAAAAACTGACTCATTCAATGTATATTTGTTTTCATTTTATTCAAATATATGGTTGATGAACTAGTCAGTCTGAAAAAATTAGAAAATATTACAGTCAGGATTTGTTGTAATAACATATTTTCTTATTAAAATTTGGGATATTTGTTGTTTAGATACAGTTACCTACCTTAGAATTAAAACTTTGTCATTAAAATGCATTATTATTTATTCATGGACTTGCATACAAGGTTTATTATATTGTTTGAACATAATTATAATGGGCAATATCGATCTTGAAAAGGTTAGCGTATTGATAAGCTTCAAGGTGTGGCTTTATAGTTCGATCAAATCGTTTACATGTATACCGATTTAATTGACTTGTAAGTCATTAAACTAAAACGTACAGGTAAGTGGACATATACTTGGACCGTAAACATCACTAGTACTAATCAACGAAGACTAAACATAACATGTCTCTTGATTACTGCGTTATGGATTGACAAGTCAATAAATCGGACACTAAAAATTTTTTTTGGATCGGATGGGTCTCGAACCTATGACCTTTGGATTGCTAGTCAACCACTATAGTCAACCACTATACTAACTGCGCTATGAAGGATTATACTAATTTATATCAACATTTCCTTTATATAAATTTTCTAGTATAAACACGTACGAAAAAAGTCTGTGTCGTCCAGACGCATATCCGCTCGCGCGCAAGACCGACTTCCGGTAGCGAAAGGCCTTAAAGCGACTCGCAACCAGATGGTGCATTAAAAATAGTAATTTGTAAATATGTGTCAAACGCTTATATAAATGGTAAAGAATTAGTTTAGGATAAGAAATTCTGTTTAAAAAAATGTATTTCAATAAAAAAAAAATATTGGTCTCTGGTGGGATTCGAACCCGGGGCCCGGCATTGGCGGACAGAATGCAAAATAGGGGAAACCGCTTAGACCAATGGACCACGGAACTATCCGTTTATCTCGGATCGATTTAACGTATTTCAATGTGTTGCGATCGTAAGTGCATACAACTTCGTAATTCGGCTCGTGTTTATGTCTGAGCCCGTGTAGAGAAGCAACAACAACAACTATACCGTCTACTAGTCGGTATAGAAAAACGATGGAAAATATCTAAAAATCTAAGATTCGGTGACGATTCTTGAGACTTTTTTTGGACTGATCATATTTTTTTAATGTCAGAAGCCAAATAATGCCACAAATTTGCTTTTATTTGAGTATTTTATTTTATTTTGACAAGTACACCATCCGGTTGCGAGTCCCTTTAAACCATTTAAAATAAACTATTGACTTCTTCTCTGATACATTTTCAAATCCATTAGAAATATATCTTTTAAATGGTGTCTTATACATGAAAATTGTGCATGTATATTTCAAGAAAATGCCAAAGTAACACATCTTTTTGAAGGACCTTCGTAAAGGGTTTATGTGACAATTCATTCTTTAAACGTTTCAATGAGTCTTCCAGTAAGAATAAGTCATACCATGACCTGTGTCTGATAGTTGTTTCTTGTAAAAGACAAACTGTACACTGGGTTATCTACTAAATGAGAGTCGCGGACTGGTTGGCAAACTGCTATCTCGGTCCTATTTCATTTCTTTAACCTTCTGCACTGTGTTGACTTGCCGTCTTTAAAATGTGTCGTCTGAAAAAAATCTCAAACTTTTCAAGTTTCAAACCTTCTGTCAAATATACAACAATATGTGAAACAGTTTGGGTCCAGATGAGACTTTTTACTCGGCGTCTCATCTGAATCCAAACTGTTTGCAATAGTTATCATAAATTCGTTCGCAGCGTGCTGAAGGTTATTGGTTATTAAACCACACATTATTCTGGCTTACAAACGATCATACACAAGCTGTGTCGATATTTTTGGCAAACTATCTTAGATAAGTATCTTATCCATCGGTGACTTGTTGGTGAAATGCCCCTATTCGGTTCACGGTCGTCACATTGTTGCGTTTAGGTTAACTCTAAATGATTATGTACTCCTTATCGAAACTTAATATTTTTGTTATAACAAAAACACTAAATAGACCTATACTCTTACATGGTTTTATATCGATTCTGTCATTTAATAAAACCTCTCTTTCAACTTAATGTTTTTAAGGACCATGCTTCAGTTTTATTCAGATCAACTTCTATCCGGGTTCACTATCATATAACATATATAAGTATAATTACTACTAGCTATTGAGAGTTGATTTTAACAAAATCTTGTTATATACTTGTAGCATACAGTGGATGCTCTGATCAGAGGGCCAGGAACACCTCTTACAAGGGTCGACACTGTTTGCGTAGGCCAAGTGAACTACAGTGATCCATCTCTACAAGGACACCCAATGGGAGACACGGATTGTGTGTGTTGATCGGAGGGAGTCGTTATAGGGAGGCACAATTAAGACTTTGCTTACATTCGCAAACAACTTGAATCCAGATCAGATGCCGCTTAACGCGGCGTCTGATCTCGATTCAAGCTGTTTGTCACTCGTCATTATAGTTATTCTATCAAAATGTCCACTTATATGTAACTTCGATAATAAACAGCAGTCGAAATGTTTTAGCAGACGATATTGCAGCAGTAAAAGCGTTGTACTGTGGCAATGTTCGTTGTAAGTAGGGCGCCGTTGTTGGGATAGCTGTTGTAAGGAGGGTGTCGTTGATAGGACGGCCGTTGTAGGGAGGGATAACTGTATTCTTTTGATTACTATTTTCGAGGACGTGGAAGCGCGGTTCGAGTGAAGTATTGATATTTATTTGAACTTTGATAACTCGAACACTCTGATGAAAAAAATACCTGTATATCGATAACGTCGGACGTACGTGTATTTCAAAGATATTCTCATTAAACTATCACAGACACTGTTTTCTTTATTTTGTAAATGAAACTTTATTATTAAACATAAGGTCCTGCCTCATGAGGATCTGAGCCATAGGAGCCCTCTGGTGCCCGTTTCATAAAACTTCGTAGGACAAATGTTGTCGTAAGTCAGATTATAAAAATCTCAATTTGCATTTATTTCTCCATCTAATCCTGCCTTGTGACATCTTTTTGGAATCGTCTTGAAAAGACGATTCCAGAGAGATGTCACAAGGCAGGATTAGCTAGAGAAATCAGAAATTAAATGTGTTTTAAAGTTTTGACTTACGACCGTTTTTGTCGTACGAAGTTTTATGAAACGGGCACCAGATCTTGACATACATTGTTTGTTAGAACTATTTATTAAGCTACTTAGTATTCCAAGTAGACTGGTTCATTTTTTAGTAACTAAAATGATCAACAAGAGTACACAATAACCCGGAGAGTTAATACAACTCCTCATCATGGTTATTTTCCCTTATCAGCATTTATAAAAGTGCTTTGTCAGCACTCTGTAGTCTGTCTCGGTTATACGCTGTGCTAAATATTGGCGATTGGTATAAATCTCAACGTTTGTCAAAACAGTGAAAACAGTTCGGATTTCGACGAGTGACTCGGTATCTGTTCATGATAAAAAATATCTTCAAAGTATACATTGGTCGCCTTTTGCGATACATGGTTCAACTTTTCTAGCTGTTAATATAAAACACGAAGGGAGCCTATGTAGACCAGAATGAGTCAATATCGCAAATGGCATCACGCAAACAGGCTATATATAAAACTAATAACGTTTGATTAATTTGGTCACAAAGCACTTTAACTTAAAATATCATGTTCCAAATCAATAAAGTACACGTTCTTCCTCTCTCGATAAAAATAGTTACACCGTTATGAATGGGAGATTGTCATTTAGTGAGATGAAATTGAAATTGATTGTCGACAATCAGACCCAAAGTACATTTTTATTTGAGTAAGACTTCTGGGGCCCGTTTCATAAAACTTCGTTCGACAAATGTTGTCGTAAGTCAGATTATAAAAGTCTCAACTTTTATTCATTTCTCCATCTAATCCTGTCTTGTGACATCTTTTTGGAATCGTCTTGAGAAGACGATTCCAAAGAGATGTCACAAGACAGGATAAGATAGAGAAATAAGATATTAAATGTATTTGAAAGTTTTGACTTACGACCGTTTTTGTCGTACGAAGTTTTATGAAACGGCCCCCTGCTGACCATGATCCAGTTATATAAAGCGTTTTGAGACAAGTCTAAAGGCTTGAAAACGACCTTAGACTAATCTCAAACGCTTTCTAATCTCACAATTCAGTTTTTAGACGATAGAAATACAGGCTAATGATTTTATCTGAGTGTGCACTACTGGCTTACATTTATCAAATAAAACGTTTTTCGAATTTTAAGGGAGTTTCTAATATAATTAGAAAAAAATAATGCACCCAAGTATAGGTTGCGCATACTCATTTTAGATCCTACATACGGCCTGAATTTGTAAAACTTCCTGGATGAAGGACTGCCTATGTGTATTTCCTTCCATTGATACACTGTTCCCTCCCTACAGCGGCCCTCCGAGCAACGATACCCTCCTTACAACAATGCTTGCCGCTGTTCCCTACCAAATCAAGACAATTATGTCTAACGCGTTCATTGCTGCAATACCGTCGTCTGCTTACGATCGTCGTCTGCTGTTTCTTTCAAAGTTACGTATAGGGTATTTGGCAGAAGAAACATAAAAACGAGTGACAATTTGAACCCCGATCGGACATAGAGTTACGCGGCGTCTGATCAGGGGCCCGTTTTACTAAACTACTTACGCAAAAATTTTGCGTAAGTCAAAAATTTAAATTTTAACTTATATTTTTTATTATCACTTGCTACAAACAGCAAATAGCCAGATCAGAGGACGCGCTTTTAGCGCGTCCTCTCTGATCTGGCTATTTGCTGTTTGCAAACGTTTATGATCGAAAAATAAGAGTTAAACGATTTTGACTTACACAAAATTTTTGCGTAAGTTGTTTAGTAAAACGGGCCCCTGGGCTCAAACTTTTTGCAAGTGTAAGCCAAGTCATGCTTATAATTTTATCCCTATAATAGTTCCCTCTGAACGACACACAACGTCTTTGTCTCCCATTGTGTGCTGTTGTTGAAAGGGAGTGTCTGAAGTATTGGCTGTACGTTTGCCTTAAAGGGACTCGCAACCGGATGGTGTACTTGTCAAAATAAAATAAAATACTCAAATAAAAGCAAATGTGTGGCATTGTTTGGCTTCTGATATTAAAAAAATATGATCAGTCCAAAAAAAGTCTCAAGAATCGTCACCGAATCTTAGTTTTTATAGATATTTTCCATCGTTTTTCTATAGCGTCAGCTGACGGTATGGTTGTTGTCGTTGCTTCTCTACACGGGCTCAGACATAAACCCGAGCCGATTATGTATAAATCAATCGCTACCAGTGAAGTACGTTAATTCGCTACCATATAGATAGAGAGCCCCAGTAGCCGCGTGGTTAAGGCGTTTGCCTTTGTTTTCATGTTTGTCTCCGCATGGAGGGTCACGGGTTCGAATCCCACCAGAGCTTCTTCCTTTTTTTTTTGAAATGCATTTTTTAACAGAATTTATTATCCAAAACTAAATCTTACCCATTTATATAAGCATTTGACATATATTTACAAATTACTATTTATAATGCTAAATCCGGTTGCGAGCCTCTTTAAAGCAGATAAATGCCCATTTCAGGATAAAGGATGCAGAGAACTCAGACAGGAACCATCTGTATTATTTTGACAAACAGTGTGCAGCTTACTGTACGAAATGCTACTTACGGATATTCTATTCGACGGTTGTTTACCCATTTGTGCCTGGTGGATTCTTCCATGTTATATATTGATATAGTCCATTTTTATCACAGGAATGCCTGGTCAAAATTTTGATTTTGATTTTGTTTTATATTAAAATTCCTAGCAGCAAACAGTGAATACTCTGATCAGACGCCGCATAATACGGCGTCTGATCAGAGTCTACACTGTTTGCCTATGTCCCATATATGGGATCGTAGGCACAAATGGGTTAAAAATGACAGAATATTGCCCAATTCGGGTTAAAGATTACACAGAAAGCTCATTTCAGATCTTTCTGTACTATTTTGACCAACTTTGCAAACTTTTGTAACAAAGACTAACCACGTGTATTATATCAGATTGTTGTACATATGTACATCTAAAGACTGATGCCTGTCCAATTTAGAAAAAACAACTCATCAAAATTTCTATCTATTGGATTAAGCCATGGTTTACCTGACAACTGTGCATATTATGAAGTATTAAATATAATATGTCTGTTCTGCCTATAACAGATAATACATACTGTATCAACGTTCTCATCTAAATAATGATTCTCTAGATTGTAACAAATATTTGTTTTGTCTTCTTAGCATAATTTTAATTATAAATGACAAGGTAGTTATGTTATTTTTTGACGGAATGACACGTTTCTCAATCATTTTTATTTGAATAACTAGATGTGCACCTAAGTGAGATTTTCAGTTTTATAAGAGGATATTTAAAGATAATGACTGTACTTATTCAAATGAATAAGTCTATGCTTGGTGTATTAAAAAAATCTTAATAAGGGGAGATCCTTTGAAATCACAGAAAACAAAGCAAATACTGAAAATTGCAGACTCGGTTTAATTGAGTCTGTTCATGAGCAATAGTGAAATATGCAACAGTGCTCACGCCCCCTAGCACCGGCTTAAGCGGAATTCAACTTTCAACTGTAAATGCGCTGAAATCAATTATTCCAAAGGACCAGAAAGTATAACAACACTGAGTCCCATTGTGTCCCATTGTGTTTTCAGACCTTTTCTCAATGCCTGAAATACGATAACGGTTAATAATAATGTTTGAACATTCTTATGGGCCAAACTGATCTATGAAATGATGAAGACGGACCTAAATCACCAAAAAGGGCGATTTAAAATCATAACAAACCGAAAATAGAACGTCTGACATAAACATTTCCACACGGCTTAGTATCACGTGATACAGCCGAATACAACTTCACTGGGGGCAACCGAATCTATATCCGCCCGTCTATCCATCAGTCAGTTAGACTATCACACTTTTTTGTCCGCTCTCTAACTCAACTAATTTTTATCCGATCTTTCACAAACTTGCTGAAAATGTTCATTGATATAAAATTAAGGTTTAGTTCGATTACTACTAAAATCGCATAAGGTATTTTTGAGTTATTGCCTGTTAATTAATAAAAAATGACTTTTTCAGTCATTTTTGCACTCTAAAACAAACAGCTTTTATCGGATATTCACCAAACATGCTGAAAATATTTATTCATATAAAATTTAGGTATAGTTTGATTATTACTTAAATCGCATGTGGCATATCTGAGTGTTTGCCCTTTATGTATTTAAAAATGACTGTTTTCAGCAAGTTTTGCTCTCTAACACAAACACGTTTTATTCGATCTTCACCAAACTTGCTGAAAATGTTCATTGATATAAAATCAAGGTTTAGTTGATTACTACTAAAATCGCATAAGGTATATTTGAGTTATTGCCTTTTTATTAATAAAAAATGACTGTTTCAGTCATTTTTGCACCCTAACACACACAGTTTTTATCGGATATTCACTAAACTTGCTGAAAATATTTAATTATATAAGATTTAGGTCTAGCTTGATTATTACAAAAATCGCATGTGGCATGTCTGAGTTTTGGCCCTTTAAGTATTAAAAATGAATGTTTCAGCATTTTTTGCTTTCTAACACATACAGTTTATATCAGATATTCACCAAACTTGTTGAAAATGTTTATTAATATAAAATCTAGGTCAGTCATCTTAACTACCAAAATCGTACAAGGCATGTTGGAGTTATTGCCCTTAATTGACTAAAAAATTCATTTTTTAATCATTCAAGGGCAATAACTCAGACATGCCTTATGCGATTTTGCTAGTTATTGAACCTGACCTAGATTCTATACTAATAAACATTTGTAGCAAGTTTAGTGAAGATCCAAAAAGAAGTGTTTGAGTTAGAGAGCGGACAAGGCTGAAACAGTCATTTTCAGCAAGCTCAAGGTATAGATTCACCTTAGTTTGTTTTATCGTTTACCCCTAGTGAATAATTATGTACATGATGTTATTGGATCTCATAGTGTTTAACCCTGTGCCTACTGGTCGTAACTTTTAGGAGTTTGCAAACTATTTGAATATTAAAAGACGCCGCGTAACGCGGCGTCTCATCTGGATCCAAACTGTTTGACACTCGTCTTAAGGTTTGTTTAATTAAAACAATGCATAAATCTAAACTGAACACGTTTTGCAGACGACAATGTCAAAGCAGACGTCTGTGCAGCAGAATAAGGGTTAACAGGGTCATTTCCAGTGCTCCAGCTATAGATGTAATCGGGAGTAATCTGAACTAATCTTACAGTTTCTCACTCATTTCAGCACCGAATGCTATGGTGTTACTACTGATTAAACCGTCTCTTCGAGACAATTTTAATGAGTATGACACCATTGGGTTTAAAAGCAGAAATAAAGATTTTAGTTTTCGAAATACTTCCGTTATCTGGAGCCCTGTATTTACAGAGTTGTCCTTCTTTCCATTCACAAGGGAGGCTCTTTAATTTGTGCAGCACCAAAATATTATAAATAAAATTTAAAAAGCGAATTTCTTAGATAAAACCGGTTTTTGTGAAAGAATCACGTCCCACGTAGTTCAAATGGGACCCCAAACAACCGTTTTATGCAGGTTTCTCAAAAACACAATGCGGCTTTAACCATTTCACTCTCACTGACGCATAAAAGCGCGTTTGGAAACAGTTTTGATTCTGATCAGACGCCGCGTGATGCGGCGTCTGATCAGGATCCAAACTGTTAAACACTCGTTTTGAAATTACTTAAGTCTTTATGCCTTATTTTTTTTAACTTTGAAACGATATTGCAGTCAACAAAATTGAAGCAGACGACAATGAAACGGTGAAGGGGTAAAAATTTCACGAAAAATTTGGCAATGAAAAGGTTGATACCTATCGTCCTCTAACAGTAGAAATTAGCAAAAAGTGTAAACCCTGATTGGACACCGCGTCTCATCAGGGTCTACACTGTTTGCTGTTTCATATGAAATAATCTGCTACATGGACGAAAACCATCTGGTATCACCATTGTATACAGTGAATGAGACGTTATTTTCCCCGTTAAAATGCAAATGAAATGCAAACGCACTGCTATAAAATGTAGGCAAATGACAACCTTTTGGCAATTCCGCATTTTAAATTTGAGTGGAAAATAGTTTGGACCCTGATCAGGCGCCAAACTGTTTTCGATGGAAATAATAGTTTTATCCTAAACGCGTTTATTGGGAAAGAATAACGTTTTCTTCACTGTACCAATAATGAAATGGCCCCACAAGCACATTGGTTATAAAATATTAAGTTAAATGAGTAAAATTACTTTTAAAGTGATCAAATGTAATTGAAATAAGTAGATTGCTGGCCTAGATATCAGACAATGGATAGCACGTGAATATTTATGGCTTTATTAGAAGATGGTCGACTTATTTAACCCCTTCCTTCCCTTATCCCCAGAGCAATAGATTTATGCAAAAAGTTTGGGTCTTGATCAGACGCCACGGAAACGCGGTGTATGATTGGGATAAATTTTATCTGAAAATAATTTCGACCAAAAAACCTAAAAATAAGATTTCAGAAATAAAAGCAGACGACAATTGTTAAAAGCATATAACGTCTCGACGGTGAAGGAGTAAATATATATCTGTATAATCTTTCTCCCTTCATAAAATCGTCTGCTGCATAAGTGTCGTCTGCAACATTTGTCAAACAGTTTATTTTCCTGTCGAGACGACCTGTCAGGTCGTGACCGAAATTGTGCCTATAAATAACCACTATCTCGTCTGCTTGAGAGGTTTCTCCTGTTTTTTATTTCTCAAGATGTACATGTATGCATTTTATCTCAAACTACGTCGATATGAAAGGAGATTTTAACCAATTACCAATTACACTTTTAATGGTCTAAGTTGCCGAGTGAGTATGATCTTTAGTTATTAAAAGGGTGTCTGAAAAGCAACAAATGTTCGAGTGAGTGCAAAGCCCGATCATTTATCGAAGACGCTTACTGAAGGATTATTAATTATTTTACGTAATAAAATAGTATGGTAAACTAATTAAGCCGATTTTTTCTGCGATCCGATGATGGAACCGCAGAATGTCAGACATTTCTACCCCGCAGAAAATACCAGCAATACGGTACTCTGTTTTTACTTCTTTTATTTTGTTCGTATCTAAAGAAATTTTCTCCACTTTGTACAGTTATGAATATGCAACATAAGATATACAGCGGAGAATATGTTATTCTTTCCCGTTTAAACGCAAACGTACGCAAACGCAAAGCACTAAAACGTAGAAAAGAACAACTTTTGGACAATTCTGATAATTCTTGTTTATCTTGGTTGCAAACAGTTTGGAGCCTGATCAGACGCCGGGTTACCCGGCGTCTGATCTGGCTCCAAACTGTTTGCACTGCAAATAATAGTTTTAGCGTAAACACGTTTATTGGGAAAGAATAACAGATTCTCCACTGTACAGTGTTCCGTCTAAACAATGACCCATCCCAACAACGATTCCCTCCTTGCAACAACGTTTGCCGCTCTTCCCACAAACAAGACAATCGTGCCCAGCATATTCACTGCTTCAATGTCGTCTGATTAAAATTGTCGTCTGCTGTTTTTCTCAAAGTTACATTATGGACACTTTGACAGAAAAAAACTTATCGACGCGTGACAAACAGATTGAATCTAGATCAGATACCACGTTACTCGGCGTCTGATCTGGATTCAAGCTGTTTGCAAATGTATGCCAATTTCCCTCCCTTTAATGACTCCTTCCGAACAACGCACAAAACTTTGTCTCCCATTGGATGTCATTGTAGAGAGGGAGCGCTGTATTTATATATCCATTATGGCGATAGTCAGGATACCGTCTGCTTAAATTACCCGCCTGCTTCAATAATTATAATCAATTGTCAAAATAGTTCACTTTTAAAAAAAGTTTCCTTGAAACTATAGTAAAATCGAAAGTTATATAGTATATGAGTTCGAAAAAATGGCGAATCCATGGTGCTATGACGGCGAGTATATCAGTATAACGTCATTTACAAATGAGCCGTGACACCACAAAACCTGTCTTATTACACTGCAAACAGTTTAGATTAAGGCCAGCCGCCTTGAAACCAACAATCATCTATGGCATTGTATTTACCAGTAGTATATGTTGTATTTAGCTGTGTAAAAAAACTCAGAGACAAAAACTTTGTTTGGTCTGTACAATGTCGCAATGAAATAAGGGAGGTTTTGTCATAGCATGGCTCAAATACATCGCAGTGTACATGTAAAAAGAAAAGATGTCTTTTAGTATATTGACCAGAGGGCTCCAATAGAAGTGCTGTTTAGTATTTTGAAAATATAACACAAAAGCAACCCTGAATGGATAAAATGGACTAGAATTTATTGGAAACTGAAAAAGTTCCATTTAAAGTTTCAGGGGTACTACCTTCATCACGTTTGACAGTTTTCGTCAGCTAAAGTTAAACTGATGCAGCAATTATCTCTAAGTCTAGTGTTTTTGCCATCTCTTTTAGAAAAAACATAATCATGTTAAACACGATTGAACGAACACTCAGATAAAAGAGTTTTGCAACAATGCTCCAAACATGGTATCTGGTCAACGTTTCAGGGCTGCGATGAGTTGATCATGAAAAATAATAAAATTAAAAAAAAAAAATCTTTTTTTCAAATGCGATTACTTAAAGTATGTTGAAAGTAAAGCAAAATGCGCATTAAGGCGCATTCTGCTTTACTTTCAGTCTGCTTGGATAAAAATCCGAAGATTTCGGATAGATAGGGAGAAATGGAAGCCCTGACATTTGCAGCTGTAACTTGCATTGATACCAGGATATTCCATGTAAAAAATAAATAGGAATTTCAGGACTGTCATAAGTTGATCATGAAAAATAAAAGATTTTAAAACCTTTTTTTCCCAAACGCAATAACTTAAAGCAGGTTGAAAGTAAAGCAGAATGCGCCTTAATGCGCAATTTGCTTCACTTTCAGTCTGCTTTAAGCTACAAGCTAGGATAAAAATCTGGAGATTTCGGAAAAATACGGAGAAATGGCAGATCTGACATTTGCATCTGTAAGCTGCATTGCTACAAGGATGTTTCATGACAATTTAGATGTTATAGCTAGTTGTCTTTTGATATTAAAATCTTGGACATTTTGCAGTTGGAGATAATCGAATTGACTCTCGTTGGTCTCTGATTTATGCATGATGTTGATGTTAGTTTTATAAGGGGAACGTTATTATTTTCCAAAGCATCGCTTTGGTCCTAATAGGAATGGCCAATAAGGCAAAATGTTTCGAGCAAGATCAGACGCTAATTATGCTCTGAACCGTTTGACATTATTTGATTTTATTTCAGTAAAGTCCCTCTATTACTACCACTAAGTTGTGTTAATTATTAGGTTTTACGACAGGTGACTGCTTGGAGCACTGTGACAATATAACAGAAAGCCTTCGTTTTAGTGGTCCTAAAAGAAATGTTTTCCTGTGTTTTGTAACATTTGATAGAAAACTTAACGTATTGGCCATCGTTAGCGTTCCTCGTGCGTTCGGGATCCCGTACAGCGATTTGTAGCCTGAAACCTAAAATGACAGGACCCACGCTTTTTAACCATGGACAACGGAAATATTCAGCTGTCTTTTTCAGTATGCCGTTGTATGAATACCGGTTTACATATGCATAAAAGGTCAATGCAGCTTCTTCCTTTTCTGTTTTGTGAGAGGAATATAGATAATACCATTTATTGACTAGGCATTTTTATTGTATGACTAGTTTTGTATTCTTGTATATTTAAAAATGAAACGGTTCTTACTACAATGATGTCATAAACACACATTTAAAGCCGCATTGTGCTTTTGGGAAACCTGCATAAAACGGTTGCTTGGGATCCCATTAGAACTACATGGGACGTGGTTCTTTCACAAAAAGCGGCTTTACCTAAGAAATTCGCTTTTTATTTATGTTTTTAATTTATGGGTGTTAACACCCATTAATTTGACCTTGTGAACGGAAAGAAGGACAACTCTGTAAATACAGGGCTCCAGATAAGGTGAGTATTTCGAAAACTAAAACCTTTATTTCTGCTTTAAAACCAATGGTGTCACTACTCGTTAGAATCGTCTCCAAGAGACAATTCTAATGAGTAGTAACACCATATCATTCGGTGCTGAAATGAGTGATAAACTGTTGGATTTGTTCAGTTTACTTCGGATTAGCTGGAGCACAGGAATGAAGTGGTTAACCCTTATTCTGCTGCACAGACGTCTGCTTTGAAATTGTCATGTGCAAAATTTGTTTAGTTTAGATTTATTCATAGTTTTAATTAAAAGAACCTTAAGACGATTGTCAAACAGTTTGGATCCAGATAAGACGCCGAGTTACGCGGCGTCTGTTCGAGATTCAAACAGTCAAACAACTAGGTCTGACGTGTCAAAGGTCAGCCGAGTCCATTTTTTAGGTAACACAGCATTCCGCATGTTCTCGGACCATATTTTAAACAGCCGAGTTTCGTATATGAGGTGAAATAATGAAGGCGGAATTATTGTGAGCAGTTTAGCGCAGTAGGCAAAGGTTAGGTATGCAAAGGCAAATAGCAGTATTTTTAGTAAGCGTGGGTTCGAATCCCACGTCGACCTTACACTTTTTTTTATATAAATCTTGCATGAATAGTAAAGCATTATATTCTATTCCATACTGTATAATATAAGCCGACCATTTATGAACACGTTCGCCAGTGTTGGAGAAGGGTTGCTTTGTTTCAGTTCGAGTCCGATATTAGTCATATTTTAAACAATTAATCGATGATAAAATACATACATGTATATACATATAGGCTTCTATAATATTGAAATGTAATGAGTTACAAGCATGATCTGTTTACTGGGCTCCAGATAAGGGGGAATAGACACAAGTTTTCCAACATTTTCCTCATGTCTGCACTAAACCTTATGGTTTGATTGCATGTACTAATTAGAATGGTCTCTTCGAGAAGCTTTTGATTAGTAGTCACACTATGGGGTTTGAAGGAGACATGAAGATTTTACTTTTTGAAATACTCTCCTTGTCTGGAGCCTTAATTACGGTGAAACACATAGGAATCGACCACTCATTAAGGACTATTAAAGTGGTCTTTTTAGACAGGCTGCTGCTGAATGTAGAACAAAAGTAATGGAGACTGCCTTATGCATTATTCCCCCATTATGCTGCCACCTGCCTTAAAGGCCAACAATGACTTATGTATAGAGATGTTTCACCGTATAATCATCTACATAGATCTACGTTACAATGAAAGTATATGATGGTTGAAATGAAATTGGAAATAAAGTAATTATAGAATCCTTAATATATTTTAGCAAAAAAAAAGTTTTAGGTTGATGCGAGTTTCGAACCCACGCCAAATAAAATTTCCCCGATCATATACTCGATTATGGGCCTACGACCTATCCATTACGCTATGTTTCTGATAACTAATCCGCTCATTGTTTATACCTACAACTCAACCTTGTTTTTTAAAAGAATGAGACGAGGATATCCGAAATGCTGATCTCCCTTAAAAATGGACTCGGCGACCCCGTGACACGTCAGACCTAGTTGTTTGACTATACTTTCGGTTTGTTATGGTTTTAAACTGCCACTTTTGATGAATTAGGTCTGTCTTTAACATTTCATAGATCAGTTTGGCCCATAAGAAGGTTGAAACATTATTATTAACCGTTATTGTATTTCGGACATTAAAAAAAGGTCTGAAAACACAATGGGACTTTAAGAGATACAAACGCCGTAAGTATAGAAATGAAGGAGATAAAGCCAAATATTTATGATATGCATAACGCACATGTAGTATATAAGAAAAAATGTCTGGACCAGATGTCTTTGTTGTCCATAAACATAAAAACAAATGTATATACAGTTAAACCTCTCTATTACGACCACTTATACAAAGGCTAATTGATTGTATGAATTACAGGTGATAGCTTTAAGAAAGGTGACAGAACAACTCCTGTAGGAGCTTTCTGATTTACTGTCAACTTGCTTAAGTTGTCACCTGCCGTAAACACCTAATGGTTAACACCATGTAGCGGTCGTAATAGAGAGGCTTTACTGCAATTCGTTGAATACGATCAGTCGCACTGATATACGACAAAAGCTGATACTGTTTTGGAGAGATAAATCTAGCGGTTCACTGTGACTCCTCGCAAGGGTAAAACCAAAGCTGTTAAACGTTCATACTTTCTAGAAAAAAAAAAATCTTAACTCTCAAGCCAAGTTACTAAATTTAGGAAAAGCGTCAAGCAGAAAACTCTTTCAGGACCTCTCTGTTTTACGTTTGTCCTGCATTAGGTTGTTACCTTATTGATAGGCTGTTTAACTCATGTTTGATTAAACAATTGTCACCAACGTTACATAATTAGAAAAGAATATCGTTTTGTGGACATAATAAAATGGTTATCTTACACTGACATGTAATGGTATTTGTTGCTTTACACATTAATAAATATTAACAAGCAAGTGGTCGGCGTAAAGTGTATTGAACTCCTTTGATCTTTTTAACGAACAAATAAAATATTAACCTCTTCACTGCTATGACGTTAGTTATCAATATTTAACAGTTGTTGTCTACTTTTATTTCTCAAATTTAGATTTTTAGGTATGCTGACTTATTAAAATATCTAATTTAGTGTCAAACAGTTTTGATTCTTATCATACCCCCCACCCCCCTAAGTATAAAAGTGCACATTTGAATGTTTTATTTATGAGTGAATATTCACTGTTGGTGAGATCCAAAAGTCCGAAGGACGTCACCAACCATATGTAATTTTTGCACCTATAAAACATTCAACATTTGTCGTTTGTTTTATTCAAATATTTACATTATTTTCTACGTTCTATTGAAATGTTTATCGATAGTCAAGCGACTTTTTTGTGATATCCTTTTAAATGGTTATCAACTTATCACAAATAGTATCTGGGACCCGTTTCATAAAAAACTCGTACGACAAAACCGGTCGAAGTCAAAACTTTAAAATACATGATTGTTGTTACAAAATGTAATTGGAATATAAATATATATGAGATTGGGTGGTTCAGTTTGCATAAAATGAAATAAATTCAGAAGCAATCAGAGCTCTAAAGTAGTATGATAAAATGGTTTAACCCTTCACAACAGTTTCCTTTCAGTGTTTACAGTGGATAATCTGTTATTCTTTCCCAATAAACGCGTTTACGCTAAAACTATTATTTGCAGTGCAAACAGTTTGGAGCCAGATCAGACGCCGGGAAACCCGGCGTCTGATCAGGCTCCAAACTGTTTGCCACCAAGATAAACATGAAATATCAGAATTGTCCAAAACTTGTTCTTTTCTACGTTTTAGCGCTTTGCGTTTGCGTACGTTTGCGTTTAAACGGGAAAGAATAACAGATTCTCCACTGTAAGATCAGACTGAATGTAAAGCTTGAATAATCTTCCTGCTATACTTTCGCCTGCTTTAAATATCCACCTGTCAAGATGCAAGATGAACATTCTATGGGACTTTATCAGGACAAGGTAAAATATGAAAAAGTATTTGCATAATGTATAAATTAATGCGTTAAAGGCGCTTCTACGTGGGAAATGGTTAAGTAAAAGTGATACTTAATTCATTTCCTACGTCAGCGTAGCCGTAAACGAATACATAATTGGCTATATTATAGATAGTTCTCTTCTTTAAGGAGTGGTGCATCATCCAACAATTGGCTCTGTCAAAAACACACCACACTTTTCTATGAAACAATTCTAAATACATGCCAATGTTAGCATAAAGGTCAATGAGAGGACAATCTATTAGAAATGAATATAGAACCTGACCTAGATTCTATACTAATAAACATTTGTAGCAAGTTTAGTGAAGATCCAAAAAGAAGTGTTTGAGTTAGAGAGCGGACAAGGCTGAAACAGTCATTTTCAGCAAGCTCAAGGTATAGATTCACCTTAGTTTGTTTTATCGTTTACCCCTAGTGAATAATTATGTACATGATGTTATTGGATCTCATAGTGTTTAACCCTGTGCCTACTGGTCGTAACTTTTAGGAGTTTGCAAACTATTTGAATATTAAAAGACGCCGCGTAACGCGGCGTCTCATCTGGATCCAAACTGTTTGACACTCGTCTTAAGGTTTGTTTAATTAAAACAATGCATAAATCTAAACTGAACACGTTTTGCAGACGACAATGTCAAAGCAGACGTCTGTGCAGCAGAATAAGGGTTAACAGGGTCATTTCCAGTGCTCCAGCTATAGATGTAATCGGGAGTAATCTGAACTAATCTTACAGTTTCTCACTCATTTCAGCACCGAATGCTATGGTGTTACTACTGATTAAACAGTCTCTTCGAGACAATTTTAATGAGTATGACACCATTGGGTTTAAAAGCAGAAATAAAGATTTTAGTTTTCGAAATACTTCCGTTATCTGGAGCCCTGTATTTACAGAGTTGTCCTTCTTTCCATTCACAAGGGAGGCTCTTTAATTTGTGCAGCACCAAAATATTATAAATAAAATTTAAAAAGCGAATTTCTTAGATAAAACCGGTTTTTGTGAAAGAATCACGTCCCACGTAGTTCAAATGGGACCCCAAACAACCGTTTTATGCAGGTTTCTCAAAAACACAATGCGGCTTTAACCATTTCACTCTCACTGACGCATAAAAGCGCGTTTGGAAACAGTTTTGATTCTGATCAGACGCCGCGTGATGCGGCGTCTGATCAGGATCCAAACTGTTAAACACTCGTTTTGAAATTACTTAAGTCTTTATGCCTTATTTTTTTTAACTTTGAAACGATATTGCAGTCAACAAAATTGAAGCAGACGACAATGAAACGGTGAAGGGGTAAAAATTTCACGAAAAATTTGGCAATGAAAAGGTTGATACCTATCGTCCTCTAACAGTAGAAATTAGCAAAAAGTGTAAACCCTGATTGGACACCGCGTCTCATCAGGGTCTACACTGTTTGCTGTTTCATATGAAATAATCTGCTACATGGACGAAAACCATCTGGTATCACCATTGTATACAGTGAATGAGACGTTATTTTCCCCGTTAAAATGCAAATGAAATGCAAACGCACTGCTATAAAATGTAGGCAAATGACAACCTTTTGGCAATTCCGCATATTAAATTTGAGTGGAAAATAGTTTGGACCCTGATCAGGCGCCAAACTGTTTTCGATGGAAATAATAGTTTTATCCTAAACGCGTTTATTGGGAAAGAATAACGTTTTCTTCACTGTACCAATAATGAAATGGCCCCACAAGCACATTGGTTATAAAATATTAAGTTAAATGAGTAAAATTACTTTTAAAGTGATCAAATGTAATTGAAATAAGTAGATTGCTGGCCTAGATATCAGACAATGGATAGCACGTGAATATTTATGGCTTTATTAGAAGATGGTCGACTTATTTAACCCCTTCCTTCCCTTATCCCCAGAGCAATAGATTTATGCAAAAAGTTTGGGTCTTGATCAGACGCCACGGAAACGCGGTGTATGATTGGGATAAATTTTATCTGAAAATAATTTCGACCAAAAAACCTAAAAATAAGATTTCAGAAATAAAAGCAGACGACAATTGTTAAAAGCATATAACGTCTCGACGGTGAAGGAGTAAATATATATCTGTATAATCGTTCTCCCTTCATAAAATCGTCTGCTGAATAAGTGTCGTCTGCAACATTTGTCAAACAGTTTATTTTCCTGTCGAGACGACCTGTCAGGTCGTGACCGACATTGTGCCTATAAATAACCACTATCTCGTCTGCTTGAGAGGTTTCTCCTGTTTTTTCTTTCTCAAGATGTACATGTATGCATTTTACCTCAAACTACGTCGATATGAAAGGAGATTTTAACCAATTACCAATTACACTTTTAATGGTCAAAGTTGCCGAGTGAGTATGATCTTAAGTTATTAAAATGGTGTCTGAAAAGCAACAAATGTTCGAGTGAGTGCAAAGCCCGATCATTTATCGAAGACATTACTGAAGGATTATTAATTATTTTACGTAATAAAATAGTATGGTAAATTAATTAAGCCGATTTTTTTCTGCGATCCGATGATGGAACCGCAGAATGTCAGACATTTCTACCCCGCAGAAACTACCAGCAATACGGTACTCTGTTTTTACTTCTTTTATTTAGTTCGTATCTAAAGAAATTTTCTCCACTTTGTACAGTTATGAATATGCAACATAAGATATACAGTGGAGAATCTGTTATTCTTTCCCGTTTAAACGCAAACGTACGCAAACGCAAAGCACTAAAACGTAGAAAAGAACAACTTTTGGACAATTCTGATAATTCTTGTTTATCTTGGTTGCAAACAGTTTGGAGCCTGATCAGACGCCGGGTTACCCGGCGTCTGATCTGGCTCCAAACTGTTTGCACTGCAAATAATAGTTTTAGCGTAAACCCGTTTATTGGGAAAGAATAACAGATTCTCCACTGTACAGTGTTCCGTCTAAACAATGACCCATCCCAACAACGATTCCCTCCTTGCAACAACGTTTGCCGCCCTTCCCCCCAAACAAGACAATTGTGCCCAGCATATTCACTGCTTCAATGTCGTCTGATTAAAATTGTCGTCTGCTGTTTTTCTCAAAGTTACATTATGGACACTTTGACAGAAAAAAACTTATCGACGCGTGAACACCGCTTGAATCATGATCAGATACCACGTAACGCGGCGTCTGATCTGGATTTAAGCTGTTTGCAAATGTATGCCAATTTCCCTCCCTTTAATGACTCCTTCCGAACAACGCACAAAACTTTGTCTCCCATTGGATGTCATTGTAGAGAGGGAGCGCTGTATTTATATATCCATGATGGCGATAGTCAGGATACCGTCTGCTTAAATTACCCGCCTGCTTCAATACTTATAAGCAATTGTCAAAAACAATAAACTATTAAAAAAGTTTCCTTGAAACTATAGTAAAATCGAAAGTTATATAGTATATGAGTTCGAAAAAATGGCGAATCCATGGTGCTATGACGGCGAGTATATCAGTTTAAGTTCATTTACAAATGAGCCGTGACATCACAAAACCTGTCTTATTGCACTGCAAACAGTGTAGATTAAGGCCAGCCGCCGCGTCGGCTAGCCTTTTTTTTTTTTTTTTTTTCAGTTCAATATTTTATTGTCTCCGTGAATAGGTGTATGTGGGTCGGAGATCCATCCCACTCTACACCTTACAATACATAGTAAACATATAAATCTTCAAATATATTGAACATATTTTTTGTGAATGTATAAAGAAAGGAAAAAGAAGAAAAAAATGGAAAAAAATAGTGTGCTGAAAATAACATGATAGATATGAAGACATGCCTCTATTTAATACTAGGAGTGTATCAAACTTTATTCATTTGGTATACATTGTAACTTATGCCAATAGACTATACAATTAACTAACTATTTCCCATTTGACTTCAAAGTCTTCTTCTGTATTATTTTGTATTGCTATTAGCCTGTTTGAATCAATTTTGTGTTTCAAGTATATTTTAAAGGAGTCAATACACATATTGCGATTGTATTGCCTTGCAGTATATATATATTGTTTTAGGTATAAATATAATAAATTTAACTTTTTACAGTCCTTCCAAATAGGATGGAAACTTCGTTTAATTGCATATTTACATTGACATTGTTTAGAATTCGTTCAACTTGTTTTAAAAAGTAGTTTGTTTTTTCGCAGCTATAGAATAGATGGGGAATTGTCTCTGGTAGTTTGTTACAAAAACTACAGAGATCATTTTCACTTAACTTCAGAGTAAACAAGTATGTGTTAACTGGTAGTAGTCTATGAAGTATTCTTACTTGTAACCATTGTAAGTTACTGTCTCTTGTCGTTTGGAAAGGTAAGTTATAAAATAAACTCCATTGACATTTTGTAAAAGTATAGTGTGAGTTCCACTTTTCCTTGCTTGTAGGTTCAGCATTATTTAAATTAAGGATATCATAGAAGACTCTACTACCAGACTTACAATTTAAGACTCGTTCAAAAAGGTGTGGTATAAATGGAAGGTGGACGTCATTTTCCGGGTCTGTGCTACTATAGGTGTTTACATATTTTGATACTAGTTTTGTAACTCCAATGAAGAATAAACTGTTCACTTTGATGTTGTGCAATTGCTCAAATTCGTCTAAAGTAAGTATTTTATTATTTTTGTATAAGTCATTCGTATATCGTATTCCCTTTTCGTACCATGATTTTAAAAAGATAGATTTACCTCCAATTTGTATATGGGGGTTATAAAAAAGTGGACATTTTAGACAGTGCTCTTTATTTTTAACCGGTAATGCCCTTAAACAGGAAGTATATGCTCTTAAAACGTCTTTCCAAAATATATTATTTGTTTTGTGTGATGCTGTTTCTGTATAATGTTGGCCGCTATTTATAAGCTTTTCAATATTTAAAAAGTGACTTGTTAACGTTGTCCAAGAGGCGTCTGTTTGATATAGCCTTCGTATCCACGTACACTTCAAACCTTTAATAAAATTATGCGTGTTTATCATTCTAAGGCCACCTTCCTCATAGTAATAATTACGCTTTTTTTAATTTTTGCAGGCCCTTTCCAAAGGTAGTTAAAAAATAATTCATTTAAGGTTTTTAAAATGCTCTCATTTGGATCTGGTAATGCAATGAATAGATGGTTGAATAGAGGTAAAAATAGGGTTTTTATCACTGTTATTTTTCCGATTGGAGTGATGAATCTTCTGTTCCAAAACTGTATCATTTGTCGGCTAGCCTTGGTCTTCTCTGTTGAAATCAACAATCATCTATGGCATTGTACTTACTAGTATAGCTGTGTAAAAAAACTCAGAGACAAAAACTTTGTTTGGTCTGTACAATGTTGCAATGAAATAAGGGAGGTTTTGTCATAGCATGGCTCAAATACATCGCAGTGTACATGTAAAAAGACAAGATGTCTTTTAGTATCTTGACCAGAGGGCTCCAATAGAAGTGCTGTTTAGTATTTTGAAAATATAACACAAAAGCAACCCTGAATGGATAAAATTGGAAACTGAAAAAGTTCCATTTAAAGTTTCAGGGGTACTACCTTCATCACGTTTGACAGTTTTCGTCAGCTAAAGTTAAACTGATGCAGCAATTATCTCTAAGTCTAGTGTTTTTGCCATCTCTTTTAGGAAACATAATCATGTCAAACACGATTGAACGAACACTCAGATAATAGAGTTTTGCAACAATGTTCCAAAAATGGTATCTGGTCAACATTTCAGGGCTGCGATGAGTTGATCATGAAAAATAATAAAATTAAAAAAAAAAAATCTTTTTTTTCAAATGCGATAACTTAAAGTATGTTGCATGTAAAAGCAGAATTCGCATTAAGGCGCATTCTGCTTTACTTTCAGTCTGCTTAAAACTACAATCTGCTAGGATAAAAATCCGAAGATTTCGGATAGATACGGAGAAATGGAAGCCCTGACATTTGCAGCTGTAACTTGCATTGATACCAGGATGTTCCATGTAAAAAATAAATAGGAATTTCAGGACTGCCATAAGTTGATCATGAAAAATAAAAAAAAATAAAACTTTTTTTTTTCCAAACGCAATAACTTAAAACAGGTTGAAAGTAAAGCAGAATGCGCCTTAATGCGCATTCTGCTTCACTTTCAGTCTGCTTTAAGCTACTAGCTAGGATAAAAATCAGGAGATTTCGGAAAAATACGGAGAAAGGGCAGACCTGACATTTGCATCTGTAAGCTGCATTGCTACAAGGATGTTTCATGACAATTTAGATTTTATAGCTGGTTGTCTTTTGAAATTAAAATCTTGGACATTTTGCAGTTGGAGATAATCGAATTGACTCTCGTTGGTCTCTGATTTATGCATGATGTTGATGTTAGTTTTATAAGGGGAACGTTATTATTTTCCAAAGCATCGCGCTGGTCCTACAGTGGAGAATGTGTTATTCTTTCCCAATAAACGCGTTTACGCTAAAACTATTATTTGCAGTGCAAACAGTTTGGAGCCAGATCAGACGCCGGGTAATCCGGCGTCTGACCAGGCTCCAAACTGTTTGCCACCAAGATAATCATGAAATATCAGAATTGTCCAAAACTTGTTCTTTTCTACGTTTTAGCGCTTTGCGTTTGCGTACGTTTGCGTTTAAACGGGAAAGAATAACAGATTCTCCACTGTAAGATCAGACTGAATGTAAAGCTTGAATAATCTTCCTGCTATACTTTCGCCCGCTTTAAATATCCACCTGTCAAGATGCAAGATGAACATTCTATGGGACTTTATCAGGGCAAGGTAAAATATGAAAAATTATCTGCATAATGTATAAATTAATGCGTTAAAGGCGCTTCTATGTGGGAAATTGTTAAGTAAAAGTGATACTTAATTCATTTCCTACGGCAGCGTAGCCGTAAACGAATACATACTTGGCTATATTATAGATAGTTAAAATGGATTTCTCTTCTTTAGGAGTGGTACATCATCCAAGAATTGGCTCTGTCAAAAACACACCACACTTTTCTATGAAACAATTCTAAATACATGACAATGTTAGCATAAAGGTCAATGAGAAGACAATCTATTATAAATGAATATAGTTCGCGGACTTTTTCTTTCCACAACAAACGACGAACGTGTCGCACTTGCATGCACTCGGATGCAGCTGATCGAAATATACATTTATAAAGAATAATATATTTCATATACAGCTCCATGCCAAAATAAAGTGGACTTAATTGCCACCAAAACAAGTCTAACAGAACTAATTGACTTTGAAAAGAAATTATAAGAATGCCCTTTTGAATAATAATTCGGCAAATCATGTTCGGTGGTGTCTTTGACTATATGATACAGATAATCCGATTCGTGCAATCTGCATATGGACTTTTATGTTGTTAAATTTGCGTATTAAATGTAGCTTTGATCTTATTTTAAGAGTAACCAATTAGCTTATATTTGTTTTAGATTTGGAGACTTTGCATGCGGAACAAATTAAACCAATGACACACGCTACGTTATGGTCTGTTTGAGGATTTAACCATTTGATTGAGCTATTTGAGATAAGATTAATTGGAAAGTATCAGCTGCTATATATATTTCAATGAGCTAGGCTTCATACATTAACCCCTTGTGACGGGTATATGCATACTTTACAAACATAGTACATTTGAAGAGAACATTTTTCCTTTGCCAAAACCCAAACTCCCGCAGGAGACTCTTGGCCAAGACAAACATTGTTATTTTCGCAATAATACTGTAAAACATCATTTATAATGTACATTTATGAGACTGAAATTGAAAATGAAATAGTTCATTTTAAATTTCTAGGGAAAATTGGTTAAATAACGCAAACTATAAAATCCCGTCTGTATTCTAGGCTAACTACAGCGATAATTGAACTAAACTTGTTCGCTCATTGATCAAGCTGACACGATGTTTCATGAACACTTTTTTCTGCCTTATTTTTAATTCATGAGCTCATTACAAACACTTGTTAGCATGTGTTGTGTCGAATAATTAATTTATTTCAGATTTTTGCTCTTAACCCTCACACATCCTTTCCCCGAGTACAATGCATATTTTGCAACCAGCTTGGTTCCTGATCAGACGCCGCGTAACGCGGCGTCTGATCAGGATCCAAACTGTTTGACGCTCATTTCGATATTTTTTAAGTTAAAATACTTCAAATTTAAATTTGAGAAATAAAAGCAGACGACAACTATTTGCACGTGATGTGTGGAATCATTATTTCATTTAAGAGTTTTTTACCATTACACTTCATTGTCGTCTGCTTTTATTTGTTAAATATATATTTTTTAGGTTAAATAACTTAAGTTATAACGTATGAATGTCAAACATTTTATTCATGATCAGATGCAGTTTCAGGATCAGGATCCAACTGTTTGCCAATAAACTATTGTACAGGGGTTAATCAGCAAATGCTGGAAGACACTCTGCATCTAAAGGGTAACAAGTTGTTAGGCGACGCATGAAGTCTTGGTAATTGACGCTTTTACAGGAGGGAACCGATATTTTACATTCAGAGAACAGTTTGCTTCAAGGGCAAAGTCGAATCGCTCTATCACTGACCTTGACAAAAACCTTTTGACACTTTCATTTCTTTAACCCATTTGTGAAGTAGATTCTTCCATGCTTATATATTGGATCAGTCAACTTTTTATATAACGTTTGCCTGATCAAAATTTTGAATTTGTTTTGGTTTGTTTTATATTGAAAATCTTATCAGCAAACAGTGTAGACTCTGATCAGAAGCCGCATTATGTGGCGTCTGATCAGAGTCTACACTGTTTGCCCATGTTTCTTTTATACGACGCTAGACACAAAATGGTTATTTATAAAATGTCAAAAAGTTATGCCATGTTAACGCCTTGTAAAATATCGGCTGCTTAAAAACTCACCGTCGAAATAACTAAAAATCAGTTATCATGTATTTTTTGTCAATGAGAGAAAACGAAGTGTCGGTAACTGCGTAAAACATTTTTTAAAAAAGTGAAAGTTCGTCTATGACACTCATTGTGACGGTAGGGTTTAATCGACTTGAACCCCTTCATTATCTACCCTTCCAATAAACCTTCACCCCCAGCCCCACTCCAAAGAACCCAAAAACAACATAACATAAGGCAAAATAAAAAATACCTCTATTCCGGTAACCCGACCGACCCTAGTTTTCCCTTCGACCATAATATTTTTTTCATTTTTCGAAAAATCTATCGGTGAATGTCGGACATTTTGCGGCGCATGTGTGTAATAGAAGTTATTGTCCACTTAATGGTTTAAAAAGCAAATTTAATATCGGTTAAGTGTTTTAAAAATTGATTTTTAAATAAGATTAAGGAGGAATCTAAGTGGAATTTTATCTAAATTGGTCATAAAGTACTTTCTTTGCAGATATGATCTGCTAGTTAATTAACCATTGACACATTCAACATGCAGGCAACACATTTTATTGACACATTTGATATGCATACAACACATTTCAAAATTTATTAATTCAATCTGTCATAAATATAAACCTTACTACTTTGCCGGTTTGGTATACCAATATTTGTTAACAATCATACCAGTTTGAATATTTAAGGTAATTCTGGTAATGGGACCTATCAATTAAATCAACAATTTGAATTGATATTTTAAGGGGTTTTATGTATGGCCCAGGGCTCTGCAAAGTGAAATAAATTCATATATTTCATATATGAATATGATTTTATAAAAAAAAAAAACTCGAACGAGGAAGTTAAATATATTATTATATGATTGTTTTAAAAAAAAGATTTTCCGACAGTCCGTCCCTAATTTTTTGGGGCATGTAATAGGAAATACAGGTAATTTTTTATTTGGCCTAATTATGTTGTATAATTATAATCATATGACTATCAAGTTTGTGTTATGCTGTAATTGGGATGTAATGGTGTCGAGGGGCTATGCTTAAGTATAAGAAAACATCTGATTTGATATGTCCCCTTTTTATAATCAAAGTTAAGCGGCGACTGATTTGGATCAAAACTTTTTACCAAGACGACTTTATGCGACTTCGGTGATGAAAATGTAAAATATATGCACAATGATTTTGAGGTGTTTTGGAAGCGTCATTTTTGAAAAAACTATATTTCAACACTTTAAAAGTTAATGTGTTTCCCTAAATAGTATAACTACTTTGTCTAATGATATTAACTGTCGTATCGTCCTTGTGTATCTGAATTCATTCGCCATTTACTCGTTAAATCGACAATTCTAGCTTCCTATTAAGTCTAGTCCATTTTAGACGTTTAAGAGTTGTAATTTTCAAAAAAATGCCAAATCACAAACAGTGCATTCCATGATCAGAGGGCACACATCCGTGTCTTCTGGTCTGGTTCTTCCCTGTTTAAATAGGACAAATGTAATATTTACAGGTACAGTGGAGAATCTGTTATTCTTTCCCGTTTAAACGCAAACGTACGCAAACACAAAACACTAAAACGTAGAAAAGAACAACTTTTGGACAGTTCTGATAATTATTGTTTATTTTGGTGGCAAACAGTTTGGAGCCTGATCAGACGCCGGGTTACCCGGCGTCTGATCTGGCTCCAAACTGTTTGCACTGCAAATAATAGTTTTAGCGTAAACGCGTTTATTGGGAAAGAATAACAGATTCTCCACTGTATAGTGTTTTTGACATGTGACTTATTTGTTTAACAAGCTTTGCTAAGTAGATTACGAAGATAGTTAACAAATAATTAGAATTTTTTTAGACGTGCGGATAATTTTCTAGTGATTAACGTTAATAGGGAAGCTGTACATTAGTGCTAAGAAGTACATATGAAAACCAGGAAATTGACAATTTAGAAAAAGCACACGATAAAAAAGAATATTATATATTTTGTGCATAGTTTATAGAAATTTTATTGTTGCCACATAACTAGTCTATTGAACATCACTGGGTTATAAATTTTGATTTTTAACCATTTCACAATTGACGCAAATGTGGCTACAGTGAATCCTCCCTAAAACGGTCCTCCCCACAACGACTCTCTCCTTACAACGACCCTTGTCGCAGTTTCCTAAAAGGACAATTATGTCCAACGCTTTTACTGCTGCAATACCTTTTGCTAAAAATTGTCGGCTGCTTTTTTACTCAAAATGTTAGATAAGTTGACATTTGATAGAAGAATTATAATGACGAGTGACAAACAGCTTGAATCCAGATCAGACGCTACGTTACGCGGCGTCTGATCTGGATTCAAGCTGTTTTAAAATGTAAGCAAGTCTCATTTTCCTCCCTATAACGACTCCCTCCAAATATCACATCCTATCTGTGCCTCCCATTGGATGTCGTTGTAGAGAGGGAACGCTGTACCATGAAAATGCCGGAATCATTCCATGACTATGTTCTGATACGCAAACTGCTATATGTGCAAACTTCCTAAAAAGATGTTATTCGCAATATGTTTATAAACGACACATAGCCAGCAAACATTCTCTCATCACGTTATAACATTCTTCAAGTGTATGTTCTACTTCTTTTCGAGAAGTCCGTGTTACACTTTAGAGAATGGTGTTGCTTGTATAAACGGACACATTTGAGCCCCTATTTCTGTCAAAACTTTAGTATACTCAGTGCTTCGTGCGGAAAAATACAACACACTGGACTCCATGGCTCATAATACTAACATGTACAGTTGCTCGAGCCAAAAATGATAAAAAGCACATTAACCCATTAATGCAAAGTGGATTCTTCCATATTTTATATTGGATAAGTCCATTTTTTATCGAAGGGATGCCTGGTCAAAATTTTCATTAGCAAATTCCTATTAGCAAACAGTGTAGATTCTGATCAGACGCCGCATAATGCGGCGTCTGATCAGAGTCTACACTGCTTGCCTATGTCACATATATGGGCTCGCAGGCACAAAAATGTGTTAATGGATTTATTGCAGAGGGACTCTCGAGTCGTCCTCTTGCAATGAAAACAGCATTGTATACTATCCATTTGACTTCAAGGATGCAGTGTACAGCTCTGACCAGATTTACATCCTATGTTCATAATCCCGGGATGCGTTCAATGTAAGCAATTCAATGTCTGTTTTAAATATGACTACAACACTTTCCTCTCATTTGTATTACAGCGTTCCCTCTCTACAACGGCCCTCCAAACAACGACTCCCTCCTTACAACGACATTCACCGCTGTTCCCACGAAATTTATGTTTTATGCTTGCACTGATGCACCATCATCTACTTAAAATTGTTGTCTGCTGTTTTTCTTACATAAATGACATTTTGAGAGAAAAAAAACATAGTGACAAATGACAAACAGCTTGAATCCAGATCAGACGCCGCGTAACGCGGCGTCTGATCTGGATTCGAGCTGTTTCGAATGTTAACCAAGTTCCCTCCCTATAACGACTCCCTCCGAACAACGCACATATTTGTTGTCTCCCATTGGGTGTCGTTGTAGAGAGGGAGCGCTATACTACTTATTTTGTGTGTATAGTCTGATAAAATGCTGTTCGTATGCTTGTGTATGTTGCTTGTACTACAGCGCTCCCTCTCTCAACGACACCCAATGGAAGAAAAAGATAATGTGCGTTGTTCGGAGGGAGTCGTTATAGGGAGGGAATTTGGCTAACATTTGCAAACAGATTGAATCCAGATTAGACGCCGCGTATGAAACTTTCAGAAAAACAGCAGTCGACAATTTTAAGCAGATGATATTGCAGCACTGAAAAGGTTGGACATAATGTATTGTTTGGGGAACAGCGACAAGAATCGCTGTAAGGAGGAAATCGTTGTTGGGAGGGTCGTTGTAGGGAGGGAACGCTATTGCTTTATTTGTTTACTAATGTACTCTTCATTTATGGTGGAATAAAAGATGATATATATAGGGAATAATATCGTCCTTTTCATTCTATTCTATATGTTATTATAAGAACCATCAAATTAAGAGTCAACCAGATTGGGCAATGTCCAGACGTTTGATATACGCTGCATGCAAACACAGGTCACATAGTGCATATCTTCAGTTATAATAATGACATTGGCTTCAAAATCATTATTTAGATAATTTTGAAGAATGTATTGAATACATTTATACTGCCAACATTTAGAGTATTAGTTGCTATAAGTATAATGTAAAGAACGAGGGAAGGCGTTAAACCTCAACCCTGTTGTGAACAGATATTTTGACAATAATATTTTTAGAAAACAATCAGACGACAATTGTTGAAGAATGAAAAATACCCAGCATGCAAAGAGTTAACAGGAAACAAAGATGTCTTGCTACAGTATCAATGCTATATCAGTTCCCTTCTTTTCGTGCGCAAGAATATAACATGCTTCTTAAACCTTATTCTGCCATTATACCGTCATCTTTGTTATTGTCGTCTGCGTAGTTTGTAAAATTATCAACTTTCATATTTTTACATAGCAGAAACTTCAAGACGGTTATCAAACCACTTGGATCCAGATCAGACGCCACGTAACGCGGCGTCTGATTTGGATCCAAATGGTTTGCAAATGTCAGTCATGCCGCGATCAGCAGGATAACGGTTAATCGATATGTGCACCTGCTGAAAGCCAACCTATATATCAATAATGAAAATGAGATCTAATCCACTGTGCAGTCACACCTTGTTAAGCGGTCACTTAAAAGAAGACAGTAACATCAATGTTTAAGACAGGCGACATCTTAATGCAAAGATACTAATAAAACAAAGAGTTCCAAACGTGCCCTGTTGTTTTGAATGAAGCACTCATTTGTCTTATTGGAATAGTGTTCTTTTTAAAATATTGACCGTTTGACAAAAATTTGACCGACTAGACCATGAAGGTAAAACTTATCAGAATATCTTGGCTTCTCTTATTTTAGGACAGCAATCGATCAAAGAACCTGACTAAATCATATATCTTCTACTCCAGTCAATTCAGTGAATTGATCGGTTACATTTTACAAATAACTATTATTAATATATATACTGCTCTTTTCTAATATTTCGACCTCTAAGGGCCTTTTTCAAAGAGAATCACGTCAAAACACACGTCACATTTTTGTTACATGCATTCAGCCATAAAATCAAAGAGAATAATTCTCTTTGATTTTATGGCTGAATGCATGTAACAAAAATGTGACGTGTGTTTTGACGTGATTTTCTTTGAAAAAGGCCCTTAGAGGTCGAAATATTAGAAAAGAGCAGTATATATATTAATATTAATTTAATTCCCTATCTGGAATATTGAAAAAATTATTGTGAAATAACTATTGCAAAGATTTTATTAACCCTATACAGTTCCTATATCCTAACATATAGTAGCTTAAAGCAGGCTGAAAGAAAAGCAAAATTCGCCTTAAAGCGCATCCTGCTTTACTTTCAACATGCACTAAGTGGTCACCTGTCTTCAAAACTAGACACAGGCCATTGGATAAGGGGTTAAGCAAACAAATGTTTCCGGACCGAAATACTTTTCATTATTTGTAAAACATTTCTGCGACAACGTTGTCAAACTTTCAAACAGTAACATATTTTAATATACACAAGTGAACAGTGTGAAGATCTCACCCCTATGAAATATACAGAACAGAACAGACAGAACATAATTCTATGCAGATTTGTACAAAGTACATCATCTTAGTCACATATAAATATTCACAAAAATATAATATCACGTGACAATACGAGTATGAATGCATCAGTTAATTTTCATTGAAAGAATGTCTTAATCTAGGAGCATCTCTTATATATATATAACTAGATTATACAAAACATGCTTATTTGTTGATTTCATTAATTCAATTAATTTGAAAACATAGAAGGTCTTTGAAAAAAGTATTTATTTAGATATTTCGCTCTCAAGTCAACAAAACGAGGACAGACACATATGAAATGGAATTCATCTTCTATATCCCCAGAATTGGAGAATAGACAGTTTCGTTCGTTACGAATTAATATATTCTGTGCAAATCTGCCAGTTTGAATTCTAAGAGAAATATACACGCGTTCCTGTGTTACACAGGAGAAGATATTATTACAAGTGACACAAAGATTGAATCCAGATCAGACGCCGCGTGACGCCGCGTCTGATCTGCATTCAAGCTGTTTCCAGTGTAAGTTAATTCCCCTCCCTATAACGACTCCCTCCGAACAACGCACACAATTTGTGTCTCCTATTGGATGTCGTTGTAGAGAGGGAGCACTGCATAACGTTTGTTTCCATCGCAAATAGTTTGGATTAAAATCGGACGCCAGGAAACTCTGTGTTTGATCAAATAAAAGGCTTTTTCCCATTCAAATTTTAATAATCATGTCATTTTCTTCATTTTTATGTTGCGTTTCGTATGAGTTGATGTTCGTTTATTTAAGAAATAAAAAATTCATACCAGTGTTCTTTCGTGCAATCGAACACTGGTAGGAGTTGATATGCGTAGTAATTTAATCACGAGGCCTTAAGGCAGAGTGATTTAATTACAAGCATCTCAACGACTACCAGTGTTCGATTGTTAGATAGAACACTGGTATGAATTTTTTATTTCGATTCTAACACATAATTTAACCGAAATTTGCACCGAAGCAACGGCGCTACATTTCTTGGCGTACGCATTTTCGAAGCCAAATGACGTCACGTTCGAACGTTTAGCGCGTGAGTGTTCTACTGAAAATTCGTACACTGAGACGGTCCTTCTTCGCTTATATAGGGGTGTGGGCGAGGTGTGTTAGAATAACAATTTTACTCTCTATGACGTCAATGGCGCGTTTGCAAACAATTTGGATCCTGATCAAACGCCGCGTTACCCGACGTTTGACCAGATTCCAAACTGTTTGACATAAGGTGTATAAATCTCACGACAAATTTGACATAGGAAAGAATAACGTATCCCCTCTTGTGATTCGCTAAAGTATGTAGGCATAAGACAAAAGTGGACAACTGCATTGCTTATATTTCAGTGACACATTTATTGGTAGTAGCATTGCAAGAATATCTGAATCAGATTATAAACTAAACCTTTCGGCGTCTAACCAATATCGATCTATCTTCCGATAAAAGATCATTCGTCTCATTTGAAGATATCTGTGCAGATTTCTTTATATAATGCAACATCTCTTTCAAAACAATTGTGTTTAAGATTAATAAATTTGTGTTTTGTAAAATACAATGACCCCCCGATGTGACCATGATCTCTAAAATACCTGGGGCTCGTTTCATAAAACTTCTTACGACAACTGTTGTCGTAAGTCAGATTATAAAGGTCTCAAATACTTTTTATTTCTCCATCTTATCCTGTCTTGTGACATCTTTTTGGAATCGTCTTGAAAAGACGATTCCAAAGAGATGTCACAAGACAGGATTAGATAGATAAATCAGAAATTAAATGTATTTTAAAGTTTTGACTTACGACAACATTTGTCGTAAGAAGTTTTATGAAACGGACCCCAGGACGCCTTACATAACCCAAATTGTACTTTACTCAAGAGGTTTTCTTGAAATGAGTATACGTGCCAAATATGAAGTATCTATCGCATATAGTTCAAACGTTACGGCAAATGGTATAGTCATCTATTTGACCCCTGAATCACATTGACCCTTGTTGGAGTTAACCCAAGTGTACAGAGGTCAAGAGCTTCATGATTGATAATACATGCCAAATATGAAGTCTATCACATGTAAGTATAGCATCCAAGTTATAGCCAAAGTTATACTTGTGCAGAGGCAGACAAACAGATAGACATGGCCAAACAATATGCCCCTACTTAGAATAGCGAGAGCATAAAAACTTTATATTTAAATAATTCCTTTCTCCAAGGCCATCGCTCAACATTGCCTACATACAACTCATACACCATAAATACAACCGTAGAGCACGGCTGAACTATTTCTGAATTAACAAATTACAAATATAAGAGCAAAGCTTTGTTTTGCAACAGCAGTTCATTAGGTAATGCAATAAAACACGCTATTCAGCAATTCCTCTTGCATGAAAGGCAGGAAAGCATTTCATGCAGATAAACAGGCCATTGATGAGCCGATGCGCTATTTCCCTCAATGCCAATGCCGATTACATTCTCATTTGCAAATGCAGTTAAGCCTGTGTTAAACTGTCACTGAATGATAATGCATGGGGATATCCAAAAACAAATTAAGGTAGAGCAAAGGTAATGCAGAAATTTTAAAAAGGAGCAGTCTTAACTTCTTGTTGGCCCTTCATTAAGGTGTTACCTGTATATGGAAATATTAATAAATAATGTTTTAAATGACGAATTATTAGAGTTTTTCTCTAAGTTGTTTCCTTACCAGATACCGATGCTTGTTACACACATCGAAGTTTCGCTAGTCAAAAGTCCTGAAATTAAGAAACAAATAATAAATTTAGTCGCTAAGTTTCAATAGTGTGGAGCAAAATCCCTTGATGACGCTTGCTCCTGATATGTTTGTATCGATGGGTACAACCCCCCCCCCCCCTTAAATATACGGGGTGGACAAAACCAGCCTCCACTTTTCAATGGTTGATAAAAAAAAAGAAGCCCACCCACATGGTACGCACTTTTTACAAGGTGGACTAAAAGCTTCAATTGTATTTCACAAGGTGGCACAAGCCCTACACCTTTGCTTTAAATTAAGATTTGGCACATATCACATATACAAAAAAATCTGATAATACTGTTAATACATACACCCAGTTTTTATTCTGTAACGACATATAAAAGATAATTCAAAATCAAACTTTCAGCATTTTACTAAAAAATAAAAGAATATATGTATGTTCTAGATGATAAAACAGAATGCAATATCAAAACTGTTATGATATGAAATATATTGTTTGCGAATTAAATAATGATTAAAACAATAATTGATCAATTAAGCCATTTTTAATTGGTAAAGTAATTGCGCATTTTCATAATTCAGAAATATTTAGGGGCCTCCGTGACTTAGTAGTACAGTCATTGTGATTTACATCACTAGACTTCTTACCGCTGAAGGTTCGAAACCTGGCCGGGACTCTTCGGACATTTCATGTGGGGAAGCCTTCCATCTGGTTAGGGAAGGTCGGTGGTTCTACCCAGTTGCTGATGTGTGCCTAAAACAGAGCATAACGGGTTCCCACGTCCTTGGTCCACCTATAACTAGCTGGACGATGCCATATGATTGAAATACATTTAAAAGCGACGTAAAATCATAACAAATCCAAAATCCAAATAAGAAATACAGTAAAACCCCTATAAACCGGAACCTCTTAATACCGGAATTCTCTCTAAACCGGAAAAAAAACTTTGGTCCCGTTTCTCACCCATTTTTACGCCTTTTATTTATTCCTTTTCTGAAGAAAGTACATTCATGAACACATATAATCAGAAATGTTTTCTATATTCTAGCAGATGATAGCTTAAAGCAGGTTGAAAGTAAAGCAGAATGCGCCTTAAGGCGCATTCTGCTTTACTTTCAACCTGTTTTAAGTTGTCAGCTACCTTCCATACTAGAAACAAGCTTTGGATTAAAACCCCTCTAAACCGGAAATCCTTCTAAACCGGATGTTTTTGTTGTTCCCACACATGTCCGGTTTAGAGGGGTTTCACTGTATGCCAGAAGTGGATATACATGTACTTGTATATTACATATTATGTATTTTAGAGTGCTCCTCTACGATTTGCTAAGAATGTTGAAACCCTGTAAGGGTAACCTCATTTGTCTATTCTGTTGAGGTTTTGAGTTAAATGTCATATTGGTTAATAGTGGAGTTAAGTCATTAATAATGAAACAGATAGACATTTATGTAACATGTTTCACCTCTCTATGCAAAGTAACCAGTTTGTCAGTGACCATCTGCCCAGAACTCCTCTTTTTGCTTCAAATGCCTTCATTCAGGGCTACAGATAAGAGGGAGTAAACCGAACAAATCAAATATTGTCTCACTTATTTCTACATTAAATTCTATGGTGTTACTACTTATTAGAATCATCTCGAAGAGACGATTCTAATAAGTAGTGACATCTTAGTATTTAATGTAGAAATAAAGATTTTAGTTTTTGAAATAACCCCGTAATCTGGAGCTCTGTCATTTCCGCATTCATTCTCATGACAGCAATAGCGAAATGATCAGTCTCGTCACTTGTAAACCTCACTTCTGTTGTCTGAAAGTACAAACATATCAAGGGATGTCTTGAGTGAACATTATTAATAACGTATATGTGTTGAACTGGACTAGGATCTTTTGCCTTCAAATTAAGAAAAAGGAATGAAGAAACACAAAAAAATAACACAAAAAAATAGCTTGTGCATTATCATTATTATCCAAAGTGTGGGTGCTCAATACCATCTTAGTTTGAAATCGTAAAAGAAGCTTTGTCCACATTGCAATAAAGATAAACTTGTAAAAAGCGCAATTAAGTTGTCCTCCTTGCACCTTGTAAAAACAGTCGTGGGGTTGTTGTCAACTATTTCAAACGTACGGGGCTTTTGTCCAGCCTGTAAAAACGTGAAGGGAGTTTTGTCCTCTTAAAGAATTTATTTCAATAGTGTCTATTCTAGGAAAAGAAACAAACATCTCAAATGCTGCTATTTTCATCAAGATATAAAGGATGTGAAATAAATTGATCTCGGTTGCAGAAGAATAGACCTTTTCCGTTTTTCTTTTTCTCTCACATTAACACTACGTTACACATATATTGTGTTAGACGCTGGATTGTGGCTCTGATTCAAAGTCTATTGAAAATACTATGGTCCAATAAGCCATATCTTTTGACTAAGTTTGTTGCAACCAGTTGGTAAGTCATGCGTGTTTGTACAGTTTTAATTAACCATTTACCTGCCGATCGAAGTTTTACTGATACTTGCAAACGGTATTGATCCAGATCAGACAATTAGGATTACCTGGCAACTGATTTAAACTTTGTGACATTAAACAAGAGGTATTTTTAATTTTAAAATGCAAGAAATGAAAATTGATAGAATCTGCAGACGACATGATTAACCTTTCGTCTGCAAATCTTGACTTTTTAGAGTTTGCAAACAGTTTCGGTCCAGATCAGACGCCGCGTTGCGCGGCGTCTGATCTGGACCAAAACTGTTTGACCCTTAAGTATCGATTCGTTGAGGTAGAAATATATTATTTTTTTAGAAAATAAAATTACAGTTTCAGACGACAACAGGAGGCAGACGATAGAGTTGGAGATATTTCTGCACGTGAAGGGTTACGTATATTGACTGGTGCAGACGGCTATCATCCCAATTACGAAGTGACGGGAAGCATCCGGGTGTTTCTAGGGAAAATCGCGCGGGGTAGAGATTTCACTGGATATCGGTGTTTATCTGATTGATTATTGGCAGTAAATTTGCCGCCTAAGCACAAGGTTATTTCATTAAACATTAATAGCTATTCTAAAGCAAACGCTGTTAGTTTGCATGGTCTCTTTTTACTATACTATCCAGTGGAATATACTAAAACAACCTTGCGTTTTTTCTGGATGTACATATATGGAATTAGTCAAAGTGATATATGTTATTTCGTAGTTCCCAGTTTTAGCATTAAAGCTATTTTGAAAATATAGATATTATGTAATGTTAAAGTGCAAATTAAAGCGTGCTTCGTGTGTGTCTAATGTTAATTAATAGTTTTATATTCAAGTTAAGTCAATATTTGTCCACGGTATTCCATGCCCAGTATTGGCGATTTAGTGTATGTAGGGTATGGTGATTGATCCGCGGTTTTTTCCAGGAATGTTTAACCCTTACACCATCATATGTGCCTAAGGTAGACTTTATAAACATAGGCTCTCAATGGTAGGTCCTCAAAATATTTTAATTTATGACAAACAGTGCAGACCCAATTCAGAAGGCTCCTTCAGAAGCCCTCCGAAATAGATCTACACTGTTTATGAAGATTGTATATGATACAGGGATAACGTGTAATCAGGGAATATGTGTAATTTTTGAAAACTTAGGGATTTCACGAAGACGCTAAATCTCCTAGGGAAAAAGCGTAATTTTGAAGCTGTTCAATGATTGTTTTTAATTAAATATTTGGCAGTTACTTTTGGATAAAGTAATGAATGTTACCTTGGTTAGTTCATTTAGTTCAAAGGCAAATACCAAGCTTTGAAATATTTTGTTATCTTTTTTAAAAAGACTGATGTCTTTGGTTATTTAATTTCCCTGGCTTATATTTACTTATTTTTATTCATTTGTGCAGGAAACTTTGTATGTATGTTGATTAGACCATGATATTTCAAGAAAGCACGATGATTTGAGCCAGAGGAAATGTGGTAATACAAATCTATTTATTTGATGACAAAAAGAGACATTTCATCAATTCCTTAAAACGCCCAGTGATTACGCGTAATCCCTAAAACTTTCAGGGAAAACGCGTAATCCCTGAATACACGTTATCCCTGTAACATATATATCTGGTTACAGCACTGTAAGCGCTAATTCTAACTTTGAAACGATATTGCATACAACATTTGCGAAACAGACTATAATATGGCGGTGAAAGGGTAAAACACGCGCTAAACTTAGCGGTGATAAATTCAACAGATGAAGCGTCGGTTGTGGTCATAACTGTGCTAATATGTCATTCGGAGTTCCCTTGGCAGATAAACGCCAAGGGTTTCCCGCCATTGGAAAAGAATACCCTCAAGCAGCCCCTAAAACCAGAAGGTTACAAGGGGTCGTTATTGGACCCAAAAGAGAACCATTAGTGTCAAATCTCCAGAAAGAAAATCAAGAGGCTTGGACCAATGAAACGAAGGTATTTTAACTTCAAAAATAAGCTAAATTAAATGTGCAAATAAAGTGATGGACCTGTCAAACATGTTAACCCATTTTATAGTCAAATGTGTCACCTGCTTCCACTTTTTTCTTTTTTAGAAATGTTGTCATCTCTTTTGTTTCATTTCTGTAATTAATACAAATGGACTTAACCATAGCAATGCAATTTTCAAAATAATCATTGACATGTCTGCTATTTCTCCGGATTTTTCCGAAATATTCGGAATTTTATCTTAGCAGATGTTAGCTTTGAGCAGGCTGAAAGTTAAGCAGAATGCGCTTTAAGGCGCATTCGGCTTTACTTTCAACCTGCTTTAAGTAAACGCGCTTGAACATTTTAAATTTGGAAATCATAGGAGTTTTTATGATCAACTTATGACAGACCTGCATGGACATAACCAACTTCCGAGTTACTCGATTTATAATCAGGTTATAGATAGCCAAAGCGATAAAAGGGGTTAAGATGTTTGATTTAGTTGTCAATTAGTAAAATAGTTAAAACCAAAATTGACGAGTTTTCATTTATTATAACAAGATATTGTTTAATGTAATATTTTTAGGAAAATAAAGGAGGAAATGATAGGTGAGTAAACGTCAACTACTGACAGAAATAACAATCTGTCTATTGTGTCTCATTTTCAGAGTAATCACAAGGTAGAACTGTTTTAACAATTATAAAATAGAGCAAACTGTGAAGCAATGGTATCAGCAACAAAAACAATAGTGCTAGATGGCGGGAAACGGTTTTTTAAAACCGCGTTGGTAACATGCGGTTATTTCACACACATCGGTCAATACGTTATAAATATGGTACGACGAAACACATGCAATAAAATCTTAGACAAATTACAGGTCATAAGTAATAACCAAAAATCATTTTAATCTCAATTTAAAACAGATAAGAGCTTGAACAAACACCCCTGTTTGCAATGGAGATAAGAGCAAAGGCTCATAAAGCATTTAAGTCAGGGTTGGCACGATATTACCCGCCCAGTAAAAACACCCCATAAAACCCGGGTTTACCCGGGTTGGGCAATAAGGCCTTATTGCCCATTTCGGGTACTAAGCGGGTTTTATGATATTTGGGTCTTATGAAACATAAGTTTCCTTCCTACAAGTGAGTATTAACGATTCAATCTAGCCATATTTGAATTATTTCTGTATCCTGCAAGGCTGAGCAGACACATATAACATGTTGTTAAGTTTTTTAAAACTTAGTTTATATACTGATATGAAATTAACATTTAAACATAAACAAATCTTATTTACAAGACACAGTAATAATCGGTTGTTTGCAAATTATAGGCATGGGGATATTTAGGCAGGTAGGAGTACATGAAATGAGGATTACAGTTAAAGTCAATCTTCTGAATGATATAAAATTTCAGTAGCGAAGGATATAATTGCTTTCTAATTACTGCCTCAAAGAGATGCTATATGTGTCAATGCTCTACCACAAAGGTGATAGACAGTAATTAAACAAACATGCATTGATTTTACTTAAGGATATGTTTCAGTTTAGTTAGCGTACTTAAGGATAGGGGGACTCTCTCCAACCACCCCAAAACAATAAAACTCTACAATCATGAATGGTCAGTTTCATGTTTAGTTGGCAAATGTTTTGCTTATTGTTTATACCGGTATTCATTTACATGATGTTCTCAGCAATATCAGTGTTGATGGCTAGCAATTTGTTTTTTAGGTAGGTTTAGACTGATTACTGTCACAGTCAACTTTCTAAACTAAAAAATTCATAAAACCCAATAAAATCAATAAAACACCTGAAACCCACCCTCTTAAAACCCATAAAACCCAGCGGGTTTGGCAATAAGATAAAACCCGGGTTTTATGCCAACCCTGATTTGAGTTGAGTCCAAGATCGTTCTCGAACGTGTGATTGGTCAGATTTTAGTAGAATGCTCACATCTGAGCAATCAAAAACTTTGAAACGATCTCAGGGTCATCCCAAGGGCTTTATAACCTTGCACCAGTGCCTTTTACGTTTGCTAATAACCTCAGATCTTGTTTGGGAAAGAACAAATGTATTCGCTATTGCGAGTAAACGTGTGTTGACTACATTGGAACTGAAATCCAAGATCTTATTCTAACCCATTGACATTAAAACTCCACATTGACACTTTCAGTTTTCAATTCAGTCTAGACTGTTTGTATAAGTGCACTGTTAGCGTGCTAGTGTTTAGTAAAGAAAGCATTTACGTGTCACCAGTGTTCGATGGGTTAATAGTACAACGATGTAACTTTGTCAAAAGACATTGCAATAAAAATTAGTTTTATAAGTTTTGCTAAGAAACAATTTACATAAATGCAAGGTATGAGATCTATTATTGAACATTCAACATTTCAACTATCCATTATAGGCATCAACGATCTGAGTCGTATATGAGCCGTGTCATGACAAAACCTGCCTTTTTGCATTGCAAACAGTGCAGGTCAAGGCCAGTCGCCGCGTCTAAGACGCGGCGACTAGCCTTGATCTACACTGTTTGACACCACGTAAAAGCATTTCATGTACATGTATTGTATACTGTTTTTGGCAGGCTAGATCATATTCAGATACAGACCCAGGGACGACAATGTTGGTTGGTATGTACAATATTGTAAAGCAATAAGGCAGGATTTGTCATGACACGTCTCATACAGTGGAGAATCTGTTATTCTTTCCCGTTTAAACGCAAACGTACGCAAACGCAAAGCACTAAAACGTAGAAAAGTACAACTTTTGGACAATTCTTATAATTCATGTTTATCTTGGTGGCAAACAGTTTGGAGCCTGATCAGACGCCGGGTTACCCGGCGTCTGATCTGGCTCCAAACTGTTTGCACTGCAAAAAATAGTTTAAGCGTAAACACGTTTATTGGGAAAGAATAACACATTCTCCACTGTATATGCAATATAGTTACTTTTATGATGTTCCCATGAAATCTATAATTACATTTTAAAATAAAATGTTACGAAATGCGCGAAAAAACATCTATAGATTTATGCAAAACCAGTTATAAACGACTTGCTACAAAGTATACAGAAGTGAAAAATACTCTTTTGAGTCAGAAATACAGATGGGTGATTCTAACACTTCAGCTTAAAAAATGCAGCACAGTGATTTATACCTACTGGGTTAAAAGTATACATGATACATACATAAAAAAATGTTGTTAAGCTTTTTGTTATATATCAGATTCTATAATGTGTGTACTATACTCTTATTTAACCCCCCTGCAAATTTAAATGGTAATTTCCAATTTCCAAATAAATCTAATCAATTTAAAAGTGTTTCAGATTGGTGTCTGCATTTTATTGCAACATGACAAAACAGTGCATGCAATAAGCATATAGGCTTCTTTAAGAACCCTTCGAATATGGTCAGGGCTCCAGATAAGGGGAGTATTTCATAAACTAAAATCTTTATTTCTCCTTTAAACCCTATGATGTTACTACTCATTAGAATCGTCTCGAAGAGACGATTCTAATGAGTAGTCACACCATAGGATTTGGTGCTTAATGAGTGAGAAAATGGTGGATTTGTTCAGTTTACTCCCCCTTATCTGGAGCCCTGATGGTTTGCATTGTTTGCATAGAATAAGATTTTTTATTACTTGTATACTTTGTAAAACATATTTTGACACTACTTATCTGTATTATAGTTAATCATACAATAACAAGCCACGCTTAAACAGTATATTCACTAAAAGGTAGTGTAGACTAACAGAATGTACTTTACATTAATATGGACGTCTTAATCGACACGTATTTTCTTTAGTTTGTTTTGTAATAGGTTGGTTGCAAAGGAAGAAATATTTTGCTTCTTGCTGCATATAGTATTATACGGAAGCCGGATAGTGCCACTTTTACAAAAGAAATTTATCTTGAAAATTCAAGTTATTATCTTGAAAATTCAAGATAGTATCTTGAATTTTCAACATACTATCTTGAATATTCAAGATGATAACTTGAAAATTCAAGAAAGTATCTTGAATTTTCAACATACTTAACTTGAAAATTCAAGATTCTATCTTGAAAATTCAACATACTATCTTGACAATTCAACATACTATCTTGAATTTTCAAATTAGTATGTTGAAAATTCAAGATAATATCTTGAATATTCAAGATACTATCTTGAAAATTCAACATACTATCTTGAAAATTCAAGATAATATCTTGAATTTTCAACATACTAACTTGAAAATTCAAGATATTATCTTGATTTTTCAAGATATTATCTTGAATTTTCAAGATAGTATCTTGAATTTTCAAGTTAGTATATTGAAAATTCAAGATACTATCTTGAATTTTCAAGTTATTATCTTGAATATTCAAGATAGTATGTTGAAAATTCAAGATACTATCTTGAATTTTTAAGATACTATCTTGAATTTTCAAGATAATAACTTGAATTTTCAAGATAATTTTTTTTTTAAAAATTGTAAAAGTGGCACTATCCGGCTTCCGTAGTATTACCATACGATACTTTATTGTATTTCTTACTGTGACACAGGACTTTTTCCTGAGGGTATTTGTACGATGTAAAACAATATTATGTACCACACTGGATATAGTCCACTGATTGTATTTCACCGACATCGTTTTTGATAAGCGAAACAGAACCATGTACACGTTTAATGTTATTATTGGTGATATTGTTTAGTTCGTTGATCTGCTTCAAATATAAAATGTTTCTTGATATAAAATGTTTGAAACATTTTATTTATATGTTTATGGTGTATATTGATAGTATATTATATACAGACACTCATTTTCCGTTGCGCTACATGACGTTGTATTCAGTTCGGGGTTCAAGGTTATAAAGTGTTTGAGCTGAGTCTGAGTGTGTTCTCAAGCATTTGATTGGTCAGATTTGAGCCTAGGCTCAAATCTGATCAATCAAATGCTTGAGAATGACTTTAGACTCAACTGAAAAGCTTTATTACCTCGGACCGGGGCTCACTAAACGGTAACAGCGGTCCACACTCGCGCCATAAGCGTTCGTGAATTCGGCTATTTCCGTCAAGAACGTTTCGGGCTGAATGCGTTGGCATGTTTTGCACCGGACACTGGTACAATAATGTGTATGTGACATACATATGCATAACGTTAGTAGAAACCTGTTGAGAGTATACGTATACAATAGGCAGTACGTTGTTCTTTCCCAATTAACGACTTTGTGCTAAATCAGTTATATTTGTTGCAAAACAGTTTGGAGTCAGATCAGACTGTGGTAGCATCAATATCCTGCAGTGGCTATGATCAGTTACACTTCCAAACTGCTTAAATGGACATATATCAGGGTCTGCGGTTATAAAGCTTTTGACTTGAGTTTAAAGTCGTTCTCAAGCATTTGATTGGTCAGATTTGAGCCTATGCTGACCAATCAAATGCTTGAGAACACACTCAGACTCAACTAAAACGCTTTATAACCTCGGAGCCAGTTGTTTTTTAGTTCAAATACTGTTGCAGGGAAAATAACGCCGCCTACTTCGTTTTTCTGCTTGTTTGTGCAACCCTTGCATAATACATGGCATTGCGAGACAACTGTAAATTGAAACCACAAGTTTTATTGCAACTGGGCTTCTATAGATCAGGCTTGATCGTAATTAAAACGAGGCATGTAATTATAGGGGGAGTATCAATTTGTCACCCACTGAGACAAAAAAAATACATTCGGTTTTCAAAGTACTTCTTAAATAATGCATTTTACTACGACAAAGCATCCCGTCATTTAACTCATAAATACTAAATAGTGCAATGAACTCTCCCTAGGTGCTTGTAAAAGATTTCATTATAGATATAACAAGCGTAATCTAAGGACACTACAGTAGTTTTCCATACAGCAGAACATTCCGTATATAGATCTAATAGCATACAGTGCAGATCCTGATGAGAGGCCGCGTAACGCGGCGTCTCATCAGGGTCTAAACTGTTTGTCAATGTAATAAACACTAGGATTGAAAGAATTAACCCCTAAAACTTTAAATGGACACTTCCAATTTTCAATGTATTGTACTCCTGTTTTACTATGATATTCATTTTAAAAATTCATTGCGTAATGAAAACTGTGCATACCCACTTAAGGGGCTCCTGTATGAGCTCTCTTATCAGGATCTACACAGTTGGCATTGGATAAATGCACTCTTTACAATTACAATGTTTGTAAATGACGAGTATACTCGTTGCTATTGCTTTTAGTATTAAATTTTGCTGCCTCACCAGTTATTTGCAAACTGTTTGAAGCCCGGACAGACACCGCGTATCACGTTGACATGCGATATCATTTTAGTCAATTAAGCTAAAATAATTGAGAAATAAAAGCAGATGACATTTATTCCAGGAAGATGACGTCATAGCGGCGAACGGGTTAACCTGTAGGCATAGATATTTAAAAGGAAGTATTCTGATCAGACGTCAAGACGTCCGATCTGGATTCAAAATGTTTGCAAACTCGATTCCGATAATGAATTCTCACAAACTCTAAACTACTATTAAAACTACAACGCCAAGGAATGCTTCCTCTAATTAGATTCCAAACTGCTTGACACTAAGATACTAGATATAAAAGCATTTACATATATACAAACGATAAGAACATTTAACTATTTGCACCCAGTAGATTCTTCCATGCTTATATTTACAGTGGAGAATCTGTTATTCTTTCCCAATAAACGCGCTTACGCTAAAACTATTATTTGCAGTACAAACAGTTTGGAGCCAGATCAGACGCCGGGTAACCCGGCGTCTGATCAGGCTCCTAACTGTTTGCAACCAAGATAAACAAGAATTATTAGAATTGTCAAAAAATTGTTCTTTTCTACGTTTTAGTGCTTTGCGTTTGCGTACGTTTGCGTTTAAACGGGAAAGAATAACAGATTCTCCACTGTAGTCCATTTTTATCTAAGGGTGCCTGCTCTAAATGTTCATTTTCGTTTTGTTTATACCGGTATTAGAATTATTATCATGAACAGTGTAGACTCTGATCGGACGCCATTATACGGCGTCTGAACAGAGTCTACGCTGTTTGCGTATGTCCCTTTTATAGGACGCTAGGCAGAGTTTGGTTGATGTGTAAATGCATATTTTGCAGAATCGGCTTCGAAAATGATATAAACATTTATCGTATGATACAGTAGGAAAACTTATATCGGGTGATTATCGCAAACTGATATCCCACGGTGTGGGAGTATGATAAAGTGCTGCCAATGTTGGTCAACTCGTATACGCTAATATACTATAACGTCTCATATTGACCTGATAATGAACTGTACTGCACGATCAGTCTGGACAGACCGAACCGTCGTTTGTTCGAGAAGAAGCATGATGGGCACCATGGGCTTTGCACTGTTTGTCTTTATTTGTAATATATGGTTAACCCGTTCCTTTAAAGGTTAATATTGGACCAGACTTTATTGGAAATTGGAATTGATCCTTTGGGATATTTCAGGGTTCAATAAATCATGTAACAGATCGTATTAATATGGAGTCTACTTTTTCTCGTAGAACGAACAGTTTTGTTGTGTTACAGAACATGAATAAGTTTAGATTGGATTTGGTAAAGTGGTCAGGCATATATGTTACAGTCAATCTGTGCAATCAGTCATTTTACGAAATGACTAAAAATTCAGTAATTACGAGAAATGACTGTTTCACTTAGTCATTTCACGAAATTCCTGAAATGTTCAGTCATTTCATGGAATGACTAAAATTGACAAGGCACTTTAACACAAATTGACTAGAAATCTTTAAAAGGATTTAGGCATTGTGTGAAATGGCGTTTATTTAAATAATTCAACGGCAGTTGTTGGTTCATATGATCCAATATGCATTATTTTGTTTAATACTTAACATCTAACAATTATTTCATTAACATTGCACACATTTTCAATGACTTAAGAGTCTTTTTGTATTTCATTTTATATGCATGTATTGTTTCAATAGTGTAGTATGTAATTATTAAGATACGCCAATCATTACGATGTAATAAATGAAGCTTAAGTCAATTTAAGATGACTGAAGGTGTAATTTCAGTCAATTGCGGGAATTGTTTTAGACATTTCATGAAATTACTAAGTAAAACAGTCATTTCGGGTAATAACTGAAATTTAAGTCATTTCATGAAATGACTGATTGTACAGATTGACTTTAACATATATACGATAATGTCTGATATTGACATGATATTGAACTGTAAGTTGCATGATCAGTTCGGGCTGACAGAACCGTCGTTTGTTTGGGAAGAATCAGATTGGAAACCCTTGGCTTTAAGTTGTTTGTCTCATTTTCGCAGTATATTATAAGACCAGTCCGTGAATGTAAGTTTGACTCGTCTTTATTTGAAACTGGAATCGTATGTTTGAAATGTCAGGGTTCAATGAGTGATGATGATGAGTTGGGTTTTACGGCACTGCGACACAAAATAGGTCATATAGTGCCGATGATTGATGAGGGGTGATGAGATGAAATGATGATGATTTCATGTAGATGGTTTCGGCTAATCTCATTCTTTGACTAGCAGCGCATGGGATCAAAACCACCGCCCTGCCTTCCTTTTAGTTCTTGGCAGAGGGAATAATCTCGGTCTAATAAATAGAAACAATTCCCTTTGACAATTAAGCTACAGAATTACGGCAAAGTAGGAAGGTCTCTGAGGGGTTCAATGAGTTAAGTTACGGATAAAGAATTTGCCTTATTAACACGCAGTCAACTTTCTGTCGTGGAACGGACACTTTTGTTGTTTAACTTAAAACAATTAAGTTTGCAATGAGCGTCTGAAGTAGAACGGCCTTTGATCGTATTTAAAAGCATATTGTGGACAAAATGAAAAAAGGCATTTGCAATAATCAATGAGCGTATATCAGGTTGTTTGGGGTTTGACAAGTTTTCTTCTACTTACAAAGAGTTTTTACCTAAAATTGAGGTCAGGTCAAAACCTCAGTTAAGACACCAACTGCTTGACACTCAGATAATATTGTTAACATAATCTTTCCAGTTTAACCGAAACGAAAAGTTATCTTACGCAATAAAATAAGAATAGTTTTTATTAAATTGTCATTAATATAAGGAACTGTAACTTTAACGTTTAACTATCACTTTGTATTTGCGTTCGTTTTAATAAAACGCAAAAGAATAACGTATTTTTAACCTGACCTTTACTTTCTGTTGTACTGAGGACTTTTCAAATACCGCTAAACTCAGTAATGCAATGGCTGTGCATGTATTGCGCATATGGCCATGGTTTCATGTAAGGGGGCTTTTCCAAAGCTACACTCCCTGCACATGTATCACATTTGCACAAAACCAAATGGTGTGACTTCTCATTAGTAGTGTCTCGAAGAGACATTGGTACTGAAATGTCTCAACATTGGGTATGGTGCAGAAATAGAAGGGGTAAATGTTGAGGACATTTAGTTTACGCTCTAACTTCTGGACAACGTACAGTGGAGAATCTGTTATTCTTTCCCAATAAACGCGTTTACGCTAAAACTTTTATTTGCAGTGCAAACAGTTTGGAGCCAAATCAGACGTCTGATCAGGCTCCAAACTGTTTGCCACCAAGATAAACGGGAATTATTAAAATTGTCCAAAAGTTGTTCTTTTCTACGTTTTAGTGTTTTGCGTTTGCGTACGTTTGCGTTTAAACGGGAAAGAATAACATATTCTCCACTGTATGTCTATCACGAATATCAAAGGTCAATGTAATACACTAACCCTGTGTCTGCTGAATGGGACTTTATTGTTTTTGCCAACAATTTTGGCACAGATCAGACATCTGCGTCTAAACTGGTTGACACTCGTCTTGATGTTTCTTTACTTAAAAATGTATAAATATACATGTATACATTATTATGTTGTTCAGACAATTTCAAAGCAAACGGTATTACAGCAGGATAAAGTTTAAATGTCTGGAAACAACAGTAATTAATTATGACACTCTAGCATGTGGTCGTTAGTGCATCAGTGTAGTGACATTTATGTAATATATCAGTATATGTCATGGATGGTTTATCAGCACTGTGATAACGTTTGATATATATTTTTGTAAAAGACTCATTAGCTGTACACGTGTGGACACTATATTTCTTGAGAGCAATTGTCTAGCAGAGATCATTTTCTCACATAACTACCCCTGTTTTCAATAGCGAACAACGATCGTGAATATCCTTGTCTCCAACATGTGTGTCATTATAACGTTACTATTCATTAAGGCGTTAGTACGTCACTGGAAATCCAAAAAGGCATATTGCTTTTATATTTCTCGTTATTAATCCATTTACCGCTAAATCTAGTCGTCTGCTTTAACTCTTTCATAGTCATAAAATCTTTTGTAATAATGTTGTGGCCCGCACTATTATTTCATGACAGTGTTACTGGAGAGATGTCAGTACAGTGGAGAATCTGTTATTCTTTCCCGATTAACGCGTTTACGCTCAAACTATTATTTGCAGTGCAAACAGTTTCGAGCCAGATCAGACGCCGGGTAACCCGGCGTCTGATCAGGCTCCAAACTGTTTGCCACCAAGATAAACATGAATTATCAGAATTGTCCAAAAGTTGTACTTTTCTATGTTTTAGTTTTTGCGTTTGCGTACGTTTGCGTTTAAACGGGAAAGAATAACAGATTCTCCACTGTATGAGTATCTAATAGTTTGAACCTAAACTATGTGGGGAACATGTATTTAGATTTGTCACATATTTTGCAGTCTGGGATCGGACTAAAGCCATTATATAAACATCGTAATCCACTAGTGAAATTTCGTTTTTTGGGCTCGGTCGATAACTTTTGTCCACAAGCGCTGCATGTAGCGTGACACCAACTGACGTCATTGGTGATGACGTTACCGTAAACGTCAGATTTTGGCAGAAAATCTGTATATCAGAAAGACTGCAAACTACTTCTTCGATAGCTTAAATAGGTTTTAAAAAGTGTTATGTGATTAATAGAATATCATATTCGCGCTCATTACTTATCATTTGTAATAAACTCGTTTACTAAAATTAATTTGACGCTCGCCGAGGCTCGTGTCATATTATTTTAGTCAACTCGTTTATTAAAAATGATATAATGAGCACTCATATAAGATCTTCTATATATTTACATTCGTCCCATTAAATCCCATTGAACAAAATGACGTGAGTTCGTATAGACGCAATTTGTTGATACCTTGCGTACAGGAGGTGGGGCATATGGATCTGCTATCCATGAATAATTTTATTGGGTTGCCTGATTAATGCAGTTATGATTGTTCCTTTCAGGGTACACATTATTCGTGTTAACAACCTCCAATATGGATTAAATATACATGCATAGTAACAACATGTTCATTTAATATTAGAAATTACAGCAAAAATAATGTAAATATAAGAAAGAACTAAATTGTTCGACGTTGAAACGAAATAAACAGAAAATTATCAGCAAATTTACTATGAATCGCTAGCGCGATTTATGGAATTTGCCAATCATTTTCTGTCGTTTATTTCGCTTAAACGCCGAAAAATTCAGTTTATTTCTTAAGTAAACGCTGTCCACAAATCTCTTAATATCCCTTTGACTCTTACTAAGCCATTAATATCTTCATTTAGTTTGAAAACTGTTTGGATCCTGATCAAACACCAAATAACTTAGCGTCTGAGCAAGGCCATAACTTTTTTACACTCGAATAAAGAAAAATTCTGTCAAATTGTCAAAAACATTGAATTAACATAAAATTGCGTACTAAAGATAACAAATTCCAAAAAGGAAATTAAAAATGCATGTAACAAAAGTGTAACGTGTATTTGGACATACTTTTCTTTGATAGAAAGGCAATTAAGGGTAGAACTATTTAAAAAGAGGAGTTTTAATTTTAATTTAATAACAAATTTCAGACGACAATTTTTTTACCTGATGATAAATTGGCACTTGATCATTGATGAAATGACAATGTTCCACGATACCTTAACCCTTTTCCACTGCCATTATGACGTCATAACTAGTGTAACGCATGTCCTGTCATTATATCGTCTGCTAAAATAGTGTCGTCTGCTTTTATTTCTGACATTTAGATTTGACGGCTTTTTAATTTGATAATAATTGCTTTTAGTGTCAAACAGTTTGGAACCTGATCAGACGCCGAGTTACTCGGTGTCTGAACCGGATCCAAACTGTTTTTAAAATGCAAACGAAATCAGCTAGGGCATTTAAAGGAGTTTTAATTGGTCTAACGATGCATTCCATCAAACCAGTCCGTGATATTATCGATGGCCTTCCGCATCCTCGCGCGCTGCGTGAGATCCCATTTCCACGGAGGACCTTCAATCATAGTTATTGATATCCCGAGGTACAATACAAGCAACAGCCCAGTCTGGAATCGATCTATTGGTTACAGTCAACTCCCATTTATACGCCAATTTAAAATCACCTCATTTATGGTATTAAACGCAGGTACGAGTTAAAATGAGAGTGAAAGTGAATCAAAAAGCTTCTTTCGTAGCTTTTTGATTGACTTTCACCCTGCTTTACGCGGTCACTTATCTTTAATCGTGAAAGTAAATATTGTATTGAGAGATGGTGGCAGCGGTGGGATACGTAATCTTGATAAAACCTTGTCACAGCACAGTGACATTTCTACCGCTTGAGCCTGATGTTTTTTTTCTATTTTCCAATTAATATTGTTGGAGATACTGGTATACAATTACAGCCTTTTAAACTGACACAAACTTATTTATTTAGATCTATATAGCTGACACTTATTTTCATCATTCAGCAAACAGTGAAAACCCGGACGAGATACCGCATAGCAAATGGTGCTTGGCAAAGACGCGGTGTCAGCTCAAGGTATACACTTTTTAGCGCTCATCAGCATGTCCGGTTTATAATAGCTTAACCCTTTACTCTATCACCTATTTCAAGTATTGAATGTAGGTGACTACTTAAAACATGTTGAAAGTAAAGCAGAATGCGCCTCGAGGCGCATTCTGCTTAACTTTCAACCTGCTTTAAGCTACTATCGGGTAGATTATATAAAATTCCATTGTAATTCTTATGATACATATTCATGACTCTGTAGAATAGTATTGGAACAATTTTCTTAAGTGGAGGAATGAATTAAATGAGTAAAACTGAGTTGATATGGAGGGGAGGGTTAACTTGTTTGTAAGTGTGTACACCTTTACCAGACGCCGAGACCGAGAGGCTATGACTATGCTTAATCTAAACTGTTATACAATGCAATAAGTCAAGGCCCAGATATTTTGTTAAGTTGGCATTTGGCATCAACGGTTTTCAAAAGAACATTATGAAGAAAACAAGTAATGTGTTAAAAGGCATCGACGCTTAGAGGTCTGTTGTAGAGAGAGAGAGGGAGAGAGAGAGTAGATTATTAACGAGAAATCGAGCAGAGGTTGGTTTATTTTTCCAAGGGTTGATAGGACGTTCAACCATCCTAACAGTCCTGTTGCTTTTTATTGTATGAGCTCAGTGAACCCTAGTGACGCATAAACGCGTCCTTTTAACCCTTTCCCTTATAGAAGCGACTTTTAGCACCTGCATTTTATTCATCCGCTGACGAAAATAGTTCCAGTATAAACCGTAATAAATATGTGTCATATTTAATACCTTCCTTAATCTAGCTGGTAAAAGCTTAAAGCAGGCTGAAAGTAAAGCAGAATGCGCCATATGGCGCATTCTGCTTTACTTTCAACCTGCTTTAAGTAGTCACATATTTTCAAAACTATAAACAGGCTATGGGGTAATGGGTTAAACAATTCAGCAATGAATAGTACACGTATCATGTGTAAACATGGAACCATCAGAGCAGAGGGTTTCTATAAGAACAATCTAATGAGGGTCTGCATTGTTCGTCATGTTTTGCAACTACATTTGTAGATTGTTAAATTGAATTAACTATTTGAAGCGCAGTGATCATGAATTGACTCTTAACCCCATAGCCTTTTATCACCTAGAACAGATTGAAACTAAAGTATATAGAATGCCTCTCAAAAACCTTTACTTTCAGTTACCTTTAAGCTACCACCTACTAGGATATAGGAAACCATTTCATCTTTTGTACATTCATAACTGTATAAATTGGAACTGTTTTCTTCATTGGAGGAACAGATACGGAAATTCTTCATGGCCTCCCTGATATTGAATTTTCTCAAGAAGAACAAAACAGTATCTTGTTCAATTAATTTCCTGCGGCAAAATGACCTTTTTTATTTAAAAAAAATTTATTCAGGACATAACTACAATAAATTTGTTAATCGGCAAGAGACTCGTTTCAGGCAAATTAAACTCTTTGTAAATCTATATTGTTTGATTTTTGCCATAGCGTATTATAAGTTTTATTTATTGCTTTATTTGGGTCATATTGTCCTCTTCACTGCTTAGATATCATCCGCTTAACTCATTGAGCCCTAGTGACGCATGCGTCCTTTACTAAAAGAGTACCTGTGAAGAGTACACTTGTATTATGCACATTTTGGAGTCTGATCGGTAACCCGGCGTCTGATCAGGCTCAAACTGTTTTCAATGGAAATAATAGTTCAAGCGTAAACGCGTTCGCTGTACCGTCGGCCCGTATTTGTCATTGTAGGTATGGTACATTTTGACTTCAAAAACATCGACATTTATGTGGAAAGGTACTTTTTGTTCTTTTGGGGGGGCTTTTTTTCAAGGTCAATATTTTATTATCTCCGTGGATAGGTGTTTGCGGGTCCACTCTACGCTTTACAATATATGTTTTACATTTAACCCCTGCACTGCCGTGACGTCATCAATTTTAAACAACTGTCGTCTTCTTTTGTTTCTTGAATTTTAATATTTGCCATTTTGACTGAAGAAATATTGAAATGAGTGTTAAAAAGTTTGGATCGTGATCAGACGGGGCGCAACGCGGCGTCTGATCTAGATCCAAACTGTTTGCAAAAAACTGTTGTGCTCGAGGTAAGGCAGTGAAGGGATTAACTCTACAAATATTGAACATAATTTGTTTGTGTATATATTAGAGAAAGACAATTAATAGTGTGTTGAAAATAACATGAAATATATGAAGGCATGCCTATATTAGTAGTTATGTACAGTTTCTTATGCAAGTAAATTATACAGTTTGTTTTATTATTTCCAATTTGAAATCAAAGTATTTCTCTGTATTTTAACTACAGTCGAACTTCGATTTCTCGAAGTCGGTTTTGTCGAACAAACCACGTTTTAACTTTGAAATATGCGTATGTTCGACTTAACCGAACATGAAATAATGCAGTTCATATGTTGAACTATCGGATAGTTCGAAATGTCGAAGTTTGACTGTACTTGTATCTACTTTGTGTTCCTACAGTGGAGAATCTGTTATTCTTTCCCGTTTAAACGCAAACGTACGCAAACGCAAAGTACTAAAACGTAGAAAAGAACAACTTTTGGACAATTCTGATATTCCATGTTTATCTTGGTGGCAAACAGTTTGGAGCCTGATCAGACGCCGGGTAACCCGGCGTCTGATCTGGCTCCAAACTGTTTGCACTGCAAATAATAGTTTTATCGTAAACGCGTTTATTGGGAAAGAATAACACATTCTCCACTGTAGTATCTTTTAAAGGAGTCAATACCTACAGTGTTATTATAATGCCTTGCAGCATAATTATTATATGTACTACAACATATGTTAAACAGTTTGGTTCCTGATCAGATGCTGAAGTATTTGGTATTTGATCAGTTTCCAAAATGGTTGGTAGAAATAACTTTTCACCCCTGCCTAGCCAAAAAATGTGTCAGAGTGAAATTTTTTACCAAGTTTTGCACCAATAGCATCTTAACCAATTACCCTAGAAATGCTTTTTACGCACTTAATGAAATAGTTCTAATTTATATAGTCATGAATATGCACCATAGGAAATAGTTTCAACATCCTAGTAGACGGTATCGAATGTTGGAAGTAAAGATTATACAGTGGAGAATCTGTTATTCTTTCCCGTTTAAACGCAAACGTACGCAAACGCAAAGCACTAAAACGTAGAAAAGAGCAACTTTTGGACAATTCTGATAATTCTTGTTTATATTGGTGGCAAACAGTTTGGAGCCTGATCAGACGCCGGGTAACCCGGCGTCTGATCTGGCTCCAAACTGTTTGCACTGCAAATAATAGTTTTAGCGTAAACGCGTTTATTGGGAAAGAATAACAGATTATCCACTGTAGAAGCAGTAAACGCACTTTCTGCTTGACTTTCAACCAGCCTTGGTTAGTCGTCTGTCTTAACTCATTTGTGCCCACGATCCCATAAATGGGACTTAGGCAAACAGTATAGACTCTGATCAGAGTGTACACTGTTTGCTGATAGAAATTTCAATATAAAAGATAGGAATTTTGACATAAAAAAATGAAAATGAAAATTTTGACCAGGCATCCCTTTGATAAAAAAATGGACAACCCAATATATAAACATGGAAGAATCCATTGGGCGTAAATGGGTTGAAAATATGATACAGGCTATGGGTGAAAAGATAGTGTTTATTTTTAACGTTAAGGTGTCCCTTTGCAGCGTGGATGTGATAATATGGTTGAACGAATCATTACATGCAACCCTTATGGGAAATTAAAATTGAAATTTTACACGAGGTGCAATGAAATATTTACGCAGCATCTATAAACACAAGCAAGACACGAACAGTAAAACTATATATATACTAAGACGAAAAAGAAACGCAGGTAACCTTTCTAGGTAGTTTTTAATGGTATCATTTAATCCAATATTCAAAACGATTATTTTATGTTGATAAATTATTATTATTGAACTTATTGACAAAGAACCTGTCTCCACTACATCAGTGGAAATTTTTGGGCCAATGTGCCGCTAACCACGCGCTACGGGCGGGCGGGCGGGCGGGCGCGACGCTGAGCGTCAAGTAGCAAACCAACGTAAAGACGCCAGGCTCGCAGACTGCAGACGCGTAACAAGTTCCGTGCAGTGTCGGCATGGATATGTCGACTATGATTGCCTAACGTGTTATCAGTGGTTTTACTGGCAGTACGGTGGCGTTTGCGCAGGTGGTCTGGGTAGATAGTGCTGACCTAATGTGACGTCGTGACGTACGGGCGTGCCGTTCGCGGTAGGTCTGCAAGGCTTTCCGTCTCTCACATGCGTCTGACAAGACGTTCTATAGTCGAGAAATGCACATTGAACTGAACAACAGCCTGTGGTTAGACTCGACGTACCAATAGTGGTGCAATAGCTTACCCCTCTGAACTTTGATTTAGTGTACCATACTTCGAAGATGTTGAAAGCAGTTTTTCAATCCGTAAAGCAATGTGTTAACTTCAAACGTACACCATTGACTGATTTTGACAATTGAATATCTTGTCATCAAAATTTTACACGGGTATTTTGCATTTTGACATCTTCCCCGCGTACGGCGAACTTTAACGAGATTGCGTAATTTTATCCTCCGGAAATTGTGGACATTAGCTAAGATTTTTAATTTGCCGAATTCTATCAATTTAGACCAAGTACTAAAAATTTGTTTGAATATTTTATGTACCCTGCGTTTCTTTTTCGTCTTAGTATAGTTAAACCTCTGATAAAAACAAACATTTCGTTAACTGTTCAAGCCGGGTTAAAATATAGTGTATGTACTTTTTTGACTATACCGGTATTATTACGAAAAGCACACACCTAATTATAAAACTATGTAGGCGTTTGAAATGTACTATGTAAAACTTCATGATATATGTATACAACAATTTTGAGATTTCATACGTATATATTTTAGGCACAATTGCCAAATTTTGCGTAGCATGCTCTATTTCAAGATCTGTGGAAATGAGAAACTGGGGCCCGTTTCATAAAACTTCGTACGACAAAAACGGTCGTAAGTCAAAACTTGAAAATATATTTAATTTCTGATTACTCATTCTAATCCTGTCTTGTGACAACTCTTTGGAATCGTCTTTTCAAGACGATTCCAAAAGGATGTCACATAACAGGATTAGATAGAGAAATAAATAAATAATTGAGACTTCTATAATCTGACTTACGACATAATTTGTCGTACGAAGTTTTATGAAACGGGCCCCTGGAGAAAATAAATACTAGATGCCATATGCACGAAATAAACATTCTCATGCCCAGTTACGCTGCTTATCACCTGGATCCAACTCTTTTTACTCTATTTCTATCAGACACGACGGACACTGGTTACAGTGAAGAATCTGTTATTCTTTCCCAATAAACGCGTTTACGCTAAAACTATTATTTGCAGTGCAAACAGTTTGAAGCCAGATCAGACGCCGGGTAACCCGGCGTCTGATCAGGCTCCAAACTGTTTGCCACCAAGATAAACATGAAATATCAGAATTGTCCAAAAGTTGTTTTTTCTACGTTTTAGTGCTTTGCGTTTGCGTACGTTTGCGTTTAAACGGGAAAGAATAACAGATTCTCCACTGTAAGATGCTCATCTTGCATTCAAACTTAACTTTCGATTCGTGTTTCTACTGCAAATGTTTTCTTTCAAAACATACTGGTTGACACTCCTAAAATACTCTTCAAGGCTAAGATAAGGAGGTCAAATTGGCCTTGAAACGTTAATGGCATCTTCATTAGTTTCGTATTGCTCAAAAAGTTCTTTTCCTATTAATTATTTTGCTTTAAAGCATCGTTAAATTTCATGCAAGTATGTATTAAAGTTTATTGAAAATACATTAGTATGATTACTTTACATCTTGCTATGCTGAAAAAAGTAGATGTGTATAGTGCAAACAGTGTAGAACCCGATTAAAGGATTCCATAAGGAGCCTTCTGACCAGGTTCTTAACTATTTGTTTTTCTTAATTAATTTCTTTAAGTGATGACCTGCTCAAAACTCATTAGAAATTTGCCATTCATCAGAAGTCGAAAAGTTCTTGAAATATTCAGTTTAAAGGGCTAATAAAATGCTTAATACAATATATGTATGATATAATGATACTGATGTAGTACCTTTGTATCCTCAGCATTTGTATTATATTGAATGTAATTGTCATTTATTAGGAACATTGAAACGTTTCGTCTCATATTTTACAGCAAATTATTATGTTATACAATATTTGGGTCATGGGAAGACGATATTCTTTCTAATTAAAACGAAACTAAACTCCAAGAAAGGCAATCAAATCATCAATGGTTTCCTTTATTGATGAGTCTTTATAACGATGGTATTCCGCGGCCACCTATTTATTCCACGTTTGACCAAGATTTTATCTTTTAAGTCTTTGTATGCTGTGTTTTTTTTTCCGTCAGCAATAATTGTCGTCTGCAGATGTTCTAGCAATAGATTTTTTCTGATTTGCTTAACAAAACAGAGTCAGAGTGTCAAACAGTTTGGATCCTAATGAGACGCCGCGTTAAGCGGCGTCTCATCTGGATCCAAACCGTTTGCAAAGGTATTCACTGTGGCAGATATATCCACCGCTTGCATGCAAAGAGTTATAATTGATTGTGTCGTTGAAAGCCACTGACTGATGGTTTACCCCATACACAGAAAGGAGACATTGGCAAACGATGTAGACCATGATGAGACGCCACATTTTGCGGAGTTTCATCAAAATAGGTACTGATTGTTATTTAACGATTTACTGTATGGTAAAAAAAACTGCAGTATCTTTATATCACACTTGTATATATATATATATAATGAAATGTTCAAGCAAGCAATATAAGTCAACAAAACTGAACGAGGTGCATTTGCCTATACATGTATTTCAGAATCAACATTATAGACCGGTTTGTTTCACCTGGCAGTGCGGAGCTAACCTTTGTCAAAGATAAAACTAATTTACTTTTGATTTTAGAGGTGACAGGTATAGTTCCGAAATATATATCTTTTTTGTCTGATACTATCAACATGGAGAAACACAATACAGTGGAGAAAACGTTATTCTTTCCCAATAAACGCGTTTACGCTAAAACTATTATTTTCACTGCAAACAGTTTGGAGCCAGATCAGACGCCGGGTAACCCGGCGTCTGATCAGGCTCCAAACTGTTTGCCACCAAGATAAAGATGAATTATCAGAATTGTCAAAAAGTTGTACTTTTCTACGTTTTAGTGTTTTGCGTTTGCGTACGTTTGCGTTTAAACGGGAAAGAATAACAGATTCTCCACTGTAATTGCGTGCATCCATATCCACGAGAAAGTGGTATACACAGTGCTCCCTCTCTACAACAACACCGAATGGGAGACAAATAGTGCGTGTATTGTTCGGTTCGGAGGGAGTTGTTATAGGAGGGAAAATTAAGAATTGGCTTACATTTGCAAACAGCTTGAACCAACATCAGACGCCGCGTAAGTATGCGTCTGATCTGGATTCAAGCTGTTTGTCATTATTCATTATACATAAATTCCTTTTGTCAAACTGGCCACTAATATGTAATCCTGGGAAGAAACGGCATCCTAGGAATAAACGGCAGACGCCAACGGTAAATCCCAATAAAGAGCGTGCTGCTGTCCCTAAAGTTGAAGTGCAAAGGTCCGCATCAAAACTCCGCCCTGCCAGGTCAATAAAAACGACCTACACATATGAAATGTTGTTGGTGTTGTTGTTTATAAGAGGGAATTGCGTGTACTCAAAGCCGTCCCGTTCCTTGCAATTATGGTCAGCATCGCGTCGGTTCGTTGCTGTGGGGGCGTCAGTTCTTAAATACACCGTCCCCGATGGAATTTCTGAGATAAATGACCTGTGTACATGTACAGTGGATCATAGAAAACGATGTTCATTCCCGTTTAACCTTTATTCTGCTTAGCGACCTGGCTTACATTTTCAAACAGCTTGGATCCAGATCAGACACCGCGTAACGATCTTGAGCCAAGCTGTTTGTCACTCATAGTAATATTTTCTTCAGTTTAAAAAAAGATTGAAATGAATTTATCTTATTTCGCAAACGATATATTCTAATTACATGTAGTTGACAATTCAGCATGATAAAGGTTAAAGAAAAATAAACGCAAGCGCAAAGTTTTAGGAATCAGAGAAAATTTCATCTGATCGCAAATCTTATCAATCTGTTTAAGACTGAGAGGCAAACAGTTTGGAGCTTGATCAGACGCCGATTTACTCGGCGACTGATCTGGCTCCAAACGTTTTGCAACGGACATAATTATTTGAGCCAAAGCGCGTTTATTGAGAACTAATGACATATTCTCCCTGTTCTAAGACTTTATTCCCGCTGGTCCTTGTTGTACAAAGCCGTATACTGCCCTCTAGCTTATGGAATGTTTCTCTCAGTAATCCTGCAACAACATGTTTTAGCAGACAATAAAATTGATTTTGGTGTTTTTTGGCGATTAGGGACGGAATGATGACACTCGATTGTCAGTTTCATTATGAAGTGTACGCTGTTTTGAAAAACATCTAGTTATGGAACAGGGTTTGAACATTTCAACAATTTTATTTTTAATAGTGTCCATTTCTACAGTTTAAAGAATGCAGAGGCTTTACATATAAACGCATTTATAATAAAAACGATTGTTTTAATTGCGAAACATTCTAGAGTCAGATAAGACGCCGGACAACCCGGCGTCTAATCAGGCCCTTACAGTGGAAACTCTGTTATTCTTTCCCAATAAACGCGTTTACGCTAAAACTATTATTGCAGTGCAAACAGTTTGGAGCCAGATCAGACGCCGGCTAATCCGGCGTCTGATCAGGCTCCAAACTGTTTGTCACCAAGATAAACATGAATTATCAGAATTGTTCAAAAGTTGCACATTTCTACGTTTTAGTGTTTTGCGTTTGCGTACGTTTGCGTTTAAACGGGAAAGAATAACAGATTCTCCACTGTAACTGTTTGCCACTCAGATATAAATAAATAATAGGAACATCAAAACTCATTTTCTACATTTTATTGCATCGCATTTGCATTTAGTTTCATTTAAAACGGAATAATGAAATATTTTTTACTACATCAGGCTCCATGGTTATAAAGCGCTTGAATTGAGAATGAGTGTATTCTTAAGCATTTGATTGGTCAGATTTGAGCATAGGCTCAAATCTGACCAATCAAATGCTTGAGAACGACTTCAGACTTTATGCAATTTATAATACGAATTAAATCATTGCTGTTTAAAATGTTCTAAAGATAAATCAAAATCTATACTTCCATCATGTAATATGCTTAAATATGATATAGGGCATAGTTTTGCATGGGACACGTGTTCTCTACAGAAGTTCACTGTTTATCAAGGTTGAGTATACTTTCGCTTATGGGTTAATCATTGAGCGGGTCTCAGTTTTGACACCAGAGGTAATATTAGAAGTTCCTGATCCAACAAATGTCTTGAGACGGTCGTGTATTGATGAATGTTACCTCGTCACGAAATATCTCGATTTAGTCCAAGAGATCTCTAAATCACTGTCCTACTTTGCAAACAAAACAACAGTTCTCCAGATAAGCGGGGGTGAATTGAACAAATCCAACAATTTCTCACTTATTTCAGTACCAAATCCTATAGTGTTACTACTCATTAGAATCGTATCAAAGGGACGATTCTAATGAGTAGTAACACCATTGGGTTTAATGCAGAAATAAAAAAAAAATAGTTTTTTAAATACTCCCCTTATCATGAGCCCTGAAACAAGGATGATTAGTTACATGACGATCGAATATGAACCACGTATTGTGAGAATAAGTGTATGGATACTGCAAACGACGATAACCCAGATTGTCCATCATACTTTATAATGAGACGGACGCTTGTCTTCACCAAAAAAAACCACAACATTTTTTTTCATTGTAATCCATTTGGAGTAAGACCAGACGTCAAGCTACCCGGCGTCTGATCTTGCTCCAAACGGGTTGCCACTACATGTCGTTTTCTACATTTTTTTGTATAACGTTTAGTTTTGTTTAAACGGTAAAACGCAGCTTACATTGTACACGCATTGTCTGATTATATTGTTAACAATAGTTGTCGTAACAACGGTGTTAACTAGCTGTATAAATTGTTTACATTGTTTGTAAAATACACATATAAACAGTAAAACCTCTGTATTACAAACACTAATATTAAGGTAAGCTGAGCCAAAGGAACAGTGTGAGCTGTTATGATTGCCATGTGTCCTCGTCCTACGTTGTGTGTCATGCTTTGTGCGGCGTCGTTAACCATTGCTTCAAATGACATCTTCTCCTAGATTTCAAACAAACTTTACAGGAATGTTCTTTGGATCAAGTTCCTCCAAATGTGTTCAAAAAACTAAAACCAAAGTAGAAACATGGTTGCCATGGCAACCAAAGTGAAGAGAAAATAAGGAAATCTTAAAAAATCTTCTTGCCAAACACTACAAGGGCTGGATATAGATATTTGGCACATAGTATCATCTAACTGTCTTCTATCAAAAATGTTCAAATTATGCCCTTATGGTCAAAATTGACCCCGCCCCGGGGTTACAGTTTTACATACTTTATAGTCAAATTTTCAAATTTCTTCTCTTCTGAAACTAATATATATCGCCAGAGCTTCGATATTTTGCATGGTGACACTTCTACATTTCCTTTACCAATTGTTAAAATGGTTTCGGTCCGGTGCTTATCGAGGTCACAGTAGCTAAAAATAGATAGTTTCAATGAAAACTTTAAAAATCTTCTCGTTTCAAACCCTAGTACACAGAGCTTAGATATTTTGCACATGGCACCATCTACAATTGTTCATGTTATGTTCCTTGGGTTAAATTTGGCCAACCCAGGGGTCACAGTATACATATATGTCATGTGTGTTTAGGGAATAGTCAAGACTTTAGGCCCGATGCATCAAGGAAGACATTTGAACTGTTGCCCGAGGCCGATAGGCCGAGGACAACTGTTCGAAATGTCTCTCCTGAGAACGAAGGACAATAGTTTTCACTACCCCCTAATACACATGCAATAAATGTTTTGTTAACTTATACTCTTTATAACTATATATTTTACAGAAACAACTTATCTGAGCAAAATGCAAATCAAATCAAATTTCATTAGTCATTTTGAGATTTTGAAAGACGTCTTGTGAACATTCAGCGTCATCTGGTAAGCGCTTGCAGGTTTACATCAGCACATTATGTAACGAGCGGGTCCGTTTTGTTTTTCGGTATAACGGAAACTTGATGTGTATTATAAGCTCGCCTATTTGATAATACTATTGGTATAAATAATAACAAAGCATGTAATAAAATATTAAGCCTTCACCATACACCATTCAATGACAATACATGTAATTGACAATAATTGACCAATAAATGACCAATGACAATAATTCAAAACTGTTTTATTACAGAAGGCAAACCGGACACCCGAAAACTTCTCAACGGCCTTGATGTAAAACTTAAACATGTTTATTCGCGCATGGAACAGTTCGTCACAGAAGGCAACAGTTAAAAATGTTTCCTCCGGATCAGGCAATTTAAGAACAACACAACAAAACAGTCAAAAATAACGAACTGCAAGTTATACTCGTAGAAGAGCAATAGGTAATAATTTACATAGAGTTATATAGTGAAAGTTTGAAGCATCTCCTTCTCTGAAACTGATGTTTCCCAAGTTGGTATATTTAGTATGGTAATACATCTAGATGTGATGTTGAAAAATATTGAATAATATTCTTATTTAATATTCCAATATCGAAGAAATGACTCCGATCGGTTGCATATCTAAGTCACAGGAGTTAAAATAGACTTTTTTTTAATGAAAACTTAATTATGTTAATTGTATGTGTTTACGACAGGTGACTTCTTAAAGCAAGGTGGTAGTAAAACAGAAATCTCCTTTATGAGCTTTCTGTTTTATTATCACCATGCTTTAAGCTGTCACCGTCTTGTAAACACTCAATAAGCCTTCGGTCTAGTGTAAGTAGGAGAGGTTTTACAGTAGATATGCTAGTGGAAAAATAGGAAACTCAGTTTGCCTTTACAGTTTGTTTTAGAAAATCTAACATAAAAACAGATGACATATTAATAGTTGTTGCAATTTATTAAAGATCCGTTTCTATTATCTATTCTGCATTTTTTTTTGTAAAACGTGAGGCATAAAATACCAGACAATGAATAATTTTAGTTTGGTATACAATTGTTGGTTATTTTTTAATTCACAAAGGTGTGAAATAATTCACGATTTTAAGTCATAAAGTGAACTTATTGACCGTTTAACCCTTTCCCTTATAGAAGCGACTTTTAGCACATTCATTTTATTCATCCGCTGAAGAAAATAGTTCCAAATTATACCGTAATGAATATGTGTCATATTTAATACTTTCCTATTCTAGCAGTTAATATCTTAAAGCAGGCTGAAAGTAAAGAAGAATGCGCCTTAGGGCGCATTCTGCTTTACTTTCAACCTGCTTTAAGTAGTCACATATCTTCAATACTAGAAACAATGCTATCAGGTAAAGGGTTAAACTGACAATACTAGTCTTCCATTAAGAAGGTAGGTGAGCTTAGTTTTCAATGTAAAATAACACAAACCTAACGAACAACATGTGCCAATATAGCATATACAGTGCTTACCATGAAAGTTAATATAAATCATTGAATATATAGGCAATTATCCTTCGTTTTAGTGGTCGTAATAGAGAGGTTATACTGTACCTGCGTATGGTCAGAATCCAAACTGTTTGAAAATAACCATTGTACTCGGGGTAAGGCAGTAAAGTGATAAATTTATTGGCGTTAAAGACAAGCAATGTTTACACATTCATTGTAAATCAGAATAAAATTGGCACACATACTTTTTGACATTATGTAAAGGTTACAGTGGAGAATCTGTTATTCTTTCCCAATAAACGCGTTTACACTAAAACTATTATTTGCAGTGCAAACAGTTTGGAGCTAGATCAGACGCCGGGTAACCCGGCGTCTGACCAGGCTCCAAACTGTTTGCCACCAAGATAAACAAGAATTATCAGAATTGTCCAAAAGTTGTTCTTTTCTACGTTTTAGTGATTTGCGTTTGCGTACGTTTGCGTTTAAACGGGAAAGAATAACAGATTCTCCACTGTACTTTTTGACATTATGTAAAGGTTATGACCACTTTCGCCGGTGAAATTTTAATACAGTTCATGCTTCAAAATATGTGTTCACAGTATTCTAACATTCGCAATAATTTACGAAAAGGTCGTAAGTTTATAACATTTCAACGCAAATGCCAACATTATATTGAAGGAAATTGCTTAATGAAATATCAGTGTTATGTTCTACCATGCATGTGTTCAAACATTTCAATTGAGGCACTTTCTAATTTTTATTGATTCAGCCATTGCACTTTCAGCTTAATCTATGTCGCTATAAAGAAAACGATGGAAAGACGCAGACAGTAACCTTTAAGACCATTGATTATATTGGCTTATAGATAGATACACTGTGAAACTCTGAATACAGTACGACTATAGCAGGAATCAAAGTATTAGATTGTACCATTATATTTATCTTTTGCCAAACCCAATATGTTAGACCTCTCCATTACGACGAGTAATTTATTTTATTATTAATTTGTGTTTGATGTGGGTGACTGTTTGTTTTGTATGTATGTGTCAAATAATTGAGCAATAAAACGTTATAAAACTAAACTCAATATGCCGAAATTTTCAGCCCTTTGGAAGAGTTCGGTTTTCATAGATATTTACGGTACTGACTTTTTTATATATATATTGGCGTATTGATCACATAATTATTTCTGATTCGTTTCACAAGCAGATGCTGCATGCGTGCAATATTCTTACGAAAAGAAAGCCTTAGTCCATTTGTGCCAACGATCCCATATATGGAACATAGGCAAACAGTGTAGACTCTGATCAGTCGCCGCATTATGCGGCATCTCATCAGAGTCTACATAGTTTGCTGATAGGAATTTTGATATAAAAAAATGAAAATGAAAATTTTGACCAGGCATCCCTTTGATAAAAAATGGACTAATCCAATAGATAAGTATGGACGAATCCATTGGGTATAAATAGCTTGAATACTGCACACACAGAAACACTTTTTGTGAACGATATAAATATCTGCTTTTTATCAAAGTTGCGAAAAGACATCATTTTTTCTTGACTACTGTTTTATAAGCATGCATTTTTGTAGCTTAATACTATATCTTTTATACGTCATATAAAACTGCATACATACAGTGGAGAAGCTGTTATTCTTTCCCAATAAACGCGTTTACGCTAAAACTATTATTTGCAGTGCAAACAGTTTGGAGCTAGATCAGACGCCGGGTAACCCGGCGTCTGATCAGGCTCCAAACTGTTTGCCACCAAGATAAACAAGAATTATCAGAATTGTCCAAAAATTGTTCATTTCTACGTTTTAGTGCTTTGCGTTTGCGTACGTTTGCGTTTAAACGGGAAAGAATAACAGATTCTCCACTGCAATATCAAAGGCTAGAGCATTAAACTAAACTCTATAGGCCAAACTTTCCAGCAGTTAAGATGTGTTCAGTTTTCATAGATATTTTCGGTATTGGCTTTTGTATATTTATTAGCGTATTGATCACATAATTATTTCTGTTTCGTTTAACAAGCAGATGTTGCATGCGTGCAATATTCTTACGAAAAGAAATCATTATACACTTCACACAGAGGGAAACCCCTTTTTGTGAACGTTATAAATATCTGACCTTTACTAAAGTGTCGAAAATCGTCATTTTTGCTTGACGACTTTTTTTAAGCATGCATTTTTGTACCTTAATTGGATCTCTTTCATAGTCATATAACATTGCATATACAAAATATCAAAGGCTAGAGCAGCTTTGCGTTTGCTTTGATCCGTTTCAGTAAATGAATTATCATTGAGTGGAGTAGCATATAAATCCAATACTAAATAGGAACATATCATAGCCGGCCGTGGTCTGATCGTTATGTATTACAGAACATAATGGATAATGCGATCAGGGTAATGTAAACCGACTTGTACTACTTTCGCTACATAATCCATTTATGCCTGCATACTGTAATGAACTCTCCCATTATGTTCTGGTGGAATGTTTCATTACAGACATACAAGGGTGATCTAAAGGCACCCCAGTGTCTGTTCATACACAAACAGTGCAGCCCTTAAAAAGACGCTACGCAGCACTTTCTTGCCCTGTTTAGTAGACACTTGGCTTAACATAATGGGTTAAAGTAACAACAGGATTGTGCAGTACTTTTTATGATGAAGTTTCGTCCAAATTTCCGACAAGGCCATCCTCAAATGCAATACCTTCTATCAAAGAACCTAGTACTTTTTACTGAGCAACTTACGTTCCCATTTTTTCTTCGTATATGCGTAAGCAACTGAGAACAATTTACACAACTCGGCAGGCAGCTGCTTAAGCAGACCGATCGCAAATCAAAGATTCTACTAAAATGCCGCTTTACTCTCAGTCTGCTTTAAGAAACTTTCTGTTTTAAACAACTAAACACCTGTTTAAACATTGTAGTACCAAGCTGGACAACACCAACATACTATCATTATTACTTTTATTATTATCATTATCATTATTATTATTATTATTATTATTATTATTATCATTATACCGGATTTATATAGCACACTATTCACACAGAAATTGTGCAGTCAAAATTGCTTCACATGAAAATATAAACATGTACTAATAAATTGAAAAACAAACTCAAATTAATACATTTGCCAAAAAACAAAAATCGAAGTAAATTCTAAATAATGAAACATTATTTCAGTGCTTTTAATAATATAAGAATTATTATTATTATAATTAGTTTATAAAATTATCTGTAAAAATCATCAATGCATATTCAAAAACTATATTTACATATGTAAACAGCTTGGATCCCGATCAGATGCCGCGAAACGCGGCGTCTGGTCAGATTCCAAACTATTTGAAACTCATAAAAATGCTTCTTTTAGTAAAACTGTTTAAATTTCTGGACCTAAGAAATAAAACCAGACGACATTTGTGCAAGCAGCCGACACAATGGAAGTGAATGGGTAAGACGGGTTATGACGTCATAATGGCCTTGGAAAGGTTTAACATGGAACTACTTTCTCGTTCTCAAAGACCCCGTAACCATTCCCTGTAGGTAGCGAAAGTAATTAACCATTGGAATGAAGATACATGTCCAGTGTTTGTGACAGAAAGTAGCTTATAGCTCCTTTGGGAGTTGTATTATGCGTTCACTGTTTAACTCATTCATCCCATAACATGTGAGATTCTGAACACCCTTCACTGCCGATATGACGGAAATATCCGTATTGCACAAACGCCGTCATATTGTCGTCTGTCAATATTTTTCGTCTGCTTTTAGTTTTAAAATTTGAAAGTGCGGGCGTTTTTGACTATGGAAACATTGATATGAGTGTCAAACAGTTTGGATCCTGATCAGACGCCGCATGACGCGGCGTCTGATCAGGATCCAAACTGTTTTCAAATGTCAATATTGGGGACCTTGGCAGTGGAAGGGATTTAATGACATTGCAAATGACCGCCTTAACCCATTCACCTCCGAAACTTTAAATGGACAATTCCAATTTCAAAATAAGTCCAGTCTATTTTTGACAATTTAGGGTTGATTTTTACAATATATTTCAAAATGACAAACAGTTTATACCCTGATCAGAGTGCTCCTTAAGGAGCACTCTGATCAGGGTCTACACTGTTTACATGGGACAAGTTTAATCCTCACTGTTACACTGCTTGTAAATGACGAGTATACTCGTCGCCAGGGTTAAATGTGTTAACTCTTTGAATACTAAGCACTATTCATCGTCTGCTACTATTCTCAGACTTTTCCAAAATAAATATTCGTAATATAAATTATGGTAAGAGTGCCATGCCGTTTTGAATCTGACGAGACGTATAACCCTTTACCTGATAGCATTGTTTCTAGTATTGAAGATATGTGACTACTTAAAGCAGGTTGAAAGTAAAGCAGAATGCGCCCTAAGGCGCATTCTGCTTTACTTTCAGCCTGCTTTAAGCTATTAACTGCTAGAATAAGGAAAGTATTAAATATGACACATATTCATTACGGTATGATTTGGAACTATTTTCTTCAGCGGATGAATAAGATGAATGTGCTAAAAGTCGCTTCTATAAGGGAAAAGGATAGCTGCGTAAAGTGGAGCTATTTTGTTTAGTGGAGAAATACAATAAATAATTATGTTGTAAATTGACGTCATTGATTAAGCTACACTGACATCTGTCTTTAACAAGATCGAGGAGACGTTTTAAGAGTGATCATCTAAGCGACACGTTGCACTCGTGCCAATGTGATTACTTTCTTCTTACACTGTTGGTTTCATCGCTTTCACTATTAATTGCATCCGTTATGGCATAATGAAACAGTTGAGATCCCAATATGACTCCAAGTTTCTTTACATCTTATCAGGATCTAGACTGTTTGGCTTGTATCTTAATATGTGTTCAGTCAAAATGCAGACGATTCAAATTGCAGAGGCAAAAACTTAAAGCAGACGAATATATGTTAAAGAAAGAAAAAAATATTCATTGGTGTCATTTCTGTGTGACGTTAACTGCTCCAGTGGAGAAAATGTAATCTGCTTAAACAGATATTCACATTGCAAACAGTTTGGACTAAGATCAAACGCCGACAATCTGATATCGCTCTAAACTGTTTGCCGCACAGAATTAAATTATCGTCTACATTTTTAATAATCCGTTATTTTTCATATGCGTTAAGTTTGGTTTAACTCATTATCCCCTGAAACTTTTAATGGACAATTCCAGTTTGCAAGAAAGGCTGGTCCATTTTCGACTATTTAGGGTTGATTCTTATAATATTTTACAAAATTACAAATAGTGAAGACCCTGATCAGAGGGCTCCTGTAGGAGCCCTCTGATCTGGGACTTCACTGTTTTCATAGGACACGTGTACTTTTCACAGATACACTTTTGGTAAAATACGCATATATGCGTCACTAGGGTTCAATGAGTTAATCCATTCACTTTCCCTACTCTGATTACAATGGTTATTTGTTTACAGTTTAGATCTTGATTAGTAGCCGCATAATGCTACGTTTGATCAGGACCAAAACTGCTTGACCTTAGTTTTATATTTCTTAAGTCAAAATAGCTTAAATTTAAGATCGGGAAGTAAATGCAGGTGAGAATCCCTTTAAAAGATGACAACACGGCAGTGACTGTGTTAACACAGTGAGGCCTTGTGACGAGGTACAGTGGAGAATCTGTTATTCTTTCCCGTTTAAACGCAAACGTACGCAAACGCAAAGCACTAAAACGTAGAAAAGAACAACTTTTGGACAATTCTGGTAATTCTTGTTTATCTTGGTGGCAAACAGTTTGGAGCCTGATCAGACGCCGGGTTACCCGGCGTCTGATCTGGCTCCAAACTGTTTGCAATGGAAATAATAGTTTTAGCGTAAACGCGTTTATTGGGAAAGAATAACAGATTCTCCACTGTACATTGTACGCTTATGTACAAGTTGAAATAGAATTCTGTTCTGTTCTGTTCCTTTACCATATGTGACATGTGAAGAGTGCGCTTGTCCTATGCAAACAGTGAAGTCCCTGATCAGAGGGCTCCTGCAGGAGTCCTCTGATCAGGGACTTCTCTGTTTGTCATTTTGCAATTCATTACATAAAAACAACCATAAATAGTCTAAAAATGGACTAGCCTTTCTTGCAAACTGGAATTGTCCATTGGAAGTTTCAGGGGATAACGAGTTAAAGGGAAATTGATATTGATATTTGTCTCTGACTGAAAAAAGACGATATACGCATTGGAATGAAACACTTTTCGACAGTGACGGGTACGCGTGGACACTTTATTGCTTTCAATGTCTTCTGAAAGAAATGTGAACCGGTCGTGGATTAACTCCGTACATTTTGACACAAATATCAATGTTTCTTAACCCATTAACATATTGAGCTTTGCGACAAGTATATTCGCCATATACAAACAGTGTACTTGTTTGCCGTTCACTTGTCCTGTCCCATGATTAGAATATATTAAAATATCCACAAAACCAATTATTCATTTTGTTTGTATGATTTTGTCGGAAAATTTACATAATTGAAGATTCCAGCAGAGTTAAATTTAAGCAACCCTTGTGGGTCAGCTGGGTTAGATGCTTTTGCACAGTAAACACTATATCTAGTCGTCAAAGAGTTGCATGAAATATTGAATATACGTTAAAATCTCTCTATTACAACCATGTAATTCTGTTATTTATTAAGTGTTTACAACAGGTAACTGCTTAAAGCAAAGTTAAAATAAAACAGAAAGTTCATGTAGGAGCTTTCTGCTTTACTGTCACATTGGTTTCAGCGGTTACCTGTATTTTATGCAATCAATTAGACTTTGTTTTAGTGGTCATAATAGATAGGTTTTGCTATAACAGTTATAGACATATGCTACTGATGAAATTCTATTAAATTTTGAGTAAAATGGTTATAAATACGAATTGAGTCAAAGAAATTAGGTTGAATTCATAAAATGATTTCGTTAGTGGTTATACTGCTTTATTTTACGATTATTTGAACTACAGCTTAGAAAACAAAAATAGTAAAACCCTCTTTTACGACAAGTAAGTTGTGTTACTTATAATGTTTTTCGGCAGATGACTGCATAAAGCAATGAAAAAGTAAAACAGAAAGAGTTTTGCTTTACTTTCACCTTGAGTTAAGCTGCAACATGTGTTTTATACAATCAACTAGTCTTCTTTCTTGTGGTTGTGACAGATAGGATTTACTGTATTTTACTGTAATCTCACTATAATTCTTTATAAGTATGGTCAGCAATTTAATACCAAATCAATAGTACTACAGTGGAGAATCTGTTATTCTTTCCCGTTTAAACGCAAACGTACGCAAACGCAAATCACTAAAACGTAGAAAAGTACAACTTTTGGACAATTCTGATAATTCATGTTTATCTTGGTGGCAAACAGTTTGGAGCCTGATCAGACGCCGGGTTACCCGGCGTCTGATCTGGCTCCAAACTGTTTGCACTGTAAATAATAGTTTTAGCGTAAACGCGTTTATTGGGAAAGAATAACACATTCTCCACTGTACATTATGGTGTATAAACATTGGGTTTGAAGAACGCAAAGAAGTTTCAAAGCTATATGTACTTTTCGAATATCCTAAAAAAGGACAATGTGTTTTAAAACATAAGCCATTTATTTATCAGCATGTTCTTATGTAAATGGCTTAAAGATATACAATAAAGGCACATATCTTTACTTGTTTCAGATCTAGATATAAACTGCTTGAAGCTCGTATTATGACTGCTTTTAATTTCACCTGCTTGAAGTTCTAAACTTCAGAAACTAAAGCAGGCGAATTTTTTGCGGGATTACGATATAAGGCATTTAATGTGTTTGCTGGGTTATGATGTCATAATTGCCTTCAAAATGTAAAAAAAAGGCTGTACATTTATTGCTGACAGAAATGTGTAGACAACAGTTACATTAGAAAAACATAATTATTTATTATATTGCCAGTTAATAATACCATATATATCTAGATTGAGCGTGTATCATATTAACTTACCCCTTCTCACACATTCACTGTTGTTATATCGTTACATATTGTCAAACAGTTTCGATCCTGATCAGACGATCGTGTTCCAAACTGTTTGCAAATGCTAATGCAGAGTGATTAGGTAGGGAATGGGTTAATATTGTATATGTGCAGTACAGTGCCCCCTCCCTCCAACGAGCATCCGAACAACGAGTCCCTCCTTACTACAATATTTGCCGCTGTTCCCCAACAAGACAGTTATATCTTTTATAGCGTCTGCTTAAAAGTTTCGTCTGCTGTTATAAATTGGACATTTTGACAGAGAAAAAACACAATGGCGAGTGGTAAACAGCTTGAATCCAAATCAGACGCCGCGTTACGCGGCGTCTGATCTGGATTCAAGTTGTTTGCAAATGCAAGCCAAGTCGTGCTAAGCTCTCTAATGGTATTGTTTTTCCTCCCTATAACAACTCCTTCCGAACAACACATACAACATTTGTCTCATATTGGGTGTTATAGTACAGAGGGAGCATTGTACTATCTAGTGTACGTGCTGGTGGTCCAAGTATCACATTAAACATTGAATCGAAAACTTGAATCTATAGATGTATTTTTGTTAAATAGATTCTCTTGTAATGCTTTTACAAAAAGTGTGTGTGAATTGTTGATTATCCGATGTTTGCGTGAGAACTTAACGGGCCGTAAAGTAATAAATATCGTTTTATTGCCATCACATTGGGTTTCTTTTATGGTGTCTGGCCTCCGAGTAGATCAACGGAGAGAGACGGAGTCTGTAGATTGCAGGACAGATAACCTAACAGAACGCACAGTTCGATATAGTAGCAACTATCGTCATTCTTTCCCGCTTATCCAGTTGAACAATTTTAAACATTTATCCAGTAGAAGCTTCTTTTAGCACATTTAAATAATTCCTCTGCTGAAGAAAATAGCTCCAATTTATACAGTCATGAACAAGTACCACAAGAAAATATTACCTATATACTTACAGACGGTAGAATAAAGTTCGCTTTAATTAAAGTTAAATGTGCCTTAAGGCGCGTTCAGCTTTACTTTCAATATACTTTAAGTGGCCACCCGTCGTTAAATCTAAAAAAAAGCCAATAGGTAAATGGTTAACTAATTCGTCCTTTAATCATCAAATAGGCAATTCCAGTTTCAATGGGGCCCTACCGCATTACAGAGTTATCCCAATTTTCATCACGAGTTAACTCCCCTGATAAGGAAAAGGTTGTTTCCGGTATTGAGACGGTGTCGATAACGGTCATAAACGATTCGGAAAAGAATAGATCGAATGCGGTTTATTAGTTTGATACCTATATCTATATGCAGTCAAGCTCCCGTTTATCCCTATGTATTTTAATGTATTAATTTTGTTTAATGTCAAATGCGACGGTTATTTATTTCATCGTTTTTAGCAAACCGAAAGTAGCACTGATCATACTTTTTCTATATAACAAAGAAGCTGACTTTTAACATACTTAACAGACACGGGTTTTCACCTCGGTAAAAGAACGTTAACATGGATTAAAAGTAGATCCTGATCAGATGGTTACTATATAGGAACAGTCTCTATAATCAATGACTGTCCTCTCTGGTTCTTAAATGACATTATAGGTCTATAAATGCTGCCTATTACAGGTGAAAAAGGGGATATTTATTAAGACATTACCGGTATTAAACATAAACTTTGTATTATTCAGTTATTAATAATGACATGAATATTCATTAGGCAAAGGGTTAAACTGATCTTTTAAAATATGTTGAATGGTAAACAGTTTCTTCAAAAATGTATATTTTTTATGTTCATTATATACCATCAGATTTTAGTTGACAGAAATTTCATAGAAATAGTTCAGCCTGTCATGCTCATAGCGCACATGGATTTCACCTCTCAAGGCTTCTGCCCAGGGGCCATAAAGCGCAAAGCATCATCACAACTAACAACAGGAAGTAACCAATTAGCTAGAAATCGAATTGTATACTGACCCCCCACTGGGGTGCAGCTGCTGTCCCATACATGTAAGAGTCATCTCTGCTATGACAAGCCATAAAACGGAAGCTTAAGTCTTGGGTACACAGGCTGGAATCAAAACACACCAAACTTTTTTTTTTTATATAGAGGATCCACATTGTTATTCATGTGGGGAATAAATTTTAATCTCCTATACCACGCACTCCTTCATGTGCAAAAGCTTAACCCATTACCCCCATCATTATGCCTTTTACTCCTTTAATGAATTCCACCTTAATAAGCAACTAAATCCTCTTCATGCACTAAGCAGTCATAATTATGAAACATAGGTGATATATTATGTCGTAGTGGGGGGTGCCTTAAAGCAGGATTAAAGTAAAGCAGGGTGCACCTTAAGGCGCATTATGTTTTACTTTCAACCTGCTTTAAGAGGTGACCTATATTCAATACTTAACACGGGCTGTGGGGTAATTGGTTTAGGTAATGGGTAAACCCATCACCCGATCGCCTGTTCCTACCTTGAAAGACAGGTGTCCATTAAAGGTAGATTGAAAAGTACATGCTACTTTACTTTCAGCTTGCTTTAAGCTACCATCTGCTAGGATATTCAATGTTTTTAATGTTGCACATTCATGCTAATAAAAACTTTGAATTAGAACTCTTTCCTTCAATGGAGGCATAAACCAAAGGCGTATGTAAAGGGTTAATAGGAAATACATACCGTTTTAACAACATAAATACTTTAGAACCCCTCTCCTATCATTAAATGTGTACTCTATTGAAAACTCAATGTTGAAAGTAAAGCATGTATTCCATCGTTTTAGTAGATTAAAACTTTATTTCTGTTGATCTTTTACCAGTTCACTAATTATAATAGGCTTAAAACACTATCATTTATAAAACGTTTGGAACCAGATAAGATGCAGCATATATACTAACAGGCTGATCAGGGGTAGAACTGTTTCACACTCATATATATATGTTTTAAGTCAAAATTGATATCATGTTCTAAACTTTTGTCAAGAAAGTAGGCAGTATTTTTTTTTTAAATATTAACCCTTATCATGCTATTAGCATAATTGATCATTCCTACGGTATTGTTCCTTATTTAATCAGCTAAAGTAATAAATTAAATGATAGGTATTCATAGCGGGTAGGGTTTATGGTTGATTAACAGTAACCAGAATGTGCTATGACACATCCATGTAACGGGGTTTAACCCTTTACCCAATAGATGGTATTAGTTTTGAAGATAGGTGACCCCTTAAGGCAGGTTAAGGTACATTCTGCTTTAAGCTATCATCTGCTGGGAGGTATAACATATTTATTGAGGTGCAGATTGATGACTTATTTTAATAAACATATGAATAAATGATATGCATAGAACGGTATATCTATGGAAGTTTTTGTAAGTTTTATTGTAGGTAAAGTAAATGCATGTCTTAATTCTAATTTTGAACAATATGAGAGATTGCGCTTTCAATAATGTATAGCCAGGTTCTACTATATATAATATAAGCTCTACACTAACAAGCAGACGATATCCTCAAATTCGTGTTTGAGGATAAAGGATTTTCGATACTATGTGTACTTCACTATTGACCGGAAACAACCGCTCATTCAGGGGGCGCTACTCTTATCACACTTTCCATGCGGGGTAACTCTGTATATCGGTAGGGCCCCATTAAGTTGGACCCATCTATATTAAATTTGGAAAAAGCACAAAGTGCAGTTCTAATCAGGGTATACACTTTTGCCTAGGACGAGTGTACTCTTTACTGGTATGCTGTTTGAAGATGACAACTATACTCGTCGCGAAGGTTGAATGTGGTTACGACTTTACGCGCTTATTTTTCTTTCACAAACAATGTACAGTAAAACCTCTCTATTACGACCACTAAAACGAGGACTAATTGATTGTTTAAAAGACAGGTGACAGCTTAAAGCAAGGTTACAGTTAAACAGAAAGCTCCTATAGGAGCTTTCTGTTTTACTGGCACCTTGCTTTAAGCAGTCACCTGCTTAACACAGCTGATGATTAACATTACATAATTTAGTGGTCGTTATGGAGGGGTTTTACTGTACCTATAAATAGTAAACTTGTCCCATGCAGTAAAGACCAAGGTCAAATTGATTCCTAAGAAGCAATGTTTGTCATTTTGCAATATGTTGTTCAATCTGCACTGTTTGTCATTTTGCATGGCACATGTATTTTCATATAGCTACCAAAAATTGTCAAACGTTGGACTAAATTCGTAACTGATATTGTGTATTAAGGGATATTGTGCATTTAGAGTTTTCAAGGGTCAGTGAATTATACTGAAATAAAATGCAATAACACAACAATTTATTGCAAAATATTGACGATTATCTATCGGAGTTTTAATGTTATCTAAAAAAAAAGTTAAAAAAAATTCTATATCATACAGTGGAGAATCTGTTATTCTTTCCCAATAAACGCGTTTACGCTAAAACTATTATTTGCAGTGCAAACAGTTTGGAGCTAGATCAGACTCCAAACTGTTTGCCACCAAGATAAACAAGAATTACCAGAATTGTCCAAAAGTTGTACTTTTCTACGTTTTAGTGTTTTGCGTTTGCGTACGTTTGCGTTTAAACGGGAAAGAATAACAGATTCTCCTCTGTAGTAGTGGAAAAATGTTTCTTTAACTCATTCATCCCATTTAATGTAACATTCTAGTTTCCAATAATATCTAGTCATTTATTGAGTATATTGGGGGTTTTCCTGCAATTTATTGAAAAATGACAAACAGTGCAGACTCTGATCAGATGCCTCATTTAGGTCCTCTAATCTGGTTCAACACTGTTTGTATAGCACAAATGTACTCTTCATTGGTACAAGGTTTGTAAATGACGTGTTTACCCATCGCTAAAATTGAATATGTCAGACTCAAATTCACTGCCAAACGCGAATACATTAATATACTTTCATTGCCAATCAATTCAGATCCATGCCAGACACCGATTAAACTTTTAACAAAAGTTGTTAACAATAATTTGTTTGATTATAGAATAAGTTTTGTCAGGGGAAAGGTTAGAATTATAGGCCAACGTAGACAGAATATGTAAAATGATCCGAATAACCACTTCGCTGTCGTGACGTCATCAACTTTTATCAAATGTCCTCTGCTTTTATTCTTCAGATTTCAAAGTATATGTATGTTTATTTTGACTTAGAAATTTTGAATTAAACGTAAATCAGTTTGGATACTGATCAGACGCCGCTTTATGCGGCGTCTGATCAGGATCCAAACGGTGAATACAAATACCATTGTTTTTGGCGTAGTAATACAGTGAAGGGGTTAAGGTGTTTCTTGATGAAAATTGTTTTTCTCCGCGCCCATTCACAAATGTTACAGAAGGGAACATCGATAATTTTACATCAAATAGACATTTGCGATCCTGTATCTGTCTCGTAACCTCAGTTGTCACAGCTCCTATAGACCACTTCAGTAATGACATATAGGTCAAGCCCGTCTGTAATTATACTTCATGAAAATGAAGAATGACATGAAGAATTTTTCACACTAACCCCTGCACTGACTGACCCGAGTACAATGTTTATTTTCAAACAGTTTGAATCCTGATCTGACGCCGCGTGACGCGGCGTCAGATCAGGATAAAACTGTTTGACAATCATAACATTTTTCTTTAGTCTATTTACTTAGAATTTAAATTTGAGAAATAAAAGCAGACGACAATTGTTTAAAATAGATGACGTCATGACAGAGAAAGGGATAAGACGACTCTTTTTAATAAGGACTACAGATACAGTGGGTATTCTTATTACAGACGTCTTACTGTCTCAATATTTTATTTCCATATACATAAGGAAATGGGGTCGGGTCACAAGTTCTCTCAACATTAGATTCGACCCTCATAGGGTCTGGAGGAGACCTAGAGGATGCTAGAGTTGTTCACTTTACTCACACATTCTTGTCAGGAGCAATGTCAACCCTTTACCTCAACCCATTACCCCTTAAAAAGCCTTTTTACGCCTTTTATTTATTCCTCCAATGAAGAAAATAGTTCCAATTTATACAGCCAAGAATATGTACCAGAAGAAATATTTTCTAAATCCTAGCAGATGGTAGCTTAAAGCAGGCTGAAAGTAAAGCAGAATGTGCCTTAAGGCACATTCTGCTTTACTTTCAACCTGCTTTAAGTGGTCACCTGTGTCCAAAGCTAGAAATAGGCTAAGAGGTAATGGGTTAAAAATGCCTTTTTACAATTTTAATTCATTACTCCGTTGAACAAAATAAGTCCACCTTATACAACCATAAATACCGTTATGTATCATAAGAAATATATTCTATATCCTATTAGAAAAAATAACAACTCCAACACGAATTTAAGTTTTGATTTATCCTCCGACGTTTCGCCGTTAGGCTTTTTCAAGGGATTATTTTTCTTTTATTCTATATTCTAAAAATATGATAGCCTAAAGTAGATGAAAGTTGAAGGCAAAATGTGCCTGTAGGATCATTCTGTTTTACTTTCAACATGTTTAAGTGTTCACATGAACAGGCAACGGGGAAATGGATTAAATAAAGACCTCGTTTGCTAATTGCTACATAGCTTAATTTTGCAAACAGTTTGTATCCAGATAGGACCAACATATTTCACCCTTATATTTATATTTCTTAACCCTTTGCCTGCTGGTCGCGACTTTATTGATTTTTTCAAACAGTTTAGATCCAGATCAGACACCGCGTAACGCGGTGTCTGATCTGGATCCAAACTGTTTGACACTCTTCTCTATGGTTCTTTACTTAAAAAATGTATAAATCTAAATTTAACAAACTTTGCAGACGACACTTTCGAAGCAGACGACATCACCGTAGGATAAGGGTTAAGCTGAATTTATTTTAAAATAAAGTTTAATATTATTTACAAACGACAGTTGGGGGCCAGACAGTATTGTATAGTAGACGAAAAATGTATTAAAAGGAGGGGTTCGCATTGCAGTGAACAAATTCAGCAATAAACCTCTGCTACAGTGGAGAATCTCTTATTCTTTCCCGTTTAAACGCAAACATACGCAAACGCAAAGCACTAAAACGTAGAAAAGTACAACTTTTTGACAATTCTGATATTTCATCTTTATCTTGTAGGCAAACAGTTTGGAGCCTGATCAGACGCCGGGTTACCCGGCGTCTGCTCTGGCTCCAAACTGTTTGCAGTGAAAATAATAGTTTTAGCGTAAACGCGTTTATTGGGAAAGAATAACGTTTTCTCCACTGTAGTTGGTTCAAAACGTTTGCAACACATTTCTATTCAGTCAATTTTCCTGAAAATCTAACTTTAATACAGTGAAACCCCTCTAAACCGGACACGTGTGGGGACAAAATAAATGTCCGGTTTAGAGGGGTTTCCGGTTTAGAGGGGTTTTAACCAATAGCTTGTTTCCAGTATGGAATATAGTTGATCACGTAAAGCAGGTTGAAAGTAAAGCAGAATGCGCCTTAAGGCGCATTCTGCTTTTCTTTCAACCTGCTTTAAGCTACAATATAGAATCTATTGCTGATGATACATATTCATAAATGTATTTTTTTTCCAGTGAAGGAATAAATCAAAGGCGTAAAAAGGCAGTTTATGGGGTAATGTGTTAAATAAAAATGGGTTGGAAACGGGACCAAAGCTTTTGTCCGGTTTAGAGAGAATTCCGGTATTCAGAGGTTCCGGTTTAGAGGGGTTCCACTGTACATAAAAGCAGACGACAGTGTATCAGCAGACGATGATAATGCAGTGGGAGGGGTTAACCAGTCCATGTGCTATGTCTGTCCGTGTAATCCTAAGAGACATGTCGTTGATTACTTTGCTGACCGTTACCAGTCTGGCTGCTGCTGTAGATAATATGACTATCGTACGGTGCGCTGTACAACCCATTTGTGCCCACGATTCCATATATGGGACATAGGCAAACAGTGTAGACTCTGATCAGACGCCGCATTATGCGGCGTCTGATCAGAGTCTACACTGTTTGCTGATAGGAATTTCAATATAAAACAAAATGAAAATGAAAATTTGACCAGGCATCCCTTTGATAAAAAAAATGGACTAATCCAATATATAAACATGGAAGAATCCACTTACTAGGTTGTAATGGGTTAAATGTCGCCCTTGTCAACATGCAAAGGGGCGATGATTATTATCGCACATTCGCATGTTGAAAGGGATAAGATTAGATTTAAGGTGACACAAACGGGACACCGTACTGTCGGAATCACAATCAGTAGTTTATGAAATTTTACTTATATCCTCTGCCTTTACCCATTTCTCCATAGATACGCATTTTCACGCCTTGACATTATACCTCCATTGATAAAATAGTTCTAATTTATACAGTCATAAATATGTTTCATAAGAAATATCTTCTATATTCTAGCAGATGATAGTTTAAATCAATCTGAAAGTAAACCAGAATGTGCCTGAAGGTGCATTCTGTTTTCTACCTTCAGCCTGCTTTAAGTGGTCAACTATCTTCAATATATAGTAAACACAGTCTATGGGGGAAAACTGTGCGTCACGGGGAATACAAAAGTGGGGCATGATCTCGATAGAAACATGATTCATGTATATATAGACATACATAAAGTTAATGTAATATATGTTATTGTCTTTTTATCAACTTAGATGATATTACAAGACACAAAAACGTATCTGTATATTGTTTTAAACCTTTGATGAATTACAGACCAATTTAAAATGACATGTTTATATTGAGGACATTACTGAGGCGACTGTAATGACAAGTATAACCAGTCCCATCGTCTGGCACGAGTGATAATCATTAGTTCTTAGTACAGTGGAGAAACGCAAACGCAAAGCACTAAAACGTAGACAAGAACAACTTTTGGACAATACTGATAATTCTTGTTTAACTGGTGGCAAACAGTTTGGAGCCTGATCAGACGCCGGGTTATCCGGCGTCTGATCTGGCTCCAAACTGTTTGCACTGCAAATAATAGTTTAAGCGTAAACGCGTTTATTGGGAAAGAATAACAGTTTCCCCACTGTAATACTCACGACTATTTTCTTAAATAATTTCGTAATTTAGAGCCCTCTGTGAACACGTATTTTCATTCATAAATTCTAATCGAAAAAACGAGCCATACAGTCTAAATCCGAGATTTCGAACAAGCTTAAATCGAACTAACTAGTATTTCGTAAGTTTAATTTCGAAAACTCGATTTAGCTTAAGTCGAACATATCCGTATTTCACTGATCTGATTCCACTTCGTTTTCGTTCTTAGAAAAAAAACATTTTTGGCAAGGTTTTTAGCTTGGAAGCGCTTTACACACGAAACTCGATACTTCGAACTCAATTGAATCTATCGTACCAGTATTTCATAAGTTGAATTTTGATTAGTCGACCTTGGTTAAAGTCTAACATACCCTTATTTCGCAGTTAAATCGTGGCTTAGCCACAGTTTTACTTTAAAATATGGGAATGTTCTAATTATCGCAAGTATTCTCGAGTTTGGACTGTACTTTTCACAGAACATAAAGTGCCTCTGTCGATTTGGAAGTACGACTGTTCTAAAAACGTGTAAAAGGAATACACGCTTTCAGTGTTAAATCAAGTTGTAGCTTAAAACGACTCACAACCAGATGGTGTATTTGCAAAAATAATCAAAAGGGTAGCATTATCGTGCATCTGGCATTGGAAAAATATGGCCAGTCTAAAAACACCCTCTAGAAAAGTCTTCAAATCTTAGTTTTTTAGATATTTTCTATCGTTTTATCCATAGTGTCGAAAGACGCTATAGAAATTGATCACGAGCTCAGACAAAAACCCGAGCCGAATTATGTAGTTGTATGTACTCTCCATCGCTACACAGTGAAATACTTTAAATCGATCCAAAATATATGAATGGTTCGGTAGCACAGTGGTCTAAATGTTTTCCTTATTTTGCCTTCTGTCCGCGCATGCGAGTCAATTTAAAGAGACTTAAAAAACATTTTGTATAAAGTGAAAATATATTAATGGATGTAAGACGCTTTTATATAGAATATAACTATATTTCTTTCGGTGGAAGGTTTAAATCGAACATATTCGTGAACATCAAACTGTTACATTTTCATCAATCGTGAAAATATAACGTCTGATGTTCAGTCAATAAATTAAACATCAATCTATTACTGAAAAAGTAAAGCAGTGTTTGATCAGGCTCCAAACTACTTGCTACTCATATTGAACGAACAATCAGAGTTTTCAAAAAGTTGTTATTTTCTATAGTTTAGGCCATTGCGATTGGATACCGTTTGCGCTAAAAAGGGTAAAAATAACGTATTCTGCAGCGGAATTAAACCCTGTCCTTAGAGCTCTTAATTAGTTCCCAGCAAATGCTTAGGGATCAAGAAGTGCACTCCCATTCGGACCGGAAAATCGTTTACATAGATTACACTGTAATGTTTGCTTTTGATGGCTCTCATTTTAATCAAGCTTATTGACAATAACTCAGACACAAGCTTACACAGATGCACTTTTCTCAGATATTTTATACGAATGGAAATGAATCCAGCGTGGGCAGACAGTATCGACATTTGCATAGTCTAGTTCTCTTATTATCAAATACTGTAAAACTCTATAAGCTAAATGAGATTATTTTTCGACGTTTAAGGCAAGTTTAAAGCTACTTGAAGAAATATGAAAGAAAAGCAGAAAGCTCCTGTAGGAGCTTTCTGCTTAAGTTTCATATTGCTTTAAGTTGTCAAATACTATCAATTAGCTCCCTTTTCAGTGGTCGCAGTAGAGAGGTTAAGCCTGTTGTATTAAATTTGCAGTGTGTTGACGTTATTCTTTTTCAATATTAACTACAACAAAATAATTTAATGTAAACAATGATAATTGTTTCAAATGGTTGACATTCTATTCTAATACGCCTAAGTGCTGATTTCGCAGCCGAGCTGTATTATAACTATTTCGTCTGCTTTAGCCCTTACCGCCAATATATCGTCTGCATCGACAGTGTCGTCTGCAATATTTTTAAAGTCAAGTTAAGGGCAGTTTTGACTGAAAAATGTCGATATTGGTATCAAACAGTTTGGATCCTGATCAGACGCCGCGTTACACGGAGTTTGATCATGATCCAAACTGTATGCAAAGTCGCCTATTGGCGCCGTTGGTAGTGAACATTTTTATTTTTCAAAGTTAAATAAATGCCATTATTCTCCTTTATTAGAAACATATCGAATATTCCGATTTCTCAAATATAGATATCAAGTATCTTGTCAAAATATACATCGATACGGGTCAGACGCCGTGTTAATGGCTATAAAGCAACTTTGGTTAGGACGTCTTTGCAGCTGGTTTTGAAACTCGTCTGCAAAATGTGTTAAATTCGGATTTACGCACTTTTTAAAATAAAGAAAAGAACTATTTAATTAAACAGTTTCGATCCAGATCAGACGTCGCGTCACGCGACGACTGATCTTGATCAAAACTATTTCCAAAATAACAGTCATATCGCGTTGGGTAAGAAAAGGGTTAAGAATAATTTGGTTAATACAAAAATGTTGCTATATACATTTATGTAATTGTTACATAATGTAATTGAACGATTACAAAGAATATCCAATATCCCTTTTTTACGACATGCAACTGCTATTTTAGTATCATTTATCGCGTCTAGGCTTTTCTTTTGTTTATGAAGGACAAATTTACACAGAAAATCGCCTGCCTTTTTGTGAAATGATTTGTGTTTGCCGACATTTGTCATAAATGAGCGGTGTATTTTTGTCGTGTTAAGTAATAAATTATTTTATCAGATATTTAACTATAGTGTTACCAGAAAACATCTAACACCCAGACAATAAAACAAATCATGTACTATCATATATCATAATCAAACACAGTTTCTTCTGCACTACATGTATGATGCGGTTTTGTATACAGTCGAAACTCGATAATTCCAACTCGCGTTAGTTTGAACATACCCATATTTCAAAGTTAAAACGTGGCTTAGCCACGTTTTAACTGTGAAATAAGGGTATGTTAAACTTTAACCCTTTCCTCCCTGAAACCTCAAATGGACAATTCTAGTTTTCAATTTAGTCTAGTCCATTTTTGACGATTTAGGGTTGATTTTTGCAAAATATGTCAAAATGACAAAAAGTGTAGACCCTGATCAGAGGGCTCCTTAAGACGCCCTCTGATCAGGGTCAACAGTGTTTGCATAGGACAAGTGTACTCCTCGCAGGTACGCTGTTTGCAAATTACGCATATATGCGTGACTAGGGTTCAAAGAGTTAAGCGAGATCGACTTGTCGAAATTCAACTTATGAAATACTGATACGATCGATTTAAGAGAGTTCGAAGTATCGAGTTTCGAGTGTATAGCGCTCCTATGGTGACAACTTGCCGAAAAATGTTACTTTCTAAGAACAACAACGAAGTGGACTCAGATATAAAACACGACATTTTCTCAAATGTTTGGAATGCATAGTTTTAATTTGATTGTCTGATCTATTTGTATCTTCAATATGTGCGTGTTTCCTTGAATTTTAAAAGTGTCTGGGTATAATTATGTGAGGAGCTGTTGTCATGTATTTTTTTGTTTGTACACTGAAAAATAGAAAAAAAATCTAGTATCTTAACCATTTGCAACGGATATTGGTTAATGGAGATGTTTGTTTTAATTTACGTCCTTTTCTGCCATTTTTGGACTAATTTGAGGTCCCAGACTGAACAAGGAGAATAACAGAGACGGTAGCTCAGAAGAAATGGTATTTAACAACCGCTATCATTAATTTATAGTTAACGGTATCATTCTTTCAGATCCTGATTTTCAAAACTGAACCTTAAAATGCAAATGAAGTCATTTCTGTAGTTGGCGTAAAATGTAATTTAATTGTTATTGAATTTTAACATGGTTTTTGCAGGGGAGAAACACAGGACAGTGAAATGCAGAAAATGGCAATGTTTTGAAAGATATATTTCTATCAGGGTGACAAACAGCTTGGAACCTGATCAGACGCCGGGTTCCCGGCGTCTGATCTGGCTCCAAACTGTTGGAAGGAAATATAAGGATTTTCTCTAAAAACGCTTTACTGGGAAATAATAATGTCTTCTCTACTGTACCAGTATGCTCAAGTTCAGGGTTGATCTTATTTTCTTTACTCACCCTCCTCCTCATCATCATCATAATCATCATCACCATCATCATCATCATGAACACTGCACTCCTTCACTAAGATTGAAGTTTATATACAGGCGCTCGTCAGACAAATATTATATTACTCATTCATCGCCGGAACTACCGTTGACTTTGAAAACAGTTTGGATCCTGACGTGATATTTGATCAGGATAACAGCAATTTTTGCAATCATGTCGATATTTCATCAGGCATTTTTGCTTTGACGATTGCAAAGGATTAAAACGATCAAATTTCGCATAATTCTAAGATAGACTATCCTTAAATATTGTTTACATTACGTAATGGTTATGTAATGTTCTGTCTTTGTAAACATTTTTAGCATTAATCAATTGATTGATATTTCTTTCTATTTTTTGATTGATTACCAAATACCGTGAGCGCTTATTTAAAGATTGGAGAAAACAAGTTGGTGTTTCATTTCATAAGGTGGTTCGCCGCTCAAATTCAATGAACGTTATCAGTGTATATAGTAAATTGTTGATTTGTTTTTTGCCATCAGTTCACTTTTAACTTATGCTAAAAGCACGTATACAGGATCACAATTTTGTTACAACTTGTGTAAGTCAATCAATATAGCATAATAACATCCGTAACGGTGCTACATTATGGCTTTTAGAGTGTCAACTTTATTGTGACCTGACTGGAATTTTCAAACTGTTTGGATCCAGATCAGACGCCGCGTGACGCGGCGTCTGATCAGGATCCAGACATTTCGATACTCGTTTCCACCCTTTTCCAGTTAAAATGCATGTAACACAAGTTTGATAAATAAAAGCAGACGACAAATTTGCAGCAGACAATATTGCAGCAACGGAGGGGTTAGTCACATGATTTGCATATTCAGAATTAAGACAGATGATGCCTACCAATATGTTCTAATCCATTCTGCATTGTTATGCTAATACGTATCAGGTTTATTTTCTGATGTATTTGAGTACATTGAGGTCAGACTTTACACGACCTTGCTTAAAGTTCTTAAAGCAACGTTCTGCTTTCTTTCATATTATTAAAAGTTGTGGAAAAACTTAAGAAGAAAGGGACATCCGTGCCCATATTGCTTGAAGCAGTCACGTATATGCTGTAATACCATAAACGAGCCTTAAGATCTTTTAAGTTGTTTTCTTTGTTAGACCATTGTGTCTATACTGTATGATAAATACGTGTAGTGAAATAACGTTTTGAACCTGGATGTTTCATGGATCTATATGTAAGCACTGATGAAATTATTCCATTTTCGAATGTACATGTATCACAGAAATGTTTATTGCCGAACAAAGAACAATGAAATTGTTAAAAAAAGTATAAAAGCTTGGTCATTACACTTTATTGTTGGCAAAGGACTACCAAGAGACAATTAGTACGATGACTTAGCAAGAACATATGAGCTACAGTGTTCCCTCTCTACAACGGCCCTCCCAACAACGATTCCCTCCTTACAACGACCCCTGCCTCTGTTCCCCAAACAAGACAGTTATATGTCTAAAATTTCACTTCTGCAACACTGTCGTCTGCTGTTTTCCCAAAGTCACACATTGGACATTTTGACAGAAAAAAACACAACTACGAGTGACAAACAGCTTGAATCCAGATCAGACGCCGCGTTACGCGGCGTCTGATCTGGATTCAAGCTGTTTGCACATGTAAGCCAATTTCCCTCCCTATAACGACTCCCTCTCTACAACGGACATAATTTCTGTCTTCCATTGGGTGTCGTTGTAGAGAGGGAGCGCTGTACTTATGACAACTTCCTCAACCCAGTTCCCCTTTAACCCTTTCACTACCAAAAATTCCGTGATATGTTTACCCTTTGACCTTTTCATTATCGTCTGCTTCAATTGTGTTGTTTGCAATATCGTTTCAAAGTAAGATTCACTGTAGTATGACTTAACCATTTCCCTTATAGAAGCGACTTTTAGCGCATTCATTTTATTCATCCGCCAAAGAAAATAGTTCCTTTTTATATTGTCATGGATATGTACCATAAGCAATAGTTTCTATATCCTAGCAGATAGTAACTTAAAGCAGGCTGAAAGTAAAGCAGAATGCGCCCTAAGGCGCATTCTGCTTTACGTTCAACCTGCTTTAAGTATTAACCTATCTTAAGTACTAGAAAGAGGTTATCAGGTAAAGGGTTAAAACATATCGATACGAGTATTAAACAGTTTGGATCATGATCAGACGCCGCATAACGCGGCGTCTGATTCAAAACTGTTTGATACTCATTCAAAATTAAATTTTATTTAATCAAAATACCAAAAATATATTCAGAAAAAAAGCAGACGACAACTCTCTAAAGCAGATGACGTCATTTCTTTGAAAGAATTAAACAATAAATTAAGTATTCACTATTACACAATATTAAAGTAGTCTGTAATATGTGGATATCAACGTTTATACAGTACTGAACCAAGATATACCAATCCGTCTGCAAAGAGTGTAGAATCAGACAAGAAAGCACTCTAACCAAGGTCTGAACCGTTCGTTTGGTTTCACCTTGTTTGAAGACAAATCCCTGGAGAAACAATGTAAGTAAACTAACCATTCATTAGAAAACGGAAGAATCCGTATGAAAATTCATCATGGTAAGGGTTAATGCGTGAAAATATCACACAGTCCGGCCTATTTCTGTCTGTTTCGGGTTATCAATCAACTTGTCTGGAATAGTGATGCTATCTGGAGTGGGGAAATTATATCGCTTACAAATACAGTGGAGATGTCGTTATTCTGTTCCATTTAATATACAATGGAGAAGGCGTTATGCTGTCTCATTTAAAACGATAATGTTTTAGATATAATTAACAAACAGTTTAGAGCCTGATCAGACGCCGGTTTACCCGGCGTCTGATCTGGCTCCAAACTGTTTGCAGTGGGCATTATTGTTTAAGCATACACAAATTTATTGAGGAAAATAATTATTTTATTCCCCACCGCAACAGTCTCTTTCGTACTGAATATAGCAAACACATTTATCGTTTAGTCCAGAATCAAATCGTTATGAATATGTATGTGTATGAACGTATGTTGAACAATTAATTGACATAATAGAATATGTTTGTTCATGTATATACTGAGACTAAAGATGTTATTTTTTCAAACCTAAACTCAGCTTCTAGGGTTCTAAAGTTTGGCAGTCAGATTACCCCTTAGGGTATGGGCGTATAACTTAACTCATTAACCCTAAAACTTCTAATGGACAATGCCTGTTTGCAACAAAGGCTGGTCCATTTAAGACTATTTTGGGTTGTTTTTTGTAATAAATTGCAAAAATGACAAACAGTAAAGTCCCTGGTCAGAGGGCTCCTGCAGGAGCCCTCTGATCAGGGACTTCACTGTTTGCATAGAACACGTGTACTCTTCACATGTACACATTTGGTAAAGAAAGCAAATATGCGTGACTTAGGGCTCAATGAGTTAAGAGAAATAAATGGTATATATTTATCTACGAGTATAAGAAGGCATTGCTACATGTAATACGAATACTTAAATTCGTACATCGATACTTGGTTCTCAAATCAGTTGGATACATTTATCTACGAGTATAAGAAGGCATTGCTACATGTAATACGAATACTTGAATTCGTACTTGGGTCAAATCAGTTGGATTAATTTGCCATTGAATCTCTAGAATTACTTTTGTCTCACTCCCTTCCCGGAGAGCGCGACATTTTTGGAATTTTGCAAAGAGTTTGATTGCCGATTAGGCGCTGATTAACTTAGAGTCTGATAGGATTAACTTTGTTTAATACTCATATTTGACTTTCATCTTTTACTATAAGTTTTAAATCAAAATTGACAAACTTGCAGGCAACTCTATAAACGTAGACGAAATAACAGGAACAGAAGGGTGAAACCAGGTCATTCAGTTAATGAGCATTTCCTATATAGGATTACTGCCTAAGTCCCCTGGGAATCAAGTAGTTGTTAAGAGACGGAGGTGTATTAAGTTTTTGAGCTGATAACCTTCATCTTGTAAATATATACAGAAAAACCTCTCTAATACGACCACTATTTTTGTTAATTATTGGATGTTTAAGGCAGGTGACTGCTTAAAGCAAGGTGACAGTGAAACAGAAAGCTCCTTTAGGAGCTTTCTGTTTCACTGTCACATTGCTTTAAGCTGTCACCTGCTTTTTATACAATCGACTAGCCTCCATTTTAGCGGTCGTAAAAGAGAAGAATTTACTGTATAGAGATTTGAGTACAGTTCAACTTCCATACATCGAACTCGCTCCAGTAAATTATACAGTAAAACCTCTCTATTACGACCACTAAAGTATGTTAATTATCAGGGTGTTTACGATAGGTAACCGCTTAAAGCAAGGTGACAGTGAAACAAAAAGCTCCTTTAGGAGCTTTTTGTTTCACTGTCACCTTGTTTTAAGCTGTCACCTGTCTTTTATACAGACAATTAGCATTGTTTTAGTGGTCGTAATAGAGATGTTATACTGTATTCGTATTTCAAAGTTAAGACGTGGCTAAGACACTCCCCAGTTACCAGGCTACGGCACGTTTCAATTTTTAAATACGGATATGTTCGACCAAAGCAAGTTTCAAAATATTCAAATTAAATAATAGAAATATGGGCAATTTTTGTTTAAGCTAGTCGAGATAACGCATTTCGTCTCTAGATTCGCAAAGTTCAAAGATTACATTCGACTCTCGGTAGCTCTATCTCGCTCAAGTCGAACAGCCCCGAAAAAAAGTCGAGCTCTCACATACCCGTATTTTGAAGGTACAACATATACTATATATATAGTTTTGCTAAGTGTTAGCTTTGAAGTATGGGTATGCTCGGTGTAAAGCGGCGCCTAATCAGCCTTCAAAATTGATTGATACTCATATCAATATTTCTTTAGTCAAAACTTCAAAACCATCAAATCAGCATAACATTGCAGACGACAAATTTTGTAAATCACGTGGTCCATATCACATTGAAAGGATAAACGCATCACTGCCATGATATCCTGGTGTTAATAAATCAACGTCATTTTTTATAAGTTTTTTAGATTTAGACATTTTGACTGACGAAACCTTGATTTAAATGTCAAATAATTTGCAAAATTCAGTGCACTTAGACCAAGGCTGTAAAGTGGTTAAATTGGTCTTGAAGAAACTGATAACCAGGTTTGGTCTAGAGACTATTTTTGTCACTAGGCGCCAGCCGCCAATCTAAATACGTTAACATTTTAAGAACTAGTTTTAGTTCAAAGAAGGTAGTTCAGTGGCAAAAGTATAATTCGAAAGATCCAGGAATCGAACCCGTACTGCTACGGAACAACGATTTAAAATGCATCTCTACCAAAGGGGTACAGTGGAGAATCTGTTATTCTTTCCCAATAAACGCGTTTACGCTAAAACTATTATTTGCAGTGCAAACAGTTTGGAGCCAGATCAGACGCCGGGTAACCCGGCGTCTGATCAGGCTCCAAACTGTTTGCCACCAAGATAAACAAGAATTATCAAAATTGTCCAACAGCTGTTCTTTTCTACGTTTTAGTGCTTTGCGTTTGCGTACGTTTGCGTTTAAACGGGAAAGAATAACAGATTATCCTCTGTATCACTACAGTGCTCCCTCTCTACAGCTCCAACAAATAGGAGACAAATATTGTGTGTGTTGTTTGTAGGGGGTGTTAAAGGGAGGGAAAATTAATACCCTTTGAGTGCTAAACACGCATTGACTTACATTTGCAGACTGCTTGAATCGAGATCAGACGCCGTCTGATCTGGATTCAAACTGTTTGTCACTCGTTATTATGTTTTTTTTCTGTCAAAAAGACGAAACGATAATTTTTGAGAATTACAGCAGACGACAATTTTGAGTAGGCGATATTGCAGCCGTGAAAGGTAGGACAGTCGTCTTGTTTGGCAAACAGCGGCAATCATTGCTGTAAGGAGGGGAGCGTTGTTCGGAGTCCCGTTGTAGAGAAGAAGTACTGTACTCACTGATACAGTGGAGAATCTGTTATTCTTTCCCAATAAACGCGTTTACGCTAAAACTATTATTTGCAGTGCAAACAGTTTGGAGCCAGATCAGACGCCGGGTAACCCGGCGTCTGATCAGGCTCCAAACTGTTTGCCACCAAGATAAACAAGAATTATCAGAATTGTCCAAAAGTTGTTATTTTCTACGTTTTAGTGCTCTGCGTTTGCGTACGTTTGCGTTTAAACGGGAAAGAATAACAGATTCTCCACTGTAGATCAGTATAATGTTATTGTACATATGACAACATCAGCAAGCACGACAAGGGTTAAGTCGATAGTACCTGAATTCCATCAGTCGAATCTTAATATTTTGAACTCATCATATCAAACTTATTCTTATTTCGAAGTGTAAACGCGACAAAGCCACATTTTGACTTCGGAATACGAGTAAGTTCGACAGAATTATTGGGATTTAATTACAAATGTCATCCAGTGATATTCAAAAAAGCTTTTGCTCTCTGTCAACAATCAAATTTTGAAAAAAAATTGCACAATGATTGATATATCATAGTTTTTCTTTCATCGTGATTGTTTAAAGAAAAACAAGTTTGCCATTAAATTTTCATTCTCTTAACCCTTTACCTGATAGCATTGCTTCTAGTATTGAAGATATGTGACTACTTAAAGCAGGTTGAAAGTAAAGCAGAATGCGCCCTAAGGCGCATTCTACTTTACTTTCAGCCTGCTTTAAGCTATTAACTGCTAGAATAAAGAAAGTATTAAATTTGACACATATTCATTACGGTATAATTTGGAACTATTTTCTTCAGCGGATGAATAAAATGAATGTGCTTAAAGTCGCTTCTAAAAGGGAAAGGGTTAAGATATGTGGAAATGGTATTCAAACTGATGACTTGATATGCTTAATTTTCTTGAAATCTCTTTTGAGTTCATGCATGAATTTAGAAAATTAAAACCTAATGACGCCTGGAAATGTGTCTGATAAGATTGGTATAACCTTTAACTACCACTTACCGTATACAATGGCGTTTGCTAACAGTTTAGATTCAATGAAAATTGTTGCGCAAACCTAGTTCAACATGCAAGGCGCAATGCTGCAAATTTATGTTAGTGGTGTTTTACTTTTATCACGCTGTACCCTTAGATTTTCCTTCTGGTGCCTTATATTTAGTTGGTGTTTCAGATTTATATTGATGCCTTGCCTTGCCTTACCTTGGTTCGCTAGCTCTGCGTTGAACCGTCGGACACCACATTGCATACTTGTATACCAGGTACCCGTTTCATAAAACTTCGTACGACAAATATTGTCGTATGTCAGATTATAAAAGTCTCAATTATTATTTATTATTCCGTCTAATCCTGTCTTGTGACATCTTTTTGGAATCGTCTTGAAAAGACGATTCCAAAGAGATGTACAAGACATGATTAGATAGAGACATCAGAAATTAAATGTACATTTATTTTAAAGTTTTGACTTACGACAACATTTGTCGTACGAAGTTTTATGAAACGGGCCCTGCCTCCTCGATTTGCTACGATCGTGTGCTGCTGCTTGTGGTTCAACAACTGTCAATCCTGTTATTTCTCCAATGCTGCCTGCCATTGTTTCTTCTGTTTGCCTCTTTTTTCTCGTTTCCTCCACCGTTCCTTGCTGAATTATTTTGGCTAGACCCTTGGGTCTTATTGTATGACCATATAGGCCGATTTTATTGACCTGTCCGGGCGGAGTTTGGATGCGGACCTTTGCATTGCAACGTAGGTGAAGGCAGCGCGCTCTTTTACTATCGGAATTTACCGTTGTCGTCTGCCGGTTTTTTCTCAACATTACATATTGGTGGACATTTTGACAGGAGGAAGATAATGAAGAATGACAAACACCTTGAATCCAGATCAGACGCCGCGTGACGCGCCGTCTGATCTGGATTCAAGCTGTTTGCAAATGTTAACCAACTGTTTAATGTAAATCGTTCTTCAGTAATGAAAAGCAATTTAGTCTTGTGTTGACAACGTATAAGAATTCTCTCTTTGATGCTTTCAATTTATATAAACCCCTTTACATTCATGGTGTCATCTATTGTAAACAATTGTTTTCTGCTTTTATATCACAAATTTAAAGTTAGGGTATTTGGGACTTAAGAAATATTTAAATTAGTGTCTAGTAGGACCCTGATCAGACGCTGCGTAACGCGGCGTCTATTCTGCTTGCAAATAACCATTTACTCGGATTAACCATTTGCCTGCTGATCGCGACTTTATTAATTTTTGCAAACAGCTTGGATCCAGATCAGACGCCGCGTAACGCGGCGTCTGATCTGGATTCAAACTGTTTGACACTCATCTTTAGGTTTTTTTCCTTAAAAAATGTATCAATCGAAATTTAACAAATTTTGCAGACGACAATTTCGAAGCAGACGATATCACCGCAGGATAAGGGTTAAGGCTGTGAGGGGACTGTTGGTTCTTGGACTTTTAAGTACAAAGATGGCGCCTCAGTATTTTGGTAATGTACAGTGGAGAATGTGTTATTCTTTCCCAATAAACGCGTTTACGCTAAAACTATTATTTGCAGTGCAAACAGTTTGGAGCCAGATCAGACGCCGGGTAACCCGGCGTCTGGTCAGGCTCAAAACTGTTTGCCACCAAAACAAGAATTATCAGAATTGTCCAAAAGTTGTTCTTTTCTACCTTTTAGTGCTTTGCGTTTGCGTACGTTTGCGTTTAAGCGAGAAAGAATAACAGATTCTCCACTGTAACATAAGTGCTGGTACTTTATCATCACATTGATTGAACCGTAGTATCATATAGATGGTATTTCAGTATGTATGGATGGTACCTTATAGTATTAAGGTAATAGTGGTTTAGTATTGGGGTGATAGTTACTTTAATATCGTAAAATGGTACATGTATTCAGAACTGAGGTGTTGGTACTTTAAAACCGTGTTGATGGTAAAAAAGTATCGAGGAGATGGTACTTTGGTATTGGTTTGCTGATACTTTAGTATTGTGTTTATGGTATCTTAGTATTGACGTAAGGGTACTTAAGTATTCAGGTGAAGTTACTTTAACATCGTTATGTGGTATTTCAGTACTGAGGTGATGGTACTCGGTACGTTAATACCGTGTTGACAGTACCTTAATATTGAGGTTTTTCAGTACGTTAGTATAGCGCTCCCCCTCTACAACGACACCCAATAGGAGACAAGGATTGTGCGCGTTGTTCAGAGGGAGTCGTTACATGGAGGGAAATTGGCTTACATCTGGAAACAGCTTGAATCCAGATCAGACGCAGGCGACAATTTGAAGAAGATGATATTGCAGCAGTAAATTATGTCTTGTTTTGGGAACACCCGTAAGGGTCGTTGTAAGGAGGGAGTCGTTGTTGGGAAGGCCGTTGTAGGGAGGGAACAATGAATTGTGTCGAATTGTTGATGGTACTTCAGTATCGTTTTGATGGTAACTTAGTACCGTATCATATATGTTCAATGTGCCACAGGTCTTCTTCCGAAAATATCAATAAACTTCATTCGTTGAAAGGTTTCATCTAGTGTTCTTCTGGTGATTTACATTCGATCGCAAAATCCTTAAAAGTTTTAAGTCAGTGATTTATTGAACCCTCTATAATGCCAACTACATTTGTATTTCATTCGCCTAGACGCGTTCTTTGAAACCGACCACTCAATGGTATCAGTAAATGTATAGGTTCAACGGCCTTATTAAGAATCAATCTAGTCTGATTAACCCTTTACCTGATAGTCTATTTCTAGTATTGAAGATATGTGACTTCTTAAAGCAGGTTGAAAAATGCGCCTTACTAATACCCGCTCTCTAAAAGAATTTGTATTTGTAAAACTGTAGGGGAAGGGCCGTCTCTAAGTTGGTAGAACTTGTGGCCCAACCCCATTTCATGTATATAATTGAAATAAAATACGTTTAAACTAAACTACTTTACTTTCAGCCTGCTTTAAGCTACCACGTGCAAGGATATAGAAATTATTCCCTATAATATATATTCATGACTGATAAAATTGGAACTATTTTCTTTAGCGGAGGAATAAATCAGATTCGCTAAAAGGCGCTTCTATGGGGGAAAGGGTTAAGAAGGGATGTATACAGTGTTCCCTCTCTACAACAACATCCTATTGGATTTCATTTATTTTGTAATTTTATCCTCGTTTTTATCAAAGTTTCCCTTTCGAAAAGTTACGCCTCGAATCCCAAGAATGGTAAAACATTTATATCGTCTGTTAATATTTGTAGTCTGCAATGTCATGCAAAATTTAAAATTTTGAAGTTTTGACTATAGAAATATTGAAATGAGTGTCTGTCAAGGTTTGGATCTTGTCCAGACGTAACGTTAACCCATGTGTGCCCACGATTCCATATATATATGGGACATAGGCAAACAGCGTATACTCTGATCAGACACCGTATTATGCGGTGTCTGATCAGAGCCTACACTGTTTGCTGATAGGGCTTTCAATATAAAAAAATGAAAATGAAAATTTGACCTGACATCCCTTTGATAAAAAGTGCATTCATCCAATATATGAACATGAAAGAATCCATTGGATATAAATGGGTAAATGTCACGTTACGCAGCGTCTGGTCTGGATAGAATTTATTTGTAAATTCGACATAAGTCGTCTATTGCGGTCAAAGACTAAATCAATTTGCCAACTTTTCCAATTTTGCTACGCTAGACATGAATAGACAACGGCTTTTGATATACTGTGTGTAGATAACACATATAGGTCAAACGTGATGTTAACAGTGTGTCACGAACATACATATTAGGCGCGGATCTTTTCTTTGACCCCGTCACTGTATTACCCCGAATACTGTGCAATACTTTTTTGCAAACAGTTTAGATCCTTATCAGACACCGCGTAACGCGGCGTCTGGTCAAGATCCAAACTGTTTGAAACTCATTACAATACTGATTTGGTCATTTTAGCTTAAATGTAAAATTTTGAAAATGAAATTAGACGGCAATTGTTTAAAGCTTACTTATGACGTCATACCAGTGAAAAGGTTTATAAAAACCGGCATACAAGCCTCTGCAATTCTAATCAGAGGCAATACTTTTTGACACTGTTTGGTCAAAAACACATAGAATTTCAAATTTTATAAATTAAAGCAGACGAAAACTTGAAGCAGACGATAAAAATAGCAGTTACTGAATTTGACAGGTTTTGACGTCAAAATGGCTGTGAAAGGCTTAAGGAAATAGAGTTTGGATTTAATCCACTTCACGAGACACGTCGTTATACATAGGAAACCGGGCTCCGAGGTTATAAAGCTTTTGACTTGAGTCTAAACTCGTTCCCATGCATTTGATTGGTCAGATTTGAGCCTAGGCTCAAATTTGACCAATCAAATGCTTTGAAACACACTCAGACTCAACTAAAACGCTTTATAACCTCGGAGCCTGGCATCGTGATCTGCGTAGAACTCTTATCAAACTTAAATGCAACGTTTGATTAGGCTCCAAAGAGTGAACCCGAAAACTCTAATAACGTAACATGAATTATAAAACTTTCCACTAATTCCTTTCCCGCCATGACGTCATCAATTTAAACAGCTGTCGTCTGCTTTTATTTCTCAAATTTAAATTTTACTTGTTTTGACTGATGAAATATTGAAATTAGGTTCAAACAATTTGCATCCTGATCAGAAGCCGCGTCCAAATTGTTTGCAAATAAATATTGTTCTCGGGATAAGGCAGTGAAGGGGTTATGTTAAGGGGTATTATGGTCTGTTCAAAAGCCTAAATGGCTTACGTTGTCTGTATTGTGTCTTTCCGACTTAAAATAAAATTCATCTTATACAGTCGAACTTCGATATCTCGAACTCGGTTAAGTCGAACATATCCGTATTTCAAAGTTAAAACGTGGCTAAGTCACGTTTTAACTTTAAAATATTGGTATTTTCGACTGGACCGAGCATGGAGTAACGCAGTTCATTTGTCGAACTATCGGAAAGTTCGAGTTAAGCGAGTTCAAGATATCGAAGTTCGACTGTATTATCTTAAGAACTTAAGTCAATAGACGCCCTTTTTAGTGTTGTGTTATGACGGTCCTGCGTCCGCTCGTGTACATGTATTTTATGAAGGTCAATGTGGTATTCTAGATTAAATGGGTGTCTGTATGGCTCCCTAGGGAAGAAACAAATGAATTGAGTAATTTGAACATTGTCAAACCATTGCATGTAGACAGTGCTTATATATATGGTTGTCTTGAAGGCACTAGAACCCCTTTATAACGACCACTAAATTATGTTTTGTATTTACGGTAGGTGGCTGCAAAAAGCAAATTTAAAGTAAATCAGAAAGCTCCTGAAGGAGCTTTCTGCTTTACTTTATCTTGCATTAAGATGTCGCATGTTTTAAAGGCATCAGATGGACGTCTCCATTTAGCCGTAATAGAGGGGGTTTACTGTAAGGGGTTTACTTGGAAGAGGCCATTTGCCGATATATTGAAAAATAGAGTTATTGGTGAATATATAGAGGATATTGAATGAATGTGTTTTCAGTAGAAAATTTATTGAATTTGATTAAATAATATGTTGCAAGCCTTGGCGAGCAACATATCATTTTATCCAACGAGTTCAATAAATTCACTACTGAAAGCACACAAATTTAATATCCTATTTATCACATAAACACCAAATGACACGAAAATCCGGATGGTCTTACTTTCGTTTTTGCCCTCGGGTCTGAGGTAAACGATTCGTCATAGGTGTTATTCGGTTTTATTCATCCGTAGATAACAACACCTATCAAACTAGAATAAAGAAAATCAACATCAATGTATTGTGAAAATGCTTCTCTAGTGCCATATTCAAATTTTGAATCTAAAACTGACTAAAATGATCATTTGACATTTAGAATCTAGTTTCTGACTCACTGTTAATACGAGAGCTCAAAGTAGCCTAATTTGCAGTCTAAATTTGCGGGATTGCTCGGGATAATAATTTTATGACACTTGGAAATGTTTTAAATTCTTAGTTGTGATCTTATTTAATCTAGATTATCTTAACTGATTAAAAGTCGGCGTAGTAGTACAGTATTTTGGTGATTCGAAAAATAGTATAAAGTATATGCCTAGTGGATCGTACGATTTTAACGAACCTCTATAATTTGCACGTTTATGTGATAAATAATTATTACACATGTTTAATAATTTTCTTACAGACTCTTGGAAATAGTTGGAGGGAAAAAATACCCAAATAACGAAAAATACTCCCCAAATAATCTGATTCTGAAAAATAAAATGAAGACGACATTGTTTCAGAAGACTATATCAACGAAACAATTACTTCCATAGCGTGTTGTCAGCATTGAAGACATGTGGTTGCTTTATGCATGCAGTTAAGGCGCACTGTCCATTTTAGTCCAGTCTATTTCTGACTTTTAAGGTTTGTTTTTGTCAATGTCTGGCATTTTCAAAAACAGTAAAGACCCTGATCAGAGGGCTCCTTTTGGAGCCCTCTGATATGGGTCTTCACTGTTTGCACAGGACAAGTGTACTGTTCACCTGTACACTGTTTGAAAAGGACGCCTAGATGCGGCACTAAGGTTCTAAGGGTTAAACTACAATTTGCTGGGATAAAGGAAATATGTCTTATGGTGCATCTTCATGACTGTATAGGGGCCTCCGTGGCCTAGTGGTATAGTTACTGTGACTTACACCACTAAGCTCCTCACCGCTGTGAGTTCGAATCCCAGTAGGGTCGTTCGGATTTTTCATGTGGGGAAGCCTTCCAGCTGGCTTGCGGAAGGTCGGTGGTTCTACCCAGTTGCGATTTGTGCCTGAAACAGTGCATAAAGGAATTCTGGGGTCTTCCTCCACCTGAAATTAGCTGGACGTCGCGATATGACTGAAATACTGTTGAAAGTGACGTAAAATCAAAACAAATCAAATCAAAAATCATGACTGTATAAATTGGAATAATATTTTAATGGAAAATGAATTAAATGCGTAAAAATGCGTATGTAACCATCGAGTAATGTATTTTAGAAAAGTGTTCATACAGTGGAGAATCTGTTATTCTTTCCCGTTTAAACGCAAATGTACGCAAACGCAAAGCGCTAAAACGTAGAAAAGAACAACTTTTGGATATTTCATGTTTATCTTGGTGGCAAACAGTTTGGAGCCTGATCAGACGCCGGGTTACCCGGCGTCTGATCTGGCTCCAAACTGTTTGCAGTGAAAATAATAGTTTTAGCGTAAACGCGTTTATTGAGAAAGAATAACAGATTCTCCACTGTAACTGTTTACCTCAAATGATTCTGGATTCACAAATGAACTCTTCCATTTGATTATATACGTCAGTTTAGTTAACATGCGAGAGTTTCTTTCCAAAACATTTGAAAGTATGCCGAACAGTGCATATCAGAGTTCTTCGTGGCCAATTTATCTGGGGTTTAACTTTTTGCAAAGTACAGTAAAATCTTTTTATTATGACCATTTAATTGTAATAATTGTAAGATGTTTACTACAAGTGAATGCTTAAACGAAGATGACAGTGACCTTCCTTTAACAGGGCTTTTTACCTTCTATAACAGGGGCCTATAGCAGGTGTCTTCCCAATTGCAAGAAGCCTCTTTTTTCCCAATTTTGGTGAAAGGATTTCCCAAAAATACAATACATTATATGATTCTTACGAAAAAAGCACATTATTCTGTGCATGAAACTACATTAGAAGTGTCCTTTTCAATTACCAGTCATGTTTAAATGTTAAATAACTATTATTAAACTAAAGCAACTTTCTATTTACTGTATTTATGTTGTTTTTCAAGTGTCTTGTAAGTCAATTTACTTTCCCCATTTGGCTGAAAATCGCGCTTGAATTTCCCAAAATGAAAGGCTAAGACCCCTTCCCATTTTTTGGAAAAAAATACCGTGTTTAAGCTGCCACCGTTCTTTTATACAATCAACTAGCCTTTGTTTAGGTGGCTGTAATAGGGAGGTTTTACTGTTTCGTTTTATTCGATCCCAGTGCTGTAAGAATTTAGAAATTATGTTTTATACAAAGAAAATGCATGTTCAATTTGCTGCCTACAAAAAATCCTAACAAATCCCAGTAGAAAAACAGTGTTCATTAATCATGGCCTCAAACAAAGAACTTAACCCATGTGCACTCTGCTAGCAGTTTTATAAAACCACACAGACATATTTTCAAAGCAAAAAGGAAATGTGATTGGTTTAATTTGTATAGTTCCCTGAACCATGTACTGGGTTTAGATTTCCAAGGAAACAAAATACGCATGCAATACACTATATAGTACATCAATCTATTTTTTCATTGGAATGCAATGAAATATACATTTTGTAGCACATTCCCATTTCTGAAAAAAATACACTTGTTTGTCTAGAATTGCAATCAGACTGTTTGAAAAAACTCTCAGTGAATAATCTTATCATCTACAATTTGGATTTGCTCCAATTTTCTGGCGTCTGAAACAATCCTTTGTAAGGGCAATGACCGTATAAAACGTACATCAATGGATACATGTATATAGTAGTCTGATCAATGAACCCCTGTGACGACAAGCTAATTTTTGACGGGCGCCTAAAATATGCTCGCTGTCTCTAACTGTACACAGAGTGGACTACATGTATAGTACATCATCTCGATGATATACTAACTAATAAATGTTCATTATTTGATGATTAAAGGACTTGACTGCTTATAGCAAGGTAAAAGTAAAACAAAAAGCTCCTTTAGGAGCTTTTTTGTTTTACTTTAACCTTCCTTTAAGCTGACACATGTTTTTCTTTCAAATAATCAATTAGCCTTCTTTTTAGTGGTCATAATAGAGAGATTTTACTTTAAATATAGAACATATTTCGTGTGCAGAATATACATGTATCAGTAACCTATAGAGATTTTGATTTTAACTGAAACAATAATATATTCTAGCACACGGAAGCTTAAAGCGCATTCTGCTTTACTCTCAACCTGCTTTAAGTAGTCACCTATCTTCAATACATGTACTGGCAATAGGCTATCAGGTAATGGGTTAAGCGAGCTAACCATACCGAGGTCCTACTGTATTTCCACTACTTTGAATTGAGTTCCAAAATTCATGTGGTCCAAGGCTCTAATGAGTTCATTTTTACAACATTTGTAAATGACGAGCATGCGCGTCACTAGGAGGGAGTGGGTTATTACAGTAAATCTCCACTATTACGATTATTTAATGACGATTAATGTTCGGTGATTAAGGCAGGTGGCTGCTTAAAGCAAGATGAAAGTAAAGCAGAAAGCTCCTATTGGAGCTTTCTGCTTTACTTTTACATTGCTTCAAACAGCCCACCTCATGTATTACCATAAACACGGCTAGTTTGTTGTCATAATTTAATAGAGAGGTTTAACTGTATATTTTATGACGTTTTTTCCATACCAGTCACATTCCGGTAATTAGTTCCTTAAAATAGATAAAGATATCTGGTTAATTTACAGCGTGTATTTTTGGTCTCAATTTAAAATTGCATTTGTTCCAGAATACGATCAAACAGGGCTTAGTTGTTTTAAACTCTTACATAGTCTGTAACGTTATAATTCATCAACATTATGGTTTATACATGGACTTCGGTAGTAAAACAATCAAGTCCAGCGATTATAACCCATTTGAGTGGAGTCTGACTTCGTTCTCAAGCATTTGATTGGTCAGATTTGAGCCTCGGCTCAAATCTGACGAATCAAATGCTTGAGAACGATTTCAGACTCAACTCAAATGGTTTATAAGCATGGATATCGGTCTTTCTTGTGAAGGGTATAGTTTTACAATTTCGAATATTTCACTAAATTGTAAACGTTCTTTTAATCCTTATTAGTACCAAAGATGTTTTCAAATGCATGTACAATACAATTTGTTTTTGATCTGTAGTGAATCCCAAATTAGGCAGCTCTACTGCTTTAATGCGCAATCTAAATACGATTACCAATTTATTGTTTATCTAACGCTCAGTAACTATGCGCATTTACATTTAATTTAGTCAATATGCCTAAAATCTTTTTTTGAGAAATAAAAGACAACGATACATTAAAATAACCTTTTTGTACCAGTGAAGGGATTAGTTTGACAAGTACATTAACCGCAACTCAACAAGTGTAATCTGATCACTCTCTATTGGATAGTTTCCTTTATCAGTGCTGGAAAGTCAAAAATTATATGAACCATGAAATGTCTAGCAACTTTGTTGAGAAAAACAACATAACCTTCGGGTAGTTCATTGTATCAGTTTAAATTGTTTATTTGGCAACTTATTATAGTAGTTTAATATAAATTGTTTAAATGGCAACATGATAAACTAGTTCATCGTAAACTGATATATTTGGCAACATAGTATTAGTGTTTTCTTCTGACCTGTCGGAGTTATTTTTAGATTGGAACATTCTAAAATTTTAAAAGGGATGAGTTTTCTTTACATCCAGTTAGAGATACGGATAGCTGTAATTTGTGTGTGTAATGTACAGTAGAGGATACGTTATTCTTTCCCGTTTAAACGCAAACGCAATACTCTAAACTGTTGAAATTTACTTTTAGAAATTTTAACTATGTTTTTAATCTGAGAAGCAAACAGGTTGGAGCCTGATCAGACGCCGGGTTACCCGGCGTCTGATCTGGCTCTAACCTGTTTGCAATGGAAATAATAGTTTTATTATATAAATGCGTTTATTGGGAAAGAATAAGATATCAGTAAAGTTAGCGCAGCGGTCTCGTGCTGCACGAGGATCATACTTATCTGAAGTAGGAAAGTGTGCGATTACATATTCGATGTTACCTTGCTTACCCATTTACCATCATTAACTATTCTGTTCTAAAAATAACTCCGACAGGTCAGAAAAATCGGACAATATAGTAGCTCGATGAAGACAGTTTTATTTGGCAACATATTATGGTAGTTCATTGTAAACTGTTAAATTAGGAAACATAGTATAGTAGCTCGATGAAGACAGTTTTATTTGGCAACATATTATGGTAGTTCATTGTAAACTGTTATATTAGGCAACATAGTATAGAGAAACCCCTCTAAACCGGACATGTGTGGGGACAACATATATGTCCGGTTTAAAGTGGGTTCCGGTTTAAAGGGGTTATAACCCACATCTTGTTTCTAGTATGGAAGATAGCTGATCACTTAAAGCAGGTTGTAAGTAAAGCAGAATGCGCCTTTAGGCGCATTCTGCTTTACTTGCAACCAGCTTTAAGCTATCATTTGCTAGAATATAGAAACATATTTCTGATGATGCATTCTTTAGTGTATGAAGAAATCAAAGGCGTAAAAAGGCATATCTATGGTGTAATGAGTTAAAAATAAAAAGAAGGGTTGGAAACGGGACCAAAGGTTTAGGCCGGTTTAGAGAGTATTCCGGTATTTAGGGGTTCCGGTTTAGAGGGGTTTCACTGTATATTTTTTCATTGTAAAATGTTTCTTTTTGCAACCTATTACAGAGGTTCCTTGTAGAGTGTTATATTTGGCAACATATTGTAGTAGTTCATTGTGAAATGGTTTGGTTTTTTGGCAACTCATTATAGTAGTTCATTGTAGACTTTTCTACATGTATTTGGCAACATAGTATGATATGGCAACATGTTATAGTAGTTAAGTGTAAATATCATCATAGCCTATAAAACTTGGCAATACAGTATAGTATAGTATTTCATTGTAGACTTGTTTATATTGGCATCATAATGTTGTGAGTGCATTGGTGACAAAACTATTATTGACCCCTGAGACTTCAAATGAACAATTCCTGTAGTGTGTGATTTCTAAATAAAAGTGTTGAATACTGTTTTATTGTACAGTGCTCCATCCCAATAACGGCTTTCTGAAAAATGATTCCCTCCTAACAACAACGCTGGCCGCTGTGTCCATAACAAAACAAGTATATCCAACTTTTTTGACGACTGCAATATCGTCTGCTTAAAATTGTCGTCTGTGTTTTTTCTTAAAGTCACATATTGGACATATTGACATAAGAAATGATTATAATGACTATTGACAGACAGCTTGAACCGCGTTACGCGGCGTCTGATCTGGATTCAAGCTGTTTGCAAATGTAAGTAAAGTCTTAATTACCCCCTCCCTATAACAACTCCCTCCGAACAACACAAAGCGTGTAATTTCTAAACAAATAGTTGAATAACGTTTTATTGTATTTCCAAGAGACTCAATGAAAAATATTTATGAAAATACATCCAATGGCAGACACCCATTGGATGTTACGGCATAAATGGCATTAATGCTAATGTTTAGCTAATATTGCAAACAATATTTAGCCAGACCAAAGGTTAAGTATGTTCTATACTTTATTGCATATCGTTGGCGTCTTTTAATCGTCAAAAGATTAACCCATTTGTGTCATAAATTGGACATAGACAACCAGTTCAGACTCAGATTCAGACGCCACATAATGATCTGAGACTGCACTGTTTGCTATTAGGAATTTCCATAAAAAATTATTGAGAAAAAAAACACAAACAAAATAGACAAGGCATCCCTTATAGAAAATTGGATTAATACATGTACATTATATACGCATGGAAGTGTCTACTAGGCATAAATTTGTTAAAACATTACAAACACCGTTGTATCACTCTGTCTTTAAAGACATTACATGAACACGCTTGGGTGGTAACACGTAGCACCTAGAAAGTTTGAGTCAAAGCATGGAGCCCATGCACTTTCTCGGCTAGCGTCTAGGCAAAGAATCATTCAGGCGTCTCATGTGAGGCCCGCACCTAATATTTGATAGCTTGGTTAGTAAAACCCTTTGAAAAACCATTGAGATCTATTATGTAAGGGCTTCTATTCAAAGCTTCAGATGGCTAAGCCGTTACCTCCACAATTTTCTCATGATTTACAGTACACTACCTGTATTTTGACATCTAGTGAGAACAATGGGGTGGGAATCTATGAAAGGACTGGCTTAATGTCTTTAAGACCGACCTCATAAATGACAAGAATTATGGCTCGGTTTCAACCTCTATCGTGGTCTTATTTTCAGAATCTATACTTGGTTATTCCTGATCGAAAATCTCAATCAATTCTCGCTTTTGAAATATCCCAAAATGACTACCAAAGCGACCAATACCGTACCAGTTTTTAATTTGATTTGATCTTGATCAAAATGCTTATCATCATTATGTTGAAAGGGTTCAAAATTGCTATCGCAGGAAATAATTGTTTTGCTACCACAATATCCCGAAAAGTCAGTATTCATTTAAAACATTCATTCGGCATCCATATTGCAGCAAACAACATAAAAAATAAGCGTCTAAAGCTGATTATATGAAGTACGACAAGTTCTCTAAATCTCATTTGAGCTCATGTCTGAACGGATAAACTTTATCCTTATCAGGCTAAATAATAGCCAGAGCTTCAACAGCTTCGTTTCAGTCACCTCTGAAACTTTAATAACAGTCTAAACTCGATAATTCGAACTAGCTTTAGTTCGAATATACCCATATTTCAAAGTTAAAACGTGGCTTAGCCACGTTATAACTTTGAAATACGGGTATGTTTGACTTAAGTTTTTAAACTGATAAGGTACTGGTATTGTCGATTTAAGTGAGTTCGACGTATCGAGTTTCGGCATTAGAATATTCCAGTTTCCAATTAGATTTGTTTTGAACAATATATTGCAAAATGACCAACAATGAATATCTTGATCAGTGGTTCTTTTAAGACCCCCCTGATCTTGGTCTACATCGTTTACTAGGGAAAAGTGTACTCTTCACATGTGCTCTTATTAAAAATTACGAGTCCCCTCGGACCTATGATTCAATGATTTAATACAGTCTCTAAAAATATTTCGTATTCAAGACTGCATGAATTGGATCTCTTTTCTTTTGTACAGTGGAGTAATGCATTAAATCCGTAAAGATGAGAATCTATGGTTTAATTGGTTAAATATTAATTGTAGCTTGAAAGGCAGGGGCTGCAACTTAACCCTGGATAAAAGTAATACTATGAGCTCCATTTGACATTTTTAATTTCATTTCCATATTGCTTCTGTTCTTCCTTATACACGTTTAGGAACGTTCTGTTCAATATTTAGGTGCCACCTGTTTTAAGGCTATACCACAACAGTGCTCCCTGCCTACAATGGACATCCGAAAAACGATTCCTTCCTTACAAAATGCTCGCCGCTGATCCAATTATGTCCAACCTTTTCACGGCTGCAATATCGTCAGCTTAGAATTGTTGTTAGCTGTTTCTCTCAAACTCACGTATTGGACATCTTGCCAGAAGAAACATAATGACGAGTGACAAACAGTTTGAAACAAGAAGAGGCGTCACGCAACGCGGCGTCTGGGGCCCGTTTTACTAAACTACTTACGCAAAAATTTTGCGTAAGTCAAAATTTTAATTTTTAATTTATATTTTTTATTGTCACTTGCTACAAACAGCAACTAGCCAGATCAGAGAACGCGCTTTTAGCGCGTCCTCTGATCTGGCTAGTTGCTGTTTGCAAACGTTTATGATCGAAAAATAAGAGTAAAACGATTTTGACTTACGCAAAAAAAAGTAGTTTAGTAAAACGGGCCACAGGTCTAGGTTCAAGCTTTTTGCAAACGTAAGCCAAGTGATATTAAATTTCCCTCTCTATAACAACTCCCACAGTCTATGTTTCCCATTAGAAGTTGTTGTAGATAGGGAGCACTATAGTTTTTATATTAATTTTCGATCTGCTTAAAGCTGCCATGTTGAGCCGAATTATTCACACTACGAATTCTTCACACCTGTGAGGAATTCGTAGGAATTTCATACGAATATGTCACACATTTGTGAATAATTCGTACTTACTCTCAGCCCCCCCTGACAGTAGATACGAATTCTTCACATGTCGATTTTTTTTAAAACGAATGTAAAAAATTTGTGCATACGAAAACGTCACACTTTCCAAAAAGCTTTTAGCCACCAGATGGATAGGGGGACATATTAGGTTTGCTTTACTTGATAGATGTCTTATATTTCACATAATGACAAAACATATGTACTAGACTGCCTGTTTAAATTGGGTCATAAGGTAAAAGGTCAAGGTCACATGGGGTACAAATGTCACATTTTCGGCACACGATATAATTAATTATAGACAAATAAAACTGAAAAATAGCATGGTAGTAATAGCACTTTGGTGACCATATAATTTACTCGATTCCGTCGTATCGGATATTATTCGGTCCGTCTGTACGATGCATTCTAAGAACTTTATAAATGTATGGACCGGTTTCTGTGTCACCAGCTGAAGGCAATGATGACACGTCGGGGTCGGTCAACTTACCGTAGACTGTCTGTCCGATCGTCCGACTGTCATGGTTTTGTTTGTTACTGAAATTTCATTTAAAGAGTTTAATGAGTAGACGTGTATTGCAAACACAGTTCATAATTATTGTATAAACACCGTGAGAGGTATTCCCCTTTCTACTATTTTCCGAGAGATTATGCCATTCCGAAGCTTTTGAAATTAAAATTTCATTAACGACTATCGCGGCAGTTTGTTCGAATTTTCAAACCATTCAGATTTTTTTCAAATTCTGCATGTTGCTAGTATATACCCTGTTGTGCAGAAATATGAAATAAAATAGGGAGTCCCCGAACTGGTTCTTTTCTTAATAGCTTGTTTTTTGGTATACCCCTAATTATCCAGAGACACGTGCTGTTGATAATAAAATCTCAGAACACCCCTCTTCAGCTTTGTAATTTTCCTTAGATATTGGGTTATTCATATGTTTTCATAAAAAAGAAAAGAATATGAGGAAGAAGCATAAAAACATGGAAACAACATTTTATTCGTCAATATAGGGAACACATCAAATAGTTATTTTTCAAAAATTTTCTCCTACAGTTTTTACATTCAGATTTTGCCAATATGTTTCACAAATATTAATAAAGCATTAATTTACTGAAATCACTAATTACAGTTATGGTTACCCGAACTATTTTTTCTACAAAATACAAAGTCTGCATGTAGAGTAACGCATGTCTATCCAATTACATATAGGGCTATCTATAAATGATATATGTTAACCACTTTTAAATGCTAAAATGTGTCAAAATCCACTGTTTAATCGTCAGCAATATATCACTTTACAAGCATTATTAGTATATATAACTTATCGTGGACGCCAAATTATATGACCACACCATTAAGCTTTTTGAGGTAGGAAAAAATACAAATTTCAAATATAAACTATATTGAATTGGTTAAAGGGAGACAACACATCAGAAGTTTTGCAAAAGTTGCTTCCCTTTGACTGTAAAAAAATTGAAACTGGCGCGATATTCCTTAATCGAAAGAGATTGATGTATAAAAGTGTTTTGCATGAGGATCATAACTCCTGCATCAGTGCGGTGAGAGTAATTCCTTCTTTCCCTGTTTTCTGCCTATAACTCCGGTTCTACTCAAAGGAACAGTCGCCTGCCTACCGGAAATTACGTCAACAGTACAACAAGACATCAAAGGCAGTAATTTGAACGTTCTTTCATGCCGACGGTTGATCTTTGTTTTGTCCAATGAGATTTGAGTATTAAAGAACACACCCGAAGTGTTGTATGGACATAAATAGGTAACTTGTTGGCATTTAGCTCACCTGGCACGAAGTGCCAATGTGATCTATTGTGATAACCCTATTTCCGTTGTCCGTCGTCGTTGTGTTCGCGAATTGTTCTTTAAAGACCTCCTTGGAAACAACTGGGCCAATTTCATGAAAAAAACTTCATAGGATTGTTCCATGTATGGTTCCCCTTTAGATTTTATCAACTAAAGGTTATGCAAGAAAGTGTGTTACAGCATTGTGACCAAGAATGAGTCATCTAGCGCTGATTAATGATGAGATGAGGGATGGTTTCAGGAAGATGAATTAGGCTAAGCTCATTTGCATACAAGCAGCGCATGAGATCAAAACCACCAACATGTTTTTCTTTAAGTTCATAACAGAGGTGATTATCTCTGTCCAATAAACTAAAGCCCTTAAATAGCGTTAACATAGGGTGGTCTTTGGGGTTACACAAATGATACAGTTTTGACCATCTACATGCACTTGTACATGATTGGTTTTTAGTATTCTAGCTTGAACAATAAGGCCATGAGTAGGTGGGATAAGTTTAGATATGAGAGCTTAGTGAAAATTTGCCCAATTTTAATGTCGCCATTACAGTAACCATGGGCTGCAAGAAGAGCGACTCCGACCATCATGGCCCTCTTGTTTGAGGCTGATTGCAGATCTGAACATTTACACATGTATACACAACAGATGAATGTGTTACGCGATACTCTGTCATTCAATGAGTAGCAACAGCGCTAACTTTGGTATCTGTTGCAGATGTTGTATAGGAAATATTTAAGTATTTTTGAAAATTCGAACAAACTGCCGCGATAGTCCTTAAAGACCGGACGGGCAACGGTTTTAAGACGGGCGACCATCATCGCCCGATATTGGTTATCGTGGGTTCAATATATGAATGAGGTTTACAAAGACGGACTGATTTCACTTCTTTGTTATGTTGCTCACTCTCTTACATGGAACCATACTACCGATTGCCTTATCGTGTAGTCCAGATCATGGGCATTCAGTAAAAACGTGCAATACTGTGGGAGACCGAAAGGAAACCGGTGCTATCCGGTTGCCAGTCGGGCGCCGGTGTAAAGACGAAATGTCCCCCCCCCCCCCCCCCCCCTCTAAAGAGTGACACATGAGGACAATTTTTGACGTAGAAAACTGTCCTTGGGACTTGCTTTGGCATAATACATGTAAAATGACCCGGGAGGTTAATTTTCTGAGTCGAAAAATATCCCGGGGTCACAATTCTGAGTGGTAGGGTCACTTTTCGTCATTACAACGGCCGGTATATGATAGACAAACGCCGGATGGAGACGGCCTTGTCCGACTTCTGACACGCTTGTATACGTTTGTATATTTGGTCAAAAGCTTTCTCGGGTCCGATCGACGTGTAAGGTGCCCGGAATCGACCGATTTTAAGGCGATGTCGTTTCTATGACCGTCGTTGAAACTAGCTTTTAACTCCACTTTAAAATCAAACCGAGGCTCAGAATTCTGAGTTCATACTATGTTAACAGTATTTCAGTCATATCTCGACATAAAGCTAATTGCATATGGGAGAAGAAACAGGATGCACGTCATAAACTGTATCAGGTAAAAAATTGCATCTGGGTAAAAGCACCGAATTTCCGATAGCCAGCTTGAAGGCTCCTCCAAATGAAAAAGCCCAAATGTTCAGATTGGGATTCGAATCAACAGCAGTAAGGAGCCAATTGAGTGTAAGCCATAGTCACTATGAGCACTGGACCACGGCCACGGGTCCCATCTCTCCCCATCCCGTTAAGAATACCAACAATCTACCAGCATTCGGCAAGCAACCTGTCGGTTGTCTGCCTATTATGCCTCAAAGGAAGCCGGGAACTAAGCATAAACTCAACGGGACTTAAGTTTGATCATTGGATAAAAAAGGCTGTACTTATCCACAGATAATTCTTCGGATTTAGGTCGGCTGTTAAAGAGCATTTTTGATCAAATCGTAAACACTGCATGTAAAAGTGGATAACAGAGTTTTAGCGCACCCGCTTCTAAACAATGCATCCCGAGTTCGATCCCGGGTCATGACAGTACGTGAAAGGGTCGCCTGTTTTCCCTAGTACTCTAGTGTCATCCCACAAAACGACGCAATACACCATCTTTTGCGCTATGGAAAGTGATTTGCCTAAGCTGTTAGAACTTGTTTCATAAAGAAATGTTAAACGAAAGGTGATGTGTGAAGAATCCGTAGGTACCAACAGGTCGTTCAAAAAGGGGGTACGAAAATCTCACACTGCCATTGTGTGACATATTCGTACGAAATCTTCACACATTGGTCACACGAGTGGAAGAATTCGTACCCTTTCGTACGAATTCTTCACACCTCTAATTACGGTGTGAAGAATTCGTAGTGTGAATAATTCGGCTCAACACTGCCATCTAAAGTGCTTTAGAAACGTTTTCTTTTGGTTTTGTTTACATGTATAGTCATGACTGTTTATGATAGAACTATTTTCTTGAGTGGAAGAATAAATCAAAGTTGTAAAAAAGTCTATTGGTGGTGTAATGGGTTAACGGGAAAGAAACAAAGTCTTTTCCACAGTAAAAGCAGTTACTTTTCTATACTATGGAGTTTGGAATGAATGATGAGAGAAGCCGTTTCCAAGATTGAATTTCCAGGTTTATTTGACATGGGTTTTTTTTATTTCGATTTAGGCCAGCCTTGAAAATACAATAGAGACCATGTATCAAGACCACTAAATGAGATTACATTGTGTCGGTGTCAAAAGGCAATTTGCTGCTTCAAGTAAGACGCAAATAAAGCAGAAAGCCCCTTTACGAGATCTTTGATTTACTTCAAACATGCTTTAAACTGCCACGTGTCTTTAAGGCAATTAAAGAAAATTATTATGAGGGGCCGTAATAGAGTGTCGATACTGCTTTTCCATTTCTATTTAAATTAGAGGACCCTATAATCCAGACTTAAATGAAAATCTGATAGAAAATTGAAGTCTGGAAATGGACAAAAAATTCAGGCGGTCCCAGTAAATGGGAATCTCATTTTGCCTGTCCAAACTGTTTGTCACTCAATTTGCACTTTCCACAGGTATAGATCTGAACATCTTATTTTCAAATATATATGTAGAATTTTTTTTAAAGTGGACAACTTGTTTTACCACTTCATTGCCCACGAGTACCATTGCTATTTAAAGTGCGTTCACATTTGCTCTACGGCGGCCGTACGGCGGTCGCAGAAACGTGAAATCGGGAGAATCTTGCGGCGGCCGTAGAGATTCTACGGCGGCCGTGCGGCGGCCGTACGGCAGCCGCACGGCGTATCCCAATATTTTATAGGCTGTAGAGCTTGCCGTAGAATTATAACGCGGGGTTATAACATTTTTTATTTCTACGGCAGCCGTAGAAAACACTCGCCGCAGAGGGGTTCTGCGGCTGTCGTACGATCGCCGGAACTCAATTGTCACTTTTCCTATTGTGTATTTGTACTTTCTTTCATACATGTAAATATGTGTATTTATCTAAAAATGGGTTTAGACGTTCTTAAATGCTGTCCAAATGTGTCCTTTGAGTTCACGGTGTAGTTGGATTGATATCAGTTGAGTGAACATGTAGCAAAACCAAGATATGTAGCAGGAGCAGCATTCTGATTGCAAAGCATCGGGATGAGCTTCTACGGATGCCTGCGGTGGCCGTACGGTGGCCGCAGTCTTTTTTAACCTCAAAATATAAAAACTCGCCGTGCGACAGGAGCAGCAAATGTGAGCGTAACACACGGCGGCCGTAGGAATTCTACGGTGGCCGGGGAATTGCTACTCGTCGTGGAAATGACAAGTCGTGCGGCCGCCGTACGGCAGCCACAGCAAATGTGAGCGAGGCATTACAAATAGTTTAAATATTTATAATGATGCCTTATAACGCGGCGTCTGATCAGGATCTAAACTGTTTGACACTCGTTTTAAAATGTCTTCAGTCAAATTAAGTAAAATTCAGATTTGAGACATAAAAGCAGACGAAAATTGTTTAGAATTGATGACGTTATGATAGTGAAGCAGTCAAAGGGAGTGCCTTTTCATTTCTTTGTAAAGACAACTTGTCAATATGAGGGCTGAGGATAAACGATGATTTTAAGTATGCCCCTCGACATCTCTAAACCAATGATCCCCCTCAATATAATAGATTGCTAATATAATTTATATCTGGAATGCATAGCATGCCCCGGAAAATGATGGATATTTTACATTAAGATAGAATATGATGCATGTCAAAATGTATGTTCGTCTGGTCAAATGCCAAAGTTTGTGCGATTTTTAACCCTTTCACTGCCATTTTTTCGTGAAATGTTTACCCCTTTCAACGTTTCATCGTCTTCTGCTTCAATGTTGTTGTCTGCAATGTCGTTTCAAAGTTAAAAAAATAAGGTAGATCTGACTGAAGATATGTCGATACGAGTGTCAAACAGTTTGGATCTTGATCAGACGCCGCGTTATGCGGCGTCTGATCAGGATCCAAACTGTTAACGTCATTGAGAGTGAAAGGTATAAATCACCTAGATAACCCTTTATGTGTTGTTGTTGTTGTTGTTGTTGGCGTACCTGTGCTTAACACTCACAGGACAGCTTGTCTGTCAAGCTGGAGGATTACGTGCATAGCTGTTTTCAATTACCTCGCCATATAGGCAGCCATGCTCCGTCTTCAGAGGATTTTAAATACCCAATAAAGGGTATAGAGCTGCTATTGAATGAGATGAACCATATTGGCGCACTCCACTAAACCAGGCCAGTAACAGAGCTGAACATAGCTTCCAATGAGCAACTCCATTCTGACAAAGTAAAACTTTAAGGGTGCTTGATCTCGCATAATCCCTAAAGATGATTTGAGATCGGTTCTCTCTGCTCAAAAGGATAACAACTTTTTTCTATTGGCCCCATTGGTTTCATTTCTTACCTATTGTGTTAGTGTGAAGCAACTGAACACTGTACACTACCCAGTGAAACACACAACTAAGGTAAGAACTTCAGCCAAGGGCCGATACCCTTTATGTGTCAAATTTACCGTTTACTTTAAAATTGCTTTCTGCACAATCGTTTCGAAGACTGATTTAAGACTACCTGACTGAGGACACTGATTTCGACGCGATTGCCAAACAGTTTCGATCCTGATCAGACGCAGAGTAACTCGTTGTCTAATCAACATACAAACTTGTTTGCAAATTTGACTTTAGCAACATAAAATGCCGATACACTTTCCAATAATCGAGTCTTAAAAACACATTTGAGACGTGCCATGAGGAAACCTTACTTCAGTGTAAACAGTGTAGATCAAAACCAGCCACCGCGTCAAAGATGCGGCTTGTACTGCTATACATGTACACTTTTTGACACCCTCATATTGTATCGGATATTTGGCAGTGTAGACCATACTCAGGTACAGAGCCTGCGATGACAACCGTGCTTGGATGACAACGGTTTGCACAATTTTGCAATGCAATTAGGCTGGGTTTTTTCGTAGCACGGCTCATTTGTTATTAAAAGGTTTGTCCTAATCAAATTCATAAGTCATGCCAATAATACTGATACGTATCAATTCGGTGAACCATGAGTATCCCGGCGTCTGATCAGTTCCAAATTATGACGCTCGTATAAATAAATAACGGTGTATGATCAGGGTATTTTACCATCTGCATAATTCGAATTATACTACATAAAGACAAACAGTGCATTCTCTGACTGAAAGTCTTCTCTAATAACCCTCTGATCTTGATCTACACTGTTTGCATAGGACAAATGTTTGATTAAAAGATAAACTAATGACGTATATAATCGTCACTTGGATTAGTGGGTAGTTTAATTTGTATTTTATTATCAGTTATATACTGAATTAACCTCTTCACTGCCATGATTTCATCAATGTTAAACAATTGTCATCGGCTTTTATTGCTCAAATTTAAGTTGTAACTGTTTTGACTTAAGAAATATTGAAATGAGTATAAAACAGTTTGAATCCTGATGCACCAAATATGGTAATGAAGGGGTTAAACCTTTCAAGATCAAATTTACCGTGAGTTTTTTACCCATTCACTGCCATATTATCGTCTGCTTCTATATTGGTGTCTGCAATACCGTTTCAAAGTTAGATTTAAGGCGGTATAACTGACGTAATTTCAAAACAAGTGGCAAACAGTTTTGATCCTGATCAGACGCCGCGTATACGGCGTCTGATCAGGATTTAAACTGTTTTCAAATGCGCTTTATGACGTCATTGAGAGCGAAAGGGTTAAATTTATTGTTTCTTTCCGAGTTTACCAAGCAGAGAAAACCCATAAATTATTTTCTAGTGGGGTATTAACTGTCATCGGTGTTGATTGTAAACATTCGCATGAGTTAGCAGTGCTGCTGTTCCTACTTGAGATAAATCTACCTTTGCCAGTAGGCAGCTTCTGTATCAATTAAATTATTCATTAAACTGTAGTACGTGCAATCGTACATTTCAAAATATCGTCAGATATTGAATTGTGAGTTTTTCCTCTGATAGTTAACTTCTGAATATGAAAATGAGGACGCCTAGAACGTTTCAACGTAATTTTATCGTAAATATTACAATTGAGAAGATGCTATTCTTTCACAATAAACGCGTTTACACTAAAACTATTATTTCTTTTGCAAACAGTTTTAATCAGATCGAATTATATGATCTTATCGTGCGTTATACCATCGTGTCGGCGAAGAATTGCTCTTTAAAATAATATATCGAACATGCATTTTGCACTTATTTTATAGAAGTGATTGATCAGTTGCCACTTATTGTGAAGGAATATCATCTTCTCAATTGTAATATATACGATAAATTAACCCATTTCCTCCTTGAATCTTCAAATTGATAATTCCAGTTTCCTGCTAGGTCCAGTCCTTTTTTGACTACTTAGGGTAGTATTTGACAATGTATTTCAAATTGATTAGCAGTGCAGACCCATTTAAGAGGGTTTCTTTGGGGACATTCTAATCTGATTTTGCACTGTTTGCATATGATAAGGGATCTCTTGACAGATAGATGTACTGTTTGCAAAGAATACGTATATGCGACACTACGGCTTATTGGTTTAACCCATTACCCCATAGCCTGTTTTATTGTTTTGAACACAGGTTACCACTTAAAGCAGTTTGAAAGTAAAGCAGAATTGTCTATTTAAAATTTCAGGTGGACAGAGATATATACCATGAGATATACAGAATTGATGTGAAAGGTTACTGTTTAATGCAGGGAAGCACTTCTGATGCTTGATGTTGTCACCTGTTTTAACCTATTGATATAACAACTATAGTGTCGCATAAATGAGTCGTTTGTACGACGTAAACACATACCAATGAAGAGTGCAATTGTCTTATGCAAACAGTGTAGACCCTGATCAGATGGCTCCTTGTGGAGCCATCTGATCAGGGTCTGCACTGTTTGTCATTTCATAAGTGTTTTTCTGTGTTGTGTTTATCTTGACCTTGTGTTGTGACAGTTTGGGATATTAGCCTTAAAGCCACGTCGCCGTTTCTCATAATATTAGCTGGTGAAATGTGTGATTAATCTCTTCAGTTTTATTTTGTAAAACTCTCCGAGAAATGATTAAGTTGTCTGAGATGCCTTTAAATCGAAAATGAAAGAATATCATCAATAAGATTGGGGTCGTTGTTAAATATTTCACAGACATAAAATAGTCTGCCATAAAAATTGGTGTATGTACTTTTTAATAAGAGTTGAAATTGATATCGATATTTAACATCTGTGGTATGAGTCCAAAACGTTTCCAAAAACAAGGACGTTGCGATCGGTTCCAATAGTGGTTTTAGGTGGAACCAATTTAACTGTAACGAGGGGGGCATCTTATTCTTTACATACAATTATTTATACTCCAAGAACTTATTTTTCTTGCAAATACAGCACTCCATTTCTGCAACGACACCCAACGGGGAACAAAAAATGTGTGCGTTGTTCGGAGGGATTCGTTATAGGGAGAGACATTTGCAAACAGCTTGAATCCAGATTAGACGCCGCTAAACGCGGCGTTTGATCTGGATTCAAGCTGTTATGTCAATCGTCATTAAGTGTATTTCTGTCAAAATACCCGTTATGTAACTTTGAGAAAAACTGAAGACGGCAATTTTAAGCAGACGACATTGCAGTCTTGAAAAGGTTGGACATGATTGTCCTGTTTGGGGAACTACGACAAGGATCGTTGTAAGGAGGGGTCGTTGTAGAGAGGGCCGTTGTAGGGAGGGAACACTGTAGTCGACTTAGTGTTGTTTGGGTTCCAAATAGAAGATACAGTGCTCTCTCCTTACAACGGCCCTCCGAAAAACGATTCCCTCCTCACAGCAATGTTTACCACTCTTCCCTCAAACAAGACAAGACATTGATGGTTAACGCTGTCACTACTGCAATATCGTCTGCTTGAAATTGAAGTTTAACGGGGCTTATTCTCAAAGTTAATTATTGGATATCTGAACAGACGAAACATAAAGACCAATGACAAACAGTTTGGACCAAACTCAGAGGCCATGTTACGCGGCTTCTGATTTGGGTTCAAACTGTTTGCAAGTAAGCAGAGTCGAAATCAGCACTTTCAGGATAATTTTTTTCCTTTCCCTATAACAACTCCATCCGAACAACAAACACAATCCGTGTCTCCCATTGGGTGTTAGTGCAGAGAGGGGGCACTGTACTGTTAACAATTTAGACCAAGAACAGACATTGCCCATAAAATGCCGAAAGTGTTTATTACTACAGTGTTCCCTTTCTACAACGACATCCATTGGGAGACAGAAATTGTGTGCGTTGTTCGGAGGGAGTCGTTTTAGGGAGGGACTTGTGCTTACATTTGCACACAGCTTGAATTCAGACCAGACGCCGCTTTACGCGGCGTCTGATCTGAATTCAAGCTGTTTGTTACTCCTCATTTAAGTTTTTCTGTCAAAATGTTCTTTATGTTACTTTGAGAAAAACAGTAGACGACAATTTTAAGCAAACAATATTGCAACTTTAAAACGTTATACATAATTTTCCTGTTTAGGAAACTGCGGCAAGGGTCGTTGTAAGGGGGGATGTGTTGTTGGGAGGGTCGTTGTAGGGAGGGAACGCTGTACTAAATAGTTGCAATGTTACAATGACCTTGCAGGGCCTTAATGGTTATGTTGGTGATGTTATTGAGACATAAAAATTAGCGACGGATAAACGCGTTATTTAAAAACAATGTACCTTTGAGGAGTACAATTGTCCTAGGCAAACATTGTAGACCCTACAGGAGTCCTTTGATAAGGGTTTCCATTGTTTACTTATTGTCTTTTAATAATATATTGTAAAACTAACGTTAAAGATATAAAAAAAAATCGTCCAGATTGCATTGCACAGTGGAACTGTCCTTTGATAGTTTCAATGTATAGTAATATGAAAACAGTGCAGACTCTAAACAGAAGACTCCCCTGATCAGGGTACTCAATGCACGGAATTAGGGTTCAAAATGTAAAACGGGCAATTAAAAGATTCTTGTCTCAATACTGCGATTGCCTTGTCCAGCATATACAATAAATTTATACTTATAAAGCGATCATACCAATTTTTCATAAGTTCAATTTCGATATCTCGAGCTCGCTTAAGTCGAACATATCCGTATTTCAAAGTTAAAACGTGGATAAGCCACGTTTTAACTTTGAAATATGGGAATGTTCGAACTAACGCGAGTTCGAAGTATCGAGTTTCTATTGATGATCTTCTACAACGACCTTATCCTTGAGATGCATTAAACAGCTTTGTGTTGATTTATGATTCGGAAATGCAATTTTGCAACATCAATCGTACAGGCAAATAATGGTGTAAAACGCGACACCTCAGTAATAGGGTGTGCTATACAGTGGTGAAAATGTCACACTTTCCCATTTAAAAATGCATTGTAAAAAAATGTAGAAAATGACATATGTTATAGAAATGCTCGCTATTTATTAAAATCCGAGTGACGAGCAGTTTTGGTGTCTGATCAGACACCGAGTTACCCGGTGTATGATCTGACTTAATACTACATGTATTTTGAATTGCTTTTTAGCACAATTGCGTTGATAAGGAAATAACGACGTCATTTCCACTGTAAAAACAGCGATTTTGCTCCCTTAGAAGCGAACAAGTTTGAATGCTTCAGCGATGTACATTTTCAATGAGTGAAATACGGATATGTACGACCTGAACCATCTCGAGTTTTTGAAACTCGTATTGGCTGAACATTTCATGTTATTGTCGCACTGAATAACTTGGCTATACCTTCTTGCACTTAAAGATTTAGAGAGGATATTGAAATGATTTGCGCCTAATAACAATACTCCATTTCACGTCTTTTACGACTTTAATTTATTCATCCACTGCATGAAGAAAACAGTTCCACTTTATAAGTCATGAATATGCACTCTAAGAAATGTTTTCTGCATCCTAGCAGATGGTACCTTAACCCTTTACCTTATAGAAGCGCCTTTTAGCGCATTCCGTTTAATCCTCCGCGGAAGAAAATAATTCCAATATAAACAGTCATTAATATGTATCAGAGGGAATATTTTCTTAATTCTAGCAGGTGGTACCTTAAAGCAGGCTGAACGTAAAGCAGAATGCGCCTTAGGGCGCATTCTGCTTTACGTTCAACCTGCTTTAAGTAGTCGCCTATTTTCAAAACTAGAAACATGTTATTGGGTAAAGGGTTAAAGCAAGCTGAAAGTAACGCATAACACACCTTAGGGCACGTTCTGCTTTACTTTCAATCTGATTTAAGTGGCCCCCTGTCTTTAAAACAAGACACATACTATTGCCATATTGTCATTGACTATGGGGTAAAGGGCCAACAATGGTTTTCCGAGAAGACTGTCTTGTAGTTAGCTATTGAGAGATTCTAGTTCAATGATTTAAGGCTAATTACATTAAACAAACAGTAAGACAGACAGTAAAACAAACAAAGGCTTAATTGTTTTGTATCATCTGTCAATGTAGATCAACCTTTGTGATGTTTAATTGGTAAAATACAAGTTATTAGCATAGAAAGGAGCGAATGTTCTGGGATAACTGTTATGGTAAACAAAGTCTAGTACAGTCAAAACGTAGAAGTTATTTTTTCCCTCTTTATTCATTTGCACCCAGTGGATTCTTCCATGTTAATATATTGGATTAGTCAATTTTTTATCGAAGGGGTGCCTGGTTTAAATTTCCATTTTGTTCTATATTGAAATTCCTATCAGCAAATAGTGCAGACTCTGATCAGACGCCGCATCATGCGGCGTCTGATCAGAGTCTTCACTATTTGTCTATGTCAATTTGATTGGATATTCTATAGGCACAAATGAGTTTACTTTGTCATTGTCGTATTAGTTAAAAATTGTCGTTTTTCTTACCAGAATTTAAATTCTTAGTATTTTGACTGTAGAACTATTGCAATGACTGTTACATGACGTTTGATCTGGACGTAAACTGTTTCCAAAAAAGACGATTGTTTCATCGGCTGTGAAAGGAGCTGAGCGTAACGAAATCTAAAACAGGAGAGATTCTTGAAAACATTGACTATAATATATTGGTAATCTGATCAATTAACACTAACCAGAGAACCATGTGAAATAATATCCGTTATAGACGTCTTATAGTTGAGAAGTTCATGGCAATTACTTGAGCTTGTTTCATAATCAATGTAGAACAAATAAAGTTTAAAGTTTTTTAAGACAAATAACGACAGTCCGCTCCATGCCCATATACGAACGCCGACAGTCTGTCCAATACCATGGACAATTACCGACATTCTGCACCACATCAAGGGACAAATACCGATAATCTGCATACACAAACAGCGAAACAAATACCGACAATGTACCCCTACACACCTAAGGATAAATACCGACAATGTACACCACACCTAAGGATAAATACCGACAATGTACCCCACAGCCATGGACGAAAACCGACAATGTGCCCCTACCCCAATGGATAAATACCTACAATACGCCCACACCCATGCACAAAAACCGACAATGTGCCCCACGCCCATGGACAAATACTTACAATATGGCAAACACTCATGGACAAATACCAACAATGTGTCCCACATCCATTGACAAATACTGACAATGTGCCCCTCACCTATGGAGTCTGAACAAATACCGACAAAATGATACACACCCATAGACAAATACCACACAATCTGTCCCACACTCATGGACAAATACCTTGTCAGATAACATGCCCGCCACCAATTAACAAATACCTACAACCAGCCAAAAAATACGACCTCGTTTCCCCAATCTCATTTGGACATACACTCGGACCACGCAATTGGGTTTTGCCTAAGTTGAACTTACCCGTATTTCAAAGTTAACCCGTTCACTTTCATGACGTCATCAATTTAAACAATTGTCGTTTACTTCTATTTCTAAAAAAACAATTTTTGGTATTTTGACTTGAGAAATATTGAAATGAGTGTCAAACAGTTGAATCCTGATCAGAATCCAAACTGTTTGTAAATAACTACCGTGCTCGGGGTGAGACAGTGAAGGGGTTAAAGCGTGGCTTAGCCACGTTTTAAGTTTAACACGGTACGTTTGATCTGAGAGAATACAAGCTGTAGAAAATTAACTGATAAAACACGGATACGTTTGAGTCAAGCGAGTTAGAGATACCGTGGGACGACTGTATCTGCACAGTTTATTCCCATCCCTCGAGTGTGTCGCGTTGTTGGGTGTAATTGATCAAGATGTATTTGAAGAGCTCTGGTGACGGATACTCCTTCACTGCTCAGTCCATAATAAGGCTATTTCAGACTTCTTCAATAAGGACACTACAGGGAAAATGTATCGAGGCATGTATTTTACTAGTACTTAAAGATCAAGGTCGTAATTGTGGCTGAACCGTTAACCCTTTCTATTCGCTCGTACATATATATGCTGGAAACCAGAATGTATATAGTTTGCAAACAGTGTAGACACTAATCAGGTCTGATCAGTATCTACACTGTTTGTTTGACTTTATTTTTTATATGAAATAATTTGTATTTTTAACTTGTATCTACGTAAAATCAAAAGCCTTTTACATGCATATTTTTTAATTACACTACATGTATTTGGTTTTCAGTCTCTTTAACCCTTTGACTGCCAAAACTTTCTTGAGATTTTTTCCACATTCATCGTTTCATTGTCGTCTGCATCAATTTTGTTGTCTGCAATGTCGTTTCAAGATTACAAAATAAGGCAGTATTACTGAAGAAATTTCAAAAGCGCGTTTGCAAACAGTTTGGATTCTGGTCAGACGCCGCGTCACGCGGCGTCTTACCAGGATCCAAACTGTTTGTAAACGCGCTTTTAAGCGTCATTGAGAGTGAAAGAGTTAAATCAATATAATAAACAGTTTAACACTCGTTTCGAAATTGCATATACAGTGGAGAATCTGTTATTCTTTCCCGTTTAAACGCAAACGTACGCAAACGCAAAGCACTAAAACGTAGAAAAGAACAACTTTTTGACAATTCTAATAATTCTTGTTTATCTTGGTGGCAAACAGTTTGGAGCCTGATCAGACGCCGGGTTACCCGGCGTCTGATCTGGTTCCAAACTGTTTGCACTGCAAATAATAGTTTTAGCGTAAACGCGTTTATTGGGAAAGAATAACAGATTCTCCACTGTATAAGGATGAAAATAAAGCAGAAAGCTAACACATCAGTGAGATATATGAGCAGGCGTTAAAGCAGGAGTTGGCTGTCTTGTAAGATATTAAATTTGTGGTAAATAAATGTAATGGGGAACTTTGTTTGGTCACAATTCAAACGGCGGTGAATAGTTTTAACCCTTTCATGATCAAATTTGTCGTGAGGTTTTATCCCTTAGTTTAGTTTAAACATATTTATTGCATACAGTATACATTTAAGGATCGGACAATTTTTTGCAATATAATATAATGCCCGGTTATCCCTTCACCGCCATACTGTCGTCTGCTTCAATATCGTTGTCTGCAATATCGTTTCAAAGTTAAATTTAGGGTAGTATAACCGACTTAATTTCAAAACAAGTGGAAATAGTTTTGATCCTGATCAGACGCCGCGTGACGCGGCATCTGATTAGGATCAAAACTATGTACACGTGCTTTATGACGGCATTGAGAGTGAAAGGGTTAAAGCATAGTTAATTCAAAGAAAAGGATCGGACCAAAGGCAGTTGTGAATCCTCTCCAAATATTCCAAATGGAAATTGAACGACTATCTTTCAGACAAATAGGGCACTTTTTTTTTTTACAGGTATACTGTTTGAATATGCTTCAAGTATATTCGCCGCTAAGGCGGGTTTAAATTCTGGGTGAAAACCACGGATTACAAATGCAAATTGGGTTAGCGTAAGAGGAAAAAATGCCACTTTTCCGTAAAACTGGATTTAAAAACACCCTTGAGCCTTTTGATTTATTGCTTAACACACGTTTCACGGGAGTGTCAATTTGACCAAATATAGTGAAGATCGATATATGCAACAACGGGTTCAACTGCAAAATTTAGTTTCAAGTAAGGTTTAAGGAAGTTTTATGTGAACTGTTATGTTGGCTAATAAAATCAGAAAATAAGTGCATATCCTATAAGGATACAGTTAAGGTACAGTTCCCTTAGGAGCTGTCTGATCTAAGACTACACTTTTATCTTTTAAAAAAACAACCAAATCCTCTTGTATACGCTAATTGCAGGATTCGAAAAGGGTTTACAAAGTTATACATGTATTGCAAATTTAGTGATTCGCGGTTATTTCGTGTCATTATCTCAATTAATCTTGCAACATCTTGTCTCTCTCCGGAGAAAGTTAAATAATGATTGTTATACCGTAAACGCCAGGGAAAGTCTCTTTAACCCTTTACCTGGTAGCCTATTTCTAGTACTTAAGATAGGTGAATACTTAAATCAGGTTGAAAGTAAAGCAGAATGCGCCTTAAGGCGCATTCTACTTTACTTTCAGCCTGCTTTAAGCAATCATGTACTATAATATAGAAAATATTCCCTAAAATACATATTCAATACTGATTAAATTGGAACTATTTTCTTCAGCGGATGAATAAATCATAGCCGCTAAAAGGCGTTTCTATTGGGGAAAGGGTTAAGCCGTCACTATCGCACCCTATGGTACTTGCAAGCAGTTTGGATCAAGATTAGACGCCGAGAAACTCGGCGTTTGATCAAGGTCCAAACTGTTTGATACTCATATCAATATTTACCCCAGCCAAAACATTCAAAAAATTGAATCGATATTAAATTGCAGAAGACAATTTTAATTGCAGACGACAATTTTGAAGCAAACGATAAATTGCCAAAGATGAATTAACCTGATAGAATGCATTGTGATATATCGCTTTTCGTTATCGGAATTAACTAGGGAAATTTAAATAACCCTGCAATCTTCGATATTTAGTTTCCCATATCTTCCAGTAAGCATGGCACCATATGATCTATATTCGTCAAACAGGGCTGCTATTTCTCCGAAATCTTCGGTTTTTTTATTCTAGTAGATGTTAGCTTAAAGCAGGCTGAAAGTTAAGCAGAATGCGCCCTACTTTAAGTGACCACTTGTCTTCAAACTAGAAATACACTATGGTGTATAGGGTTAAAGGTACAGTTTGTAAAATGACGCTTGTGGAAAAGAGAAAATTTGGCAATCTTAGGATTTTTCATGATCAACTTATGGCAGCCCTGGTCAAGTGTACGCAAGAACATTGCCTGCATATAATCGCCACATGACTGTTTTTGAACAATTTCGATCCAGATCAGATTTCAATCTAAACTGTTTGACACTCGTCTCTAGCTTAATGTGTAAATCTTAATTTAACAGATTTTATAGACGACAATCTTTTAAGCAGACGATATTGAACAGGATAAGGTTAGTACCTGGGTTCGTAACCTGGCATCTGATCTGGCTCCAAAATGTTTGGTTTGCTATGGAAATCATTGTTTTAGCACGAACGTGGTTGGGAGAGAATAACGTAATTTCCACTGCACATCGCCAATGCATTAAGGAACGCGTTGTCCGAACCCCAGCAAACAATTTACAACTCATTATCTGATCAGGATCAATGCGGTTATCACTAAAATCATGCACTCCCAAATATGGGGCGAAAAGATAAAGTTCAGAATAAACCCTATGATAAAGTCGAAACTTGGTAATTCGAGCTCGCTTTAGTTCGAATATACTCACATTTCAATTAAAAAATATTAATGACTAATATACCCATCTCAATGGTTGATTGTGTCGAGCAATAAGATGGGAGCATTATTTGAACAATCTTAACAGCGGACAAATGCAGTCCAAGTATCTTAAATCTGTGCTGATATATATTTGGTATGTGTCCCAGGGGTGTGGCAAAAATTCAATACAAGGATATAAGTTAACCCGATTTAAAATAGTGTATGACAAAAACAGCATCTCTAATATCTAAGCTCCGATTGCGGTTCTCGACAATGAGTCCTCAGTAATACTGTATGTATTACTTTTAAAACAACTTTAGACAATTTCCCAAATAGTTTATAAAAGTAAAAGTTTATTTGTCAGAAACGCACGAGTCCTTTAGGAAAGTTACTGTTCATATCTATATGCCCCAACAATCTGTGATTCGGGGACATATAGCTTTAGTATCTTTAGTCTAGTCCGTTTGTCCGACTGTCTGTGTCAAAAACCTTAATTAACATTGACTACAACTCTTGCACTACTGGACACATGGCTTTCACAGTGTGCCTGTGCCTTGCATGCGTAAATACCTTTCAAACACTGCAATTTTTTGCCCTTAACCTTTGACTTACTTTTGTAAAAAAAAAAAAGGTTAAATGCCTATTACATTTAAACCAGTAGACATAAGGTTTTCATATTTTGTATGTATATTTCTTTTTTTAAGACCTTTCCAACCCTATCAATGTTTTCGACAATGTGATATTGACCTCTGGCCTATCTAATCAAACTTTAACCCTTTCACTGCCATGATGTCATCAAGTTTAAAACAATTGTCGTCTGCTTTTAGTTCTCAAAGTTAAATTTCGGGGTTTTTACTTAAGAAATATTGAAATGAGTGTCAAATAGTTTGGATTCTGATCAGACGCCGCGTTACGCGGCGTCTAATCAGGATCCTAACTGTTTGCAAATAAATAAATATTGTACTCGGGGTAAGACAGTGAACTGGTTAACCCAAAAACTTTAACGTTGGCTATAACTCTTGTATTATTGGACATGGGTCTTTTACATTTAGCAAGTGTCTTCCCTGTGTCAAGACCTTTCCAACCATACAAACATTTTTGTCCTTGTGTCTTTTACTTTTGACCAAATTTTGTACAAAAACCCCACCTAAAATGCCTATAACATTTGAAAACCTTAACCTTGGCTAAAACTCTTGCACTAGTGAACATATGGATTTTACAGTTGGTATGTACCTTGTATGTGTCAAGACCTTTTCAACGATGCCAACATTTTGCCTCTGTGATGTTGACCTTGACCTTTGACCTACTTTTGCAATATGTCTGTCCTGTCTGTCTGTATCAAAACCTTAGTTAACATCGACTCTAACTCTTGCACTACTGCAAGTTTGCCTGTGCCTTGTATGCATAAATACCTTTCAAACGCTGCAAACAATTTTGTCCTACTTTTGCAACGAGAGAACCTGCCAACGCTTGTCTGTTTTGTTGACCTAATAGACCCAGAATGAACAGTGAGCTATCTTATTGCCTTTGTCTGTCTTGACTATTTTTCTGTCTGTCTACTGTTCTACTCTAAATGACCTTGACCTTTGTCTGACATCACCAAACCTGTACTGAGCTCAAGGGCTACTTGTGTTGAGTACACATGCCAAAAATAAAGTCTCTATCACAGTTATGGCCAATGATAAATTCAACCTATTTGACGATAACGCGGACATCATAGTGATGACAATAGCTCATAGTTTTTTCGAAACAGATACGCTAAAATGTTTAAATGCCTATAACATTTAATCCCGAAGGCCTGAGGCTTTCATATTTTGTACGTATATTTCTTTTGTTAAAACCTTTCCAAACATATCAATGTTTTGACAGTGTGGCCTTGACCTTTGACCTATTCAATTAAACGTATTCCAAAACCTTAACATTGGCTATAACTCTTGTATAATTACACATGGGCCTTTTATACTTGACATGTGTCTTCCCTGTGGCAAGGTCTGTAAAACCATATAAACATTTTTGCTGTGACATTGACCTACTTTTGTATAAATCTATAAGGCCTTTCGCATACGGAAGTCGGTCTTGCGGGCGAGCGGATATGCGTCTTGGCGACATAGACTTTTTCCGCACGTGCTTATACTAGAAAATTTATATAAAGGAAATGTTGATAAGATTCAGTATAATCTTACATAGCGCAGTCAGTAGAGTGATTGACTACCAAGTCAAAGGTCATAGGTTCTAGACCCATCCGATCCAATTATTTTTTTAAGTGTCCGATTTATTGACATGTCAATCCATAACGCAGTGATCAAGGGACATATTATGTTTAGTCTTCGTTGATAAGAATTAGTGATGTTAGATATGGTCCAATCATTATGTCCACTTACATGTACGTTTTAGTTTATGACTTACAAGTCAATAAAATCGGTATACATGTTTACGATTTGATCGAACTATAAAGCCACACATTGAAGCTTATGAATACGTAAACCTTTTCAAGATCGATATTGCCCATTATTATTATGTTTAAACAATATATTTAACCTTGTATGCAGGTCCATGAATAAATAATAATGCATTTTAATGACAGAGTTTTAATTTTAAGGTAGGTAACTGAATCTCAACTTCTAATATTCCACATTTTAATAAGAAAATCTGTTATAACAACAAATCCTGACTGTAATATTTTCTAATTTTTTCAGACTAACTATTTCATCAACCATATATTTGAATAAAATGACAAAAATTTACATTGAATGACTCAGTTTTTTGTAATTCAATTTTTTAGCATTTTGCAAAATTTAAATAGCTGATAACATCTTTCCGAACTCCTTCATTCAAAATGGTTTTAGCTTTTCTTGTAATGAATGTTGTGGACTACTTATTGGGCGAGTTCTATAGTCATTAGCTTTATTTATTTTTGAGAACAATAAAATCATCAAAATTCCAGTTTTTGTCAGAAAAAGAGACCTTAAGGTGGTTCGACAGCGGGCGGCCCGCATCTCGAGTTCCGGAAATGCTGATGACTTTCACCTGATATTTGCGGCACGTGTTTATAGTAGTAAATTTAGATAAAGAAAAGTTTGATCTGCTTCAGTGTCTTCTCTGTTAGTGCAGTTGGTACGGTGATTGACTTGCAATCCAAATGTTTTAGGTTCGATTCCCACTCGCTTCAAAACTTTTTTTTTTAACAAATTGTCCGATTTTAGTGACTAGTCAATTCATAACGCAGTGGTCAAAGGACAGGCTATGTTTAGTCTAGTTATACTGAATAATATCAGATGCAAGTATAGTCAAGTGACAGCTAAATTTGTGAGGATTTATAGCCTATATAACAGACGGCAGCTTATCACAGGACAAAAGTAATGCTAAAAGATAGATCATAAAGGAGCTTTTATGCATTACTTTTGTTTTGCATTAAGCAGTCACTTGCCTTTAAAGATCTACAGGCTACCGTATTCAATGGTCCCTTATTACAGGTTTGACTTATGGTATTATTTAGAGCTGACGGCATTTTTAAGTTGAACTCAAGGGAGGTTACTCGTTTTGTGTTAACATTTTGTCAGAATTTCAGGAAATCATGTAAAAAATGTAAATTCTACTGTAGATTTTCATTAAATTTTTGTGACTAGTAGAATTAAGTTATATCTATCTAATAAGAGTAAAATTAGTGTATGTTAAACAGCTAGATTTTTGGTAATTTGAGATTTTCAGAATTTGACTTTTTTAAAATATTGATAATTCCAGAAAATATGTCATGAAATACTTTTGTTTGCCCAATATCTTATAGTCTATGTACAGTTTACTTGAGTTTAAAGAAATTATTGAGTTATATCATTCTATAAAGAAAATATTCCTGTTTATTAAAAAAGGAGCTTTTCTCGACAAAAGGTCCTGTCAGAAAAAAACGGCACTGTAACTTTTTTTTATTTTAACGATTTTTCACTCTCCATATGGTATATTTCAATTTAATCAAGGTTTCAAAGAATTCTGACACAGAATAAGCTGACCCGCGAACCACCTTAAAGACAAACCTCACGATAAATTTTGCCTATATTTTCACACATTGTTTCTAAGGCTATTATCATTCTTCATGAAAAGTTTCATAACACCTTGTATGGAAACTATAAGCGCACCTGCGAAGTACCTTAACTGCCTATAACATTTGAACCAGTAGGCCTGGAGCTTCCATTCTTTGTTGGCCACACATTTCAACCAATAATATTTGATAAGAAATTTAGAATTAAGAGCACCTGTTGAAACTGAATAGTCTGATTGGATAGTAGCCAGGGCTCCAGATAAGGGAATTGTTTCAAAACTTAAAATCTTTATTTGTGCATTAAACCCTGTGGTGTCACTATACATATGAATTGTCTCTTCCAGACAATCAAAATGAGTGGTAATACCATAGGGTTTGGTGCTGAAAGGGGTGAAAAAATGTGATTTGTTTAGTTTACTCCCTCTTATCTGGAGCCCTGTAGGCTGGTTTATGTCCCATTACAGTTTTATGTGATGTGGACTGTGGGTGTAAAAGTTAGAGACACAGGCTGGCTGTTTACTACATTATATTTCTATTTTAAGATATGATCTGAAATCTATTTATAGATATACAGAGGAAGCTAGGTGTTTTGTAATTGTTTACAACCAATTTGTTTTAATTGTTAACTATTTGTACACATTTGCCATACATTAAAAGCAATATTTTATATATGAATGGCCTCAAGTGAGTTAAACACAATTGTGTTGTTTCATCATTATTTACAAGAGTGAAGTACAGCAGACACTGTTGTATCTGTACATTTGTGTATGCTATAGTTTGTTTCAAGAAACTCTATGAATGAAGTTTGAAATATAGATCAATAGATTAATGTGAGGATCTCCTACCAGTAGCTAGGATATGAGTTAAATTATTGTTTTGTTTTGCATTTCTGTACATGATAGTTTTGCATTTTAAATAAAAGTTACTGTTTCAATTGAATACTTGTATTTTTTGCTTTTCAATCCAAGATATTACAATTCTTTGAAAACCTCATTTCATTCAATTTTGCACACCCATCTATATAGCCTTAGTTCAACCACTCATTCCGCCGAATATCTTTTTTAAAGATATTTCTTGTTTACCATGCTGCATTGACTTGTGACCTACTTTTGCAAATAAGCATTACATTACCGAAGATAATGTTCGGTGGGGCATTTGTGTCACACTTTTGCTTTCCATCTGAATTTCACCAAACTTTCTGAACATGTGTGTTGTCATAACATGAAGACTACTTTCGATAACCAACAGCGCCAGATCACACTAGGCCCTTTGGAGTTATGGCCCTTAATTCCTCAAAATGGCGCTCCAAAACACTTTCAGCTCTCGTACTCAACAGTTTTCATAGGATAGTCTGGATTCTCCTCCCTGTGCCCTTGGGGGCATTTGTATATCCGAGACACGCTTCTTGATCCATTAGATTATTAACAATTGACAGTAAAGGCCCTATCCCCTCGACAGTTAAAAGGAATTTGTAAAATAGGCCACACTCAATGTGTGAATACCTTTGACTGGATGTGCATGATTTGAACACTATTGGTTTAATTACTATACAAAACTATTTACTTCATTAAAGTTTCCAAACAAGCCCATGCACCAAGGTTATAAAGAGTTGCTAGCAAAGTTCAAATTGAGTCTGAGATCATTTGCTAGCAAAAGCTCGAATCTGATCAATCAAATGCTTGAGAAATGTCTCAGACTAAGAACCTTGAATCTATTTAAGGAGTTATTTTAACCCAGTTATACCCAGTGGATTCTTCCATGTTATTATATCGGATTAGTCCATATTTTATCAAAGGGATGCATGGTCAAAAAATTTGTTTTGTTTTATATTGAAATTCCTATTAGCAAACAGTGTAGACTGATCAGACGCTGCATAATGCGGTGTCTGATCAGAGTCTACACTGTTTGCCTATGTCCCATAGATGGGATCATTGGCACAAATGGGTTAACAATCAGTGCAGACCTTGATCAAGAGATCCTGTAGGAGACATCTGAGTCTGTGTTTATGATGTTTGCTATGACAAGTATACTCTTCACAGGTACACTGTTTGTAAAGGGTCAATGTAGACATCATAAGGGGTTCAAAAGGTGTAACAATAACAAATAACCAATCTGTTACTTTATTTTTTATTATGACACACATTGCTGGACTTGAAAGACAAAACACAATGTCACAAAATAATGAGTGCTCTAGAAAGCTCTTATACCAAGCATCATGTTATAACTATAGTAAGTTAAATTCCAATCAAATATAATTGACAAAAAAATGGCCAAAAGTGAAATACAATATTTATTGAATAATTAAAAATGACAGTACATGTTCAATCAAACCTGTATTAAGCAGCCATTCAAGAGAATTGGGAGACTTGTAGAAATGCATCTGCATATTGTGGGACATGCGTTATGCAGAAAGCTCATACAGAAGCAGTATGTATAACTTTTATCCTGCATTCTTCCACCAAAGAATTTTTTTTTTTTTAAATTTTTACAGTCATGAATAGGTATCATACAAAATATTTTCTATATTCTAGCAGATTATCGCTAAAAGCAGGCTGAAAGTAAAGCAGAATGTGCCTTAAGGCACATTCTGCTTTACTTTCAACCTGCTTTAAGTGGTCATATGTCTTCGAAAACCATAAACAGGTTATAAATTAAAGGGTTAAGCAATCAATGGTATTTTAAAAACCTCCTAGATATTTTAAAGACCTCCACGCTTCGTTAGTTAGTTGTTGCTTTAACACAAGTTCGAGTGTTCAATGTACATGTATATTGTGCTTACAATAGTGTGCCAGCTTCAGTTTAAAAACAGTTAAAACTTGAGTAGAGCCAGTAGAAGAACGTCTGTAAAGTCTTGCTCCACAACGGGTACACAATAATCATGACAGTACAGTAAAACACATCTATTACTACAACTAAATCATCTTATTTTGTTGTAATTTGCAGGTGGTTGCTTTAAGCAAGGTGAAAGTAAAACAGAAAGCTCCTTAAGGAGCTTTCTGTTTTACTTGCATCTTGCTTTAAGCTGTCACCAGTTTTTCTTGCAAGCAATAAGTCTTTAGTGGTTGTAATAGAGAGGTTTTACTGTATTACAAAAACTCAAAATAACTGTTTGTTTTCTTAGTTTAAAGGTTGCTTTATGCATGCTAAAAGTGGAATAGAAAGTTGCTAAAGAAGCTTTCTACTTCATTGAATTTTATGATTTAAAATGCTTCAGTAATGAATGTTCTTTAGAGCAGGCTGCTTTAGAGTGTATAATAACTATGGACTTTTGCTGTAGTTTAATGCTGACATAATTTGTAGCTTTTCATTACGTACAGTTAAAACTCGATAATTCAAACTCGCTGAAATCAACTGTGCCAGTATGTTAAAGGTTGAGTTTTGATATGTTGACCATGCTCAGGTCGAACATATTCGTATTTCAAAGTTAAAGCATTGCTTAGCCACATTTTAACTGAAATATAGGTATGTTTGAACTAATATAAGTTTGAATGACTAATTAAATTGCCTATCTGCTTATCAAAAATTTGAGAGCAGAATTTACCTTCCATTAACATTGAGAATCTGTTTTCACAACTTGATTTATAATGTTCATGCTATAAACAGACAATTGCATTCTGTTTCTGTCTATCTCATAGCAAGAGTTGCATCCCTTATTGTTGTCAAGAATATTATTAATAGTTCTCGTGTAGTTTTTTTCATGACATTATATGCATCTAATAAGATTAACACTGATACTCGTTCATATGTTTTATTTCATTAAAAGAGATTTTATCTGTGATAAAACTACTAACAGTTAGTGCTAACAACTTCTCAATGATGACATGAATCAAAATGATATATGAAGTGGGAGGGCGGGGACTATTTGGGACCAAAATGTGATGTGAGAAATTGTGCACAACAAAAATGATACAAAATGAATGAAATGTTGAAAAAGTAATGACGTTCTAACCCAGAACAAAGTCGTTCGGCACATATATTTCCAAGAAAAAATTAAGCTATAAGAACAAATGAAACATTAGCATTAAAATAGATAACCATTCTTTCCCTCAAATTTCATAGGTCTTACGCCCTTTAGATAGACATATCTTAACTTGGATAGTATAGTAAAATCTGTCATTAGGACTGCTCAGCAAAATATATGCTTATGATGGTAAAGGTATGTGACTGCTTAAAGCAGGATAAAAGTCAATTTAATTTCATCCTGTTTTAAGTTGCCATTAGTGTTGTTCACCACCATCATTACATCTATATTAAGTGATTTTGAAACATCACTCAACTGCACTTTGATTCAAATGATAAAAGCATGAATACGGATACCAAGACAATATCAATAGAAATCACTACCATGATAAAACTAGATTTTAACACCATGTTCCATATCAATATTGTTACAGAACTATTTAAAATCAAGGCTCTATTAATCTTTAATTTTTATAGGATACAGTAAAACCTCTCTATTACAACCACCAAAAAAACAGCTAATTGATTGCATAAAAGACAGGTGTCAGCTTAAAGCAATGTGAACACAAAACAGAAAGCTCCTTCTGTTTTATTTTCACATTGTTTTAAGCTGTCACCTGCCTTAAAAACAGGATAATTAACATAATTAAGTGGTTGTAATAGAGAGGTTTTACAGTAATTTCTTAAACTAACACTGACTGTCCACACAATTTGAACTCATGGTAATTTCTAAATTCTTGGAACATTTATTTATATTATAATCTACAACAATTGTTGTCGGATACTGTTCTTAAATTAGAACATTTAAACATTATTTCAAATTAGTGTCAGGGTGTCAAACAGTTTTAATCCTGATGAGATGCAGAGTTACTCGTCATCTCATCTGGATCCAAACCATCTGCAAAGGTCTTTACAGTTTATGCATGTAATGAGTTGATGTATTAAAAGCCTCTAATATTATGTGATATTTAAAACAATCAACTGCATATTCCTCAAGAAAAAATCATCATTATTAACGGATTACCCCATAGCCTGTTTCTAGTTTTTAAGATATGTAACCACTAAAAGCAGGTTGAAAGTAAAGCAGAATGCGCCTTAAGGCACATTCTGCTTTACTTTCCTAAAAGCAGGTTGAAAGTAAAGCAGAATGCGCCTTAAGGCACATTCTGCTTTACTTTCGACCTGCTTTAAGCTATTATCTGCTAGAATATAGAAAATATTTTTGTGATATTTATTTGTGACAGTATCAATTGGAACTATTTCCTTCAGTAAAGGAATTATTTAAAGGCCTAATTTTCGGGGTAATGGATTAAATAGAGATTAATCTCAATTATCAAACCATTTGGAGCTGATCCAATAGAAAGATACTTTGCATTTGATCCGACTCCAAACTGTTTGCAGCATTCATGGATTGGAGTTCCAACATAAATGTACAATGTAACATAGTTGGTTGTTTCCCTTTAAACTGATACAGAAGGGAAGAAGCTATTCTTTGAAATAGATAAATCCGTGCTAAAAGTTTTTCCATTGCAAAAAGTTTGGAGCCAGATCAGATGCCGGGTAACAAACAGTTTGGAGCCAGATCAGATGCCGGGTTACCCGGCGTCTGATCAGGCTCCAAACTGTTTGCCACTCAGATAAAAAATAATTTTTTAGAATTCTTCTACATTTCATTGCATTGTCTATGCATTTAGTTTCAATTCATTGCATTTAGATTCAATTGAACAGGATAAAATAACGTCTTTCTCATTGCAAGCATATGTTTAATTATATAATTCAGTATCTATTAGTTTCAACATCAGGGGCCCATTTCATAAAACTTCTTACGACAAATGTTGTCGTAAGTCAGATTATAAAAGTCTCCATGATTACTTATTTCTCAATCTAATCCTGTCTTGTGACACCTCTTTGAAATTGTCTTTTCAAGACGATTCCAAAGATGTGTCACAAGACAGGATTAGATAGAGAAATCAGAAATTAAATGTATTTTTAATATTAGACTTACGATCGTTTTTGTCGTAAGATTTTTTATGAAACGGGCACCAGATGTTTGACACATGACAACAACAAGCCAATGTTAGGGTCAGTAATGTAGTAATATGGCATACAATTAGACTTGTATCAAGTGAATTTGAATAATGAAAACAAGCTATAGAGAAAAGGGTTTAATAACTCGTTCTACACCATGGACCTTTTAAAACATACGTGTAATAACATTTGCAAACAGTGTAGACCCAGATCAGAGGGCTCCTATAGGAGCCCTCTGCTCAGGGTATTCACTGTTTGCTGAGTTAGAGAAGTATTTATTAAACTAACCAGAATTCAAAGTAGACTGGTTCACGTTTTGGTTATTGAAAAGATCAACATGGGAACCTAATAACCCTAAGTTTCTTAGTGTTGAAAGAGTTGATACAAGTCTGCCTGTACATCACTAAGCAAATAAACTCTAATGTCGTGAAGGGATGAATAAAGTGTATTTTACACAAGAGCTAACACCAAGGTCGTCTAAAACATTGAAAAGTTTACGTGTGGCCTGCTTCTGACTACCACTTTTATAATCTCAAACCTGACCCCTATTTTCTAACAGCCACTGTACTCCACGAGATAAATATCTAGTTTGTTCCCATAGGGACCCCATCATAGTCTCTGTACTGTCCTTCCTCCTGTTCACCTTGGTCACCGTTGCTAGGATGGTAACTAGGGTAGCCATCGTCATCGGGTTCTTGTTTGATCTGTACGTCTCCGAATTCCCCAGGCTCTTGCCCTGAACACACAAAACATATCATGAAATTTGGGCTCAAGATAAGAGGGCTAAACCCTTTCCCTTATAGCACATTTGATCTATTCCTCCAATGAAGAAAAATAGTTCCAATTTAAACAGTCTTGAAAATGAACCATAAGACCTTTTTTTCGAAATCCTAGCAGATGATAGCTTAAAGCAGGCTGAAAGTAAAGCAGAATGTGCCTTAAGGCACATTCTGCTTTACTTTCAACCTGCTTTAAGTAGTCACATTTCTTCAAAACTAGAAACGGCTATAAGGTAAAGGGTTAAACTGAACAAATCCAACATTTTCTCACTCCTTTCAGTATCAAATCCTATGGTGTTTTTAGAATTGTTTGCATATTGCTACATAATGTATTTTTTACAGAATCATTATTTATCACATTATTTTTCCTTACATAAACAATTTTGTAGCTTGTTCATTTGTTACAGAGGAATTACAGCCAGCAGTTTTAAAACAACTATTAACTCAATTTCTGTGCATTATTTCTCTCTACTTTCTACATACACATACATGACTGTAAAAGTTACGTCATAACATTCCAAAAGACTAAGGATGTTGCCCTTTCTAATGCTGAATAATTTTTTAAAACAAGATTGCGCTCAATAAACTCTATTCCCCTCGCTGGCATCCTTGCAAATATATTCAGAGTCATTTCTAAGACAAAGTTAGGTCAAGGCCAAGGTCAAATCAAGGTTGGGTGATATATGGGTATGGGGAATAGGCCAAGGTAGCAACTGTTTCAGTGTCAAAGCATTTTAGTTAGAGTTCAGACAAAATTTTATAATTACAATGTATCTAGTTAACCAAGAAATGACCTATTTACAATATTCTAGTCCAAAAGAGGTCAAGGTCAAATTAAGCTTGGGTGTATAGGAGTGTTGGGAATGGTCAAGGGCAACAGCTGTATAAGTAGCAAAGCATTCTAGTAAGTGGTGTTGATACTAGACAAAATGGTGAGATCTTGTTTCGTACTCGCAGACATCAGGACAGGAGTTGATGCCCAGGGCATAAGAAAAATAGTTGATTTTGCTCATACCTTCTTCCCGTGGTCCTGGTTGATCCTTCTTCCTCTCTCGGCTACGACTGCGCTTCCTCTTGCGATCTCTCTCCTTGGACTTGCTCCTTTCCTTTTTCCTGTCTCGAGATCTACTCCTGCGAGATCTCCTTTTCTTGTCTCTCTCCTCATCTTCTCCTAACATGCAGATAGAAAAGAAACATTTCACAATCACTGACTGTGTACCCTCAATTTGCAACAATTACATTTTGTTTACTTGTGTAATTCATTTCAGAGAAATTATGGCAAGCAGTTTTTAAACAACTGTAACTCAATTTCAATGGATTATGTATTTCTACTTTCTGTTTGCATGTGTAAAATTAACATCATAATATCCAAATGATGTTCTCCTCATCTCCTCCTAACATTGAGATACAAAAGAAGCATTTCACAGTCAGTGACTGTATACCCTCGTTTAAGTGCCCCCCCACCCCCTCCCCCCTTTAAATAAATGCCTTCCCCCACTAAGATCTTAACTGCCCCAAACTATTATAGTAAAATACTTTCCCAATTCAATTGTTTGAGTATTGAGTGGTTGCTTAAAGCAGACTGAAAGGAAAGCAGAATGCTCCTTTAGGAGCATTCTGCTTAATTTTCAGGTTGCTTTACGCTATTGGTATTTTGCATTGGCCCTGGGAGCATTTAACTGTAGGTATTCGATACAGCGTTATATTTGTTAGTGTTTTGTGACAATAAATATTGTCCCAAAAAGATGATTCTAATTAAATGCTCACAACAGGGTTTGGTGGATGCATAAGTACTTCCTTATCACAAACTCTATGGAATTACAGTTGAATCTCGATATCTCAAACTTACTAAACTCAAACTCTCCCATATTTCGACACCAAAATTGCATTAATTCATTTTGGGTTAAGTCGAACATACCCGTAATTCAAAGCTAAAACATGGCTTATGGGTATGTTCATCTTAACAGAGTTTGAGATATCGAAGCTCAACTGAATAACTCGCTTAAATCGACTGTACAAGTATTTCAAAGTCTTATTTCGATAACTCTATATTGCCTAATTTGAACATAACGGTATTTCAAAGTTATGGCTCAGCCACATTTTAACTTTGAAATATGGTAATGTTTGAACTAAAGAGAGTTTGAATGATTGAGTTTCGACTGTACATATATTACATAATCATTATAAAGGCAAACATTCCTGCATTCAATTAATTCCATTAATGTTATTCAACACAAAATGTAAGTATACATGTATTTGACTATCAACTTCTAAACCATTCCTGGAATGGTTTAGAAGTTGATAGTCAAATACATGTATACTTACATTTTGATTTCCTGAAGAAAGTTCAAAATGGAGACTATGCATGTATAATATTGAGGAAGAACGATTAAATGCCATCACTGCACATAAAGATGGGTAAACTTTTATCAAATACATTAAAGCCTCAGATAAGGGGAGCTTTTCAAAAACTAAGTTTTTATTTCTGCATTAAACCCTATGGTGTTACTACTCATTAGAATCGTCCTAATAAGTAGTTACACCATAGGATTTGGAGCTGAAATAAGTGATAAATTTTGTATTTGTTAATTTTTATTCCTTTTATCTGGAGCCCTGATACATATATCAATCTACACACACACAGTGTGCAGTTTGTCTTTTACCTTCACGTTTTCTGTCCCGGCTTCTTGACCTCCTCCTACGATCCCTTTCCCTATCTCCCCCCCTTTCTCGTGACCTTGACCTCCTACGCCTGGTGTCTCTATCCCTTTCTCTACTCTCATCTCTGTCTCTCTCTGGGCGGGTATAGGCTGTTTGATCCCGACTGCCATAGTCATCTCGGCCAGAGAAGCGAGTGTTCTCATCTGGACCTCCTTTCCTTGTTCCTCCAAGTCCACCACCTGAGATTTAATCAGCACATTATCAAACAGTCGAACTTCAATATCTCGATCTCGTTTGACTCGAACTATCCGATAGTTCGACATATGAAGTGCATTATTTCATGCTCGGTTAAGTCGAACATACCCATATTTCAAAGTTATAACGTGGCCTAGCCGGATTTTAACTATGAAATATAGGTATATTTGACAAAACTGACTTCGGGATATCGAAGTTTGACTGTACTTACAAACTCCTGAAACCTCAATATTGTATACTACAGTGAAGAATTTGTTATTCTTTCCCATTTAAACGCAAACGCAAATCACTAAAACGTAGAAAAGAACAACTTTTGGACAATTTTGATATTTCATGTTTATCTTGATGGCAAACAGTTTGGAGCCTGATCAGACGCCGGGTTACCCGGCGTCTGATCTGGCTCCAAACTGTTTGCACTGCAAATAATAGTTTTAGCGTAAACGCGTTTATTGGGAAAGAATAACACATTCTCCACTGTAGTGTTGGTAATGTAATTCAATCAGCACAAAGTAACTCTTGTGAGGTTATTGTTTGCTTGTGGATATTTTTAGTAACAAAAACATGAACCAGTCTACTTGAAATGTTGGGTAGTTTAATAATACTGCTCTAAATAAGCAAACAGTGTAGACCCTGATCAGAGGGCTCCTTTAGGAGCCCTCTGATCTGGGTCTACACTGTTTACAAATGTAATGAGTATATCTTAAACAGGTTAATTTGAATAACCATGTTCAGGCAGTTCTGCCATCAAAATGATAGAGTACCAGTCACTGCGACAAATATAATACTTTTTTCCTCCAGTTGCTTACGGTGGCTGCTACAAGCACCAGATCAAAGTAAAGAAAAAAGATCCTTAGGTAGCCACCAGTATGAATACATTATTACTAATAGTCATAGGTCCATTGCAAACAGTTTAGAACCAGATCAGATGCCTGGTTACCTGTTGTCTTATCAGGCTCAAACTGTTTGCAACTAAGGACTAGTTATGAAGAAATACAGTGAAGATTGCTTATAACGTTTCGCCGGGGACCGTCATTTGTTGAACGTTACAACCAAGAAACATTGTAAACATTTCCATTAAAATTACTTAACTTAAGAATAGTTATCTTAAATCTAATTATAAACAAGGGCCACTATGGCCCTAAATCGCTCACCTGGTAACCATGTACCATGTACACCCTGTGACCTAGTTTTTGACCGGGCATGACCCTCATTCTAACTTGACCTCGATTTCAATGAGACAAACATTTTGTTCAAGTTTCATGAAGATTCAATGAAGTTTGTAGTCTCTAGAGTGTTAACGAGGTTTTTGGATGATTTGACCTAGTGACCTAGTTTTTAACAAGACATAAGCCACATTTAAACTTGACCTATATTTCATTGAGGCAAACCTTTTCATCAAGTTTTATGAAGATCAAATGAAATTTGTAGTCTCTAGAGTGTTAATAAGGTTTTTCGATGATTTGACCTAGTGACCTAGTTTTTGACCGGACATGACCCTCATTTTTACTTGACCTAGATTTCATTGAGGCAAACATTTTGATGAAGATCCAATGAAATTTGTAGTCTCTAGAGTGTTAATAAGGTTTTTCGATGATTTGACCTAGTGACCTAGTTTTTGACCGGACATGACCCTCATTTTTACTTGACCTAGATTACATTGAGGCAAACATTTTGATGAAGTTTCATGAAGATCCAATGAAATTTGTAGTCTCTAGAGTGTTAACAAGGTTTTTCCGAAGATTTGACCTAGTGACCTAGTTTTTGACCGGACATGACCCACATTCGAACTTGGCCTAGATTTCATTGAGGCAATCATATTAATGAAGTTTTATGAAGATCCAATGAAATTTGTAGCCTCTAGAGTGTTAACAAGGTTTTTCGATAATTTGACCTAGTGACCTAGTTTTTGACCGGACATGACCCACATTCGAACTTGGCCTAGGTTTCATTAAGGCAAACATTTTGATGAAGTTTCATGAAGATCCAATGAAATGTGTAGTCTCTAGAGTGTTAACAAGGTTTTTCGATGATTTGACCTAGTGACCTAGTTTTTGACCTGACATGACCCACATTCGAACTTGGCCTAGATTATATTGAGGCAATCATATTGATGAAGTTTCATGGAGATCCAATGAAATTTGTAGTCTCTAGAGTGTTAACAAGGTTTTTCGAAGATTTGACCTAGTGACCTAGTTTTTGACCGGACATAACCCACATTCGAACTTGGCTTAGACTTCATTGAGGCAATCATATTGATGAAGTTTCATGAAGATCCAATGAAATTTGTAGTCTCTAGAGTGTTAACAAGGTTTTTCGATAATTTGACCTAGTGACCTAGTTTTTGACTGGACATGACCTACATTCGACCTTGACCTAGATTTCATTGAGGCAAACATTGTGACTAAGTTTCATCAAGATCCAATGAGATTTGAACCTGCTAGAGTGTTAACGAACAATTGTGAACGGACGGACTGACGTGCCACCGAATTGGGTTAGAGGGCTTTTTCTTTTGTTATTTTCTTTTGTTCGAATAACGGGCCACGGCCCCTTAGTGTATTATTACGGAATGAACTCTATTGTCTTCTTTTGTTATGTTTACCGTTATCTGGCCCTCTAACCCACTTTAGTGGCGCGGACAGACAGACAGACGACGGACATCCAGCGATCCTAAAAGCTCACCTTAGGTGAGCTAAAAAAACCACAGGTGCTAAGCTTGCATTCCGTAACGAATAAGTCCTGGAAGCATAATGTGCGCTTGTACGTGCTATAACTATGCATATTTTCTTTCTGTTCTCGTGTAAACGTATCTTTTTGTCCGTGTCGAATTATAGATATGCATAAGTAACTGGCCCCATATCATGTCACTGTGCTACGTGTAGACAAAAAAGATGAAGTAATCCGATTGTCGTGTCATTTACATAACCGGGTCTGATTATTTCGACTTGTTTGACTGGATGTTTAACAGAATAAATAAGAATTCGATAATTCTCAACTGCTGAAGCAGGAAATTAGTAAGCTGAATATAAATGATTTAAACATTAGAGGTCAGTAATATTAACACGGAATAATAATTCCTTAATATTAATAATAACATAAGTGAAATGATCATATGACAGCCCACGTGTTAATAAAATCGTACACACTAGTGTATTTACGTGTTTGGTATCTTAGACATTTAAGAGGCTACACGGCATATGCGCTAACAAATAGTTTTATCGCTGCCAATTTTCTTTTCCTTTTTTTCGCTTGAAGATGTGACATAGATTTCATGCAGACGACAATTCGGCGTTAAAAGGGGTAAGCCCACCTGTAGATGCACAACGGTACACGTAATTAATGTATGTTCTATTGTTATAATTATCAAGTTTGCCAACAGTGCGAACAAGGCAGAATTAAATAAGTCAAGACGATCGCACCGGCGAAACGTTATAATGACAGCAATTTGCACCTTGGGACCATCAAACTTCAACTTTAAAAGCAATCGAAACGTTAAAAGAAGGAAACGTTATAACAAACCTTTTTCAACATAGAGAAAGAAGGTAATTGGCCGGGACCAGAAAAATCAAACGTTCTAACAAAGGAAACGTACAAACAAGGAACGTTATAGGCAATCTTCACTGTAGTCAAATTGTCAAAAGTTTGTCATTTATTGCATTTTCTTTTGCAATCGTGTTTGTGCCTAAGATTCATCGAACCCTTTACTCCATAGTCTGTTTCTACTTTTGAAGACAGGTGACAATTTAAAGCAGGTTGAAAGTAAAGCAGAATGTGCCTTGAGGCACATTCTGCTTTACTTTCAGCCTGCTTTAAGCTACCATCTTCTTTGAAAACAGAAAATATTTCTTTTGGTATACATTTATGACTGTTTAAATTGGAACTATTTTCTTCAGTGGATGAATAAATGAAATGCACCAAAAGGTCAGCTTCTATAGGGTTAACCCATTAACTCATAAGCGATAAACAATTATCAATACTTATCTCAATACAAGGTAGTGGATTAAAGTGTGTCAAAATGAGTCTGTATGAGAATATTGCAAAATGTGTCAATATGAGTCAGTATGGGTTAAAGGGTAAAATGGTAAAGAATACTGTCCTCTAAGCTGTACGTACCCAGTCTCCTTGGTCTCCATCCTTTCACTGTCCTCCCCCGTTCCACGTCCACCAACACTCTCCTACCGTCTATCTTCTTACCATCAGCATGCTTGTATGCAGCTAGATACCGTAAGAAGGGGGAGAAAACAGAAGATTAGAATACATGAAATAGTTATCTAGACATCTTTGTAATCTCATCTTCCTACACCCAGAATGTGCAATGGGTTAAACAGGGCTCCAGATAGGAGAGCCCTTACCACCAATCACCAGCCCTTTTTTCCTTTACGCTTCCACCAAACCATATGTTGTGACTACTCATTAGAATCGTCGCTTTGCGGCGATTCTAATGAGTAGTCACAACATAGGGTTTGGTGAAGGCATAAGGATTTCAGCTGTTGAAATACTCCCCTTATCTGAAGCCCTGGGGTATTTTTTTTTACTATCCTAATCAGTCAAATAGATTTCCTCACAGGTAGTTGCTGATACTACAGTCAAATAGTCTAAATCCTGATCAGACACTTGGCATCTCATCTGGATCCAAACTACTTGCAATGAAACTGTAGTTATTTACAGTGGTGAAATGGTTCAAAACTGCTAATACAGAGTTTTTTCCCCCATCTAGATCTTTGTAAGTGCTTTTCTTACCAAATAGCAAGAACAAAAGTCTAAATAATCCCACCTTAATGTTGGTTTATATTAAGAACTTAACATATAGCTAATTATTTATCACTTACAATGCTGTATTTGTTTTAATGGACCCTTCTGCTTTCTGATATATTACTAGTTACACTGACTAGTGTTTGTTCCCAAAAATACTAAGAAGAATAACAAACAGTGTAGACTCTTAAGAATCCCTCTAATCTGGGTCTACACTGTTTCCACAGGATGTATATTGAGTCCAGCACTGTAAGGATTAAGCAATATAAACAGTTTCAATTTAAGTGCATGTACTAATAACCCTGCATTTAATATACAGTCAATCTCTTGTAACAAGACACTTAAAATAAATCAGTTATATGACAGGTGGTAGCAAGATGCAGGACGACATACTGCATAAAGTTCCCTACAGAGTCTTTCTGCAACACTTTTATCCTGCAACCACTTGGCTCTATTTAACCCTTTACCTGATAGCCTATTTCTAGTACTTAAGATAGGTGACTCCTTAAAGCAGGTTGAAAGTAAAGCAGAATGCGCCTTAGGGCGCATTCTGCTTTACTTTCAGCCTGCTTTAAGCTATCATGTGCTATAATATAGAAAATATTCCCTTTAATACATATTCATTACTGATTAAATTGGAACTATTTTCTACAGCGGATGAATAAATCATATCCGCTAAAAGGCGCTTCTATTGGGGAAAGGGTTAATTTTAAAATTGTCTAAGAGGTTGTAGTTGGTTTGATGTGTTTAGCATCATGGCAAACACAGATTTCGGACCTAGTAAGTTCACCCCAAAGTGAGATGCCATCCAACACAGTCCAGTTATTAGTTTTGAGTCCTATCATGGGGCTAGATCAAGAGACATTTAGAATGTTTAGTCTTTAAATTGCTCTCCGTTTTCTATACCACTGCTAGCTGCATGGTTATTATGTACATGTACTTTTGGTTTATGTCAAGACCTGAAGCAACCGGCCATTAAATTATTATTATTTTAAAATATTTCTAAATAATTTATGTAAATCATGTTCACCCTTTTATGACCCCACCACTTTACTAATAAACCAAACAGATGAAGCACTCAAAACCTCATGTGCTAATTTGCTCATGTTTTCAAGGACACCATGTTAAAAAGAAAGTTTGAATTGTCAGAGACAAGGGGCTACATAAAGCAAAATAACTTGAAGGCCGTAACTCTTTCCTTCATAACCCTTTACCTGATAGCCTAGTTATAATATTGAAGATAGGTGACTACTTAAAGCAGGTTGAAAGTAAAGCAGAATGCGCCCTAAGCCGCATTCTGCTTTACTTTCAGCCTGCTTTAAGCTATCATGTGCTATAATATAGAACATATTCCCTATAAAACATATTCATTACTGATTAAATTGGAACTATTTTCTTCAGCGGATGAATAAATCATATTCGCTAAAAGGCGCTTATATGAGGGAAAGGGTTAACTAAGCTGTTTCAAGACAGGTTGGTTGTTTAGTAATTTAGGACAGGGCAGAAGCATTTCTATAAGGAATAAGTATGATGAGTATGTAGGCATTTCTTGGAAAGAAAGCTTTGAGCTACCACCAGTCTCTAACACACTGAGTCTATCTGGGGCCCATCTTATGAAACATCATACCATATAAACGGTCCTTATTATAAGTCAAATTCTAAAATTCTAAATTATAAAAAAAATATATAAGTTCTGATTTCTAAATCTAATACTGTCTTTTTATACTCTTTGGAATTACCTTTTCAAGATGATTCCAAAGAGCTGTCAAAAGACAGGATTAGATGAAGAAATCAGAACTTATATGTTTTTTAAACTTTTTGACTTAGGACAATATTTCTCGTACAACATTTGGTAAGACATTAAGCTCCTGCATCGTTACAGTAGAATTTCATTGTATTTAACGAACCCTGTTTGGCTATTGCTTCAAGTCTCCACAGAAAACTAACAAAAACAAAGAAAAGAATCAATCCTGGTATCTTCCTTTCCTAAAAAGAGTCAATTAAGGAATACTTTATAATACAGCTTTCAGGACAAAAAATTCTGAAAAAAGTAGTGCAGTTTCGAATTTTCCGCCATACTTACCCTGAAATAAAAAGTTTCAAAAGAAAAATGATTTGTATAGTTAAAATAACCCTATAGGCTGTGGGTTTAAAACGGTGAAATAAAGGGACCATTAAGTCAACAAACATCTCTAAAGGTGCTAACATATATAAGGCATTATAAAAGAACAGTTTTTACTTGGAAAAAATATGCAAAAAACTGTTCATTTAAAGCTGCCAAATATATCTAAAAACAAATAACAAAACACTTACGCGCAAACCTACCCAACCCTTTATCCTTTTAAAATGTTTTTCTCAACCAATGGCGGCCATATTTTGTGTCCGCTCAGGACAGCTCAATCAATCTCAGGTAACAATCCATCGAAGCATGGGCGAAGATCAGATCCCAAAGGATCAACCCAGCTTACCTGATACTTACTTGTTTAGTTTTTTTACAAATAAAAATATTTAAAATGAAAAAATATCCCCCCATCTACTTAATTTAAAATATCTCTTAAGTCTTGACTTTAAATATATTTGGAGTTATTTTTATTCATACATTTAAAATGTATGAAAGATATCTTATATATCATTAAAATTTAAGATACTATAATGATATTTTCTTATATATCATTAAAATTTAAGATACTAATTACTGCTATAATTTCTGTAAGGAAAACAGCCAATCTTGTATTGTTAAACCATTCAATAAAAGATGCATGAATGCTTATTAACTCTTATCTCCAGGAAACCTCAAAAGGACAATTCTAGTTTTCAATCTAGTCTAGTCCATTTTTGCCTTTTTAGGGTTGATTTTTACAATATGTCGAACTGACAAACAGTGTTGACCCTGATCAGAGGGCTCCTTAAGGAGCCCACAGATAAGGGTCAACACTGTTTGCACAGGACAAGTGTACTCCTCACAGGTACACTGTATGCAAATGATCGATGCATCTATGCATGTCTAAGGGTTCAAAGAGTTAATACAGATGGTTGTTTAATGCAGAATGCATGATTTTATTGAGTTTAAACTGTCATCTGAATTAAGATTAAGCATATATCTTCATGCTGACTTAATGTATGGCTGCTAACACAAGATTGACTGATGCTAAAACCGATGGCTAAGTTTTGATTTTTATATCTTTCAATTCTTACAAATGTTTATTTCCCCGGCTTACCAGATTATACAAACCCTAAGCCTTGTTTATTTGGGGACATTTTCGTTACTGATTGTTCGACCTCGTAAAGCACTCTGAAGCAAAAATAATAATCATAGGTTAGTTCAGTTCCAAAGCTGACTTACCAATCCAAAGACAAACTTACCAATTTTATTTTATTTTTTCCAAATAAACTTACCAATTTTTTTTTCAAATACATATCCTGAAACAAGCAGGATTTGTAGAACTTATAATTAGGTAAACTTACCATTTTTGTCATTTTGACTTACCAATTAAATATTCCAATTTTTTTTCAACCTTAAACTTACCAAAGAATCCTCAAGTTTTGAACAACAAAATGACTTACCAATTTCTTTTTCTAATTTTCACCTCCTTTAATATTATTTGATTTTGAATAAATTACGAAAACATCTTTTTTTCTGTTTTTTTTTTTTTTAAAATTGTTCCTACCATGTAACCAAGGTAACTCAATCAGTAACTTACCATCCTCCTTATTTTTGCTTCATTTTACCTTCACATCAGTAACATTACAACACTATAAAGGTAACAAAATATCAAGTTCATTTCATGTACATAATTCGTTACCCATCTCTTATCCAATAACCAACCATTTTCCTTGTGAAAAAAAAAAGAAAGAAAAAAAGCTCCGTAACCCATTACCCCACAAATACGCCTTTAATTTATTTCACAACTGAAGAAAAAGGTTCCAATTTACACTGTCACAAATGAGATTCATAAGAAATATTTTCTTTATTCTAGCAGATAATAGCTTGAAGCAAGCTGAAATTAGTAAAGCCGAATGTGCCTTAAGGCACATTTTGCTTTACTTTCAACCTGCTTTAAATCATCAACTATCTTCAAAACTAGAATTTAGAATGATCCAAGATTATTAGAAATAGGCTATGGGGTAATGGGTTAATACAATTAGCAAGAAGAGGTTGTTAACAAGTACATCAAGTTAAGTATAATCAGGTCTAATTAGTAATACTTGTCACACTGTATTTTTACAGAATAATAAACACATCGAGGCCATGGTGGAACTATATAATCATGGCTTTCATGTGTTCCAAAGTTTGAAGACTCAATAGCAAGCACAAATACACTTGAACAGTAAAAATTCCCAAAACTAAGATTCTGTAAAGTGTCTTGTACAACACAATAAGAAAAGAGAGTCAGAAAGTCAGACAGTCAATCTTGTATTCAGCCATCTCTCGATAGAAGATGGCAAGTCAAAGATCAATTAAGGGCTTCAGATAAGAGGGAGTAAAACCAAACAAATACAACATTTCTCATTTATTTTAGAACCAAATTCTATGGTGTTACTACTCATTAGAATCGTCTCTTTGAGACGATTCTAACAAGTAGTGACACCATAGGGTTTAAAGCAGAAGTAAAGATTTTAGTTTTTGAAATACTCCCCTTATCTGGAGCCCTGGATCATTAATCAAAGTCTGCATGTTCCTCTATAGGTCTTTATTTACTAGTAGTAGAACAAGAAAACTTGTACATTACTTCTCGCAGTAAAGACAAGCTTTTCATGAGGAATCTTCAATTATATGCAGGCAACTTTAGTACATTTGTAACCTAACTAGTCAATTACACAGCTGTACATTTTTTTGCCATTTTGTGGTTATCTGCCACTAGAAGGCTTCATTCCAACAACCAATTACTTTGATAATCTGTAATGTGATTACTTGCTGAGCAAAACTACTGTCATACTTTTGTTAAGCAAACCTTCAAAAAGCAACGGTTTTGGTTAAGGACTGTCCACTGGTGATTGCATGCTTAATTCAAATTAAAATTTATGCAGAAAACTCCTACAGGTGCTTTCTGCATAACTTTTTTTCTGAATTAAACTATCAGTGAAAATTTTAAGACTGCAGCAGGGCTCCAGATAAGAGGGAGTAAACTGAACAAAACCCAACATTTTCTCCCTCATTTTAGCACCAACTCCTATGGTGTTACTACTCATTAGAACGGTCTCGAGACGATTCTAGTGAGTAGTGACACCATAGGGTTTAAAGCAGAAATGAAGATTTTAGTTTTTAATAATACTCCCCTTATCTGGAGCCCTGCAAGTATTTGGAAAGGTTTCTGAACGTCTGTCTGTTGTTTGTGACTCTTCTGTATGATATAGCTTTTGACTGCCATCACAATTGAGCAATAACTGTTATACAGTTAGTTAGTTATTATACAGTCTCTGCGTTGAAAGTCAAAGAGAGTGTTTTTTGTTGTTTTTATGGCATCACAGCTCATTAACCCTTTACCCCATAGCCTGCTTCTAGTTTTCAAGACAGGTTTAAAAGCAGGTTGAAAGTAAAGCAGAATGCACCTTCAGGCGCATTCTGCTTTACTTTTAGCCAGCTTATATATAGCTACCATCTGCTAAGATATAGAAATTATTTCTTATGTTACATGTTCCTGACTTATTAATTGGAACTATCTTCTTAACCCTTAGCCTGCCACTTACGACTATAGCTCCATATGCAAACAGCTTGGATCCGGATGAGACGAGTTACTCGGCGTCTTATCCGGTTCCAAGCTGTTTGACACTCGGACAACATTTTGAGCAATTTTGAGCAACTTTGAAGCACTTTGAAACTTGAAGCAGATGAGAAATATAGCAGACAACAATTTATTTGGCGGGCTAAGGGTTAAGAGGAGGAACAAAATGAATGTACTAAAAGGGGCTAATCTATTGGGGAAAGGGTAAACCCACACAATGCTCATTTTTCAAATTCGACTTTCATTTACAAAAATAAATGGCAATCCTGTCATTTCACTCTTGAAGTATTTCTCACAAAATATGTTCTATAGAACAAACAGCTCATACCAGTTCCTGATCTAGATCAAAACTTGTAGCAACAAAATGTGTTTGTTCAACACAAGATCCCCTGGTGACTAATTCAACCTATCTGACCTCCAAATTACCTTGACCTTTGTCTGACATGACCCAAGTTAAACTGAGTTCAAGCGCTTAAATTCTTAAGTGGAGTCAGGGCTAAAGATAAGGGAGAGTAAAGTGAACAAATCCAACATTTTATCACCCATTTTAGCACAGAATCCTATGGTGTCACTACTCATTAGATTAGTCTCAAAGAGACAATTCAAATGAGTAGCGACACCATAGAGTTTTAAGCAGAAAAATAAGATTTTTTTTTTTTTTTTAAATACTCCCCTTATCTGGAGCCCTGTGGAGTACCATAGCAAATATGAAGTCTCTATCACATGCATTTCCAAAGTTATGCCCAAGGTTAACATTTTGGATAGACATACAGTAAAATCTCTCTATTACGACCACTTAATTGTCTTAAAAAGTATGTGTTTACGACAGGTTACGGCTTAAAGCATGGTGACAGTAAAACAGAAAGCCCCTGTAGGAGCTTTCTGTTTTACTGTCACCTTGCTTTAAGCTGTCATCTGTCTTTTATATATTCAATTAACTTTTGTTTCAGTGGTCGTAATAAAGGGGTTTTACTGTATAAACAAATCAGCCAGAACCAACAAACAGACATGCCCCCAATCTTTGAGGCATAAAAATAGCTGTTTAACATCCACTAGTGAACTTAATCTATATTCATCAGTGCATTGGTAAATGCTTTGAATACTTAATAGCATTGTCATCTACAACAATTGTCTTCGGCTTCAGTTCTAAAAATCACAATTTCTTAAATAGGGTCAAAGCATCAACATTTAATGGACTGGCTCCTGATGAGATTCCAGCTAGCCCGGCATCTTGTCCGGATCCAAACTGTTTGCGAAGGTAATCAAGGTTTCGCCATGAGCATGCAAATTTAAATGCTAAAAACGGCATGTTGCCAAGACATGCATTTTAACTTGGCATCAGTTAAACCATTAAGTCATAACTTTTTTCAGACAACACAAATTTTATGACAAAGGGGTTACTATAGAAACTCATTCACATACTAGCCATATATATGGAAACCATTGCTCCAGATAAGGGGAGTATTTCAAAAACTAAAATCTTCATTTCTGTTTTAAACCCTATGATGTCACTACTCATTCTAAGAATTCTAATGAGTAGTAACACCATAGAATTTGGTGCTGAAAAAGAAATAGAAAATGTAATTTCTTTGGTTAACTCTCTCTAATCTGGAGCCCTGGAAGACTATTGCTCTATCGCCAACATTTTCAAAACTGAAATTGTGATTGACAGTTATTAACGCCAATGGAACAAAACGTGTTTGTGAAACACTTTGCCCCCCTGATATGACCATAACCTCTAAATGACCTTGACATTTGTCAGAAATGACCAAACTTGTACTGCACTCAAGAGCTTCTTATGTCCAGTACACATGCCAAAATCACATGTAATTCCAGAGTAATGGCTAATGTTAAATTAACCTTATTAGACCTCTCAAACAAGACCCAAGTTGTTATTATATAAGCTCAACATGCTTAATATGAAATCTTGATCACATGCAGTTCCAAAGTTATGGCCAATGTTAAATCCACACCATTTTACCTCTAAATGACATTAACCTTTGTTGAACATGACAAGTTAATACACAAGCCCTCTTTGGTTGGGCATGGTTGAATTAGTGGAATGGAATGGAGTCTTGGAGTGGAATGGAGTCTTGGAATGGCATTTTAACTGTCTAGTCAGCACTGATCGCTCTGGCCCCTACAGGCTCACCTCACTCACCCATCCCATAGCCCCATTGACCGTAGGGGCACTGCAGATGTCCTGGCATAGGGGCTAATGGGTAATAAATAAGTTACCGAGACATTGCAAATACCCAAAGATCTTCTGAATGCTATTTTGGGACTCTCTGGGCATTTTAAGAGACTGTAAATGTTATGTTTGTTCTTAAATGGCATTGCCAATGTGATGCCATGTACTAAATGTGTGTGTCTAAGAATATAGTGGCATAGGCAAGAAACATCCATACATTTTTGTGCTGCCATCATTTCATGTAGAAATAAAGTCCCAAAGTATGCCTGGGGGCTGATCAGCCCACATTTTCAAAACTCGATTTTTTGCACCAAATTGACATGGTTGGCTCGGGATACGATACAAACCTACACACACATTCGAAAAGTGTAATAACTGGACCAAAAATGAAAAGGTTTAGACTATTTGGAAACAACTGTTTATAGACTCCACAATTAAACTCTTAAAATTACTCTCCACTCCAAGACTCCAAAACTTCACTCCATATATTCAACTATGGCAAGGTATGGTTGAATTTACGGAGTGTAGTTTTGGAGTCTAGGAATGGAATGTTGGAATGGAGTCATGGAGTATGGTTTTGGAGTGGTTTTCACTCTAAAATTCCATTCCACCACTCCACTCCAAGACTCCATTCCACTAATTCAACCATGCCCTTTGATTGAATAGTGGTTTCACTGTACAGTAAATGGAAGGATCGAGTTAAAACAAGGAAGCCTTTTAAAGATACCCCTATTTCTAATAATTGAAATTCAAAACTGATGGCTTATATATAACAAAAGCCAAGGCTTGGCTTCAAACGAAGAATTTTGAAACTGTAAGAATCTGAAAGATGCTTGAAGATAGGGTCTTAATAAAACCCTTTAAAACTCTTAAATACCAGGTGTTGCACATGCTAATGAAAGTATTGTGTGTGTGGTCTTTAACATTTCATGTTAAATGTGGTAAATTTATGTCTTTGAAAATACAGTTGAAACTCGATTTTTCAAACTCGCTTAAATAGATCAAACTAATATTTCATTTAGTTTAATTTGGATAATTGGAACTCGTTTAAGGCGAACATACCTGTATTTGAAAGATAAAACGTGGCTTAGGCTTTTAAAATATGGGTTTGTTCGAACTAACGTGAGTTATGCAAATCCAGTATCCACTGTAGCTTGAATCTGTATGTCTCAAATGTTGAGAAAAACAGCATTTCATTAATATCTAATATCTAGACTTTTTTCACAGCAATAGGAAAGAAAAAAATGTTTTCAGATAAATTATATATTGGTACAGAATACTTGCCCCTTTTTTAAAGAACAGGACTTGGTTTAAGTCACTAGTGATACATTAGTTTTATTTATACATCTTTTTTGGGGGCCAAAAAAAGGGGACAACTTGTTGAGTTATAGCACTACATGGTACTGGAACTCAAATCATATTTTTTAGTTTTGTGTTTAAGGCAAGATGAACAGAAATCAGAGAGCTCCTTATCTAAGAGCACGGTAAAAATATAGCAGACAGGCACTTTCACTATGCTTTAAACCCATTACTATACAGCCTGTTTCTAGTTTTGAAAAGAGGTGACAACTTAAAGCAGGTTGAAAGTAAAGCAGAATGCGCCCTAAGGCGCATTCTGTTTTACTTTCAGCCTGCTTTAAGCTACAATTTACTAAGATATAGAAACTATTTCTTAAGGTACATATTCATGACTGTATAAATAGGAACTCTGCTTTTCTGTGGAGGAGTAAATTAAAGGTGTAAAAATGTTTATTTATGGGGTAATGGGTTATGGTACAACCTGTATTTATACCAATTATAGAATCTGCATTTACCCAAATTTACCATAACAAGGTTATGTTACATAAGCGACCTTCTATGATGCATATACTGAGAAAGGGGTAAAATAGTAGTATGACGCTTGTGGCGTAAAGGGTTTAAAAGACAACACAAAATGTTTTCTCTAAACAAATCTAGAGTATTTGATATGCATTAATCTACATTGATCTGATGATGGATGCTTTTTCTCCCTTGTAATCCATACTTCAAGTAGAATGCTTTACATAATTACTCTACCAAATACAGGGCTCCAGATAAGAGGGAGTAAAGGGAATAAATCCAACAGATTCTCACTACTTTCAGCACCAAATCCTATGGTTTTACTACTCATTAGAATCGTCTCTTCGAGACGATTCTATTGAGTAGTGACACCATAGGATTTAATGCATAAATAAGGATTTTTGTTTTTGAAATACTCCCCTTATCTGTATAGCCCTGCAAATATCTAAACAAACAGTTTGGATCCAGATTATAATGTCCAGTATGTCCGCATCTGGAACTGGTCCAAATTGTCAATTGACTGTTACTTCTGGAAACGTTAAATATGCGGCTAAAAACATTTATTTTGAGAATTTCAGGATCCAACAAATTTGAAGCTGACAACATTAATTTGGCAATGGAAGACTTACAAGTTGTATAAGCCTTGGATTTCTAATATTCTCTACTGCTAATTAACCCCTACCCTGCTGAATGTTCAAATAAGACTCATCTGTTTTCTGATCAACAACTTGTGCATAATGCCCATTTGATTCATGAGGATTTGTCACCAAGATATTACCAAGTAAAGGGCTACAGATAAGAGAGAGTAAACGGAACAACTCCAATATTTTCTCACTTATTTTAGCACCAAATCCTATGATGTTACTACTCATTAGAATCGTCTCTTCAAGACGATTCTAACGAGTAGTGACACCATAGGGTCTAATGCAGAAATAAAGATTTTAGTTTTTGAAATACTCCCCTTAACTGGAGCCCTCTGATCAGGGTCTACACTGTTTGCCATATCTATTAACATTGATGGATATATATCCTGGAGTTTCAGCACTACAAAGATTAATCTAAAATAAAGTGTTTGAAGGGCACAGGTAAACGTGTTCATGCAGCGACTCTTCAATGAAGAGGACCATCAATCAAAGATCTATAAAGACTACTTAAAATGCAGAATAGAAATTATGTATAAAGCTCCTTTTACTCAGGTTTCTGCATTCTGCTTTCTGCAATATTTGTTCAGCAGTCACCTGCATTAAAGATGTCATATAGGTCTTTGTTTGGATTGTCCCTAATCAATTGTATATCGTGTTTGTGAGGTTTGAAAGAACATAGAAGTACTCACTAATGCAATAATCTAACATCAATTGTAGAGGATTTATGCTGATAGGTCTAAGCATTATTTACAAAACAAAGTTCAACAGCAATTTAGTTTTTCTATCAAGTTTATAGCTTTGTCAAAGAAAGTTAATATAGCAATCAACTTAATTTGTACATATTTTTTGTCAAAGTTAGTTAATTTACCACTTAACTTAATTTGTACATATTTTTTTGTCAAAGTTAGTTAATTTACCACTTAACTTAATTTGTACATATTTTTTTGTCAAAGTTAGTTAATTTACCACTTAACTTAATTTGTACCAATTTTACTTCTTTTAACCAACAGAATTCACAAATTTCTTGTATGCCGCTTATGAAATTTGAATAATTTTTGGTAAAGTCTTTCCAGATTGGATGGCATGAAATGTCAGAAATTTTCCATTCTAACCTCTGATCTGGCTCTCATCTGTTTGCAAAGGGCGTTAGTTCTTGGGAGTTCAAATATAGGAAAATAATACCATGACCCGCCCTCTTCCCTGCAGGGCGAGGTCAGTCAGTCAGTCAGTCTGCATGATAAAACCTAAGAAGAAACTACAGTCAAACGTTGATATCTGGAACTCGCTTACGTCAAACATATCCTTATTTCAAAGTTAAAATGTGGCTAAGCCACATTTTAACTTTGAAATAAGGATATGTTTGACTTAATAGGGTTAAAATAATGAAATTCATCTGTTGAAAAACGGGAAATATACATTTCAGTGAGTTTGAGATATAGAAGTTTGACTGTATGGGGAGATCTACTTTCATGAAGGCTTAGCTATTATTCCTTGCTATCAACGGATTCATCAGTTCAGTAACTGCTCTCCGATCAAAAAACCATTTAGTCTATGAATGGCTTGATAATGGAATGCTACCAGGGAACAAGTAAACATGCTAATATGACAGGTTTATATAACTACCATGTCTATAGTGTCTACTTGCAGGTATCCATGGCTAAATGTATACAATTAAACTTGTATAAATCAGTCACTCTTTACTCTTTCACAGAGGCACAGGCAGATGACTGATTCTTCTTTACTTTTGTCCTACACTAACCAATTAATTACCAATAACCATTTTTTTAAAACAATTAAATAATTCACATTCTTTTAACTGACTCATTTTGACACACTTTTAATCCACTAGCTTGTATTGAGATAAGCATTGATAATTGTTTATCGCTTGTGAGTTAATTGGTTAATGAACAGCACAGCAAAGAAATTGTTTTAAGTGGTCAGTTTCCACTATTATGATCACTTAAAAAGATGACCCATGGTCACTAAAATAAGTCTAGTGAGTGTTTCAAGCAGTATAAAAGTAAAGCAGAAAGCTCCCAAAGGAGCTTTCTGCTTCACTTTCATCCTGCTTGAAGCAGCCAAGAGAAATACATAATGCATATCCTTTTTTGGAGTGGTTGTCTACTCGTAAGCGATGTAAATTACTATTTAAATGTATGATGTACCGTTCAATATCTACTTTTACTCCTGAACACTAAAACACAGAAAAGTCTTTTTTGGAGTGGTTGTAGACTCGTTATAGATGGAATTTACTGTACAAAAGCATGATATGAATAATAGTACCGTTCACTATCTACTATTACTTCTGAAAGCTACCCAAGTGATGGATATCTGTGGTTTCTTTACTGCTTCTAACACAAAGAAAATTGTTTGACTGTATTTTCGTAGCATAATTAAAACACTTCATGCGAAAATCAAACATCAAGCTACTTCATCGTAAGTCATATACAGTTGTCTATTGGTGGGACATCATCATTCTGCACCTGCAAGCAGTTTGGATTCAAATCAGAGAACAAGTAGCTCACCAGGTCTGATTTGGATCCAAATTGTTTATTGGTTGGATCATACTTCTGCTATATTATAGAGTTGTTTTTCAAATATAACAATTTTGAAGCAAATAACATTCATTCAGCATTTCAAAGGTTTGTTAATTTAGCATTGAAAATTTTTCAATGATCAAAATAAAATTAAAAGACAAGAGGAACTTCAATTAAACCATCAAAATCAACCGTCATGTTAGTTAAAACTTAATGGATATGTGAATGGAAACTATTTTTTTAATTCATCAAAATCAAGTCATCGTAGACTTTTATAACCGTTTTTTGTAGTGTTAATTTTAACGCTAATATCCGAGTTAGTACAGGGTAGACCCCTGAGTGTAACAAATTCACTAGACCAGGAACAAGGAAGTGTTGTTAACTGTGTCAGGGGTAGTCTAGACTTGTAGACCTAGCTGGAGATATGTTTGAGGTGGAAGTGGCTTGTGCCACCAGCCGTGCCGGGGACTACTCACAATCACAGGTAAAAACCATCAACACTAAACCCTTGCCACCATAGCCTGTTGGCAATGCTTTTAACACAGGTGACTGCTTAAAGCAGGATGAAAGTAAAGCAGAAAGCTCCTTCAGGAGCTTTCTGCTTTACTTTCACCCTGCTTTAAGCAACTACATCTAAGAAAATAATCCTCTGAACCATTAATCACGTAACAGCAGAAGCATGAAAAGGCATGTCTATTAGGTATAGGGCTAACCCTTAGCAGAAACAGATTCTCTAAGCGAGTTGTCAGCTAGAAATGTTGGCTCCAAACTATTTTCCAAAAAAAAATGAATTTTCATTTAACCAAAATGCAATCAAATTACAAACAGTGCTGCTTTATCCCCACAGCATGTTCTAAGATAGCTACCTTGGAGTCTACACTGCTTGTGCAATGTCTAAAGGTGCCTCTTGCTTGCACCCAAAGAGCTACCACATGCCCCACTAATGTATACAAACAATCTTAGACAATCTAAGGACGTATTGTTTCTCACTTGTATGTTGTATATATACTCCTGGATTTAACGATGTTTGAAGTGGAATTTGCATCCTGTACAGCAACTAATGAAAACCAAGTAAGCTACAATATTTCTCATGTGTATTTTAAGTGAGCTGTTTTCATTATTGTGCTATCGCTTATCTCTGTTACAGGAGGGTCATCATGCCCCAGCTGATGTTTTCATTAAAACTTTTGTTTACAGTAAAACCTCTATTCCTGATCTACATAGTGTAGCAGCTACAAAATTTAACTGTATTCTGCCTTCTGCATGAGAGGCTTTCCTATAGGAAATGTCTATATTTCTTTAAACCAACACTTTTGAAAATAAGCTTAGTCTAGTCTCCTTTTAGAAAACAGTGAAGGTCCTTTAGGAGCTGTCTGATCAGGACCTGCACTGTTTCCTTTTAGGACTTGTCTTGGCACCCGTCTGCATTTATTCCTTTGGAAATTTTCCCTATTTTATTAGCCAATGTAATTGTTCAAATGATGAGAAATATTCGAAGTGGGTGGAGTTGTATAATTATGTTTTTGAATATTCATAAAGCCATGGATAAAATGTTTGAAGATGTTAAGTTCACCTTCTGATTTGGAGTCCTGTGTGTTGTGAAGAATGTTTCAGCAGAATGGACCCTGCTTATACCAACCATTTCATCACTGGAGGCAGGGCCCATACAATAACTCATACAAATGCATTATTACTTGGTTAACTCTTTGGACGCTAAGTGGCGGATATGACTGCCATAGTGATTACGTCTGCAAACAGATTGGATCCAGATGAGACACCGCGTAACGTGGTGTCTCATCTGGGTCCAAACTGTTTGCTATTCTGACACTGAATTTAAAAGAAAATATGAAAATTCTAATTTTAGAACGATAGCAGACGACAAATTGTTGCAGACGACAAAATTAGCCAGCATGCAAAGAGCTAATATAATAACCCTTACCGAGCTGAATTTTCAAATGGACTCATCAGTTTTCTGATAAATAGACAGGTTAACATTGTGCTCCTGAGAGCTCTGACCACAATATTTTCAAGTGTGACAAACACTGCAGACCCAGACCAGAGGGCGTCTGTAGAAGCCCTTTGATCTGGGTCTTCACTGCTTGCCTATGATGCTTTTATCTGGTTCACTATGGATACAGTGAAACCTCTTAATCATGGCCTATAAATTGCATTAACTAGTAGGTGTTTAAGACAGGTGACTGCTTAAAGCAATGTGACAGTAAAACAGGAAGCTCCTTTAGGAGCTTCCTGTTTACTATCACCTTGCTTTAAGCTGTCACCTGTCTTTTATAAATCAATTAGCCTTGTTTTAGTGGTCTTAATAGAGAGGTTCTACAAGACTTAAGTACTGTAATGTCACTGTCATCACTCATGCTATGTTCCTAACCCAAGAACAATGTCAAACAGCTTCCAATTACTTCAGCTAATACACTTTAGTGTTAATTCCTTCATACAAACACCTTTAACCCATTACCCAATAAATAGGTTTTTTTACGCCTTGCATTCCTTCCTCCACTGAAGAAAATAGTTCCATGAATTTGAATCAGAAGAAATATTTTCTTTATCACAGCAGATAGTAACTTAAAGCAGGCTGAAAGTAAAGCAGAAACTTTTCCTACCTCATAACAGAGTGAAAGTAAAGCAGAAATCTCACCTGTTTTATTTCCAGTCTGCATTAACCCATTACCCCATAGATTGTTTCTCCTTTTTAAGATACGTGACCACTTAGAGCAGGTTGAAAGTAAAGCAGAATGCGCCTTAAGGTGCATTCTGCTTTATTTTCAGCCTGCTTTAAGCTATTATCAGCTAGAATATGGAAAATATTTAGAAGGATTTTTATTTGTGATAGTATAATTTTAAACTATTTTCTTCAGTAGAGGAATAAATTAAGGGCGTAAAAAAGTGTATTTATGGGGAAATGGTTTAAACAAAATATCTTTCTTCAAAGTGGAAAACAAGCTATAGTAACTGTTTAAAATGATCTGGATCAAAGTAAAGCAGAATGTGCCTTCAGGTGCATTCTGTTTTACTTTCAACTGCTTTACATTAATAGGTCAACTATCTTCAACATTAGAAACAGGCTATGCGCTAATGGATTAACCCATTACCCTATAGACTATTTCTAGAATTGAAGATATTTGACCACATAAAGCAGGTTGAAAGTAAAGCAGAATGCGCCTTTTGGCGCATTCTGCTTTACTTTCAGCCTGCTTTAAGCTATTATCTACCAGAATATAGAAAGTACTTCTCCTGATTTTTATTTGTAACAGTATAAATTGGAACTATTTTCTTCAGAAGAGAAATAAATTAATGGCGTAAAAAGGTGTTTCTATGGGATAATGGATTAAGAAGGCCACTCTACATACATGTAAACATATCAAACTGTATTTAATGTGTCTACATCATCTCCCAGACAAAAGCAGCTAAATCATGATTAAGATATTATCGGTTCTTAATTGCTGCTCACGGCATAATAACATGGTGTTAAACTAGCTGAAAGTGGCTTTTGTTAATTGGATTCCAATGAAAGCAGGTCATCTGAGAACAAAACGAGCAATTACACCTGTAATGTACCACCCAGAGAAGCTTCCCAGTTACACCTTACAGGTGCAAATCTAAACAACCACTTGTTAACACCCTCCCTCCCTCACATACCTAACCTTTAACCCTGTCATCCAAACCACTAGCACATTAAACATTTTATTCCTAGTTGTTAATTTAAAGCAGATTTACTTTAGGTTAAAGACTGTAAACACAAAGTATTTTGGATATAGTTGATTTACATGATTGCCGGACATGAAGCCCCTTGGTCTACCCTGCCAATTTTGCACTAGTGGACAGCAAAACCCCCTCCCCTTTTCAGTCAGTTGCACGGGCAGATCCACCCACCCCCCTTTCCCCACCCCTGTTTGATGATTATATTACCGCAAAACTGAGTAATTTACACTTTCTCTTAAATCCATTTCTTTTGAATTATTATACCAATCAATATACCAAAAGAGACAATGCAAAAGAGACAGTCTTAACCCATTACTCCATAGATACACATTTTAGTGAATTTAATTTATTCCTCCACTGAAGAAAACAGTTCCAACTTATACAGTTACGAATATGTATCCTAACAAAATTTTTAGCAGGTGGTAGATTAAAGTAGGCTGAAAGTAAAGCAGAATGCGCCATAAGGTGCATTCTGCTTTACTTTCAACCAACTTTAAGTACTCCATCACTTCAAAACAAGAAACAGGTTATGCCGTTATGGGTTAACCTAGGGTTCAGTGGAGAAATAAAGTAGGAAGTATTGGAAATGTAATGTTTACTAATCTATCTGGAGTACTACCATACAGTCTTTCATCTGAGACTCAACTATAACCCCAAACCTTTGGGTCTGCCATGGGTCCCAGCTTCTACCAGACAACAAGAGAAGTATGAGCTCATTGCCACAAAACACACAAGCTATATGTCTTAATGAACAGAATTGCTTTCTAACGTTACTGTACCTATTCCCCTAATACAAGAGTGGCCGGGGCTCAAGATAAGAGTGAGTTAACTGAGCAAATTCAACACTTTCTCACTCATTTCAGCACCAAATCCTATGGTGTTACTACTCATTAGAATCGTCTCTCTGAGACGATTCTAATGAGTAGTGAAACCAAGGGGTTTAAAACAGAAATTAAGAATTTAGTTTTTGAAATACTGCCCTTATCTAGATCCCTGTGGGCTCCTTCAATGATGGTCTCTCCAATGTCCTGATAAATAGGCTCAACTGACTTGCTGATGGCGTTGAAGACACATGTCAGCTTAAAACATGATGAAAGTAAAGCAGAAAGCTCCTTCAGGAGCTTTCTGCTTTACTTTCATCTTGCTTTAAACAGCCATCTGCCTTTAGTTACAAATATACAATTTGTGGTGTTTTAGTAGGATACAGAAGACTTGCACAGAATTGAGGAATGGGTTAACTCTTTCAACACCATGGGACCTGTTTAAAACATACTTATTACATTTGCAAACAGTATAGACCCAGATCAGAGGGCTTCTGTAGGAGCCCTCTGATCTGGGTCTACACTATTTGCTAATTCAGAGCAGTATTCATCACACTACCCAGAATTCTAAGTAGACTGGTTCATGTTTTGGTAACTAAAAGTATCCAAATGGGAGTCTAATAACCCACAAGAGTTACATAGTGTTGAAAGAGTTTAGCATTCAAAAGTTGCATCCATTTATTGCATGTTATGTTATGTGCACTTGTTTTGCAATGTTTTCATCTCTTCTTTGCCGACATAATACCCTCCACAGCATATATAATGATCCAATTAAGCAATACCTGATGTCAATAGCAAGAAGAAATCCGAGGTATTCCTAATCAACGTGCAATAGTTACAGGGAATTATATGTACAAGTCTGGGAACTGAAGGATTTTTGTCAATTTTTGTGATGTGTTGAATTGGCCTATTATCAAAGTCTCCGAAAGCAAATTAAGTATAAGCCAGGTTCATAAGTATTTTGCAAACAGTCTGAAGATTGTTTACTGTAAACAAAGAATTATATAGTTTTTTGCTAACTTTCCCAAGAACATTTTGTGATCATAATGTCAAAAGGCCGTTCTCACTGTCTGACTTTCAATTTCTTTGGATTTAGAGCAATTTTAATTTTTCAAACGGAGAAATATCAGTATAAATTTAAAATCATTTGGACTCTGATGAGTTATTATTCTGCATCAGATCAGGGTCCAAGGTTATAAAAATTTTGTGTTGAGTCTAGTATCGTTCTCAAGCATTTTATTGGTCAGAATTGAGCCTTGGCTCAAATCTGAGACCCATCAAATGCTTGAGAACAACTTCAGACTCAACTCAAAAGCTTAATAACCTTGAAGCCAGGATTCAAACTGGTTTCTGTGCATTGAGGGGTAAGACAAGAGTGTGGGTTGACCATATTGTGAAGGATATCAAACATCTCATCACAATCTATCCACTCCCACAATGACAACTCTAATAAATAGGAACAAGCCTAACAACTATATTGTCATGTTAAATGTGGTCGATATGGATCAGGGTTCAAGATAAGGGGGAGTAGTATGAACAAATCCAACACTTTCTCACCCATACTGCACCAAATACTATGGTGTTACTACTCATTAGAATCGTCTCTTCGAGACGATTCTAATGAGTAGTGACACCATAGGGTTTAATGCAGAAATAAAGATTTTAGTTTTTGAAATACTCCCCTTATCTGGGATGATACCATATATTTATAATCATGTCATTATTGATGAAGCTGGACTGTTAAATGTCAATGACTGCTTAATGCATGACATAAGTAATGCATTTATAAAGCTTCTACAGGTAAATAAATTCAAATTCAACTAGAGAGATGGCTTTGTCTGTAAGACAAATATGATGCCCCCGCTGGCAAAAATTTGACTAAGTTAAACTGACTGTTATTTTGTGAAAAATTAAAACAGATAAAAATCATGTTCACATGCACATCTTTGACATAATATTATGTGCAAACACTCTGACAAGGTTTAAGGTTGTAGCTTTAAAATTGAAGGAGGTGTTAGCCAGACAAAGTATGTATTGTATGTGGGACGGACAAACGAAAAGACCGGTGTAAAACAGTATGCCCCCAGACTGATCGTCGCGGGGGCATAAAAAGAATAACCATAATTTTTTTCATAATCATCATAATTTTTGTCAAGAAACTCATTTTCTACAGTTTATTGCATTTTGTGATGAGGAAAAAAATAGTGTTACATAAACCTGGTCGGTAATTTTTTGTCTTCATGACGTTGTAGGAGGGCATTAGCTTAAGGACTTCCCTGTACAACAAGTGATAGAAATACCTCAGATTACTAGGCTGCCAAACTAATAGTGTCTATTATACTTACAGTGCATGTCTCGCTCATGTTCATACTCAATGAAGGCGTATCCACGAGGCTTTCCATTGAACTTGTCAGACACCACCTTGATCTGAAATGACAAAATGACAAATTGATAGATCTGGCAAAGCAGACTGGAATGTTACAGAGCTAAAATTTGAGATACAGCTAGAGCTAAATTATAATTGACCCTTTTCCAGCTCAATATTTAAGTAAATACAGTAAAACTTCGATATCTCAAATTCGTTTACTTCAAACTATCTGATATTTCGATACATAAATTACCGAACTTCATGCTCATTTAAGTCGAATATACCTTTGTTTCAAAGTTAAAACGTGGCTTAGCCACATTTTAACTTTAAAACACAGGTATGTTTGACATAACTGAGTTCGAGATATCGAAGTTGGACTGTACAGTAAAACTTCCAGCTAAATATTTTAGTAAATACAGTAAAACTTCTCTATCAAAATATATCTATATCTCTTACGACCACTAAATTGAGTTAATTATTAGGAATTTAAAACAGGCGATTGTTTTTTATACAAACAATTAGCCTTCGTTATAGTTGTCGTAATAGAGAGGATTTACTTCATAATTCCTCACACTATAAAAGAGCTGTCTGATCTGGGTCTATACTGTTTTCCAAAGGCGCCACAATATGTGTACAATAGGTTTTGAAAACAGTGTAGACCCTGATCAGATCTCTCCATATTCTCCAAACTCCCCATATACTGGTAGTGTTATTCTTGTACGTCTGTATGTTAAACTGCAAAGCAATATACTGTCCTTATTCGGGCACATGCCACAAACAAAATTCCTTATTTAATATTAGCAAGACACGAACGACAACTGCTATTAATCTGTCTCAAATTCTGCTAAATTACTCCCCTTTCATATAGAAAAGAAGAATAGAGTGTTTTAGAATAGAATACTTTGATACATATGAATTCGAAATAAACAATTTTCTTTTAATCCTTGTTTTTCATATACGGTTTCTATGGTAAACATAGGAGTTTTCATGGTAAACAAGTAAATTTTTGAAACTGAAAGTACACAGTATGCAATATACACGTCTGTGCCCGTTTGTGTCAAAGCAAGCACATCGCATTGCCAACACAAAAAGGTACACACTTATCACGATATCAGATTTACTATCAGTCAGAACGATTAAAAGAGTAACGAAACAAGATATATGCAGTCTAGTATGGGAAAAGTTTTTGAATATATTTGCGTCACTATCATGTGACAATATTTAAATGAATGATAGTGTAGCAAAGCGCGGGCACTCTGTAATGAGAAGCAGTGCACTAGGAGCAAAAGATATTCAACTCGTTCAAAATATTTAGGAAGATTGGTGTCTTAACCCTTTCCGCAATAGAAGCACATTTCAGGGCATTTTATTTATTACTCCACTGAAGAAAATAGTTCCAATTTATATAGTCATGAAAATGTACCATAAAGAAATATTTTCTAATTCCTAGTAGATGACGGCTAATAAAGTAGGCTGAAAGTAAAGCAGAATGCGCCTTCAGCTTTACTTCCAGCCTGCTTTAAGTGGTAACTTGTCTTTAAAACGAGAAACAGGCTATGGGGTAAAGGATTAAACAAGAAAATCAAAACTGAAAACTTTTGTTGCAGCTAAATGAAAATGTTTAATGAAGCCATCAATGCCAATAGAAAAGAAATATCGTCCGTCTTGCTGTATAGCTCTTTCGCCCCATGCGAGACAAAAATTGACACTTTAAGCTGCAATCTAGCCTGCAGCAACAAGAAATCACCTGAAGTTATTGGAAAATGAGAAAATCCTGTCTACTGTTCATTCACTTTTACCATGCTAGTGGCCCTATTTCTCCAGATAAGAGGGTTATAACTGCACAAATCCAACATTTTCTCACTTATTTTAGCACAAATTCCTATGGTGTTTACTACTCATTAGAATTATCTCGAAGAGATGATTCTAATGAGTAGTAACACCATAGGGCTTAAAGCAGAAATAAAGATTTCAGTTTTTGTAATGCAGTCGACCTTTGATATCTCGAACTTGATTATGTCGAACATATCCGTAGTTCAAAGTTAAAACGTGGCTAAACCACGTTTTAACTTTGAACTACGGGTATGTTCGACTGAACTGTACATGAAATGATGTAATTCATGTGTCAAAATATCGGTTAGTTCGAGTTAAGCGAGTTCAAGATATCAAAGTTCGACTGTTCTTCACTTATCTGGAGCCCTGTATGATTGTACTATATGATTTGATACAGTCAAACTTCTATAACCCTTTCCTCCTTAGCTAAAGTGCAAATCAAATACGTACATCTAAATGTGTGACCCATTACCCCATGGATATTACCCCATAGATATATGCTTTTTGCATCTTAACCCTTAGCCCGCCAAATAAATTGTCGTCTGCTATATTTCTCGTCTGCTTCAAGTTTCAAAATGCTTCAAAGTTGCTCAAAATTGCTGAAAATGTTGTCTGAGTGTCAAACAGCTTGGATCCGGATGAGACGCCGAGTTACTCGGCGTCTCATCCGGATCCAAGCAGTTTGCATAAAATTATGGAGCTATAGTCGTGAGTGGCAGGCTAAGGGTTAAATTTACTTCTTCACTAAATAAAATAGTTCCATTTCATACGGCCATGAATATGCACCATAAGAAATATCTGAAATACCAGTATGTTCTATATCCTAGCAGAAGGTCACTAAGCTTAAGGCAGGCTGAAAGTAAAGCAGAATGTGCATTAAGGCAAATTTTGCTTTACTTTCAACCTGCATTAGGTTGTCACCTGTAAAGGGATTAGGTAGTATTCAAGAGCATCTATAAATATTCATTAATTTTGTTGTGCCTACGTGGAGGAAGGAGTAAAGGGGTCCTATGGTGCATATGCAGAGGAAAGGTTTAAAGTACCAGTTCAATAGAAGACCTAAGTGTTGTCCTTAACCCTTTCCCACATAGCAAATCTCTAGTACTGAATATAGGTGTCCTCTTAAAGCAGGTTGAAAGTAAAGCAGAATGCGCTTTAAGCGCATTCTGCTTTACTTTCAGCCTGCTTTAAGATATCATCTGCTAGAATATAGAAAATATTTTGTATTATACATATTTATGAATGTATAAATTGGAACTATTTTCTTCAAGGCAAGAATAAACTGAATGCGCTAAAAGGCGCTTCTATGGGGGAAAGGGTTAAAGTATTCGTCGCTTAATGCTTGATAAATTATGCAGAAAGCTACCATATTTCTGCATTATAGTTATCCTGCATAAGTATAGTCACTTGTCCATAAGTGATTATATCTATAATGACTGTTACTTCAATGAATGCCACCTAACCCTATACCCCATAGCCTAGTGTTTCAAGTTTTGAAGACAGGTGGCCATTTAAAGCAGGTTGAAAGTAAAGCAGAATGTGCCTCAAGGCACATTCTGCTTTACTTTCAGCCTGCATTAAGCTATCAACTGATAGGTTATTTTTTTATTTTTTTAGTGCGTATTCACGACTGTATGAATTTTGGAACCATTTTCTTCAGTGGAGAAACAAATTGAAGGCGTAAAAATGAATATGGAGTAATGGATTAAGGCTTGTTTGACTGTTTTTGTATTGAGATTTGGAGAATACCAAGGAGAGATAATAATGGCAGTTGCATGGCATCCAGCGCAGTAATAGGGTATAATTCTACCCACATGTGTACGGTACAGTCAATCAATGAAGCTATCCTAGGTATGTCAGTTCTTAACTCATTACTTCCAGGCCTGTCTGCCACTAGGCAAACAGTTCTATATATAATAATAGTAAAACCTCTCTATTACAACCACTTAATTGTGTTAATTATAAGGTGTCTACGACAGGTGAAACCTTAAAGCAAGGTGACAGTAAAACAGAAAGCTCTTTGCAGAGCTTTCTGTTTTACTGTCACCTTGTGTTCAGTAGTCACTTGTCTTATATGCAATCAATTTGCCTTTGTTTTAGTGGTTGTAATAGAGATGTTTTACTGTATAATTATACTATTCTGTTTTGAAGTGACAACTCAAAACAATCATCATTTGAAAGTAAGTCATACAGGTGTTTAATGAAGGATAAAAATAATGCATAGGAGCTTTCTGCATTGTGCAACTACTAGCTGTGTTTAACCCTTTACCCCTATAGAAGCGACTTTTAGCGGATATGATTTATACCTCCGCTGAAGAAAATAGTTCCAATTTAATCAGTCATTAATATATATTATAGGGAATTTTTTCTATATATTCTAGAACAGGATAGCTTAAAGCAGGCTGAAAGTAAAGCAGAATGCGCCTTAAGCACATTCTGCTTTACTTTCAACCTGCTTTAAATAGTAACCTATTTTCAATTCTAGAAATAGGCTATCAGGTAAAGGGTTAAGAGATCTCCATGCTAATTCAACAAGTGGCTGTTTAATACAACACTGACTGTTTATGCGTTACTCAATCAAAACTAGTCAAACTTGTCATTAACGGCTTCTTGAAACAGGGTGAAATATCTGCTTGAAAACAGTCGGCAGTTTAATGCAGGACAAAAGTAAAGCAGAAAGATGGTAAAGGAGCTTTCTGCTTTATTTATTTTCTGCATTTACAGCAGAGTTCTGTCTTCAGCAAATTTGTGTTTCTTAAAACACCTGCAGCGTAATAAAAGTTTGACTTAATTGTTAATCTTTGACATGACTGATTTAATAGCAGAAACACTTTATTGAAAGCTACTTTTATGGTGTTTAGCATAAGTAGCTTGCAATCAGAAAGTACAATTATATATAGAATATTCTCGAAGGGGCTTTATAAGCTAGTCACATGCACTGTTTCATTACATATCAACCAACCTTTCTTTGGAGTGATAATAAGAAAATTGTTTAACTGTGACTGCAAAAATACAAGGGGAGTAACCATCTAGTAGTTAGGTACAAGTAGCTGCTACTTATCTCCCCCCAGGCAAAGACATTTAACTCTATCAACACTTAGTAACTCTTATGGGTTATAAGGTTCCCTTATGGATTTTTTTATTTACCAAAACATGAACCAGTCTATTTGGAATTCTGGATATTTAAATGAATACTGCTCTAAATAGCAAACAGTGCAGACCCTGATCAGAGGGCTCCTGTAGGAGCCCTCTGATCAGGGTCTACACTGTTTGAAAATGTAATGAGTTTATTTTAAACAGATCCATGGTATTAAAAGAGTTCATTTTGTGTGCTTTCTCGGTCACGGGTTTGAAACCCATGCCACTCAGGTCATTAATATTTATCTCTTTGAAATCCAGTTTCTAACATAAATTTAGTCTTTTCATAAACAAAAATTTATAATGACGTGTCTGACATCCATTTGTGTTCCACTTTTGTTGCCAAATCTGGTTTTCCTTCCCTTTTTTGTTTTAAAATACAGTAAAACCTTGCTATTACGACCACTAAAATGAAGGTTAATTGATTGTTTCATAGACAGGTGACAGCTTAAAGCAAGGTGACAGTGAAACAGAAAGCTCCTAAAGGAGCTTTCTGTTTCACTGTCACCTTGCTTTAAGCGGTCACCTATCGTAAACACCCTAATAATTAACATAATTTAGTGGTCGTAATAGAGAGGTTTTACTGTATACAATATTTTTTAGATTTTTTTTCCAGCATTAGATGGATTTGGAGGCCCAGTTTGAATAAAACTGTTTGGACATAGCAACAGTGTAGTCAAATGCCACACCACATGAACACCTTCATATATAGGTAGTTAATTTGTGAAAGTTTGGAGCTAATCCCTCCAATAACGTAAAATAGAAAAGGAGTTACCAATAGGCTGGTTCCTATGGCAATGCAAACCCTAAATCAACACCTTTCTCTTAGAAAACCTGCAGAACTTTCAAGGGAGATAAATCTTCAACTCTTGATATGAAGGAAAGCACTCTTGCGCTGTCTCTTGTGTGTTGTTACCCCAAAATAATGTTTAATCCAATACCCCACAAATACACCTTTTATAAAGCCTTTACTTTATACATTCATCTGAAATACCATATCTAGGACACTCCTTGAAGTAACCACCTGTCTTAAACACTGAAAATCGTCTGTATTGACTATTATAATATTGCGATAATGAATCTTCAAAATTAAGTGACATATTTAACAGGAATTGCTTGAAACATTTGAACAACCAGAGTTTTTGTTGATTTTTTGTTGTTGTTATTAGCTTTGACAACCAATATTAATCCTTTACTCCATTCCACTTAAAGCAGGTTGAAAGTAAAGCACAATGCACCTTAAGGCATAATCTGCTTTACATTCAGTCTGCTTTATGCTACCATCTTTTAGGATATGGAAAATGTTTCTTATGTAACATGTCCATGACAGTATAAATTGGAACTATTTTCTTCAGTTGAGGTGTTAACCCATTACCCCATGGCCTGTTTCTAGTTTTGAAGACAGGTGACTATACTTCAAGCAGGTTGAAAGTACTTTCAGCCTGCTTTAAGCTATTATCCGATAGGATATAGAAAATATTTCTTATTGCACAATGTCATATTCATGACTGTATAAAAAGGAACTAATTTCTTCAGTGGATGAATAGTTTAAAGGCGTAAAATAGCATATTTATGGGGTAATGGGTTAATTGAATGCGCTAAAAGGCAAATGGTTAACAAGCACGATTGGAAGACTTTCTGCATGCTAGGTGATCAGCAACGGAAACATGGGATTTCCCTACAGATTTACGCCCAACTTTATTTATCATGTTTTGTGTTCTACCAATGGGTTTTTGTGTTCTTTTTACAGCTTACTGATCATAACTTCATAAGTCATAATTATATGACTAACAGGCATGGTTTACGCCCTTAAAATTACCATGTCAAAGCATAGCTGTCAAATTCATGTCTCCAAAATTATCAAATTCATATGTTTAGTATTTTTTCAGGTCAAGAAGTACTAATATGCATATGACCATCACAGATTTTTTTATTTCGATCAGACTTCAAGTAACTCGAGTTCTGATCTGAATCTAAACTGTATGCTAGTGCAAGTCACAAGTGATGCTTAAAGCCTATTAACCCTTAGCCCGCCAAATAAATTGTCGTCTGCTATATTTCTCGTCCGCTTCAAGTTTCAAAGTGCTTCAAAGTTGCTCAAAATTGCTGAAAATGTTGTCCGAGTGTCAAACAGCTTGGATCCGGATATGAGACGCCGAGTAACTCGGCGTCTCATCCGTATCCAAGCTGTTTGCATATATATGGAGCTATAGTCGTGAGTGGCAGGCTTTGGGTTAACTCTTTGCATGCTGGGTTATTTTTTTGTCTGTAACAATTGTCATCTACTTGTTCTAAAAAGTTTGTTTTTTTTAAAAAAAAAAATTAATTCGAAACAGGGTCAGAGTGTCAAACAGTTAGGATCCTGATGAGACGCCGCGTTACGCGGCGTCTCATCTGGATCCAAACTGTTTGCAAAGGTAATCACTGGGACATATCCCGCCACTAAGCATGCAAAGAATTAAAGGTTTATAGTAGTGACTAGACAATGTGTGTTCGTTTACTGTTATAGCTGTTAGGAGACTAGGTACTCTCCGAACTAACTACCCCTGACAGTCAATGGGGGAGAAATATGTATACAAAATCCCCTTAACAACCATCACTGAAAACACAATATAATGATGGTTACAATTAATCTTGTATCAACCAGTTTTTTCACAAAAGCTGTACTTTTATTTCACGCTTTCAATGTATTCCTCCACTGGAGAAAATAGTTCTAGCTTATATAGTAGTGAATATGCCCCATAAGAAATTTTTCCTTCATCTTAAGAGACGTTATCTTAAAGCAAGCTGTAATTAAAGCAGGAGCATCTAATTCTGCTTTATTTTAAACCTGCTCGAGTGGTCACCTTTTTTTAACACTAGAAACAGCTTATGGGGTATAATGGGCTGTTTCCGCACGTCTATGGAGAAAAATTTCAGCGAGTTAATACTTCAAAATTAATAGTTATTTAGAATTCTTTGGTGTTTTCGAGAGAAAGCTTGGGGATTGTACAGTCTTCGCCCTAACCCACTCACCTGAAGCCCGGGACACGTGGTTTCTGATTCCTGTAAGTCACAAGTGGACTATTTCCATCAGAATCTATGTGCATCAGAATATACGGCATATAACAGCAAAACAAGAGGGCCATGGCCCACAAGTCGCTCGCCTGAGAACATTGTATCTAAGCTGACTGGGCAAGACAATATTGTGATATGTAAAAAGATTTTTAAAGGTTTTCCTATATAAGTCTATATAAAACTGATAAGCCCCGGGCGGGGCCAAATTTGATCAAGGGGTCATAATTTGAACAATCTTGGTAGAGGACCATAAGGCAAAGCTACATGTCAAATATAAATGATCTGGGCCTTACGGTTTCAGGGAAGAATAATTTTAAAGGTTTTCCTATGAAAAACTGATAAGCCCAAGGGCCCATTTTTGGCCCGGGGGTCATAATTTTACCAATCTTGGTAGAGGACCATAAAACCAAAGCTATGTGTCAAATATTAATGATCTAGGCCAAACAGTTTCAGAGAAGAAGATTTTCAAAGGTTTTCCTAAGAAAAACTGATAAGCCCCAGGGCGGGGCCATTTTTGGCCCCAGGGTCAAAATTTGAACACTGAAGATCATTAGGTTATGATACATACCAAATATCAAAGGTCTGGGCCTTTTGGTTTCTGAGAAGATTTTTAAAGATGTTCTTATGCATTAAAAGTTGTCTATACGGTCGTGTTAGAAAATCTAGTCCCACAGCAAGGGGAATAACTCTAGCCAAAAACTTTGAACAAGATTTCGTTCCCCCGTGTCACTGAAGGTTCTGATAAAGTTTGGTTGAATTCGGGTCAGTGGTTTCAGAGGAGATGTTGTTTGAAAATGTGAACGGACGCCGGACTACGTACGCCGGACGGAATGGGATCACAATAGCTCACCCTGAGCCTAAGGCTCAGGTGAGCTGAAAAGCAGTTGTTGCCAGTTTAGGCAAGTGGTCTGAAAAACCTAAGGCAAAGACTGCGGGATAAGTTACTTTATTAAAGTTAAGTCATGGGATTTATTATTTACACTTGGTTTTGTTAAAACATCCTAAAAACTTGTGACTTTTCTCTCATCAAGACTTACAAACAATGATCTGATCACCAAAATCACCTTCAATATCCTCCGTTTTGCTACAACATGTCTTGTATGCAAATACCGGGCCCCTCGAGACCGGGTCCCGACTGCAAACCTATCCCAACAATTTATAGTCACGCTAAGAGAAAACACTTTCTATTCTCAACCAACAGATACATGACGGCGCCTATTTACCATACTGTCTGCAAAATCTGCTGATACATTTATTGCCTCTGAAAAAAGATTGCCCTATTCGAAAGCCATAATAATATAAACGCTTATGGCTGATGGTACCTTGTGTAATTGGCAGACATGGATTATCTCCCTCGTCTTGACATGATCACTTCCATTAACTTCTTCACTTATATTTTTTTTATCTACGTTTAAAATAAGTACAGTGAAACCCCTCTAAACCGGACATGTGTGGGGACAACATAAATGGCCGGTTTAGAGGGGTTTCCGGTTTAGAGGGGTTTCTAGTATGGAAGATAGCTGATCACTTAAAGCAGGTTGAAAGTAAAGCCGAATGCGCCATAAGGCGCATTCGGCTTTACTTTGAACCTGCTTTTAAGCTATCATCTCCTAGAATAAAGAAAATATTTCTGATGATACATATTCAGCGTAGGAATAAATCAAAGGCGTAAAAATGAAAATTTATAGTGTAATAGGTTCAAATAAGGAATTGTTGGAAACAGGATCATCGTTTTTGTCCGGTTTAGAGGGCTTTCACTGTACTTGCTTAATGCAGGTTTAAAACTCTGCTTCACTTTTACCCAAAACTTTGTAAATACACCTTTTTAGTCTTTTATTTATTCCTCCACTGAAGAAAATAGTTCCATTGTACAGTCATGAAAATGTACCATAAGAAATATTTTCTATATCCTAGCAGATGGAAGCTTAAAGCAGGTTGAAAGTAAAGCAGAATGTGCCGTAAGACACATTCTGCTTTACTTTCAACCTGCTTTAAGTAAATCACCTGTCATGAAAACAAAAAACAAGTTATGGGGTAATGGACAAATCCTGCTTTACTTTCAGCTAGCTTCAGGCAGCCACCAGTCAGAATGCATACAAAGTTTCCATTAGCTAATAAACATCAGTGCACCTAGGGGAATATAAGAAGACATGGCTTCGAAAAAGTGTGAAAAGGCTCACAAATTCCTATATTACAACACCTTTTTATGCCTTTACCTATTTCTCATAGATTTGCCTCTTCATGCTTCTACCGTATCCCCATATCTTGAGCTGACGGAGACAAGAACGGTCTTGTCAGGGACTAAGGGCCAGTACTCTGGTAAATTACTATATAAATCCTCCCATGACAAAACCTGCCTTATTGCAATGCATTTTATCGGCTTCATGCCCCGCATGAGCCCCACAGAGAGAAAGTACAGCTAAATAAAATGCTTTAGATGCATGTGGGTGTCAAACTGTGTAGATCAAGATGCGGTGGATGGCCTTAATCTACACTGTTTAATTGCAATGCACAGCACGGCTCACATAAATATCCACAACAAGAGGTAGTTTTCTGCTTTAACTTAATCTTGCTTTAACACAGAATGACGTACTCAATATGCCTTTTGGGGTAAGAAATAAATGTGTTTGTACACAATGATAATAGAGGTAAGGGATGAAAAGGTTTTCAAGAACTTTGGTAATTTAACTCATTACCCCATAAATATGCCTTTTTACGCCTCTAGTTTATTAATCAATTTATGAAAATAGTTTACACAATTATGAATATGTTACACAAGAAATATTTTCTTTATTCTAGCAGGTTTTTGCTTAAAGCATGCTGAAATTAAAGCAGAATGTGCCTTAAGGCACATTCTGCTTTACTTTCAACCTGCTTTAAGTGGTCACCTATTTTCAAAACTAGAAACTGGCTACGGGGTAATTGGTTAAGTCTAACCAGGTCATGCACACTCATAAATATGGTGGTAAAACTATGGTTACCATAGCTAACATTTTGGATACAGATGAGACGCTGAGTAACTCAATATCTCATCAGCATCCAAACTTGTTCAAACTCTTGACTGTTTTTAAACAAAACTTTTAAAATTTCTGAATTCAAAACAGTAGCAGACGACATTTGTTGCAGACGGCAATTATTATTTAGCAATCGTAAAGTTAATCATTTTCAAAGTTGTTGGAGCATCAAGATGTTATATCAATGACATAGTTGGCTACGGCATAATCAATCAAAGAGTTTTAGTGGGGAATATGTTTACAATAGATATCTTAACAAATACTAACTGGTCATATAATCCGAGTTAACCCATTACCTCTTAGCCTATTTCTAGCTTTGAAAACAGGTGACCACTTAAAGCAGGTTGTAAGTAAAGCAGAATGTGCCTTAAGGCACATTCTGCTTTACTTTCAGCCTGCTTTAAGCTACCATCTGCAAGGATATAGAAAATTAGAAAATATTTCTTCTGATACATATTCTTGGCTGTATAAATTGGAACTATTTTCTTCAGTGGAGGAATAAATAGAGGCGTAAAAAGGCGTTTTTAAGGGGTAATGGGTTAAAGCTTTTGGATCAGTGCAGGAATCGAGTTGCCTTGACTTTCTCGATCAGTTTGAATCTTGATCCAAAACTTTGTTAATCAGATTGTAAATAAGAAAATTTGATAAAAAGCTACTTTCAAAGTCAAAGCAGTCGAAACTTGATAAATCAAACTCATGTTAGTTTGAACATACCCATATTTCTAAGTTAACCTTAATTCAATTAGCCATGTTTTAACTTTGAAATACACAGGTATGTTCGACTTGAACGAGATCAAGGTATTGAAATTAAATGTATAAAATACTGGTAAGGTTGAACTAAAGCTAGTTTAAAGTATCGAGTTTTGACTGTAAATTTATAAGCAGCAGAGTTTGAGACAGCTGTCTAACTTAGGCTTAAAGTAAAGCAAGATTCTCACTTGGGTAGATTTCTCCTTTACTTTCAGCCTTCTAATTGGGCAACCATCAGAATGTAAGAACATTTCCCTATCACTTTTATCAAGACATGATAAGGCATACAGTATCTATGCTGAACAGTGAACAGGCTAATTTAAGGCGTTGTTAGTTGATAGTTTCAACCTGCTTGAAGTGGTCTTCAAAATTAGAAATTGACTTTTCATGATGTCCTTACAATGATCTGCGAAAGAACAACCGAGAACATTTCGTTGATAAGTGAATTTAAAGCAGGATGAAAGTAAAGCAGAATGATCCTGAAAGAGCATTCTGCTTTACTTTCAGTGTGTTCTTTGAGCAACTACCTGTCTTAACCCTTTATCCCATAGCCTGTTACTAAGTTTTGAAGACAGGTGACCGCTAAAAGCAGGTTGAAAGTAAAGCAGAATGTGCTGTAAGGCACATTCTGCTTTACTTTCAGCCTGCTTTAAGTAACAATCCTCTAAGATGATAGCACATATATCTCATGGTGCATAATCATGATTGTACAAAGTGAAACTGTTTTCTATGGTGCAGAAATAAATTCAAGGCGTAAAAAGGCATATATTTACGGGGCGATGGGTTAACACATAGCAAAACAAGCTATGGGGGAATGGTACCCACTTGTCTTAATCACTTTACGCACAAGCTTTGAGGGGGTGAGTTAACGGCTCTAGTAGCTACGGACATCTTAACTAACAACTTTTTTGACGTAGATGTTATCACAGCGGGACATTGAATAATTTATGCCCCACCAAATAATAAGATCACAATTTTCCCCAGCTCCGATTGATTTTACCAGTACCATATTATCAATATATCTTCCTCTTTCCCCTAGTAAAAAAAATACCTTACCAGTTCAAACTACAATATAGATCTTGTGGAATGGGCAAATAAATGTTTTGTTTGTTTTGATACGTCTGGACCTCTTAGTGTTGGGGAATTCTTAATGTTGGAATCTGAAATGACTTGAACTCTTTGCATGCTGGGTAAAAAAAAGTGTCTACAAAATTTGTCGTCTGCTATTGTTTTAGAAATAGAATTTTCTAAATTTCTTTTCAAAACATGGTCATGCAGAGTGTCAAACAGTTTGGCTCTGATAAAGTGAAGTCTCATCTGGATCCAAACTGTTTGCAAACATAATCACTGTGGCAGTCAATCAGCAGATATAGCTTGCAAAGAGTTAAGACAGTTTTCTTTAGCTGGTAAGTTAATTTTTATTAAAGATCTAAATGATTATGTTCAAAATTTTGAAACATTTTCTGGTTTTAAAGAAAGCAATCTCTCAGATTTTGTTTTTATTCAAACATATCCAGCAATTGTAATTTTACAAAAAGTTTTTAACAGAGACTACCAAGCTTTTGGGTTTGTTTCTGGCAAAGTGATTTCAAAATTCTTTCTATTCCTATATATAGGCCAATCTTCTTTAATAGTGCATACATCTAACAATAGGTTTTGAAGACTTTCAACCACAAAATATTTATGACATTTAAAATAAATACATCTAAGATTATGGTCTTGAAAAGGGCTATAAATGAGTATTATAACAATGTCTTACAAATACCATTTTACAGGCAAATATGATATCCATCTACCAAATTAAAAAGAACACCTACTGGGGATATTAAAGTCAGGTAGCAGCAAGCTTAAAGCAGAATGAAAGTAAAGCAACAATCTCCTTTGGGAAAAGAGAGAAATGAAATAGAAGATTTCCGAAATACATGTACAATAATTTTGCATTTAGCAGTCATCAGCCTGAATCAGGGCTCCAGAATGATGAGGGGAGTATTTCAAAAACCAATATCTTTATATCTGCTTAAAACCCTATGGTGTCACTACTCATTAGAATCGTCTCAAAGAGACAATTCTAATGAGTAGTAACACCATAGGATTTTGTGCTAAAATAAGTGAAAAATTGTTCGATTTGTAGAATTTACCTCTCTCTTATCGGGAGCCCTGCTGAATTACTAAATATTCTGTTTGATGGCTATAATAGTGATATTTTATGTTCCTTATATCATTAATTTATGAGAAATCATATAGTGATCATTCTGAGTAAGAGGTTAGCCTATCTAAATATAAACTTCATTGCAATGAAACACTAGAACATCTCAATGTGTAATTATTTGTCAGTAAGTTTTGGCACTTTCTTGGACTGCCTGAGGCTGACATTAGATTCAATGAACCTGCTTATTCTATAATCCCTGCTATGATGAATTTGTTAAATGGAACTATTTCACTTTTGAACCAGGGCTCCAGATAAGAGGGAGTAACCTGAACAATTCCAACATTTTCTCACTCATTTTAGCACCAAATTAATTCAGCCTATTTGACCTCTAAATGACCTTGACTTTGTGGAACATGACCAAAGTTGTACTGAGTTCAGGAGCTTCTTAAAGTGATTAAACATGTGAAATATAACATCTCTATCTATATTCCAAGGTTATGGTCAAGGTTAAAGTTTTGGACAGACAGACAGATACAAACAAACAGAAAAGGCAAGAACAATAAAATATTTTATGGTCACTGTGGGGCGTATTTATGGAGTAATGGGTTAAAATATATTCCTCATTTTTACATTACAGTCTAAGTCACTGCAACATTTTATATATTGAAACTAATCAAATGCCACAAAAGAGTACTTTCCTGAAATGTAAACACACCCTTTCTAATCCATGGTCAACAATTTTTTATTTTTTTTACTCAAACAGATTGTTCATATTGCACTAAAGTGACTGCGCAATTCCTAAGGAAACAAACAATTTAGGTCTTAGGCACTGTAAGGCTTCTATGCAGTATTTAATCAAGATATCTTTATTAATTTGATAAAACTATCCCAATTTTTAATTCAACTTTACTGCACAGTTAACACCTATTATGTAAGATTCCACTTTGACATTTAACCTTCTAGAAGGCTTGTTTTCTCTGTGGGCTTCTTTAAAGCAAGATGAAAGTAAAAGAAGCTAAGTCCACTTTGTGTGTATATTTTTAATGCCCTTTACCATGGGCTTTTGAAGCTGAGTAATGCTTGAGAAGAACTTGAAGGGGCGTAACATTCATCAAAACATCTAAACCTCTATAAAACTACCCACACAACACAAATCTTTTTACAACAAACTGTAAACATTGCTTACTTAATGCAGGAAAAAGGTAATGCAAAAAGCTCCTTGCGGAGCTTTTTGCATTACTTTTGTCCTGCATTAAGCAACCACCTGTCTGTTTAGATACGCAAACATTCTCAATCAAATTGACAATTACGCAAGGTGTGGCTGTATAGTACATGTTTCTGCTATTTTACCTGTACGGGAACCAGTTTTCTACTGGGGTTGTGCCGTTTCTCAACTGGGGCAAATCAATTTCACCACAGGGTAATCTAACCAAGCAAATATGATTGATCTACTGATGCTGTATTGAGCTGATACAGATTAGATCAGCTTTCCGTTATGATTTCTATTATGACTGCAGCAACAACAATCCTCTACAAGGACTAAACAAACTGGTTGAACCATTTCCGCTATGGCAATTAATACATGAGCAAACCACCTATATTGAACTATTTTAAGCCAAGTAGATGTATGACCCATTACCCCATAAAAACACCTTTTTATGCAATTAATTATTCCACAGCTGAAAGTATTTCAGTCATATTGAGTCAACTTGGTACCAATGTGAAGGAAATGGTTACTGGATGGAACTCAGTGATTACCAAACCAGAACCGAAACAAAAAGTGCACATTATTTAATGCAAACCCTTTATTGGTCAATAACAGTTCAAAACGCAAAAACTAAACCTAGGTCAAGGTCAAAGGTCAATGTGATCACTCTGCAATGCAACATTCTGTTCTCATTGATTATAAGCATTTTCCAAAGTAAACTTAAATGCAGTGGTTGAGGTCAAGGTCACAATGGTAAACATGGTTGGAGAGGTCTTTCCCAAAGGCATGTGTGGTGCAAGTATGAAAGATGTAAGTGGAGGGGCATATAAGTTATGAACACTCTCTTGAAACTGCTAACGCGAATGGAAATGGAAACGGAAACGGCAAAACCGACGCCAATGACCTAGTGACAACTGACAACATAAGCTCACCTGGACAAAGTCGGGCGAGCTAAAAGCAACTTTCAAATCTATTATGTCTGGTGAGCTAAAAACAACTTTCAAATCTATTATGTCCAGTGAGCTAAAAACAACTTTCAAATCTATTATGTCCGGTGAGCTAAAAGCAACTTTCAAATCTATTATGTACGGTGAGCTAAAAACAACTTTCAAATCTATTCTGTCCGGTGAGCTAAAAACAAACTTTCAAATCTATTATGTCTGGTAAGCTTAAAACAACTTTCAAATCTATTTTGTACAAAACCTAACAAAACAAGGCTTTTCTTTAACATACTTCTCATTTAGCTTAACACTTTTTGTAAATCCTGCTTATTTTTACTCAAGATTTGGCAAATTTAGACATGCATCAATATACAACAGCTTGGTAGTAGCAGAAACCTGTACATTTCTAGGAAAATAATCACATCAGATTAGTAGATAAACTTCAGACACAAGTCTGCTTGCGTAAGGCCAATGATAAATTTGTTGCTTCAAAAACCTGAACAGGCTCACACCTTAGTAAAATGAATGCTTCCTGGTAGCAGAGAAAATAGGTGAACTTCAACTTCCTAACGCATCAAACGCCAAGTAATACTGTCGGCTGCTACTGTTCTGAATATTAGATTTCTGTAACTTTTCTTTTTGAAAACAGGATCAGTGTCTCATCTGGATCCAAACTATCATAATATCGGTTAATAAAGATGTCTGCTTTACTTTCAGCCTGCTTTAATCCAACCGCATAAATACGCCTTTTAATGCCTTGTATAAATTCCTCCAATGAAGAAAATACATCAATTTAATACAGTCATGGTAATGCACCATAAGAAATATTTTCTATATTGTAGCTGATGGTAGCTTAAAGCAGGCTGGAAGTAAAGCAGAATGTGCCATAAGGCGCATTCTGCTTTACTTTCAACCTGCATTAAGGGTTCACCTGTCTTCAAATTTAGAAAAGGTCCATGGGGTAATGGGTTAAATAGTGATTTGTCTTCAAAACTAGAAACAGATTATAGAATAAAGGGCTACGAAACGTTCACCTGTCAGAACATGTAGCCTTTATGCTTTAAGCAGCCACCTGTCAGGACATTCAGTCAAAATGCTTTAGGATGCACAAAGATTTTTCTACAGCTCAGATAGAAGCATCTAAAGTACCCGTAATTTTTATGAAGAATAGGTAAAAGTCTGTAAAGGATTGTGAGATACTGTTACATATAATTGGAAATATTTGATCGGAAAAATATGATGCACCCCCCCCCCCCCCCCCCCCCCACACACACACGCACACTGATAGCATTAGATTCTAAATAGTAAATACCACCTGATACATAATAAACACCCCAGAATCATGACAAGGTCTTTCTAACCTGAATATGCAGGAACCGTATTTAAATATTTTGCAAACAGCTTAAAGCAAGATCAGAGGACTCCTTCAGAAGCCCTTTGATCTGGGTTTACACTTTTTTCATTGTCTAGAAACAGCCAACAATATAGACTGGTCACTTTTCAAAAGCGAAATGGTCCATTTGACAATTTTAGCGCAGCTTGAAAACGCAGGTATTTCAAAAAACTAAAATCTTTATTTCTGTATTAAACCCTATGGTGTCACTACTCATTAGAATCGTCTTGAACAGACGATTCTAATGAGTTGTGACACCATAGGATTTGAGTGATTTTTTGGATTTGTTGAGTTTACTCCATCTTACCTTGAGCCCAGTTTTAGCATAGTAAAGGGTGTAATGTGTTTAAATGCACTGACATGTATCTGATCCCCCATCCTCATCTAAAACTAATACAATTTATTATAACTATTACTGTTGTTATGGCAGGAGGCTCTTAAGGGAGACATTTCTCCATGAAACCGAAATTGTGGTTGAAAGTCGGATAGTTAACTCTTTCAAGATTGAGAGAAAACAGACATCTGCTAAACAAATGTTGTCTGCTCAAATTCTGAAACAAGTTTAATATTTTTCTTATATATTCAGAGACAGAATTGGGTTGACTAACAGTGTAGAACCAGTTCAGGTTCCATAGCTTGTGAAGTTTGGTCAGGAGCTATACTGTTTACAGAAGTCTTTGAATCAGGTTTTCAGTGATGAAATGGTTAATCTTGTGATGGAGGGAATATCTTTTTTTTGGTTCGAAGATTTGGCTACCTATCAGGCTATTGAGGATCGCTGGCTACGAGCAGAAGCATTTTGATAAGAAATGCCAGAAATTTAGTTGGAACTCTTACAGTGCTAATCGGTGATTTTGTCCTTCAATTGCAAACAGTAAGGATCCAGATCAGATGCAGGGTAACTTTAGTTTCTGATCAGGATCCAAACACTTTTTACAAGATTATAATTCTGGTTAATTTCACATTAATTTTAGAAATTTCAGCAAAAGACATTTTCGAAATTAGGAGACATATTAATACAGTATTTAATGGGTTAGAGTGCATGGGCAGTTTGTATGTTGTATAAACTTATACCCCACAGTGAGCTGGGGTATAAACTTAAATAACACATGGTAGTTCTATATTAAAGTGATTGATATAACAGAAGTGTTTAATGGCCACTGTACAGTGAACACAATTTTCGGAGGTATGAATTACTCCCGTACAGATGTTTTGAATAATCGATGGATTTTAATGTGAACAATTTTAGGAATAGCACGGAGACTATAATCTTTGCAAATGTTCATCAATGACAATGAAATGGTACTTTAACCCTTTCTATGCAGGGATCAAGCATATAGTTTGCAAACAGTGTAGATCCTGATCAGAGGGCTCCGTAAGGAGCCCTCTGATCAGGGTCTACACTGTTTGTTCAACTTTTATTTATCTGAAAAACTTACTAGAAAAAGCACATTTCCTAAAAGCAGAATAATAACTGGTCATTTTTTTCGATTCTGGAATAGTTATTACAGAGTTCCAGATAAGGGGAGTATCTCAAAAACCAAAATCTTTATTTCTGGATTAAACCCTATGGTGTCACTACTTATTAGAATCGTCTCAAAGAGACGATTCTAATAAGTAGTAACACCATAGGATTTGATGCTAAAATGAGTGAGAAAATATTTGATTTGTTCAGTTTACTCGTTCTTATCTGGAGCCCTGATTTAATATGGAAAGGTTCAGCATAGAGAGTGGTTAAAGTGCAGGTGAACATGCAACTGGCATTGGATTTTGAAGTTTGGCGGGACAGATAGACTAGGGGGGATGGGAACATTACATTACGTATCAATCTCGTCTCGATCAGTGCAGACTATCTAATGTAGTAAAGTCACAACTGAATATCAAGATTGATAAACAGGAACTAAATGATCTTTACGTTGGCAAATGTCGGATGAAGCCTCGTTTTAGTACCTATAGCTAGGTACCTGGAATATGCAAAATATTAGTGGCATAAGAGCTCTGCCACAAATGCATGCCAGTAGGTTCTCCGGTTGGCCTGTCTGGGGTCACTTTAGGGGCCGCCAGCACTCCAATTCAAGGGAATATGCCGGGAGGGATCGAGCTAAGGAACAAGAACGCTCAGCTTCTAAAGACGCTAAAGATAAAGACTCGGACGATGAGGTATTATAATACTTTATCTTAACTAGATAGCACATCCTTAGAAACGGCACATAAACATTTCATGTACAGTCAATCATATAGTAAGCGACCATTGAAATAGAAAAACATTGTCTTTAGGACAGATGGCTGCTTAAAGCAGGACAAGGTCAATACAGAATAGAGCTTTATGCATAACTTTATCCTGCATTAAGAGGTCACCTTTCTTTATAGATCACCATTTTTAACTCTTTCCTCCCTTAAACTTTAAATGGAAAATTCCAGTTTCCATTTTAGTCTAGTACATTTCTGACTTTTAAGGGATGTTTTTGTCAATGTTTGGCATTGTGACAAACAGTGAAGAACCTGATCAGAGGGCTCCTTTCGGAGCCCTCTGATCAGGGTCTTCACTGTTTGCATAGGACAAGTGTACTATTCACATGTACACTGTTTGAAAAGCACGCCTATATGTGGGACTAGGGCACAAAGAGTTAATCATTCAGTGGTTGCTGTATACATGTTTGATGTAGCTATGTCTCACATCACGTCTTGATGGCAAGATTTCCTTGCATGATATGCAATAAACATGTTTTTTTCTTCTTGCATGCCCTAAATAATCTGTCTTTTAAAGAAACGATGCTTTGTTTGTTTTGTTTTGTTTTGGGGTCTTACATCCCTATAATCATGAGGTCATTTGGAACGGGACCTGTCTGTTTGTATTTAGACATTGTTTTGTATTGAAAGATGGTTACAGCAAGAACAACAACCAGATGGCAAACAAAGAAAGTTAATGATAATTACAATTGTGACTCGAGAAACCATGTGGAGGTCTAGTGGTTATGCTATTAGTCCTTAAAACAGAAGTTTCGAGTTTGAACCCCATGTCACAGTTGTATTTATTGGTAACTTTCTTTGTTTTCAAACACATTGTATCTTTGTACTAATGTAGGTTATTATAGACTTTACATTACATGTCATGACCGTTTATTTATAACAGGTGAGACGCTTAACTCATACATTGACATGTTTTGAAAACAGTCTAGACCCAGATCTGATCTAGGTCTACATTGTTTTCTTATACAAGCTGTGTGACAGGTGTCATAGTAATTTTGTGAAAATGTTTTTGTTGTGTTACTTATTAGCCAATAGTTTCAATAGTTCAAATGATAAGATGTTCAAAGAAGGTAGAGTTCTATATACATGAATATTTAGATGATAGATGTTCATTGTGGGCGGAGTTTCTACATGAATATTCAAATTGATAGATGTTCATAGTGGGCAGAGTTTTAAACATACATGAATATTCAAATTGATAGATGTTCATAGTGGGCAGAGTTTTAAATATACTTGAATATTCAGATGGAAGATGTTCCTAGTGGGCAGGTTTTTTTACATGAATATTCAGACAATAGATGTCCATATAGTGGACAGAGTTTTATAAACATGAATATTCAGGTCATAGATGTTCATAGCGGGGAGTTTTATATACATGAATATTTAGATGATGGATGTCCATAGTGGGTGGAGTTTTATATACATGAATATTTAGATGATGGATGTCCATAGTGGGTGGAGTTTTATATACATGAGTATTCAGATGACAAATGTCCATAGTGGGTGGAGTTTTATATACATGAATATTCAACAGGGTTAACCACTTGTAACATCATAGAGGATACTCATCAAAAGAATAGAACAATTTCTAAGATTAGCTGAATGCATTTGGCACATTGTATGACATTTCTCATCAGGTTGTGCAGTCTGTGTTTTCTCTTATTCACAAATTACAAATCAGCATTACATCACCCGCAGATAGTAAAGAGAAGCTTTAACCCATTACCCCCATTGCCTTTTTTCCAGTTTTGAAGATAAGTGACCGCTAAAAGCAGGTTGAAAGTAAAGCAGAATGCGCCTTAAGGCACATTTTGCTTTACTTTCAACCTGCTTTTAGCTACAGCCTGCTGTGATATATGAAATATTTTCTTATTGAGCATATTCATGTCTGTATAAAGTGGAACTATTTTCTTCAATGAAGGAATAAGTTAAAGGTGTTAAAAAGGTGTATTTATGGGGTAATGGGTAAAACTCTAATATGATCTGTATGTCATGAGACTACTCTTTCCTTGGTAAAACACTTCCTTATTCTACTATCCAGTGTAAGAGTTCATAATATGATATATAGTTATTTACAGTATGCCAAGTTTATTAAATATAAATCTAGCAGAAGAAGCTTTAAGATGACGGTACTTATTACTATAGCATTACTAACCAAGTTGGACTGTGATTATACAGTTAGTTACTTTACCATCCAGGTCATAGGACAATGCCCAAGAGAGGATAACTTCAGATACTGAAGTCCCACTATCTTTAACCCTCTTTGGCCGCACTCCAGATAAGAGGCAGTATAGTTAATATTTTCAACATTTTCTACTTTATGTCCCCATAAAACCATATGCCCTGACAACTCATTAGAATTGTCTTAGAGCAAATCACTTATATATTATAACTATGATGATTAAGGCAGAATAATGCTTAAAGCAAGATGAAAGTCAAGCAGAAAGCTTTTTGCTTGACTTTCTTCTTGCTTTAAGCTGCCACATGTAATCAAAATGGATTGACGCAATGCAGTACCATAAGTATGTCCCTATTTCAGCAGTGACATATTAACTCATTATTCCTTGAAACTTTCAATGGACATTTCAAGTTAACAATAAAGGGTTGTTTTTTATGATAAATTGCAAAATGACAAATAGTGAAGACCTCCTGCAGGAGCCCTCTGATCAGGGATTTACAACTGTTTCCATAGGACAAGTGTACTCTTCACATAAACACCTTTGGTAAAGGATGCACTAGGGCTCAAATGAGTTAAAGCAAAATAAAACTAGAAACAGGCTATGGGGTAAAGGGATTTAAGTTGACGATAGGTAGGACACAGCTGAATTAATGCGTTGAAAATTATAATATGAAAGAAACTTCTGCAAATACTTTTGTCATGCATCAAGCAGTCACCTTTCTTTATGATCTCCATGACAAATTATTGAGCACAAGTTTGATTGTCAAAAAGTGCTGCATCCACTTGAATGCACCTTCAAGAAAATACTTCAGGAAAAAGACAAAACTTCATTGATCCAAGCTTAGTTTCATTTTTCATTGTAATCTCAGCTACTGTAGGACCTAGGTGATTTATGGCTTCCAACAGTTGGATTAAGATTACACCATAGAAACTCAGTATTCTAACCTGTCTAAACTGTCTGCTAGTTCCACATAATATATTGATATCAAAGGACTGAAGGTCTTGACTACTGCTATCAGAACGTTTGAACAAGTGTACACAGTTCTGATGGGACAAGATATATCAGTATTATTTTTTGTTTCATACACTTCCACCAAGATGAAAGGCAAACAAAACTTTCTATTCTGGGATCCAGTATAATATTATATATACAGTTTACTAACAGAGCACTCCTTCAGAGTTTTCTGTTTTGCCTTTATCTTACTTTATAACATGCCACCTGTATTTGACACTATCAATGAATCATCATTTGAGTGCATATTTCAGGAGAGTTACAACTTACATACTAAAGGAAGGAATTCCACTATATAAGATACATGACTGTATCTAATAAGGTGGTTCTTTTCTGCACACTTTAGTAACAACGTTTCAACCAATAGCAAGACACAAGACATCCTTTACAATAGATTCTTAGACAATGCAAACATTGTAGACCAAAAGCTAAATCTTATCAGAGTATTGTTTGGATAGGAAATATTCAAGCAAAATTTTAATGATGGATTTTAACCATTTTCTTTGATGTTAAGGTATACAGGTAAAGAAGAAAGCTCCATAAAGCATCTACCTGCTTTATTTTCACCCTGCATGATATAGTCTCCTGTCTGTATTTAGGAAGGGTTTCCTAGCTATAGCCCTTTACCAGACCAAGGAAGAAGCATAGACAGAAAGGATTGATGGTGCAGAAACACATCACCTCAGAGATTTTGATTTGTTTGTTTTTCAAGATGAAACAAATCTTCCCCTTTGACCACCCAATTTATTGTCTTCTATAACCCTTTAACTGCCACAATATCACTTGATCCAATACTATTACCCAAACGGTTTGTTGAAATTTTGACTTTAGAAACTGTTTAACGATAAAGTATCTATAAGACTTGACACAAAAAAGTTTGGATCCAGATCAGGCCCACGTTTAGTGGGCCTGATCTATATCCAAACTGTTTGCAAAATCTTTCATACAGTTTTTCAATGTTTAACTCTTTGCATGCTAGCGACTGATATAGCAGCCACAGGCATAACCTTTGCAAACGGTTTGGATCCAGATGAGACGCCGCGTAACGCGGCGTCTCATCAGGATCCAAACTGTTTGTCATTCTGACATTGAATTTAAAAGAAATTTCGAAAAATTCTAATTTTAGAACAGAAGCAGACACAATTGTGCAGACGAAAAAATTACCCAGCATGCAAAGAGTTTAAGAGTTAATACTGCAGTGGATTCAGGATGGTCTGTACCTAATGTTGGCCTTCTAGACAGTAGTGGTGATCTTTCATTTGATTGTGTGTATTGGATTTTCTGTTCTGTCGATTTCAATTCTGATGTCGATATATAAATTTCGTCAACAGCTTCACATACCATTGATCAAAATACTATGTCAGACAGATATTCCTTACGAAAGTCACATTCTTGTACGAAGAAGAAACTGGCCATTAACACTGTACTATATATATATAGTCTGTTTTTAAAGTTTTAAGTTGTATTCTGCTTTACTTTCAACTTGCTTTAAGCTTGTAAACATATGTTTTAAATCTTTTCAATGCAGGAACATTTTGTTTTTAGACCTTTGGCAATAAAGTATTTATCTATCATAGGCTAGGTAACTTGGCAAAAGACACTTAATTAGGTTGCAAAGGTCAAGGTCATAGACATCAAATGTAATGGAATGTAACATTCAGTGCTCAATGAAGATCATAATGTATATTATGTTACCTCGACCATAGTGGCAGTTCTATGTCCACAACTGACTTAATTCAAAAACGTAACCTAGGTAACCAAGTTCAAGGTCATTAAGCTGTTGCGTGATGCAATATGCTGTAAGCATTGGAAGTTGCATGATCCTAGTTCTACAAAAGCTTGGTTTTATGTAAAGTATGAACATAAGAACAGAGGTAACACTATAATGCCCAACGTTTTAGTTAAATATCTACAAAATGACAGCAAATATGAAAACGTCTGATAAATGAGCCAAACAGGTTGTGAGCTGACAGATTTTTGTTCACAGGTTGTGTATGTATTGCTGATCAGTTCAGCCATCTCTGGTATTCCAATTTTTTTGTGAGTTCCCCTGTCTGCCCCTGTCAGGTTATATGTACAGTTTAATTGACCTTTGAAAACCAAATCCAGTCCAAAACGTTTGGTGTAGGTGCTTTCCATGTTTAGAGAAGATTAGCAGTCATTCAAAAGTAGTAGAAATTGCAATTTAAACCTTTCCCCCATAGCTTTTTTTCAGTATTGGAAACAGCTAGTTGCTAAAAGCAGGCTGAAAGTAAAGAAGAATGCTCATCTAGTAAATCTAACATCTTAATGCTTGCACCAAACCCTATGTTGTGACTACTCATTAGAATCGACGCATTGCGACGATTCTAATGAGTGGTCACATCATAGGGTTTGGTACAGGCATAATGGAGAAAACACTGAAAAAACGTAATCTCTTATCTTGAGCCCCACTTTTGTATCTCTCTCTCTCTTACACTTGTCTTCTTTCTCACTCCTCCTTCCTTTTTTCTTTCCATTTCTTGACCTAGATTACCTGTACACCTGATCCTTAATTTCACTTTCTACCTTTTTTACAGGTAGTGTACATGCTTTTTGTACCCTTTGACTCCATTAATTGTATCTATGAATCTCTGTGTTCTCTGTATCTAGTCTCTTTGTCTTGCCGAGGCTATTACTAATTCATGATCATTGTTACCAACAGGCAGGTGTATGTGTTTGTTTCATTAGCTTATGACAGCAGGTAACACTGCCTTTCATTATTGATAAGCCTATGAGGGTATGTAATGTAATGTGCCACTCTAAGGGCTTTTCCCCCACTCCACGTACCCCAGAGCTAACAACCCTAGAATTATGTATAAGAAACTTATGACAATGACACAGTGCCTTCATTACCATAAAGTACTCGAGCTCTACAAGAATCTCTCTACCAGTAGAATTTAAATTCTTACAGTTGAAAAAATTAAAACCCTAGTGCCTTAACTCTTTCCTCCCTGAAACTTTAAATGGACAATTCCAGTTTCCATTTTAGTCTAGTCCATTTCTGACTTTTAAGGGTTGTTTTTGTGAATGTTTGGCATTATGACAAACAGTGAAGACCCTGATCAGAGGGCTCCTTTTGGAGCCCTCTGATCAGGGTCTTCACTGTTTGCATAGGAGAAGTGTACTATTCACATGTACACTATTTGAAAAGCACGTCTATATGCGGGACTAGGGTTCAAAGAGATAACTTCTACAAATTACAAGTAAAGTGCTCCAATCTCAAAAGCTGGAACCCCTTAGCAATTATCACCAAATAAGCACCTTTGGAATGTACATTACTATTTACATTTTCACTTTTTTGTGCAATCCTTAGTATTGGTGAACATATCATGTACATTTTCATGTGTATGCATTATTTGTCATAGATTGCATTACATATGTATGCATTAATTTTGTATTGCAATGTTATGCCACTTTTGCCAAAATAAAATCAATTGGTCAATCAATACTCCAGACCCTGTTTCCAGTTTTGAAGACAAGGGTTCACTTAAAGCAGGTTGAAAGTAAAGCAGAATGTGCCTTAAGGCACATTCTGCTATACTTAATTTCAACCTGTTTTAACTCTTTCCTCCCTGAAACTTTAAATGGACAATTCCAGTTTCCATTTTAGTCTAGTCCATTTCTGACTTTTAACCCTTTCCCCAATAGAAGCGCCTTTTAGCGGATATGATTTATTCATCCGCTGAAGAAAATAGTTCCAATTTAATCAGTAATAAATATGAATTATAGGGAATATTTTCCATATTATAGCACATGATAGCTTAAAGCAGGCTGAAAGTAAAGCAGAATGCGCCCTCAGGCGCATTCTGCTTTACTTTCAACCTGCTTTAAGTAGTCACCTATCTTAAGTACTAGAAATAGGCTATCAGGTAAAGGGTTAAGGGTTGTTTTTGTCAATGTTTGGCATTATGACAAACAGTAAAGACTCTGATAAGAGGGCTCCTTTCGGAGCCCTCTGATCTGGGTCTTCACTGTTTGCACAGGACAAGTGTACTATTCACATGTTCACTGTTTGAAAAGGACGCCTATATGCGGGACTAGGGTTCAAAGGGTTAAGCTATCATGCATCTCCTTGAATATAGAAAACGTTTCTTTTGTTAAATGTTCATGACTGTATCAAATAAGTATCTATATAGAGTAAAGGGTTATTCACTGTATGTAAAGGGTTAAGTACAGGTTGTAGCTCCTTTTAAGAGCTTTCTGCATTACTTTCATGTTGCAAATACCAATGTCATTAATGAGTATGTCCCTTTCAGACCCGATAAAAAGTGACCATTTAAAAGAAACGTTTCTGAGAATATGACACAATATCCTCTCAGATTTAACGTTGCCCATGTTAAAATAACTTTGGAAAACCTGCCTCTGAGGAAAGAAAAACAAGAGTTGAGTTCACAACTAAAACAGATCTCTTAAGCAACTTGAGATTATTCAGATTAAACCATCTGTTTAACCCTTAACATTCCATCATACAGCTACTTCAAATTCAATCTGTTATCTTTTAAACACTTAATTGCTGCAATATTGCCTGATCTAACAATTATGAATTTTTAAATTCACCTAATGATGAGTATCAACCAGTTTGACAAATCAGACAATGTGCTTTGTGGCATCTGATCTGGATCCAAACCACATTGCATTAACAAGTCAAACTGTGATTGGCAGGCACTCAATGTTCTAATCTTGTTTTTACATCTTTTTAACTATGAAGTAACCAATATAAAATAGTTGAACATTTATTGCTTTCTGATCAGACACACAGTTACCCAGCATCTTATCTGGATGCACAATGTTTCCAAAGGCTGATCAAATTATGTTTTGGTTAATGCTAACAATATAGCAAAACCAATTTATGTCTCTCCGAAAATATGGGGATCTAACAATAGTCATACTCCTGCTTAACCCATTACCCCATAGCCTGTTTAAAGTTTTCAAAAGAAGTTACTACTTAAAGCAGGTTGAAAGTAAAGCAGAATATCTGCTTTAAGCAAATATCTGCTAGAGTATAGGCAATATTTCTGATAGTACATATATAACCATACAGTGGAACTATTCCTCAGTAAAAAAGCGTATTTATGGGGTAACAGCTTAACCCTTTCCCACATAGCATGTCTCTAGTATTGAATATAGGTGTCCACTTAAAGCAGGTTGAAAGTAAAGCAGAATGCGCCTTAAGCGCATTCTGCTTTAATTTCAGCCTGCTTTAAGCTATCATCTGCTAGAATATAGATTTTTTTTTGTATGAAACATATTTATGACTGTATAAATTGGAACTATTTTCTTCAGTGAAGGAATAAACTTAATGCGCTAAAAGGCGCTTCTATGGGGGAAAGGGTTAAGAGCAGCTTTCTGTAAGTATATGTACTTTCATCCTGCATTTAAGCAGCAACCTTTTTTATAAATACATTTTATAAAATATTATCTTGTTTTATGTGCTGCAAACTGTGATTCTGTCTTCACATGTTCCTATACTGAATTGTTATTGTACACAGAATTCACTATAAAACTTGAGCTACAGTCAAACCGCAATAACTTGTACTCATTTTAGTCAAATTCCATCGTATTTCTTTGCTTCAAATTTGACATTTCTAGACGAGTTGAGTCAAACTTACCCATATTTCAAAGTTAAAACGTGGCTTAGCCACGTTTTAACTTTGAAATATGGGTATGTTTGTTTTAGGCAAATTCCAGTCATCAAGATGGGACTGTATTAATTTCAACAGTTATGTCTCTATGATATCAGATAAGTCTGCATTCAACACACATACTTAAATCAATACAATAATTTTACATAACCCTACCCACACATATGAATGCAGATAAGCCATTAATGCACAAAGTTATCATTTTGATTTATTTTCGCTGAAAATTTCTGCATCAAACGGGACGCTGTGTGTTTTATCTTCTTCTCAATCTGATGGGTAAATAATTGGGCTTTCTAAATACTGGTCTTGAAACTTTTCCTTACAGCAAAAGCTGTGTTCGGCCGGGGAAAAAACTTCGCTGAAGACAGTAGCTTCCGTATAGTGCAATAATGCAGAAAGGTGTTTTCGACAATACCTTTGCCCTACCTTAAGAGCTGCTGTATACAAGATTTTCAAAACTGCATTACTTTCAGCCTGCTTTAAACTACCGACTGCTAGGATATAAGAACTGTTTCTTAGTACATATGCATGACTGTATAAAGTATTACTCACAAACAAAAACTATGTCACCTGATGTGACCATGATCTCTAAAATCTAAATGACCTTGACTTTTGTTTGAATGAACCAACATGAACTGAGCACAAGACTTTTTTGAATTGAGTACACATGCATAATATGAAGTCTCTATCACATGTAGTTCTGGGAGCTATGGGAAATGATAAATTTAACCTATTTGACCTATAAATGACATTGACCTTCGTCAGACATTACCTAATTCGTACTGAGTTCAAGAGGATCTCCACTTGATTACAAATGCCAAATATAATGTCTCCAATGTAAAGTTTTGTTTATTTTACATTTAAATGACATCTTAATGACCTTGACTTTTGTCTGACATAACCAAACTTGTACCGAGATCAAGAGCTTCTTGAGTTCAGTACACAAGGCAAATATGAAGTCTCTATCACATGTAGAAGTAAAATTATAATGGCCAATGTAAAATTCAGTCTATTTGATCTACAAGTGACCTTGACCTTTATTGGACATGGCTTAACTCGTACTGGGCTCATGCTAGAGCTTCTTGAGTTGAGTACACATGCCAATTGTAATGTCTCTTTTACATGTAGTTCAAAAGCTATGGCAAATGATAACCCATTACCCCATAAAAACAACTTTTTATGCCTTTAATTTATTCCTCCATTGAAATATTTTCTATGTTCTGGCAGATTGTATCTTAAAGCGGGCTGAAAGTAAAGCAGAATGCGCCCTAAGGCGCATTCTGCTTTACTTTCAACCTGCTTTAAATGGTCACCTGTTTTCAAAACTAGAAACATGTTATGGGGTAATGGGTTAAAGTTATGTAGCAAGAAAGACAAACAGACAAACAAAAACAATATGCCTCCGATTCAAGTCGTATGGGGGCATTAAGTACATTTCCAGTTTCCAGGATAGAAAGGAGACGGCTTCCATTTCTCCGAAAAAATGACAGTTTGGAAATCTTAGGATTTTTCATGATCAAATTACGCTGCAGGTAGCAGACTACTGGTTGACAGTAGCTCGAACAGACGTCCTCCAGAGAGCAAAATATAATTGATGTTGTGTCATACTTTCAAAATTATTTCTCAACGTTCTCTTCAACAAATGAGGTTCATAAGAATCGTAAGGATTTGTCTACTCCTTTGAACATAGGAAAGCCACTAACTGGCATTTGTTAATAGTGTAGGCACAGATCAGTAAGCAGTCGGGACCTTCTAATATGACCAGGATCTGTGCTAGTTACTATTTAGAATATTTTCAGTAAAATATTTATTTTTTAGCGGATTAAGCTTGATTTATTCACCATTCCAAAATCTTCCATTACAAAATTTCAACAGAAAAGGGTTTACCCCTTACTGTGCAACAACAAAGTTTACATCAGGGCTCCAGATAAGAGGGAGCATACCAAACATATCCAACATTTTCTCACCTATTTCAATATCAAATCCTATGGTGTTACTACTCATTAGATTCGTCTCGAAGAGATGATTCTAATGAGTTGCAACATCATAGGGTTTTACACAGAAATAAAGATTTAGTTTTTGAAATACTTTCCTTATCTCGGACTCTGTTACATCCAATGTAGACCTTGATCAGAGAGCTTTACAGAGAAACAATTTGTCTGGAAAGTATGTCATACATTGAATATTGCAGGGACACATTACATCAGAGACAATATGAATTGCTTAATTGATTTGTGAAAAACATACAGTTAATTTTGAAAGTGAACATAGTAAAGGTTAAAGACTGCATAAGCTGCTGCACCGCAAGCTGATGGCATTTGGCAAGAAGTCATAACTAATAGAGCACTGAAAACACACTTCAACCCTGCTACTGGGTGGGACACAAGTCTATGCATCCTTTGAATACAGTGCAGAACCTGATCAGTGGGATGCTACAGGAGCTTTCTGATTAGCTTCTGCAATATTTGTTTCAGCCTAGAAACAGCCCTATAAATCAATATAAACTTGTTATGTTTCAAAAGCAGAAAAGTCCATTTCATATATTGGACTCTTCGAGACAATTCTAATGAGTAGTGACACCATAGGGTTTAAAGCAGAAATAAAGATTTTAGTTTTCCATTTAATACTCCCCTTATCTGGAGCCCTGCATGATGCATCTGCCAAGAAACATCAGAAGCAAATAAAATTCACCTCTGATTGGAATATAAACTGTTTGATACTGGAAAAATTGTAAGTTCCTTGAAAACTTTTCCCTGATAGTATCTGGCTACGGACAGTGGTTTCAAGAGAAGCAAGAGGTTATCAGACCCATAAATGTTTTATCAAAGCCCCCAATTTCACACAGCAGGGCCAAAGCACCATGGAATCTGATGGATGAAAAACAGCCCACAAAATGAAGTTGATGAATTGATTCTTGTCGATTTTCATACACCAGTCAATTAGATTTTCTCCAAACACTCAATATTTCCCTTGTTGACCTTCTTACATACTGATTGACAATTACAGACAGTTCGGGATCAAGATTCCCTACCAAATACAGCAGAACCCCTCTATTGGGACCACTAGAAATTTTAAGAAGGCTTATTGATTGTACTTTTCTAGTATTGAATACAGGAGGTCATTTACAGCATGCTGATAGCAAAGCAGAATGCACCTTTAGGCACATTCTACTTTACTTATACAGACAGCTTAAACATCATTCTGCTAGAATATAGAAAATATTTCTTATGATATATATTCATGACTGTATAAATTGTAACTATTTTCTTCAGGGAAGGAATAAATTAAAGGCGTCAATAGACAGGGCTCCAGATAACAGTAGTTTTTCAAAAACTAAAATCTTTATTTCTGCATTAAACCCTATGGTGTTACTACTTGTTAGAATCGTCTCTACAAGACGATTCTAACAAGTAGTAACACCATAGGATTGGTGCTGAAATGAGTGAGAAAATAATGAATTTGTTCGATTAACTTCCTCTTATCTGGAGCCCTGCAATAGAGGTATTTACAGGAATAATTGTGTAATTAAATAAGGAAGGATACCGTCTTATCCACTGCATTAGAGATGAAAGCTATCAATGGTTGTGCTGCAGATAACGCAGAGAGCAATTTTCCACCCTGGTAAAGATGGGGGGAGAGTACCTGGCATAAACTAATCCCACTCGGATGACAGACTAGTGGCAGACACTTGCCAATTACAATAACTAGGAAATCAAACCAAGGCATACATTGCCTGTATATATCTCATGCCAGACAGTAACATGCTAAATGTCATATTCCTGTGAAGACAATTCAGCCTACTACTGTTCACTGAACATAACCCACTACCCCATAAATATGTCTTTTAATGCCTCTAATGAGCAAAACAGTTCCAATTTATACTGTCACAAATAAAAATCAAAAGAAATATTTTCTATATTCTAGCAGATAATAGCTTAACGCAGGCTGAAAGTAAAGCAGAATGCGCCTTAAGGCGCATTCTACTTTACTTTCAACCTTCTTTAAGTGGTCACATACCTTCAAGAAACAGGCTATGGGGTAATGGGTTAATAGTCTTTCCTGCACACCTGACTGCCTATTCAGACATGATACCTATATCTTATTACCAGAAAAAGATTCAATTTCTATTTTGTTTTGCCAGACATAATGTCTATTTCCTATTTACAGACATATAGCGCCCATTTCCAAATACCAATACCAGAACAAATGTCTATGTTGCATTACCCATGACATAATATACCGTTTAAGTTATCATGCACAATGCTTTTATCTTGTCATCAGGTTTAATATCTTCCATATTACCTTGTTACCATGTATAATGCCTACATCTTGTTATCATGCTTAAAAGTCTTATCTTGTTATCATGCATAAAAACTAGCTATATCTTGTTCAAAGGTATAAAGCCTATATCTAGTTACAAGGCATAAAGCCTAAATCTTGTTAAAAGGTATAAAGCCTATATCCTGTTACAAGGCAAAATATATGTATCTTGTTACAAGGCATAAAGCCTATATCTCGTTACAATTCAGGCTAATTAAATGCCTATAACAGGTTACAAGGTATAAAACCTATATCTTGTTACAAGGCATAAAGCCTTTATCATGTTACAAGACAAAAAGCCTTTATCTTGTTACAAGGTAAAGCATATTATCTTGTTACAAGGCAAAATGCCTACATCAGGTTACACTTTATAAAGCCTATATCTTGTTACAAGGCATAAAACCTTTATCTTGTAACAAGGTATTTTATAAATGATAAAGCCAACATGTTCATACCAGGCATAAAGCCTATATCTTTCTGCCAGGTATAATGCCTTTATTTTATATCAGAAACAATGCCTATGGTGTTGTGCCTGTATCTTGCCACCAGGCATACTGCCTTCATCTCAATACCAGGCAAAATGTGCATGTCCCATTAATGCATGATGCCTACCCAGGTATATCTTTTTAAGGCATAAACTTTTACAAGGCATAACGTCTACTTTCTGTAACAAAGAAGCAAAGAGCATATATTTTCCAGAAAACTACATGTATGGACTTGAAATATTTGTGAATATTTGTGAAATATTTGTGTATACCTGTCTGACAAGTCTAGGGTTCCAGATAAGGGGAGTAGTTTGAAAACTAAAATCTTTATTTCTGCTTTAAACCCAATGGTGTCACTACTCATTAGAATCGTCTCGAAGAGACGATTCTAATGAGTAGTTACACCATAGCATTCGGTGCTGAAATGAGTGAGAAAATGTTGGATTTGTTCAGTTAACTCCCGCTTATCTGCATGGAGCCCTGAGGTCTTTGACAAAATGGATCAGTTACACTGGCTCTAACATAATGATAAATATTAATGTTGCCACAGCCTCAACCTTTTAATGTCAATCAAAGTGTTAAACCTCCCTTCAAACCAATACTGAAAACTATTGCAAACAGATAAGACCAAAGAAATTAGGTCTTGTGAACCCATTACCCCATAAATAGATCTTTTTATGCCTTAAATTTATACCTATTTAAACAGTCAAGAATATGTATCATAAGAAATGTTTTCTATATCCAAGCATAATGTTAGCTTAAAGCAGGCTAATATATACCAGAATGTGCCTGAAGATGCATTCTGCTTTACATTCAACCTGCTTAAGGAGGTCACCCGTCTTCAAAACTAGAAATAGGAAGTGGTAATGAAAAGGGTTACAACTAGAGTAAAAGTGTCATATGGTAAAGACAATATAATACATTTTGTGATAAAGATTTTACAAGGTGTGTGAAAGGACATGTTTTTCCTCAACAAATGCAGATTAAAGTCAATTGAAAACATTTTAAAACAAAACTGACGTGTTGTATATTTCATTGCCCTAGGTTTCATTTAGACAGGAAAGAAGCAGGGCTCAAGATAAGGGGAATATTTCAAAAACTAAATTTTTTTAATTTTGCATTAAACCCTATGGTGTCACTACTCATTAGAATCGTCTCGAAGAGACGATTCTAATGAGTAGTAACATCAAAGGAGTTGGTGCTGGAATAAGTGAGAAAATCTTGAATTTGTTCAGTTTACTCTCCCCTTATCTGGAGCCCTGAAGAAGAATGTCTTTACAACAGATATAGCTCTCCCCATTAGAGAACCACATGGAAATATAACCCTTCTCTTGTACCTATGTTACCTACTTACTTCAACAAATAGAAAATATTGAGATTGAGATTCAGAGAAACTTGCAGTCTGATCTAGATCCGAACATTTTGAAACTCAGATTGTATACTCGCAGTCATACGGAAGGACAAGTCACCTTCAGCAGTATTGATTGTTATTTCGAAGAAGACAACTTGTTTCAGTTGAGAAGCAAACTGTCAATCTTGTATGATCGAAGTGAACATTCAGTGAAGTAGGGTGGACACAGGTAACTGCTTAATGCAGGATAGAAATAATGCAGAAAGCTCCTGTGAGAGCTTTCTGCATTATTTCTATCTTGCATTAAGAAACCATATGTATTAAAATTAAACTATTAAGCACTCCATACTAATCTATTAACCCTTTCCCCCATAGAAGTGCCTTTTAGTGCATTAAGTTTATTCCTTCACTGAAGAAAATAGTTCCAATTTATACAGTCATAAATATGTATCATACGAAATATTTTCTATATTCAAGCAGATGATAGCTTAAAGCAGGCTGAAAGTAAAGCAGAATGCGCTTAAGGCGTACGCATTCTGCATTACATTCAACCTGCTTTAAGTAGACACCTATATTCAATACTAGATAAGGCTATGTGGGAAAGGGTTAAGTGACTGCTTATTAAAGATTGACTATAATTAGACAAGACAAATGGCTCAGCGAGAGGGGAGTTCAAAGAATGTCAATCATATCTAAATGTACATTTGTCATTTGACACTTACTGCGTCAACAGTCTATCCCGTTTAATTGATTGACCAACTTTTTCTGAAAATCGTGTGTCATTGTCCGCTAATGGCTCAAAATATTGTTTTAAAACAAATGCAACCTGTGGGGTGTGTGATCGGATACTTAGCAAAACTTGGCAAAGACTTACGGCATTAAGACTAGTGCAAAATTCCGACAGTGTTATGAATGCAAAGAAATGGGGTTGTAGCATACTAAGAGTACCAGAAATACCATATTACTTTTCTAGCTCAACAGGGCTGCCATAAGTTGATTATAAAAATCCTAAGATTTCAAATTTTCAAACGCAATTTTACTAATCATACCTTTACCCCATAGCCTGTTCCTTGTTTTAAAGACACATGGCTGCTTAAAACAGGTTGAAAGTAAAGCAGAATGCGCCTTAAGGCGCATTCTGCTTTGCTTTCAGCCTGTTTTAAGCTACGATCTGCTAGGAAAAACCCCCCCGAATACTTAGGAAAATATGGAGAAATGGCAGCCCTGGCTCAACTACTACTACTATCTTCTCTTACATTGATAAGTCAATTACGGCTCCTGGCATGCACTCTGCATGTACACAGGAGCCCTACATGCATGCATGCCTCAGCAGACACATAGGTGTTAAAAGCATGTGACTTGTGCTGTTTACAACATGGGGACACTTTTCTACTTTCGCTTTGGCAATATATCATACTGGAGTGGATTGAGGTATAACAATGGAAGCATGGTAAAACAAGTGATCAAGTAGGAATAAAACTTTTCGTACACTACAACGCCGTTGTGCACATACTGCATTTAGTAATGTGTATATATATGTATGCTGCACTGCGAGATGTAATTTTTCAACAACTTCTGTGACTAGCTATTTAAGTCCACATGTCTAATGTTTACAATAGGGGGTGGTATACAAGATAGGAAAAACAAAAGAATATCCCAACGCCTATAAATCATTTGGCTGCTTGATAAGAACTGTATGATGTCAGGATTTTGATTAAGCGGCCTATGAGGATATCTTTACTTATGTGTCACAGAAACAATCAATAGCACAATGTGGAATGCAAAAACGCTGTTGCTTCCAACTTACCATATTTGCAGCCTTTGCTTAGTATAATGTAAACAAAAAATGTCCTTTCTAAAACGTCGGAAAAAAGTGAAATAAAAAATGAACTGACAATAAGAAATAAAAGTCATCGTCCGAATGATTCTACATGAAGCGGCGGCTAAAGTTCATTTTATATAATGTTCTTTCGTAAATAGGCAGGTTTGATCTTTCAGTGGAAAATTTGGATAAAAGGATACATCGAGGAAATAAAACAAGTGGTTACATCCCAAGGGGATTTATAAGTTAATAAAGTGTGTGTTTTTTGTTTGTATGTGGATCATAGGAAATAGTTACCATGGCGATGAGACTAAGTACCGGGCTTGGTGCAGCCCAGGGGGTTCAGGAGTCAGCCGGCCAGGTAGTTTCAACCTTCATGTATTTTTTAATTTCTTTTCTACCCCTTTCATGTTTTCTGCCCTATAATTCTCAATAAACCCTGATGTAACACTAAAACAGTACAACCCCTGCATCCCAGTCGTACAATCCGGGAAGCATGGACATCTTTACCCACTACGTACACTGCTAACAGCTTAATGGATTCTTCCTTTTTCCAAATAATGATCTGGGGCCCGTTTCATAATTTTTTTTACGACAAATGTTCTCGTAAGTCAGAATATAAAAGTATCAATTATTATTTATTTCTCCATCTAATCCTGTCTTGTGACATATTTTTGGAATCGTCTTGAAAAGACGATTCCAAAAAGATGTCACAAGACAGGATTAGATAGAGAAATCACAAATTAAATGTTTTTTAAAGTTTTGACTTACAACAACATTTGTCGTAAGAAGTTTTATGAAACGGGCCCCAGTTGACATATTTACTTTAGGGGAGGCTGTCAAAACATTATTTACAATATAGCAACCAGTGTAGACCCAGATCAGAGGGCTCCTTCAGAGCCCTCTGATCTAGGTCTGCACTGTTTGCGAATGATTATGTACTTAACTAAGGGTCAATGTTTCCTCCCCAGGGTTGCTATAAAACCCCTTGATCTACTCCTATCTATTAGCACCTAAAATGTCACTGCCTTTTCCAGATAAATGTAAATTGCATTTGAATGAAAGACTCATTCATGTGATACATACAGGGAACAGTTCTAAGCAAGATGTCATTAAAAGAGTTGCTCCATAGCTTCTGCTTTATTGTCATCCTCAATTAACAAATGTCAAAAAAGCTTTTCTGCTTTACATTCATCCTGATTATAGCTAAAAACAGCCCTGGATTCAAAGAAATATGTCACTTCTTATTTGAATGCATTTCTCAGAACAGGGTAGACATGTCCTTTGATGCACATGAAGATCAAGAAGTAAATGTGTGTCATATCCTGTATGTATAGGAAGGGCTCCAGATAAGGAAAAGTATTTCGAAAACTACAATCTTTATTTCTGCTTTAAACCCTATGGTGTCACTACTCATTAGAATCTTCTCGAAGATAATGAGTAGTAACACCATAGGATTTAGTGCTAAAATGAGTGAGAAAATGCTGGATTTGTTCAGTTCACGAACCCTTATCTGGAGCCCTGTATAGTAAAAGGTTATACTAATTTGGCTGTATACTTTTGATCTCCTCTCCAATATTGGTGCTGATTTGATATAAAACATAAAAACAACTGTCATAAAATTTCTAACATCCAGTTGTTTCAGAGCTAATCAGACTTTTTCTTTCATATAGACATGATCACAAGTAAAGAAAAATATATAGGCAATTTGTTCAAATATTTTTTTCAACAGCAATTTTTTTTGGTATTTTTTCTGCTAATGCTAAAGCAGGCTTAAAGTAAAGCAGACAGCTCTTTTGGGAGTTTTCAGCTTCAATTTCAAACCCCTTTCACACTTTACCCCATATAGGCCTGTTTCTCGTTTCGAAGACAGGTGAGCACTTAAAGCAGGTTGAAACTGAAGCAGAATGTGCCTTAAGGCGCATTCTGCTTTACTTTCAGCCTGCTTTAAGCTACCATCTGTTAGGATATAGAAACTATTTCATTTGGTACATACTTAACCCATTACCCCATAAAAACGCCTTTTTACGCCTCTTACTTATTCCTCCACTGAAGAAAAAAGTTCCAGGTTATACAGCAAAGAATATTGTACCAAAAGAAATATTTTCCATATCCTAGAAGATGGTAGCTTAAAGCAGGCTGAAAGTAAAGCAGAATGTGCCTTAAGGCACATTCTGCTTTACTTTCAACCTGCTTTAAGTGGTCACCTGTTTTCGAAGCAAGAAATAGGCTAAGAGGTAATGGGTTAAATATGACTGTATAAATTGGTACTATTTCTTCAGTGGAGGAATACATTTAATGTGCTATTGGGGAAAGGGTTATATAAGGTGGCCACCTAGCTGTCTTTAAAATTAGAAACAGACTTTGGGGTAAAGGTTGAAGATATATCTGGATCATGATTGAGCAGAAATTCTATGAATTTCAATTTTCGGTCAAATAGCAATCAGGTCTTAGAAAAATCTTAACTTGCAATAAGCTTGGCCTTGAGCAGGTTTTACTTCAGAAGAACTTGGAAAATTCAGAGCATGCAAACCTTTTTATGTACAGCAAGTAAATCATAAAATATAGGAAACCACAATACACATAAGAATAATAATAAGCTTAATTCCTTGCATGCTGGGTACTTTTTTTGTCTGCAACAATTGTGAATTGTCCGGCCTCTGGTAACTTTCAAAATTTCATTTCCAATCAGGGTCAGATTGTCAAACAGTTTGGATCCTGATGAGACGCCGCTTTAAGCGGCGTCTCATCTGGATCCAAACTGTTTGCAAAGGTAATCACTGTAGCACATATCCTAAGCTTGCATACTAAGAGTGGAAAAGACTTTGTCTCCAACTTTGATGACTTCTAAAATACATTATTGCCAATCCTCAACAGACAAAATGCCTTGCAGAAAGACTATTATGGTGTTCCAGGCAAATAGAAGCTTTCTGCTTCATTTTCACCTTGCTATAAGCATACGTCTACCTTTAACATTGAATATAGGCCTTGTTTTCTTGGGGGTTGGTTTTTTATGTGGCATCTCTCATCAAGGAATCATTCGAGCATCCAATCATAAGACATTTATCAGCAAACACAGAATATCATAAAGACGTACAGTCAAACTCGTCTTGAACAGACACTTAAAATATTATCAATTTGTGTACTCTAACTGAGGTCGTAGCTTATAACTTGACAAAAGTAAAGCAGAAAGCTCCTATAGTAGCTTTCTGCTTTATTTTTGTTCTGCATTAAGCATTAACCTTTTTAAATATCAGCTTTTGCAAAGAATGGTTATATACTTAAGACAAGTTGGATGTACTGTATGATTAATATAAAAATGTGTATAATGTCTATCTCTTACAACAGACTCCAGCTAAATGCAGGACAAATTAATGCAGAAAGCTCCTTTTAGGAGCTTTCTGCATTACTTTGTCCTGCATTAAGCTGCCACCTTTGTATACACATTTTTAGTGTGACATCTCTGTATACCAGTTTTACTGTACCCATCTGCATCATATATTTTGTATATCAATATTGAGTGCCTTGTGTATTGCTAATAAGCTACAGATTTCTCTCCAGGGCCTTGAAACAATATGCACAGAATATATCCCTGTCAGAAATCCCCTAATTCTGCATCCTCAATCATAGTTACCACATATTACAGTCCAACCTAGATAACTTGACCCATTACTCTATAAATATGCCTTTTTACGCATTTCAATCTATTCCGCCACTGAAGGAAATAGTTCCACTTTATATGGTCATAAATTGTACCATAAGAAATATATTTTCTATGTCCTAGAAGATTGTAGCTCAAAGTAGTCTGCAAGTAAACCTGCTTTAACCCTTTTCCTCATAGAAGCGACTTTTAGCGTACCTAATTTATTTCTCCGCTGAAGAAAATAGTTCCCGTTTATAACCTCATGAACAATAACGATAACAAATATTTTATATAGCCTAGCAGATTGTAGTTTAAAGCAGGCTGAAAGTAAAGCAGAATGTGCCTTAAGGCACATTCTGCTTTACTTTCAACCTGCTTTAAGCGATCACCTATATTTAATGTTATAAACGGGTTATTGGGTAAAGGGTTAAGTAGCAATACTAGAAACAGGCTATGGGATAGTTCCATGGGTAAATAAGTCAAACTTACCCTCATTTCTACCTTTGAATTTTGTAAGACAAATTCTAATTTTAGAAGTTTGCCAAAACCTTTAAACTATCGCCTGTTTTTAGTCTTGAGGACAGGGGACCACCTAAAGCATTGCTGAAAGTCAAGCAGTGTTTTCAGAAATAATTAGGAAATTATGTCACACAAGAAAATGAATGATTAGACCTAAGCTTATGTGGAACAATGTATTTTTGAGGAGAATATTTTCTGTATTAGTCAATGACAATTGTTTATATCATTTGCCCTTTCATTCATGGTTTCAATTAATTCTCAAAGAAATAGACACTCCAGCAGGTGGCTGCTGAAAATAATCTATGCTAAAAATAAAGATGAAATGTCCAAAATGGGAAATTTCTACTTTAGTTTAGCCAGCTTAAAGCAGCAACATATAACACAACACTGATAAGAAGTAAGGAGAGAAAGGGTTATGTCATTCTATTGTCATTTATTGCTTTTTGAAGCTATTTCCCATGAGATATGGTGATATATTTTGTTTGAAAGATCTAGGTCAAAACAATAATCTACTTGTTTTTCATCATAATGTTAACTCCAGTCTAATGTCATAAACTAATGACTCTGAAAAAGCTATGCATTACATTATGATAATATGCAGGTAGTCTCAGATTTCCAGATAATGGAAATATTTCAAAGACTAAAATAATTATCTCTGCATCAAAACCCTATGGTGTCACTACTCATTAGAATTGTCTCAAAGAGACGATTCTAATGAGTAGTAACACCATAGGATTAGGTACTGAAATAAGTGAGAAAATGCTGGACTTGCTCAATTTACTAGCGCTGCCCTGGGTGACAGTGTCTGTCTTCATGGTTTGAAATGTATGAAGGCCTCTACTATCTGGATGTTACTTTATTTACCATTTAAATTTTACAATCTTGTCCATGTTTGCATATTTACTATTGTTTTCACATTATATTGCTAGTGACAAAAAGCACAGACCCTGATCAGAGAGCTCTTGTTCAGCTAGAGAATAAGATAACTATTTTGCTAACACTTAATTTAATTTATCCTCAGATTTCTTGTTACTCACTGCAGGAGCCCTCTAAGCAGGGCCTTCACTGTTTGCATACGACAAGTGTATTCTTTACAGGTACACTGCTTGTAAAGGGCGGGTGTACACACCACTAGTGTTAAATTGGTTGAAGTGAACTGCTGTTGTTTTTAACAACTTATTCTGGTAGAGAAGAAGATAACTATTTAGCTAACACATTATCCTCAGCTTTCTTGTTACTCAACAAGTATGACATATTGCTTACAGGTGCTTCTTATCCCTGAGGTAATACATTTACTATTTTAACCGCGCAAAACTGTTTGGATTCCGATAACAACCTAAGTTCCGTCGTTTCCTGATCAAGTTCAAAATGTTTTGGAAAATCTATAAAATGTCTGTCTTAACCCTTTTTTCAACAGAAGAGCCCTTAATTAGGGTGCCTCTAACTATAGTTACCTACTCCTTCATATATTACTACCGTAATATAGTAATAAGCACCACAAATTTATTATGCACTGATGGCCTTATATACAGGTGGCAGCGAAGCAAAATGAAAGTAAGGCAGAAAGCTCCTGTAGCTTTCTGCTTTATTTTGATATTGCTTTAACCCTTTATCCCATAAAAACGCCTTTTTATGCCTTTAATTTAATCCTCCATTACAGCAAACAGTACCATTTTATACCGTCAGGCTCCGAGGTTATAAAGCGTTTGAGCCGAGTCTGAGTGTGTTCCCAAGCATTTGATTGGTCAGATTTGAGCCTAGGCTCAAATCTGACCAATCAAATGCTTGGGAACGAGTTTAGACTCAAGTCAAAAGCTTTATAACCTCGGAGCCTGGAATATGTATTTACTTTATCCATGTACAGCATGTTTAGCTTCAAGCAGGCTGAAAGTAAAGCAGAGTGTGCCATCTAGTTTACTTTCAACCTGCTTTAAATAGTCATTTGTCTCCATTTCTGTTAAGAGGCTAACTGCTGACAAGACTGGAAATGGGACATATTTTTTAAACCCATTACCGCATAACCTGTTTTTAGTTTATAAAGATATGTTACCACTTTAAGCAGGTTGAAAGTAAAGCAGAATGCGCCTGCTTTAAGCTATTACATGCAAGAATATAGAAAATATTTCTTATGATTTTTCTTAGTGACAGTATAAATTAAAACTATTTTCTTCAGCGGAGGAATTAATTTAAGGCGTAAAAAGGTGTATTTATGGAGTAATGGGTTAAAAGTTGCTCAAAAGGATGTATTGGAGATAGACTGAAAGAATTCAATTTCAGAAAAAGTCCCGCCCACTCAATCACAAAATCAGATCCATAATGTTAATTGCCTATCACAGAGAAACATGACCAGTACCCCTCACATTCAACAGGTGGAAATTATGATAGCTGCACCATCACAACATTGACACCAATTGTGCCTTTTTTTCTTTTAACTCAGTATTGAAGATAGGTGAATACTTAAAGCAGGTTGAAAGTAAAAGCGCATTTGGCTTTACTTCCAGCCTGCTTAAAGCTTACCAACATTGACACCAATTGTGCCTTTTTTTCTTTTAACCCAGTATTGAAGATAGGTGAATACTTAAAGCAGGTTGAAAGTAAAAGCCAATTTGGCTTTACTTCCAGCCTGCTTAAAGCTTACCATCAAGAATATAATTATATTTCTTACAATACTTAATCATGACTGTGTAAATTGAAACTATTTTCTTCAGTATAAACAGGGCTCCAGATAAGGGAAGTTTTTCAAAAACTAAAATCTTTAATTCTGCATTAAACCCTATGGTGTCACTACTCATTGGAATCGTCTCTTTGAGACGATTCTAATGAGTAGTCACACCATAGGATTTGGTGGTGAAATGAGTGAGAAAATGTTGGATTTATTCGGAAAACTCCCTCTTATCTGGAGCCCTGTATAAAAAGGCGTATTTATGGGGTAATGGGTTAAGGTGTTAAGGGGTAATGGGTCTGCTTTACTTTCAATCTGCTTCAAGTGACAACCTTAGAGCTGTCTTCAAAACTTGAAACTACAGCTAGGCTATGGGGTAAATGGTAAAGCAACCAACCACCTGTTTGAAAAGCTGAAACATATTTAGACAACTGCATCAGTCTTGCAATGCCTCTAGTTAAATGGGTGTTTAAGTTAACTATACATAATGTGCACTAGAGCAGTGGCATTGCTTCATGCAAACGGAGCATACCTTTGGAACAAAAATAAAAGACAGTAGCTGAAGCAACTCCGTGCAACATTTACAACGAACACAGGGAGATGAAAAACTTCACAACTATTCATGTCATCTGTCAGTTGGCAGTAATTCCAAGCAAGCATGCCTTGCTTCTCCACCCTCACCATGCTAAGATTTACAATAGACTCTTCCATTTTCAAATAAAAGACCAGCTGATTCACTCTTGAGGGTTTTTATCCCAAATATGTTCAAATGTATGACAAACAGTGCAGACCCAGATCAGAGGGCTCCTTTAGGATCCCTCTGATCTGAGTCTACACTGTTTGCAAAGAATTTATAATATAGGGTCCTCGTACTCTTAGGGTAAATACACAGATAAACCTGTGCTAATCAACCAATCTATCAAATCATCTTGGATCTTTAATGACAGGTGGCTGCTTAATGCAAGAGAAGAGTAACAGAGAGGTTCAAAAGGAACTTTCAGACTTATTCAAGAACTTGCATGAAAGATGACCTATCTGTCCTTAATGCTGATAAGGACATTATCAGTTCCATTCTGGAACGGCTGCTGATCACAATATTGACTGTATAGACTAGATTGCAATCCACAAAACAATTACAGTCTACCCTGAATCGGGAGACCACTGAAGGGAAGATATAGGATAAGGTGTCTTAAGGACAGGCAACAACTTAAAGTAGGGTAAAAGTAATGCAAAAAGCTCATGAAGGAGCTTTTTGCATTACTTGTACCCTGCTTTAAGCTGTCATCTGTCTATAAAGACCGCCAAAAGTATTAGATCCAACCACAACCCAGGTGTGGATGATCTACCCTGAGAGTGCTACCCATCATATACACTTGTCTGAGCATAGTTCACGATGAATCAGGTCAGACAAGGCCAACAGAAGACATAAACACTCTACTACCTATCTACACCATGGTCTCTAGTGTTTACCATTCTACTTGTATTCAGAATTAGCCTGAAGGTCTTCAAGCCTACAATGTATACTAACATAACTTGTATGCTTTCATATGCAAGAAATATTGTTTATGAAAGGTACGCCGTTGACATGATCTGTAAAATATAGATTGTCTCCACAATCTGATCTAGACTGCTGTGATCTAAATACCATATTGTTATTACAAAACATAAGAACGTAACTGCTCCAATATCGAAAAATGTTAAATATATTTAATTTCTTAATTGGGGTAAAGAGAATTTAAATTGTTTAAAAAGAAAATTTTAAGCAAAAGGAAAACATCAGGATGTCATGACCTTACTATCATTTTGCTTTTTTGTACAAATAGAGTACACCGATACTCTGAGTCAAGCATGTACAATAATTGATTGTATTATTAGTTTGAATTTTTAGGAAATTAAAATATCAATTAACCATTTTATAGAATTGTCTTGTCAAGTCTCTACCTAGTCTACATAGACATATAACCCTTAAATTTTCTCCCTGAAACCTCAAACGGACAATTCTAATTTTCAATGTAGTCCAATTTTTTACTTTTTAGGATTGATTTTTACAATAATGTCAAAATGACAAACAGTGTAAACCCTGATCAGAGGGCTCCATAAGGAGCCCTCTATTCAAGGTCTACACTGTTTGCATATGACAAGTGTACACTCCACATGTACACTGTTTGCAAATGATGCATACAAAAATGTATATGCGTGACTAGGGTTCAAAGATTTGAATGCTTTCATCATGCTACTATTCTGTTCTGACAATTGCATGAGCCATAAAAAACCTTTTCCTACAACTTGAAAGGTGACTGCTTAATTAAAGCATAATGAAGGGAGAATTCTGCTTTACTTTCTGCCTGCTTTAACCCACCACCTGTTTTAAAACATAATCTATAGAAGAAAGGGGTTAATCCAAGACACACAATTACGACCTTTTTAACCTCTTCATGAAGCGAAACACCTGTTGAGGTACTGTAAGCTATAATTGCCTCGACCTGTTTCGTCTATTTTGGACTAAGGTCATCATCATATAAAAACAGTTTGCAAACAGATTCTGCCTCTGAAGACTGCTGGGGGGTTTCTGCTATTTCTGTACCCCGATAGGGACGACTGCTAAGATAAATATGACTAAGATGAAACTACTGTCTAGGATTAGCATAAACATTCCACCCACCATCATCATCTAACAGAATAGATAGCAGACCTAATCAATTAATTCTATGGTTAACAATCCTCACTCCTGATATGTCTGTTTCATGTGTTTGATACTACAGTGCTCCCTCCCTACAACGGCCCTCTCAACAACCATTGCTGCAGTTCCCCAAACAAGACATTAATATCCAACCTTTTCATGGCTGCAATACCGGCTGCTTAAAATTGTTGTCTGCTGTTTTACTCAAAGTGACACAATTGACATTTTGACAGAAAAAACCTCAATGACTAGTGACAAACAGCTTAAATCCAGATCAGACGCCGCAGTACGCGGCGTCTGATCTGGATTTTAGCTGTTTGCAAATTTCTCTCCCTATAACGACTCCCTCCGAACAAAGAAAACAATTTGTGTCTCCTGTTGGGTGCCGTTGTAGAGAGGGAGCGCTGTACAGTAATGCCATGTGCTAGCAGCTTTTCTATAACACAGCATGAACATATTATTATTTAAAATAGCAATTTAGAGCACCTCTACCTTCTCCTCAACATAAGTCACAAAATTTAATGCAATCTTAACTCTTTCAAAACTTTACTTAAGAAAGTCTTATGGGTTTTTAGTTTCCCTTGTGAATCGTACCAAAACATGTACCAGCCAACTTGGAATTCTGGGTAGTTTAATAAATACTGGTCTAAATTAACAAACAGTGTAGACCCTGATTAGAGGGCTGCTATAGGAGCCCTCTAATTAGGGTATAATACACCCTTTGATTAGGGTCTAAAATGTTCGCAAATAATGACTATATTTTTAAACAGCTCCATGGTGTGGGGTCTGATCAGGATCCAAACTGCTTGCATGGATGTCGCTCAATTCCTGTTTCTGTCCAATCTAAAGACACCTGAACAGATTGTCAGAACTAATGACATTTTAATTGATCATATGGTTGTCCTGTAATTAAGCACCTGGTCCAGAGTCTTGTCTTAATCTTCTTTAAATACCAAAAAACCTCTCTAAATATAACAACCACAAAATTGTGTTAATTATTAAGGTGTTTATGACAGCCGACTGCTTAAAGCAAGGTGACAGTTAAACAGAAAGCTCCTTTAGGAGCTTTCTGTTTTACTGTCACATTGCTTTAAGCTGTCACCTGTCTTTTATACAATCAATTAGCTTTCATTTTGGTGGTCGTAACAGAGAGGTTTTACTGTACTGAAATTATAACAGACATGTTTCTGCTGACATTGAGACTTACAGCTATTCAGAGAAACAGCTGTTTTATTACTATATACAGTGAAACCCCTCTAAACTTGAACCTCTAAATACTGGAATTCTATTTAAACCGGACAAAAACTAATTATACAATAAACACATCTTAACGCCTTTGATTTTTTCCTACACTGAAGAAAATACATTCATGATATTATATATGTATCATTAGAAATAATTTTTATATTCTAGTAGATGATAGCATTAAAGCAGGATGAAAGTAAAGCAGAATGTGCCTTCAGGCACATTCTGCTTTACTTTCAACCTGCTTTTATAAGTGATCAGCTATATTTCATACTTAAAACATACTATAGATGGGCTAATGGGTCAAAAGCCCTCTAACCTGGATACCTCTCTAAACAAGAAATTTATGTTGTCCCCAAACATGTCCAGTTAAGAGGGGTTTCACTGTATATATCAGAAGGATGCCAAACTTTGAGGCAAAACTGATCTCAACACAGTTTGTCAACCATGACACACATTCCTATAGTAGTTACAGTTTAATGCCAATACAGTCTAAACCTGTGTCTAACAGCCATTCATTGAAGCATAGGTCTCTCCACAAGCAACAGGTGCTTACTGCAGGTCACAGGTAAAGCAGAAAGCTCCTAAAGGAGCTTTCTGCTTTACCTTAGTCCTGCAGTAAGCTATCACCGCTGTATTCATGACCAACATTGTCTTTCTTTGAGTTGGTTAACAAAAGTTTGACAAGATATTAAATGCTCTGCCAAGGTCTAATTATATAAGCCTTATCTGAAGAAAACTAACAGCTGACTATACAAGGAACATAACTCCTGTGGATAAGAAACTTAAAGTCTTTCAGAGTTAATTTTCCATTAATTGTTTTCAACCTAAGCAGTGCATCATGACTCTTGCAGCAAATGTTTCCCTCAAAAGTTAGCCCCTTGAAGCACCTCTACCTTCTCTCAATATCATTATAACTGCCAAAATTGAATATTCAATGAAAGTGCATTGTATACAGGTGTCAGCTTAAAGCAAGATGAAAGTAAAGCAGTAAAGCTCCCTCCATCTTGCTTTAACTCTTTCCTCCCTGAAACTTCAAATGGACAATTCCAGTTTCCATTTAAGTCTGTTACAGTCCATTTCTGACTTTTAAGGGTTGTTTTTATCAATGTTTGGCATAATGACAAACAGTGAAGACCCTGATCAGAGGGCTCCTAGGAGCCCTCTGATCTGGGTCTTCACTGTTTGCATAGGACAAGTGTACTATTCACATGTACACTGTTTGTAAAGGACGCCAATATGCGGGACTAGGGTTCAAAGGGTTAAACAGTATCATGCCTTAAATGCAGCTGGGTACAAGCTATTTTCTGCTCCACTTTCATGACTGTAAATTGAAACTATTGTTCTTCAGTGGAGGAATAAACTAAATACGCTAAAAGACGCTTCTAATGGGGAAAGGGATAATCCCTTTTATGTGGGAAACTAGTATTAGTGAGTATTTTTTATATTTTTCATTTTGCAAAAGTAGAGACCCAAGGAGCCCTCCAACTCCACCCACCTTCCCTGAGAAACTGTGGAGACTCATGTCAGACGAATCCTACCAGACAATAGCACAGACCCAGGTCAGACAGTTCCTGTTTGGTCCAGGTCTGGTCTGTTCTCTAAAATGTCAATATATTGAAATAAACTGAACAATGCAAAGTTTTGAGGGAAAACAGCTGGCACTGTTTACCTGAGTTGAGATGATTTATTTTGTTGCCCTCTCTAGAGTCCATATTTCTAAGAAATCAAACTCCTGACCTTGCAAACACTGCAACAGGTGTTCTACGACCTGTCTTATGACAGCTTAACCCTGTACTCTATAGATAAATAATCTTACGCATAGAATTAATTCCTCCATGGAAGAAATATAATCCATTTTATATAGAAATCAATGTTTACCATAAAAATACTGGTATATTCTATATCTTGGCAGATGGCAGCTTAAAGTAGGCAGAAAGTAAAGCAGAATGAACCTGAGGATGCGTTCTGCTTTACTTTGAACCTACTTTAAGTAATCACCTGTCTTCACAACTAGAAATTCAACTGGTGCAAAGGGAGTGGTAAAGAGGCCCCCTTGCGCATATCATTATTTCACCTTTAGATGCATAGTTTTACTTTCAGCCTGCTATATTCTACCATCTGCTAAAATATTGAAAATATTTCTTAGGATACATAATTATTAATGGCCCAGTTTAACCCATTAAGTCATACTGACTCATTTTGACTCATTGCGCAATAGCCTCATATTAACTCATTTTGACACACTTTAATCAACTAGCTTCCATTGAGATAAGGATTGAGAATTGTTTATCGCTTATGAGTTAATGGGATAAACTGGAACTATTTTCTTAAGTTGAGAATTAAATCAAAAGCTTAAAAAAGGTATATTAACCCTTTACCCCATAGCCTTTTCTAGTTTTGAAAATAGGAGACCACTTAAAGCAGGTTGAAAGTAAAGGCAGAATGCGCCCTAAGGCGCATTCTGCTTTACTTTCAGCCCGCTTTAAGCTACCACCTGCTAGAATTAAGAAAATATTCCTTCTGATACATATTCATGACTGTATAGATTGGAATTATTTTCTTCCGCGTAGGATGAAACGGAATTAATGCGCTAAAAGGCGCTACTATAAGGTAAAGGGTTAATGGAGTAATGTGTTGATCACTATGCTAATAAGGTACATTCAGTTAAGATTTGACTCTATGATTGTAAACTGTTGCAAGTCAAATTGAGAACATTTCAGACTCTCATTGATTTATTTATACAGCCAAACCCTGTGGTGTGAGACAGTTCACAGGAAGTTGCATCGGCAGTCTTTCACCATTCTCTTGCATAAGTAATCACTTACTTTTTATATAAACAACTTTTTCCTTTACCCCATAGCCTGTTTCTAGATTTCTTGAATATAGGGGACCACTTTACTGATGAATTAATAGATTATATTTAACTCTTTAGGTATTTGTCAATATATATTTTTTGAATGACAAATAGTCTATACCAGATATTGAAGGAGCCCTCTGATCAGGGTCTACACAATTTCAATAGAGGCTGTTTCTATCTGGTTCCAGCGCTGTAAAAGTTAAAACTTGTCAGCATTTAATTAATTTATTACGCTTAACAAAGAACTAAATGGGTAAATTGGAACCTGCAATCACATGTTGAATTACAATGCATCTGATCTTGCTCTTTTGCTGCCCCCTATTTGTAACTGAATAATCATTTGAGTACATCTATCAAGCCTTGGTTTAGGACTAATTAATTAATACAGCTTTTATGTGGAGGAAATTGGAAAAGGGGTCCTGTGGCCCCAGGGGAGGAGAGAACCTTGAGAATGGGACAATATATGGTCACTCAAATACAAGTTTCTCTGTCGGCTGCTAGGAGTCTCCCAATATTGTTTGGTCTTCGATAGAAAGCTTCAACTTAAGCAGAGAAAAGAGATAACCATTTATCAAACATTCTCTCGACAAAAGTAAATTTATGTTTCATTAAGCAACAGTATATCATCAAAAGACACCAGTCTAACTGATAGACAGTAAGTGGAAATTTCAACTTTTCAGACATACAGTAAACAGGGCTCCAGATAAGAGGGAGTTTTCCTAACAAATCCACATTTTCTCACCAATTTCAGCACCAAATCCTATGGTGTTACTACACATTAGATGTGTCTCGAAGAGACGATTCTAATGAATAGTAACACCATAGGGTTTAATGCAGAAATAAAGATTTTAGTTTTTGAAAAACTCCCCTTATCTGGAGCCCTGAGTAAATCTTGTGTCAACTGGTCACCATCTTAACAGGCAATATAATTATACTCTCTTGACCCCATTACCCCATATAGCCTGTTTCAATTTTAAAAGACATGTGATCACTTTAAGCAGGTTGAAAGTAAAGCAGAATGTGCCTTACGGCACATTCTGCTTTACTTTCAGCCTGCATCAATTTAACAACTGCTAGCATTTGTTACGGTGCTTATTCTTGACTGAATAAATTGGAACTAAATTTGGAGAAAACATTTTTACAACAATCCTGAAATCTGCAACCAAACAGAATGAATCAATGACAGTACACTTATGTAAGGTCAGTGGGACATATAATACTCTTACCATAAGTCAATATGCTTATACTTCTTCCCTTTAAAGGCCATTGTAGCAAGTTTTATCATATGGCAATTATGATTAATATGGTCATATTTTTACCAATAGGCCAATGTGGCAATACTCCTACCAGCACGAAAATGTGACAATATTTTTACCAATATAAAAATGTGACAATACTTTTACCAATATGAAATGTGACAATACTTTTACCAATATGAAATATGGCAATATTTTTACCAATATGAAATGTGGCAATACCTTTACCAATATAAAATGTGGCAATACTCCTATCAATAGAAATGTGGCAATACGTTTACCAATATTAAATGTTGCAAAACTTTTACCAATATGAAATGTGACAGTACTTTTACCAATATGAAATGTGACAATACTTTTACCAATATGAAATGTGGCAATACTTTTTACCAATATGAAATGTGGCAATATTTTTACCAATATGAAATGTGGCAATACATTTACAAACATGAAATGTGGCATTACTTTTACAAATATTAATTGTGGTAATACTTTTACCAATATGAAATGTGGCAATACTTTTACCAATATGAACTGTGGGAATTCTTTTACCAATATGGAATGTGGCAATACTTTTACCAGTAAGCAAAGTGACAATACTTTTACCAATATGAAATGTGACAATACTTTTACCAATATGAAATGTGGCAATACTTTTTACCAATATGAAATGTGGCAATATTTTTACCAATATGAAATGTGGCAATACTTTTACAAACATGAAATGTGGCATTACTTTTACAAATATAAATTGTGGTAATACTTTTACCAATATGAAATGTGGCAATACTTTTACCAATATGAACTGTGGGAATTCTTTTACCAATATGGAATGTGGCAATACTTTTACCAGTAAGCAAAGTGACAATACTTTTACCAATATGAAATGTGGCAACACTTTTACCAATATGAAATGTGGCAGTATTTTTACCAATATGAAATGTGACAATACTTTTACCAATATGAAATGTGGCAATACTTTTAACAATATGAAATGTGGCAACACTTTTACCAATATGAAATGTGGCAGTATTTTTACCATTATGAAATGTGACAATACTTTTACCAAAATGAAATGTGGCAATACTTTTACCAATAGGTCAATGTGACAAAACTTTTACCAATATGAAATGTGGCAATACGTTTACCATTATGAAAATGTGGTCAATGTTGCAATACTATCTTCACAGGGCTCCTGTGACAATAATCTAACATTAGGTTAATTTGGCAAACAATCTTATATTTAGGCCAAAGTGGCATTACACTTGCCATTAGGCCGAATTGGCATGACCAACCATTAAGCCAATGTGGCAATACTACTTGTAGGGTCAATCTGAAGCATTCATTCAATCCTTTATAAAGACATTCTATGTGAAAAGTTGATGTAATAAGATCTGTCATTTTTCTTCAGAAAACACTTTCTCGGTCTTCACCTCAGTACAGTCTACCTTGTATTAAACAAACAAGACAATATTTAGAGTCTTTCCGACAAGTCATGACTTAAAATTCAGAACAAAAGTAATGCAGAAAGCTCCTATTGGAGCTTTCTGCATTACTTTTTTCCTGAAATAAGTAGTCACCTATAGTTAAAGACAACCATACTAGTCTTATTCATTCAGTGATTACTCGAAACTAATTTCTCTGTATATCTATCTATAGGCCTAGCTAAGCTGGGAATCATTTGGTAGACATTTTGTCATTTCTTGACACTTATTCCCGGTGGTATTCAGCTTACACATTTGTAAATCATATTCCTGAAGGGGCATCAATCATTGACATTGTGAAGTAAATGTAACACTAATTGTTGGTAAAATTGTCTTCTTTCAAATGATAATGGCACCAACGCTGATGGGAGTACATCAGAAATACAAGCGGTGGTGATTCTACATGATCTCAGCAGATTCAAACTTGTTAAAACTTTTTTTTCTCCACAGAAGAGCTATTTAAAGACTGTACAGTCATGTTCCTCTCAACATCAGCAAATGAGGACTACTTGTACCATAGTTGAAATTGTTGAAGACAGGTGACAGCTTAACCCTTTACCCCATTGTCTGTTTATAGTGCTGAAGATAGTTAACCACTTAAAGCATGTTGAAAGTAAAGCAGAATGTGCCTTAAGGCACATTCTGCTTTACTTTCAGCCTGCTTTAGGTCACAATCTGCTAGAATATAGAAAATATTTCTTATGATACATATTCTTATCCCATTAACTCATAAGCGATTAACACTTATCAGTGCTCATCTCAATATATGCTAGTTGATTAGTGTGTCAAAATGAGTTAGTATGAGGCTATTGCGCAATGAGTCAAAATGAGTCAGTATGGCTTAATGAGTTATATACTGCAGACTGTATAAATTTGAACTACTTTTTCAATGGAGGAATAAACTAAAGGAGTTAAAATGCATATCCATGGAGTAAAGGTTTAAAGCATGAAGCTCAAACATTCATATAATAACCCTGCATTAAAATACTCAAAATCTTAACCAGGATAAGTATAAACAAATTTGAACATAGCATAAATATGCACATGGTTTGGCAAGGCATAAGGTGTATTCAAAGACTTACCTTGTACATGTAACTGTACAAAATAATTGTCATGTCATTTAAGTGTACCCAACAGTTAACAAGCTGCACTGGTGCTAAAAACAATCTTTACATTTGGCTCCTGGGTGCAGATTGCATGCATATGGTAGACAGCTTTTTATGGAGCCTTCAGCTTTATTGTTAGCCACTATAGGTAACCATCTTGCCTTTACGTATTACCCCTTAAGCCTGTTTTCTAGTTTGAAGACTGCTGAACACTTGAACCAGATTGAAAGTAAAGAAGAATGTGTGCCTTAAATTGGCACATTCTGCTTTACTTTCTGTCTGCTTTAAGCTACAATCAACTAGGATATACAAAATGTTTCTTATGCTATGCTGCATATTCAGGACAATAAGGCATATTAATGAAGAAATGGTTTAAACACTGAAAAGACTCTACCCAAGCCTTCTTCCGAGTCATCATAATGTTGGGTTTTTCTTGTAACTATTTCCAGAACAATACCCAGCATGATAAATGGTAGTATCTGTGTGCCAGATGAGAAGTGCTCTACCCAGCTAACAAGTAGAAATGTCTGGAGGAAATTTTGATTGATTACGTTTAAATTAACACTTTATTTTTTCTACAACTGCCAACTTGTTTCTTGCACTTTCCCCAAGTTTTTCGGAGGAGGATGAGAGACACACTACCCTCTTCATTTGCATGGAAACTCCATTGCGTTACCAGACATAAGGCTTGGAGAATCAGAAATTCTCTTACATTACTGTGCTCTATAACCCATATTACCAAATAGCCAGTTTCTAGGTTTGAAGACAGATGACCATGCACTTAAAGCAGATTGAAAGTAAAGCAGAATGCGCCTTAAGGCGCATTCTGCTTTACTTTCAGCCTGCTTTAAGCCACCCTCTTCTAGAATATAGAAAATATTTCTTATAAAACTGGAACTATTTTCTTCAGTCAAGGAACATATTAGAGGCGTAAAAATGTGTATTCATGGGGCAATGGGTTAAATTGCTTGGTTTAAAATGGACTTTGCATGGAAACTTCATTGCGTTACTAGACAGAAGGCTTGGGAGAGTCACATTACTGTGCCCTATAATAAACACACTCACTATCTCAATCATCCCACACACATGTGACAGACAGAAAACCTACAAGTACTATAGAACTACATATATAGCACACATACACTATATTGTTTAATATACAGCCATTGGGATTTTCCTTTATCTCAAATAATTATATTTATGATGAAAATAAAGTTTAGGATGAGTGTTATGCCATTTGAATTTATATATGGACTATTTAAAGCTATAGTCATTAAATTGCTGAATTATCTAATAGACTTTCCCATGTTTTGATAAATTACCAGATCACATCAGATTCTGTTAGTTGAAGTATGACACTTTGAAGGAGATTCTTTTGGGTCTACACTGCAAACATATGTTATTTCCAAAGCAAGCATAAGTCTACCTTATTTGCAAAGGGTGTATATGATGTATGGCAGTTTTCAACAGGGAAAAAAGTTCTCCTTTTGCTTTAACCCTTTCCCCCATAGAAGCGACTTTTAGCATATTTAATTTATTCCTCCGCTGAAGAAAATAGTTCCAGTTTATACCCTCATGAACATTTACCATAACAAATATTTTTATATAGCCTAACAGATGGTAGTTTAAAGCAGGCTGAAAGTAATGCAGAATGTGCCTAAAGGCACATTCTGCTTTACTTTCAACCTGCTTTAAGTGATCACCTGTCTTTAATATTATAAATAGGTTATTAGGTAACGGGTTAAGGCTTAGCAGTCACTTGCAATAAACTCTAGACCAAGCCTTTTTTTTAATGCACATGCTTTGCTAAGATACTGTATGTCCATATGTAGGTCCAAGATCTGGCTCCAAACTGTTTGTAATGGTAATGGTCTAGAAAGCTTGTTCCCTTACAAAACCAGTATGATGCAAGTTTTGTGATTATTTTCTGGAGTTTACAAGACCATTTACACATGTAATACTGTCACCAAATGAGGCTAAGGACAAGGAAACATTTCCATTTCCATGGCATGAGCCCATTAACCCTCGCCCTACTCTCTTTCCAATAGACTATTCCATAATCTAAATAGAGACCAGTTCATATCCACTCTTGAAGGGGTTGATCCAAAAAATATTTATGATTATAACAAACAGTGCAGACCTTGATCAGAGGGCTCCGTCAGGAGCCCTCTGATCAGGGTCTGCACTGTTTGCAAAACATACATATACTGGTTTCCAGCATAGAAAGGGAGAACACAGCGACTGATTTATATGTTTGGCCATGCTTCGTCATGCAAATGATCCCAACAAAGCCACAAATCTAATAACACTCCAGCAAAAGACAAACTCCATTCCCTGTTCAACTAAAGGCAAATGATTCAGCTGCCAAATAAAAGTCAATTTCTAAACGTGACAAAATCTGGGATGTTTCTGTTTGCTTTCTTGATTTCACTTCATTATCCTCTTTTATTTCCTAATGTTTTATATCGCGCAAAGCAGAGGAACATGAAGTTTTATTACACCAAACCTGAACTCCCACTCTCAGATTAATGTCATCTCTTTGCATGCTGGGTATTTTCTTTTGCGTCTGCAACAATTGTTTTCTGCTACTATATTCTAAATATAGAACAGTGATAATTTTAGAAATCAGATGAATGAGTCCTCGGGATGCACATTCTGTAAAACAATGAGTCCTTGAGAAAAACATTGAGTCCTTGAGGTGAAAAATTAACCCAATTTCCCATAACTTATTTCTAGTTTTGAAGACAAGTGATCACTTAAAGCAGGTTGAAAGTAAAGCAGAATGTGCCTTAAGGCACATTCTGCTTTACCTTCAACCTGCTTTAAGCTGCTATTTGATTATGAATAATAGGTTAATAAAGGCAAGAAAAGCTATGGGTCCATGGGACTCTTAACTTTTTAAATAATGAGTCCCTGGCAAATTTAATGAGTATAGGACTCGGGATGCACAGGTAAAATTATCACTGATAGAACTTAAAAAAAAACTTAATTCCAATGTGACCTTTAATTGAAAGAAGCATGGTGCTCTTTTATGAATTGTAATTGCCTAATGCAAGATGAAAGTAACGCAGAAAGCTCTTGCAGGATTACTTTTGTCCTGCATTAAGGTGATTATAAGCTTTCAGTGAGAAGAAAGTTAAGCAGAAATCTAAATGAGCATCTTTTGGCATTACTTTCAAAATGCTTTCAGCAGCCTGCCAGGCTATATGTTTTCAAAGTAATGGATGTTTATCAGGACAAGGTAAACAAGGGCCACCATGGCCCTAAATCGCTCACCTTGTTCACCATGTAAAATAAACCTATAGTGACCTAGATTATGACTGGACATGACCCACAATCAACCTTTAGAGTGTTAACAAGATTTTCCTATAATTTGACCTAGTGACCTAGTTTTTGACCAGACACAATCCACATTTGATTTTGACCTAGATTTGATGTAGGCAAACATTCTGAAAATATTTCATTAAGATCTAACGAGATTTGTAGCCTCTAGAGGGTTAACACTGTTTTTCTTTGATTTGGCCTAGTGACCTAGTTTTTACCGGACATGACCCATATTCGAACTTGACCTAGATATCAATTGGGCAAACATTCTAACTAAGTAGCATTTTTGTAGCCTCTAGAGTGTTGACATGGTTTTTCTAAGATTTGACCTAGTGACCTAGTTTTTGACCGGACATAACCCATATTTGACCTTGACCTAGATATCAATGAGGCAAACATTTTGATGAAGTTTCATAAAGATCCATTGAGATTTGTAGCCTCTAGAGTGTTAACAAGGTTTTTATATGATTTGACCTAGTGACCTAGTTTTTGACCGGCCATGACCCACATTCAAACTTGACCTAGATATCCATGAGGCAAACATTTTGACCAAGTTTCCTAAAGATCCATTGAGATTTGTAGCCTCTAGAGTGTTAACAAGATTTTTCTATGATTTGACCTAGTGACCTAGTTTTTGACCAAAGATGACCCACATTCGAACTTGACCTAGATATCAATAAGGCAAACATTCTGACCAGGTTTCATAAAGATCCATTTAGATTTGTAGCCTCTAGGGTGTTAACAAGGTTTTTCTATGATTTGACCTAGTGACCTAGTTTTTGACCTGACATGACCCACATTCGAACTTGACCTAGATTTCATCAAGACAAACATTGTCATGAAGTTTCATGAAGATCGGATGAAATTTGTAGGCGCTAGAGTGTTAACAAACAATTGTGGACGGACGGACAGATGATCAGCGATCCTAAAAGCTCACCTTGGCACTTCGTGCCAGGTGAGCTAAAAACATAGAAGCTTTAGGCATTTCTACGAGAAATAGGCTTAGGCATAAAAACTGTTTTTCGATAATAGAAATATAGAACAAAAGTTAAACAGAAAGCTTTCTGCATTATTTAAGTCCTGCATTTAGAAGACACCTTATCTAAATGGCTATTAAGGTATCACTATCTATTCATGACATGCACTTATCACCATTTTAAGGTTGGATTCCAAATAAACCGTATAGAGCTGGGTTTGGATATTCTTTGAACACAGTGTAGACTCAGAATAAGTCTCAGGAAGAAGAATTTCAATTTCATCTATTCTGTTTGTCATACTTTTAACTATTTCGGGGGACCAACCGCAGGAGAGTCAATTTCGGAAAAGTCCATTTTAAAATTTTTACCATCTTAAAGGCCTAATTAAAATCGATAATCCAAAAAAATGTCTAATGAAGATGAACCAGACGCTACAGATGATTTGTTTGATCAATTTCTGCACATTTTGGAACACTGAACATGTTTGCAGTAAAAGGTTCCTCTGAGGCTTCGCATGCCTCGTAATCATTTTAACAGAAAATCCTTAAACCCTAACACTATTCACTATCCAAAATCTCTCTTCCAAATTTCTAAATAAACACCAAATTACAGTTGACTCTTGCCAGGTTTATACAAAAATTATTTGAAATTATGACAAACAGTGTAGAACCAGATCAGAGGGCTCCGTAAGGAGCCCTCTGATCTGGTTCTACACTGTTTGCTAATGGTAAAATATCTGATTCTAGCACTAGAAGTGTTAACAGAGAATACTTAAATTCAGTCAATTCTAAAGAGAGTACATTAACAAAATTTATAACTGCAGATACCCTTTAATGCTGCTGTTACCTTGGCCTTTTCGTAATTGTCATTGAGATACAATCAAACTTCAATAACTCAAATTTGCTAAAGTCAAACTTACCTGTATTTCAAAGTTTAAATGTGGCATGGTGCAAGGTTTATCCCAAAAATATTCGAAATTATGGCAAACAGTGTAGACCCCGCTCAGCACCCTCTGATCCGGTTCTACACTGTTTGCTAAGTGAAACTTACATGTATTTCAAAGTTTAAATGCAGCTTAGATATCAAAATTCAACCAAAATCATATGGGTTAGTTTGACTAAAGTCAGTTTGATGACGTTATTCCTTCCCAGTAAACATGTTGATTCTTACAGAAGTATGTGACACCAGAGCACCAGATAAGGGTAGTTTTTCAAAAACTAAAATCTTTATTTCAGAATTAAACCCTATGGTGTCACTACTCATTAGAATCGTCTCTTCGAGACGATTCTAATGAGTAGTAACACCATAGGATTTGGTGCTAAAAATAGTGAGAAAATGTGGGATTTGTTGAAAAAACTACCTCTTATCTGGAGCCCTGTATGTCTCTTGCAAAGAGTTTGGAGCTTGATAAGATGCCGGGTAAACCAGCGTCTGATCAGGCGCCACTGTATGCCACTCACAATTAAAATAAACCATCAGAGTTTTTAAGAACCTGTCCTTTTCTGCATTTAATTTCCATTTCACTGAAGGGAATATCGTCTTCTGCACTGTACTAGGGTTTGGCTAGAGCTTTCTGCATATACAGTAAAACCCCTCTATTACGACCACTAAATTGTGCTAATCATTAGGGGTTAAGAACAGGTGATTGCTTCAAGCAAGGGGACAGTAAAACAGAAAGCTCCTACAGGAGCTTTCTGTTTTACTGTCTCCTTGCTTTAAGCTGTCATCTGTCTTTTATACAACCAATTAGCCTTAGTTTTAGTGATCGTAATAGTGAGGTTTTACTGTACTTTCATCTTGCTTTAAGCTGTAACCTATGTTCAAAACCATTGTAGATACTCATTTGTGGTGCTTCTATGAGGGTTTAGGTGTGGGTGGCTTCTTCGGGACTCAAGGGGGCTTCTATGGAGGCAAAGGTGAACATGCTATCTGCTCAATTGTCTTTGAAAGAATTCCTTTGATGGAATTTTCAAATCTAGAAGCAAAAACAGGTTGAATTCTAATCAGAACCAGCAAACTATTGGCCCTGATCTGTATCCAAAATGTGTTAAGATATTAAATAGTTTGGATAAGGAAGAATAAACCCTTTCATGCTCATTTCTTATCAAATGTATTGTAAACTCAAATTTTAATGCCTTTATAATGAATGACAACTCAAAAAGAGCGTAAAACAGTCTAGATCCTAATCAGAAACATTATTCCCTTGTGTCTGATTTGGATACAAACCATGTAAGTTCATGTTAGCCAATTTGTTCTAAGCATGATGAGGGTTTAAATGTTTTAACAGAGAACATGTTCCTAACACTAATACTAGCTATAAGCATTTGGTACGACTTACTTTTCTGATGGGGCCATACATTTCAAACTCTCTTCGGATCTTTGACTCACTGGTATCATAGTTCTGAAAGTACAAGAACAAAATCATAATAATTTCATGACAAATTATTGTTCTGAAACTGAACAAAACTTGAAAATGTGTAATATCATCAAATGCAATGACAATCAAGATGTTGGGTAACACACATAATTATGCCCCTTGTGGCATGCTGGACTCTTAACCCTTTCCCCATAGATGTGCATTTTAACTCATTCAATAAAGTTATAATTTATAACTAATTTATACAGTCATGATAATGTATCCTAGCAGATGAATAAAGTACTAGATTAAAGCAAACTGAAAGTAAAGCAGAATGTGCCTTAAGGCAGATTCTGCTTTACTTTCAAGCTGTTTTAAGTGGTCACTTGCCTTCAAAACTAGAAACAGGTTATAAAATATATGGTAAAGTCCAAATTATGACAAGGTCAAGCTCAAACCTAATTAACCTATATGGAGTTAAGGGTTAAGAAGAACTTGCAATTTAAGGAGAAGAACATAATAAGCTTAAGCTTTCGTTCTAATCCTTTAATAGATATGTTGTATATTGTACATTTTCTGAAATAAATATGTTTAAACTAATTTGGGGAGGGGAGGGGGGGCGTGTACAGAAACCTTTAGCTGTGCCTCTGTACGACTTAATTGCACTTTCTTGTTTCAGCACGAGTGAAACAGTTATTTGCTTAAACAAATAATAACATCCGTCAGAATTTCGAAGAACTTGCCAGTTGGAACATACATACTGTTTTGCAAAGTACACATTGCAAAATCAGCACTCTCTGCTTATGTCATTTTCACAAACCAGACTTCGAGCTTTCGTTGAATTATGTTTATTGTACAGTCACAAACTGTACGCAGCCATTCAAAATATGGTACATTGACAGTTCTAGAATGCAGGTGGAAGCTTAATGCAGGGCAGAAGTTATTAAAAGGAGAAAGCTCTTATAGGAGCTTTCTGCTTTACTTTTGCCCTACATTATGCAGTTATCTACTTTTCAATCTGCATTGACCTTTTCACAGAGAGGCTGGGTAATACAAGTCAGAAATGGATGGTAGGTTTACAAATACCCTGCAAAAAAATGGCAAAAGAAATAAACTTAAGACAGGCAGTGTAGCTTCATGTAGAACTGTTGGTACCTCTCTGCAAATCTTTGGATCTCTCAAAGCTTATTGTTAGAGTTTGAGACTGGTGGATGCATAAAGCAGTTTGAAAGTAAAGCAGATTTAAGGCAGTTGTCAGCTATTATGCAGGATAACAGTATTGCAATATTGTTCTGCATCAACCCATTACCCAATAAATATGACTAGATCTAGATCTAGTCTTTCATTTATTTCTCCTCTGGAGATATACAATCATGAATATGACTTGTATAATAAGAAATATTTTCTATATTCTGGTTGGTTGTAGCTTAAAGCAGGCTGAAAGTAAAGCAGAATGCGCCTCAAGGCCCATTCTGCATTACTTTCAGTCTGCTTTAAGTAGTCACCAATTTTTCAAAAACTAGAAACAAACTTTAGGGTAATGGGTTAAGCAGCTAGCTGTCCTTTAAGCTCGCACACTATGCATTTTCATTACTAAGTTTGAGAGCCATATAAGGATTCTGCATGTATATGTACTTGAACCATAAAACTTGTTTGATTTTCAGAGCACCTCTTGTTATCATAATTATAGAGACTGGTTTTCGGATGCTACACTCCTATATTGTATGTCCGTTCTATAAAAACTGTTTACATCAGTAATCTATCAGCCAGACATAGAGGCAGGGATTTATCGAACTTTTCACAAAATATGCAAACAAAGACAGAACTTTCTGCAACCAGGAATAAATTTACATGGAAAGCTCCTAATCAATGCACACTGCAAATACATCAGTCAAGACTTGCACTAAGCAGCCATTCCATGTAAGAGGAATTATTTGTCTCTATATATGTCGCAGGGCTCCTGCACAAATCCAACATTTTCTCACATTTTAGCACCAAATCCTATGGTGTTACTACTCATTAGAATCGTTTCTTCGAGACAATTCTAATTAGTAGTGACACCACAGGGTTTTAAGCAGAAATAAAGATTTTAATTTTTCAAATGCTTCGCTTAACTGACCCCTGTATACAATGTATTATTCTATCTTGTATTAAACGACAACAAATCAAAGTAGCATGGAGGTCTTTGAAGACAATTAACTGCTTAATGCAGAAGGGAATTGACACAAGAAAGCTCCTATAAGAGTTTTCTGCATTAACTTTTATTCTGCATTAGTGCTTGTATTTAATAATCTCAAATGAACTTTGGACAGGACTCACAGGTCACTTAATACAATTTTGACTATAAATTAAGGTCTCGATGTATGCAACTAAAGGATCTTTAAGCAGAGTAGTTTCTGCAATTGAGGTTAGATTGTTCGTGCAAGAAGCAATTTGATCAAATCCTGCAAAAATTGCCACTTCAAACTCAATTCCACAAAAAAATATTCATTTTCACATTGACAGAACAGGACCATTAATGATGAGAAACAAGAACATGCTGAATGGCAGCAGACAGAAAGGATCTTGGACTTCACCATTTCCTCCAATGTCATCCTTGCAAAAACCTTTTTACACTAAGTCTTGCAAAAACTTTTATTCACCTGATAATTACAGTACATAATCATGTACTGCTGTTTTAAACTTGGTCACCCATGAAACATCAAATGGACATCATTAAGTCTATTTTGGGATGTTTTTCCAAGATATTGCAAAATGACAAAAATTGCAGACCCTAGTCAGAGAGGTCTGGTGTAGGAGCTACATGTAAATGATGTTAATATAAGACATCTTAAAGCAAGATGAAAAGCTCCTACAGCTTTCTGCATTACTTTCCATTTGCTTTGAGCAGCAATCCAAACAATGTTTGAATGCATTAATCATAACAGGACAGGGCACACATGCTGGCTTTCTGAGGTGCTTAACCCTTCCCTCCATTAATACGCCTTTTTATGTGTTTGAATTATTCATCCACTGAAGAAAATAGATTCACATTATACATTCATGAATATGTATAATGAGAAAATAATTCTATATTCTAGCAGCTGATAGCTTAAAGCAGGCTGAAAGTAAAGCAGAATGTGCCTTAAGGCACATTCTGCTTTATTTTCAACCTGCTTTAATTGGTCACCTTTCTTCAAAACTAGAAACAGGCTATGGGGTAATGGGTTATGCAAAGGAATGAGAGAAAGCGTCAAAGGCACTTCTGAAGAAAGAGTAAGCGACTATCATTAATCAGGCTAATGCCTGTTAATTTCAACACAAGTTGGCTATTAGTTTGGGCAATAAACACAGCATATCTCCCTCAAGAGTTGGCATAATCTTTGAGTTGGGGAGCATTTCTCATCAGCGTTATGCACATAAAATGACATTAAACCTTGGAATACAATAAACATGTTTTTCTAGACATTTCCAGAGAAATAACGTGACTAATCGGGTCACATTTTTCCACTCACGTCACGACGACTTAATATATGAGAAAGACAATGTTTAAAGCAGTATAATTTTTCAGCTTTCAATAGGTTAGCAGTCTACTTTATTCAGAAAGGACATGCAGAAAATGCAGTTTTTCTTTTGTATTAAGCTGCTAAAAGACAAACATATTATTATCGAAGGTTTTTTAGTACATGGTGTATTACTGCAACATTCAAACACAAGATATGCCTATCAAGGGGCATAACTCCACCAAAAATCACCAAAATGCTTCAATTTACAAAGTACTCATATTTATTTAGGTATCGTCGCATATGATAGCGAGTATATTGAAAGGGCAAAGCTTGTTTCAGTTATCGCCTAAACAAACTGGACAGACAGACAAACAAGGCCATAATACCATGTCATGTTTTCAGAACGGTAAAAGATATAAAACACCTCTCCTCCCTCCCTCCCACTCAACAACAAATAGTTGAAATTCAATCCATCAAACTCGCATAAACTAGTGTTTAAGCCATATTCAATAAGTATAATTTTGATAACTCAGTTTGGCTTAAGTCGAACATACTTATGTTTCAAAGTTAAAAAATTATTGTGGCTATAAAGCCATGTTTCAACTTTGAAACACTGGTAAGTTAAAAATTATAAGGGAGTGCGAGTTTAATATATCCATGTTCAACTGTAGATACAAATAGAAAGACTTCTCCCAATGTCGCCGTCCCAATGGCTTCAACTAGCCAAAAAACTAGGCCAACCTTAAAAAGGGATAACAAACCATTTTGTTGTAAAGGAAAATGCAAATAAAGATATGTCTGGATGTCGTAATTCTCTTTTATTGTATGTGTCAGTAACAATTGGGCACTGATGCATGGAAATCATTAGAACAAGGCAGTAACACAGTCAACCCAAGTAACAAATATATTTCAATTGATCGTCATTAACAGGGTACATGTGAGAAAGTACACTTGTCCTATGCAAGCAGTGCAGACCCTGATCTGAGGGCTCCTGTAGGAGCCCTCTGATCAGGGTCTGCACTGTTTGTCATTTTGAAATATATCCTTAATACAAACTTTCATCAAAAATTGACTAGACTTAATTGGAAATTGGAATTGTCCATTAAAAGTTTCGGGGGTGAATGAGTTTAAACCAAAATCCAGACACAGTAAAGATATTGCAAAGATTTCCTAACGCTTGAACTGATATGACCCATGCAGGAAACAAGTCTTGTGAACTCTTGCACTTTAAATGAAAACTTTTATTCAGAATTTAATTTTCTGCAATTTGGTATTTATCAAAGTTTGACTACTGACTTGATTGGCAGCAATGACATATAAAAAGGAAATAACTTTGCAATTCAATTTAATTTTCATGTTTTGACAAAGGTCAAGTCATGAAAGATTAGCTCAAAACCAAGTGAAGTTGTAACATTATTGTATATAAACTTCCCTCACGAAGATGTTTGAAAGAAATAATTATATTATATTTCTATTAAATCAATGTAAAACTTTAAAATACCGTCACAGATATCTCAAAACACTTTAAATAGCATAACTGCATTCCTCATTGAATGATTCCTAGAAATACTAAAAGTAAATTTTCAAAATAACAGTAAGTCATTCCCCTATAGAAAACATTTCATTTCTTCAATAGCTCAATTTCACCGATTCTTTTATACCAAGCTACATGTATTTATATTGGTCTGCATGCAATCTTTAACCCATCTCCTGCTAGTAGCATTTTTGTTGCTTTAACCCTTTCCCACATAGCATATCTCTCTAGTACTGAATATAGGTGTCCTCTTAAAGCAGGTTGAAAGTAAAGCAGAATGCGCTTTAAGCGCATTCTGCTTTACTTTCAGCCTGCTTTAAGCTATCATCTGCTAGAATATAGAAAATATTTATGAATGTATAAATTGGAACTATTTTCTTCAGGGCAAGAATAAACTGAATGCGCTAAAAGGCGCTTCTATGGGGGAAAGGGTTAACCCATTACCCCAGAGCATGTTTCTAGTTTTGAAGACAGTCTGACCACTAAAAGCAGGTTAAAAGTAATTAGCCTTCAGTTTAGTGCTTGTAATAGAGAGGCAGATGAAGGACATGGTCTTGACTGTGTGAAACTGTAAACGTTTAACCCTTTCCCCCATAGAAGCGACTTTTAGCGTATTTAATTTATTCCTCCGCTTAAGAAAATAGTTCCAGTTTATACCCTCATGAACAATTACCATTACAAATATTTTACATAGCCTAGCATATTTTAGCTTAAAGCAGGCTGAAAGTAAAGCAGAATGTGCCTTAAGGCACATTCTGCTTTACTTTCAACCTGCTTTAAGTGGGCACCTTTCTTCAAAACTATAAACAGACTATGAGGTAAAGGGTTAAATACCATTTTGGTTGTGATGAGGAAATTTTTTACACAGTGATCATGCCAGAGTTTTGCTGTCTACATGAATCTAGTTAAATACTAAAATACAAGTGACTGGATATATATATCTTTATTTTCAACGTGACCTTTCAAGTTTTCCCAACTGCATAATAGAAATGAACATTTGATGCTGCAGTAAGGCAGTTAAAAGATATATAAACTAGATCTCTTTATGCATATGCCCTATGGTGCAGTATCAACTACATACAAAATTAATTCAGCTTTTCAAAAATGTTTTAAAAATTTCAGTTCAAAACACTCTTTACAAACATCTGTTTTTTTTCTGTTTATGACAGTTATAATATATACTGCTAAATTTGCAAGATGTAAGTAAAGCATAAAGCTCCTATAGGAGCTTTCTGCTATACTTCCATCCTGCATTTGGCTTACATCTGAGTTTATGACCATCAATTAATGTGTCTAAAGAGTGATTGAAGGAGTTGAGGGTTCAACTGTATATTTGGACATAATACTTGTAATAAGATTTACTAAATAGTTACCCAGTATACAGTACATAAAAGCTACAATGTAAGAAATTCTACAACTGGACCAGGCAGTTCTGCTTATTGATTCCTGTCTGTTCAAACAGATATTGCAGATTCCAAGGTTAACCATTTCCTTGTTGGTTCCCAATATACACAGACCCTTTGCAAACATTATCTGGGTCTGCACTGTTTGTCATAGTTAAATATTTTGTGGACAAACCTATCAAGAATCAATGTAAACTGCCATGGTACTTTATCAGAAAATGAAAGCTTCCATTTGATTGGTTAATTAGCATTGCAAGGGTAATGCATTGAGTGTATCCAAACTGAGGCGGGCATTTGGGTTACGCCAACATTACCTTATTTCCTGTCCAAGAAGCCTGTCAATACGAATGAAGTGCTCTGCAAACGATGGTTATGCCCATTAGCGAAGGCTCTTGCACAATAGTCGGTCCTGCACAGTCATTACCTCATCTTTCAACCCTTCCCTTACAGAACAAGTTGCGCTATTTTTTCATGTTTTTTCAATTATTTTTTTATTATTATTATCAAATATAGAACATTATTTGTTTCGGCAACTTGGCCTGTCCGCAGGACCTATACCTTGCTAACAAACGCCTATCAGGGCTCCAGATGAGTGAAAGTAAAGTGAACAAATCTAACATTTTCTAACTCATATGAGCACTAAACCCTATGTTGTTACTCCTCATTAGAATCGTCTCGAAGAGTAGTGACACAATAGGGTTTACTGCAGAAATACAGATTTAAGTTTTTGAAAATTTTATACTCCTCTTATCTGAGGCTCTAGCGTATGCGCCTAGGGACACCTCCCGGCTGAACAATTTAGATCTGGAGGAAATGCCGAAATTCCACATCTCATTCAGAACCAAACTGTTGCACTAGACATATATGGTTTACCAAGTGTTTATATATTATCCCCAACACTATTTAACCCATTACACCATATATATTATAACCTGGTTCTAGTTTTGAAGACAGATGATAACTTAAAGCAGGTCGAAAATAAAGCAGAATGCGCCTTTAGGCGCATTCTTAAAGGCGCATTCTACTTTACTTACAACCTGTTTGAAGCTACAATCTACGCTGAAAAAGAACATACAGTAAAACCTCGCTATTACGACCACTAAAACCAAGGCTAATTGATTGAATAATAGACAGGTGACAACTTAAAGCAAGGTGACAGTGAAACAGAAAGCTCCTAAAGGAGCTTTCTGTTTCACTGTCACCTTGCTTTAAGCGTTCACCTATCGTAAACACACTAATAATTACCACAATTAAGTGGTCGTAATAGAGGTTTTACTGTATATGTTATGGGACATATTCATCACAGTATAATAAAGTTATGGAACTATTTTCTTCAATGGAGGAATAAATCAAAGGTGTAAAATGGGTGTATTTATGGGATAATGGGTTGTCTTGTTTTGTCTTGTCCTATTTATTGGGTAATGGGTTAAAAGTATATGGGTAGGGTACCTGCATTGTGAGGGTTACTACAAATGTTTGAGACGGAATGTATACATATAAGTGTATGTCTCCCTATGTTTCCAGCACTGGTCAACATTACCCAGTCTGTCACAATCATCCATCAATAAAACCGAAGCATTTTCAATACAGTCCAACATCTTAATCCAAACTCAATACGTTTTCATTTAAATCTAAAATGACAGCTGTTAGTTAGGGGAAGGTATTAAATGCAGACAGATTATCTAGAAATGTCTGCATTACTTATATCTTGCTCTAAGCATACCGGTACACACTAATCTTTGAGGATGACCAACCGGGCCTTACAAGTAGTGGGTCATTCTAGAGAAGAGTTGTTGCACTGTGTTAATGTCTAGAGATCTATTGTTTATACAATGAACGCAATTAGTCTGCAAACAATGAGACCAGAGGAAGTACACAGACAGGGGAGGGAAATTCAATATGTAATTGCAGCTGATGAAGAAGTAAGGCAATGTATGCCCTGCATTCTCAAAACACACAAAAAGAGAGATCTCGTATAGTGAACCAAATCCAATGGTGTTACTATTCATTAAAATCGTCTCGAAGAGACAAATCTAATGGGTAGTGACACCATAGGGTTTAATGCAGATATAAAGATTTTAGTTTTTGGCAATTTAGTTTTTAAGGCAATGTATGCCCTGCATTCTCAAAACACACAAAAAGAGAGATCTTGTAAACTGAACGAATTCAACATCAGCACCAAAACCTATAGTGATACTACTCATTAGAATCGACTCTTCCAGACAATTCCAGTGAGTAGTTTCACCATAGGGTTTAATGCAGACATAAAGATTTTAGTTTTTGAAATACTCCCATTATCTGTAGCTTTGTCATCTCTCTCTCTTGCATCTCTAGAACGGGACGGTTTTTTCTCCCCTATTTCCAGACACTTTGACAATAATTTCCTTTCGCATAATTCCATAGTCTTGGCTTTGTCACAAAACCTATTTGTAAGATACAGCGCCATAAAATGGAAACCACCCTATAACAGGAAGTTTACTGTCCCGTATTTATCTTTGATTTACAAAGGGTAAATCACCTTTGTCTGTAGGCAGATAGCTGCTTAAAGCAAGATGCATATAAAACAGAAAGCTCCAATAGGAGCTTTTTGCTTTACTTTCATTAAGCTACCATCTATATGTTAATTCCACAATTGGTAGACGTTTAATTCTATAGAGAAGGGGAAGGGGGTGTGTTAACTCTTATTCCCTGAAACTTTAAATGGACAATTCCAGTTTCCATTTTAGTCTAATCCATTCCTGACTTTTAAGGGTTGGTTTTGTCAATGTTTGGCATTATGACAAACAGTGAAGACCCTGATCAGAGGGCTCCTTTCGGAGCCCTCTGATCTGGGTCTTCACTGTTTGCATAGGACAAGTGCACTTTTCACATGACGGTATACTGTTTGAAAAGGACGCCTATATGCAGGACTAGGGTTGAAAGGGTTATAACCCTTACTCAATTAATACACTATTTTACGCCCCTTAATTTATTCCTCCACTGAAATTAAGGAAATAGTTCCAATTTATACAGTAAAGAACATATACCATAATCCTAGTAGATAATAGCTTAAAGCAGGCTGAAAGTAAAGCAGAATGTGCCTTAAGGCACATTCTGCTTTACTTTCAGCCTACTTTAAGAAGCCACCTATCTTCAAAACTAGAAACAGGCTGTTGGGTAATTGGGTTAAAGAGTCACAGAGATTGGAAGCAGTCAAATGTGGAGCAGACAGCATTTATTCAGCATGCAAAGGGTGAAAATAGAAGGAAATTTATGAATCAATATCAACAGTGGAACAAATTATTCTACAAATACAGCCATATGTTGCCTATAACCAAATGTTGAGGCTTGTAAGAGACTATTAATGCATTGAATAGTGCAGACTTAGATCAGATACAAGGGGAAAAAACTACTAATCCCATGTTACAAACTAGAGCGCATTTATTCCGTTAATTAGAGAGGACATTTATTCCATTCTAATCTATTGCAATCAGTTTTTGAGCCAGATCAAAATGATGCCGAAGGACTGCATGTTTAACCCTATAATATTTTTATATAATCTATGTCAGCAAATAATCTAATTCTTAATTTGAATATTTTGCTGATGCCTCAGTAACTGAGAGATTGATCTGGATTCTGAATTGCAAGACATGCTTTCCCCTGTGATTACCCTTTTCTCCATTACTGTATCATGTGAACAACGCCTATAGCTGCATGTATCTGTCTGTATCTGTATCTAGTACGTTGTAGATCCCGAATACGGTTTTTATACAACGGAAGAGAGAGTGCCGATGACATGTCTTATCGGCGATGGTTCCCTAGGGCGGTTTTGAAGGCCCCTTGAGAGGTTGAGCATGCAATGTAGATGTGTTAAAGGCAGGTTACAGCTTAAAGCAAGAAGGTAAAGCAGAAAGCTCCTGTTAAGAGCTTTCTGCTTTACTTTTTATCTTGCTTGAAGCTAAATAATGACCGGTTTAGGACATCCATTAATTGATATTCAAAATTTGGCACATAAGCTAGGTGTCCTATCGAAGCATTAACTAACCTAAATGGGTTATCATGTTCCCTTGTGTGTTACTTTTTAGTTTCAAAAACATTGACCAGTCTATCTGGAATTCTTAGTAGTTAAATAAACACTGCTCTAAATTAGCAAACAGTGTAGACCAGATCAGAGGGCTCCTATAGGAGCCCTCTGATCTGGGTCTACACTGTTGGCAAAATGAAATGAGTATATTTCAAGCAAGTCCATGGTGTTGAAAGGGGTTAACCTCTGTGAGGGTTTCAGTTTGTTGATCATGATAAATCATCCAGAAACTTTCATACAATCATGGATCAAAGAGGGAAGAAGACTCTCATTCGGTGGCTGACCTATAGTTAGCTAAATTGGCATGCCAGAATTAAGACGTTTTCCTGGCAATAGTATTACTGGTCTTTGAAACATCAGATTTCTGATAGTCCCTACAATGATTGATCATCTCATTCCAAAATTTCTGCAATGTTTCCTCCATCCTTACAATTATCCCTTCTCAAGCTACAATGCTCCCTCCCTACAACGACTCCCTCCTTACAATGAGCCTTGCCGATGTTTCCCAAACAAAACAATTATGTCCAACCTTTTCACAGCTGCAATATCAGTCTGCTTACATAATTATAATATGTCGTCTGCTGTTTTTCTCAAAGTTACATATAAGTGGACATTTTGATAGAATAAATATAATGACAAGTGACAAACAGCTTGAATCCAGATCAAACGCTGCATTATGCAGCGTCTGATCTTGATTCAAGCTGTTTGCATATGTAAGCCAAATCTTTATTGTCCCTCCCTATAACGACTCCCTCCGAACAGCACACACACTCTGTGTCTCCCGTTGGGTGTCGTTGTTGAGAGGGAGCACTGTATGAATGTTTCTTAACCTGTTACATAGATACTCTTTTGATGCCTATAATTTATTCCTCCACAGAAGAAAATAGTTTCATTTGAATCAGCAGCATAAGAAATATTATCTATTTCCTGGCAGATTGTAAGATAAAGCAGGCTGAAAGTAATGCTTTAACCCTGCTGTAAGGGGGCATTTCTAATCAAAACTAAGAAATAAGATATGGAGTAAATGGTAAAGTATATTGAGGTTATTTGAAAACAGTGTAAATTCAGATCAGACAACTGGAGGAGCTGTATGATCAGGGTAGCACTGTACCATTTTCTTATAGGATCTATCAGGGCTCCAGATAAGTGTGAGTAAACTGTACAAATTCAACCTTTTATCACTTATTTCAGCATCAAATCATATGGTGTTACTTGAGTATTAACACCATAGTTTTTAATGTAGAAATAACGATTTTAATTTTTGAAATACTCCCCTTATCTGGAGCTCTGATCTATCTGACACTTGTGCACTCGGTGCTGGTGAAATTTATCCTTATTTTATACGCCTTTGTTTATAGTACATTATGATAGATGTTCAAAATGGATGTTTTTTACAATATGAATATTCATGCAGCACGAGCAACTTCAGTCTGCTGAAGAATACCAATGGGTAGTTGGTTGCTTATAACAGGGCAATACGTATAACAATACAGAAAGTTTTCTGCATTATTCATTCTATTTAAAGCAGTTATAATCTTTAAGAGCTCTCTGCTTTACTTTCATCCCGCTTTTAGCAGCAGTGTGTATTTAACACCGTCATTGAATAATTTTATCAGGAAAAGGTAGAGGCATCACATGGGGCTTTAATAATTAACCCTTAGCCCGCCAAATAAATTGTCGTCTGCTATATTTCTCGTCTGCTTCAAGTTTCAAAGTGCTTCAAAGTTGCTCAAAATTGCTGAAAATGTTGTCCGAGTGTCAAACAGCTTGGATCCGGATGAGGCGTCTCATCCGGATCCAAGCTGTTTGCATATGGAGCTATAGTCGTGAGTGGTAGGCTAAGGGTTAACCCATTACCCCATAAATAAGCTTTTTTATGCCCCAAATTTATTCCTCCACTGAAGGAGAAGTTCCACTTTATACTACCATAAATATGTACCAAAGAAATTATTTTTTATATCATTGCAGATGGTAGTTTAAAGCAGGCTGAAAGTAAAGTAGAATGGGCCATAAGGCACATTCTAATTTACTTTCATCTAGCTTTAAGTGATCAACTATCTTCAATACTAGTAAACAAGCTATGGGGTAATGGGTTAATATAATGGAGAAGCGTCCTATGGCACTTATATGGAGGTCAGAGTTAACCCATTACCCCATAGCCTGTTTATAAGTTTTGAAGATATGTGAGCACTAAGCAGGTTGAAAGTAAAGCAGAATGTGCCTTAAGGCACATTCTGCTTTACTTTCAGCCTGCTTTAAGCTACCATTCTGCTAGAGTATAGAAAATATTTCTTATAATACATGTTCATGACTGTATAAATTGGAACTATTTTCTTCAGTGGAGGAATATATCAAAGGCCTAAAAAGGTGTATTTATGGTTTAATGGGTTAAATCATGTTGATCATAGTTGTCCAAATTTATTTCAGTTGTCCAGGACAACCGGACAACTGCTTATTCCGCAGGCAGTAATGAAGAAGAATTAAACCTATCTAACATGTAAAATAGGCTGACTGGTCTGGCAGTGGGCAAACTGCCTAGACGTTCACTAAATAGCACTAATAACTAATAAACACAACAACAACGCTGCCAAACTCATTACCTCTCCATCACACCAAACCGATACAAAGTTATTGTTTACAAAAGAAAGTTATTATGTTAAAACTCTTTCCTCCCTGAAACTTCAAACGGATAATTCCAGTTTCCAATTTTATCTAGTCAATTTTTGATAAATTTTACAGTTGTTTTTTGTCAATGTATCTTCTGATCAAGGTCTATAGTGTTTGCATATGACATGCAATTGTAGTCTTCAAAGGTACACGGTTTAGGTGTGTAACTGATTCATGTATATTATGTGACTAGTTTTCAAATGGTGAAAATTAATGGATGTGAAAGAATACTAAATGGTGTTGCTACTCATTAGAATCGTCTCGTTTAATGAAGAAATAAAGATTTTAGTTTTTGGAAATCCTCCCCTTATCTGGATCGAGCTCTTTAGAGTTTGGTGTCAACATAAAGATTTCAGTATTTGAAGTACTCCATGGTTTTATTTCCATGGTAAGCTTTCAGCAATGTTTGTTTTGTTTTTATTGTTAACGTCCGTTTGTGCCATCTTATGGCTAATTGGATGCCCTAGAGAGGGGGGAGCGGATACAGAGAACCTGGGCACAATGCCCTACTCTTATTATCTAAAGAGTTCTCTGGTTCTATTAGATGCCCAGAGTAATGCACTGATACATCGGACTTCGGTTTATAAAGTCTCATCCTAAGCTTTCAGCAATGCCTTAACCCTTTCCCCCATAGCGTATTTCTAGTATGGAATATATATAGGTGTCCACTTAAAGCAGGTTGAAAGTAAAGCAGAATGTGCCGGGGCATTCTACTTTACTTTCATCCTGCTTTAAGCTATCATCTGCTAGAATAGAAAATATTGCTTATGATACATATTCATGACTATAAATTGGAACTATTTTCATCAGTGGAGGAATAAATTCAATGTGTTGAAAGGCACTTCCATGGGGGAAAGGGTTAAAGTCTGTGCCCTGGTATGGTCAGTGTCCTATAAGGCTATGGAAATCTCATTTACGACACTCGATCATCTGAGGTTTTCATATAAGCTTTTTGTGGTCAATTCTCACCCAAGTTTGACTGCAGAATTTTACCCTAGCCGACAATAAAGCCTGTTGTTTTATAACCATAGTTCTATATGACTATCATTAAAAGCATCCCCTTGGTAGCTAATATGGTAGCATAAAGCGGAGCAAAAACAGATAACCCTCTCTTAAGCTACTCTCAATAAAAGTCTTTATAATATCTGTCATTAAGACAGAGAATTGCTTAATTCAGGGCAAAAGTTATGCAGAAAGCTCCTTCAGGAGCTTTCTGCATAACGTTTGCCCTGAATTAAACATGCATCTATTTAAAGATCATCAGTCCTTCATTCTGATTGGCTGCTCATGCAAGACTGCACTGTAGCTATATAAAGGCTTAGCGTACTGACTTAACTTGAGTTTGGTTTATTTTCAGGCAAGAAAAAAATCTGTTGGGAGAAGAGTTAAGGTCGATAATGAAGGCAATGAAATGTCCCTGTTGATACTTTAATGTGGATAATTTCATCAGCACCACCTAACAACTAACTCTTTCCTCTATAGTCATTAGTGCAATTCACCTATATCAAACACTCACGATGTAGTATTAATGGTTTATTCTGTGCTTAAGGTATGTAACTGCTTTAAGCAAGATGCGGTGAAAGCCATGCAGAACTTTAGGAGCTCTTTGCTTAGCTTTCATTGTGCTTTAATTGCCAGATGTATTTCCGTGTACCAGAGAAATACTATTTGAGTGCATAATGGACATCAACGGGCATCAACATATGAGTTAATCTACAAAACATGATAGAGACATCATAATTATAGCTAAACAAGGGGTAAAGGTGTCCTTAGTCTATGGTGCTTATACAGTGGAGAATCTGTTATTCTTTCCCGTTTAAACGCAAACGTACGCAAACGCAAAGCACTAAAACGTAGAAAAGAACAACTTTTGGACAATTCTGATAATTCTTGTTTATCTTGGTGGCAAACAGTTTGGAGCCTGATCAGACGCCGGGTAACCCGGCGTCTGATCTGGCTCCAAACTGTTTGCACTGCAAATAATAGTTTTAGCGTAAACGCGTTTATTGGGAAAGAATAACAGATTCTCCACTGTATGGAAGAAAGTGTTAACTCCTTCAACACTAGGTAACACTTGTGGGTTATTAGGTTCCCCTGTTGTTGTTTTTTGTTACCAAAGCATGAACCAGTCTACTTTGAATTCTAGGTAGATTAAATGAATGCTGCTCTAAATTAGCAAAAAGTTTAAACCCTGGTCAGAGGGCTCCTAGGAGCCCTCTGATCTGGGTATACACTGTTTGCAAATGTAATGAATGAGTATATTTTAAACAGGACATCTATGGTGTTGGAAGATTTCTGGTATTTTACTATCTTTTTTAATGCAATTAACACAGGTTTGACTTCTATAACTTTACAATCAATGCCATCAGTCTTATGTAACTGGATTTGTCATGTAAACAGTGAAAGGTAAAAAAGCTGCTTCTCATCAGACATGAAAAGATCTATGTTTAGAGTTGAAAAGTTGACACAATGTATAAACATCACTGGGGTATACCAATAAAGTGGATAAACAACACAAGTTTGACAGAAACCAGATTTCCTTGCCGTAAATATTTTCTTCTTTTCCCTCTTGTCCTAGACATTCATCTAGAACAGAAAAGAGTGTAAATTCAGGGCTCCAGAAAAAAAAGCAGGAAAATTAAATAAATCTAAATTTGTCTTTTTTATGTCTCCTCTAATCTTGTGACCATTCATCAGAACCATCACTTCTAGAAGATTCTAACCCTGTGAACAAATGTTCATCAGTTCATGAACTTTCATGAACCATTCATGAACATTCATCATCATGACATGAATAACTTTCAACTCTTCATCATATGGTTATAGAAATGTTCATGATTATTCATCACATATAACAAGCTAGAAATACGCAAAAACATTTTAAGTTCATAAACCAACATGTATGTTCATGATTATAGTATGTTGCATGTTCATGAACAAGCTGAAAATATTCATGAACATTTTAAGTTCTTAGATCTGGGTCTGCTTTGTTCACCAAGAAAGTACAGTAAAGCCACAAAATTTGTGGTCGTGTATAGGGAACCCTAGGAATTCATGAAGTTCATGAACGTTGTTGTTCATGAACCCAAGGAATCTATGAAGTTCATGGAACTTTGTTGATCATGAATTCCATGTATTCATGAAGTTCATGAATTTGAAAGTGTCTCCCTTGTCATTATGCAACCTAATGATTTTTTTTCATAAACAGGTTCTGGCAATATTCTGAAAATTCTCCTTTGCAATGGCCCTGCTATTACCACTCCCTTACAAGGAAATAAAAGAAACCAAGGAACAGCGGATGTGTTATTCTTTTCAGTTTAACTCTTTGCACGCTGGGTAAATTTTTTTGTCTGCAACAATTGTCGTCTGCTACTGTTTTAACCATAGACTTTTCTAATTTTCTTTTCAAAACAGGGTCAGAGTGTCAAACAGTTTGGATCCTGATGAGACGCCGCGTTTTGCGGAGTCTCGTCTGGATCCAAACTGTCTGCAAAGGTAACCACTGGCAGATATTACCCACGCTAGCATGCAAAGAGTTAGGCAAAAACATATTCTAATAAAATGGAATTTTTTTTTTAATAAGTCCCTAAAGTTCACCTGGCATCTGATTTGGCTCAAATCTGATTGCAAATGAGCAATTGTTTTTAGCACAATCCCATTTATTGGGCAATAAAAATTTCCCCCCACCATACAATCAAATGAAACAAACCAAGCTATGCCACCAAAGGACTCCTGTTAATAACTCAGCACAACAAACAGTTGCTATGATACCTTCTGGTACTGAAAACAAACACTTCTCTCAAATAGCATATAACCAGGTCAAACTGCTCCTTTGGGAACAATTTGTTCTAATTCTACACTGCTACCCATCAAATCCCATGTCACTCAAGAATGTGGGAAATATACATGGATAGTTTTTGATCCGCGATAGCGCAGCGCAGCGTAGCGTTTTCGCGGATTCATGTATACCAAATTCGCAAAGTAACACATTTCTTACTGCAAAACTGACTACAACCAAATCTAACAAGAAAATAGTGCTTGCTTTTAGAAGTGATCTATGCTTTGATAGCACTATACATGTGGGTTGAAGTAAGTTGTATCTCTTCTAATTAATTTAATATGAGATTTTTCAATGTTTTCCGGAAGGTCAGAATATGTCTTTTGCTTTATTTTTAAGAAAATGTTGAATAGTATTCATTCGCGAAAATCGCTGATGTCCGTTTTACGAAGCATACTCGGTCCTGTCCGTATAGCCAATAGTTTCGACCGACGAGTATAACGGGGAAAGCCGAGCAGCTGTTCGTATTACATTGCGAAAATCGCCGATGTCCGTTTTACGAAGCATACTCGGTCCTGTCCGTATAGCCAATAGTTTCGATCGACAAGCATACGGGGAAAGCCGATCAGTTATAACGGGAAACGTCTAATCTGGTTTCCGGTACTGTAGGATTATGTGCGTGTTAACCGGGAACCAGAACGAGATATTTTACGTGGGTAAATAAAACATGCCATTTTGCTGAAGTGAAAATTAACCTTAGCAGAAAGAAAAACACGAAGAGGAGATAAGCAAATTGTTATTTGCTCAGAGAGATTGTCGACGGAATTACTTCAAAGTAAGTACGTAGATATTGGTCGTGTTCGAATCATTGAGTTTGTTGACATCGAAAAGTGGGCGGAGCAAATGCGCGAAGATTTACTGATGACAATGATTTTGGCCCGACTCAAATAGAAATTGTGGTCAACGAAAACTTTTTCTTCTGACATATCAGAGTTATTTAAAAGGGATGATCACCGTACTCGTTGATTTCCGTACAGTTAGCCAGGGATACGGAAAGCTGTATTTAATTTACGCACAAAAAGCCTCGTGTAAAAGCCTTTAAGGATTCTACGACGTATTGATACAGATACAATAATTTATTGTGCGTAATGTACAGTAGTCTTTATAGTAGAGAAGAATAAACGCAAACACAATCACTGACAATGCACTAAACTGTAGATGTTTTATTTTATCTTTTTAATCTGGTTCAGGTTGGCAAACAGATTGGAGCCTAATCAGACGTCAGGTTACCCGGCGTCTGTTCTGGCTCCAACCTGTTTGCAATGGACATAATAGTTTTTAGCATTTTATAGGATTCTACGACATTCTATATTCAGATTCAGATTCATAAACACGTTTATTGAGAATGAATAACATATCAGTAAAATTAGCGCAGCTGTCTCTTGCTGCACGAGGATCATGCTGAATATCTCAAGTTTGAAAGTGTGCAACTATATAGATCCGATGTTACCTTGCTTACCTTTTTACCATTATTAACTATATTGTTCTAAAAATAACTTTGACAAGTCAGAAACATCGAACAATACTTCCGGACAAAAGGAAATGAATAAAACACCCTTTAAAAACAGTCGTAATGCCCCCAATTTTGATAAAGGCAGCGGCTAGACGTCCGGAACCTGACAGCTAGCCAACCGTCACAGGACGGGCTAGACGTCTGGAATAAATTTCTTTTAGGAAATATACTGCTTTATATGTGGGTTAGTGCCTGGGTATATTTAAAACAAGTTGAAACAAAACTAAATGCATTTAATTTTCCATAAAACAACAGAGAGCAATAACAAATCACATTTATATAAAGGAATTAAATTACCTTCACTTAAGACCAACGTTCGCATCCGCCAGTTTAATTGGTAATAGACTGTTGCCCTGACTTTGTCGTTATTAGATTAGCACGCAGGACATTTTTGTTGATTTTATTGTAATTTATGCATGTAAATATCATACTGAATGTTAAAATTAGAGATTGAAGTTAAATATGCCGAAAGTATTTCAAATTGATGGACTACGTATGATATCAATACGTTGATTATCGCCAAATCTAATTATCACAGCCGGTATCTCCATGTCCATGTGGCTAGCAGCAAACTGTGAATGTATCGGAAATAACATTAACAAAGCCATGCAAAAAAAATCCATTGTTATTAACAGTTAAGCATCGGCATAAAGTGGCATTTAGAGTAAAAGTTTGAGTAATACATGTATTTATGAAGGTCATTATATTTCGAAAAAAGGAAGACCTTTCCATTACCATAGTTCGCTGTGAAATTCTAAGTTGGAGATATTTCTCTGACATTAAGGAAAACAATTAAAAAAGGGAAACATTCTGTCGTGGACGTCATGTACATTTTTTCGAACGTGTCAGTTTAGCGAAAGGTACAGGTCTTCAATCATCAATTAAAAATGCCTGCGAGAGTGCGGTTTTCCTACTAAGGTGGGGACAAAATACGGCAACAACGACAATGGCGGATGCGATCGTAGCTCATAGTGACGGTAAATTAATTCCTTAAAGTGTGACTTGTTTCTGTTCTCGCTGATTTTCTGAAGTTCAAAATTGTATTTAAGGTTGTTTGCCATATATATCCAGGCACTAACTCACGTAAATTATGCAGTATATCAGGGGTGTAAAAATCTTTCAAAAGCTACTCGCCCTGTAGGACTAGTTGCTATTGAAATCCACTCGCCCTCTGCAACTTTTGCTCGTCCGTGAATTTTCATATATAATTCATATGTACTAAAACTTTCACAATTTTCTTATTCGTTTATTTAAATTCGAAAATATCAACATATAGAAACGCACTGTTTAACTGTTTCAATTCTTGTGGGTCTTGTCATCGTTTCGACATCCCTGTTAATGCCGCTATTTTACTACGAAAACGACTGAAGATAGTTTTGTTAGGTTGTTTACATTTTGACAAGTAGCGGGAACTAACGGTGCTTCCGGTTTTTTCGGCATGTAAAATTTTGACTCGTTCAAATTAGGTACGAAATCGTCGAAGCTTTATATTAAGAAATGTTTGCAGTTTGACAGATGATTGAATAATAAAACACGTTATAACACTGTTATTCATACTTTAATTTTATAAATATTTGAACCACCCCTCGATACTTTCAACACAAATAAACCTTTTTGGGCCGAAACTTTCGTACTTTGAAGGCCGAATAATATAAAGAAGAAACAAGCAGGTGCCTGTGAATAGGAACGCCTCCAAACTCGTTGTCGATAATAGTGAAATGCAAAACATTGTAGAAAATGTGTCGTTGATGTTGACACACGCAGAGAACTTCAGCCGTTTTAATTTGCACTCTAATTACACTGCCCAAAAGATCCACTCGCCCTTAAGGTCGAGTATATATTTGAAAGCACTCGCCCGACTTCAAAACCTACTCGCATTGGCGAGCGGGCAAGTGGAATTTGACACCCCTGTATATGCTCTGACGAAAATCTATTCCGGACGTCTAGCTTACCCTCACAGGGCAGGCTAGCCCTCCGGAACCGGACGGCTATAGCCACTTCCTTTTATAAACGCATATAATGCCATGCGGTCTGGATCCATTCGATTAATTGAGGTCTTCATGTTTGTTTTATCTAGAGACACAAATCACATGGTATAAACATGGTCACGTGACTAAATCATCGCTCGATTTTAGGGTTTGTTAACATTTTGTCAACGGAAAACATCAAGTTAGTGGTGATTCGAATAGAACTTGTTGACAACTATTCCAACTAACGCGAGTGTTTACACCCCAGAGGCCACACATTTTCTCCAATCTTTCTCAAACTTGCTCAGGTTGTATATTACCATAAGAATTTAGATAAGTTTAATTATGGTTGTAATCAGATCAATAGGTCAAGAGTTATCTACCTTTAAATTGCTGAAAATTATATATTTAACACTGTGTTTTCACTCCAGAGGCCACAATATCTACTCAAGCTTTCTTAAACTTGCTCAGATTGTATATGAACATACAAGTTCAAATAAAGGTGATTATGGTCGAAATCAGACAAATAGGTCAAGAGTTATCTACCTTTGAATTGCTGAAAATGCCGTATCTAACAGCATTTACACTGTTTCAACTACAGTTTTGAACAGATTTTGATTATTCTTGCACACAATGTATATAGCTATAGGTTCTCAAAGGAGTGCAATTATTGTTTAAAACTTATTGTGACAATATTTATCTGCCCTTGATATACTTTGAAATGCTAAAAAAGGCTTCATTTCAGTATTGTTTAGTGTCTAGTTATCAGCCCTTGATGTACTCTACTATACTAGAATTATGAGGTTGTATTCCAAAATGGTTTACATGCTATACTGCAAATTTGAATAGATCTAGATGAAAACGGGTGAAACAGAAAGGTAAAGCTATCAGGCTTCAGTACAAAAGGTGAGCGATATCAGGGCCTTCAGGCCCTCTTGTTCTATATTTAGAATCAATGTATTATAAATGGAATCTGTCTCAACCTTACTCACCATAATAAAATATCTGTCTTGTCCAACCATAATTGATTGTTTATCAAGGTGGCTTGCCTAAGGACTGCCTTTGGAGACCTCTGATCTGGAGCAACACTGTTTGCATAGTCATGTGTACCTTCAGAGGTGCACAGTTTGTAAACGACGAGTAAACAAATACTCATTACTAGTCCTGATTGGATGTAAATGAGTGTCTATCCATTTTTCCTAATTTGTTGATATTGCTTTGGTTAGCTCTGATTAGCTGTAACTTTTGTTTCATAACCCCATGAAAAAAATAATTCAGGCCGCGCCTTGTCAGGACTACTTTCTCTTAGTCCAACAGTTACTGCTCTCCAAGAGCGCTGCATGAAGCAGGACGCCGAATGATGTCATTGACTTTACTGCAAAACAATGTCGCGTTTTGGCGGAAAATATATATGGCGAAGGGACTACAACCTACGTTTTAAAGTGTTAAATAATGAACACTCGTGTCAGATTCTCTATTTAACCCTCTTAAATTCAGTAGTGATATTAAATTATGAGGAATAATTGGGAACATTTATTGTATTCATGGAGGTATGAAAAAAAACCTGGACACACTTTTGTATGAAACCGCTTCGCTTTCAATATATTTAAAAGAAGAATTTTTAGAAAACTCAGAACTATACACAGCAAAAATAGAAACTTTACATTGGATTCTAATGTGTATATTTCTGTCTACAAACACAATTTTTCAGAAGCTTAAGTTAGTGTTATTCGAAACTTTGGATCAATGTCTGCAATTTCTCAACAATGGTGATGAAATAAAATCCAAAAGCAACGTCGTTATTTGACGTCAAAATGCAAAGGGGTCGATTTTAAAATTATCAGAGATGTGAACGTGTACGCAAGATGTGTTTTATTCATTTTACTGTTTCATTTTAAGTGATCGACTTTTTTTGCATAAAGACAGTTTAGTCATAAGTTAAGATATGCCCTGTATACGGTCTACTGGTACGGATAGGACGTAAGAGTGTGGTCGTCTCTATGTGACGTCAACGATCTCCGAGTCCGACGATCCCAGACATAACCCGTAGCTCTCAGTCTGTAACGAGTAGTTAGGATATGAATTGTCTATCTTATGCGTCCAAAATGACGCGCAACATCAGTTACTGACGCAACCAAAGTAAGCATGCCAAATGGCCTGATATCTGTGAATTTTAGCTCACCTGAGCTAGCTCAGGGTGAGCTTTTGCAATCCTTGAATGTCCGTCGTCCGTCGTGCGGCGTCAACAATTTCAGTGTTTACACTCTAGAGACCACAATATTAATCCAATCTTTCTCAAACTTTCTCAGATGGTATATTGCCATAAGAGTTCAAATGAGTTCGATTATGGTTAAAATCGGACAAATAGGTCATGAGTTATCTACCTTTGAATTGCTGAAAATGCCATATTTTACAGTGTTTACACTCTAGAGGCCACAATATTTATCCAATCTTTCTAAAACTTGCCCAGATTATATATGACCATAAGAGTTCGGATGAGTTTGATTTTGGTTGAAATCTGACCAAAAGATAAAGAGTTATCTACCTTTGAACTGCTGAAAATCCCATATTTAACAGTGTTTACATTTAGAGTTCACAATTTTTATCCAACCTATCTCAAACTTGCTCAGATTGTATATTACCATAAGAGTTCAGATGAGTTTGATTATGGTTGAAATCAGACTAATAGGTGGAGAGTTATCTACCTTTGAATTGCTGAAAATGCCATATTTAAGGTGGTTCGACAGCGGGCGGGCCGCATTTCGAGTTCCGGAAATGCTGACGACTTTCACCTGATCTTTGCGGCACATGCTTATAGTAGAAAATGTAGATAAAGAAAAGTTTGAACTGCTTCAGTGTCTTCTCTGTTAGCGCAGTTGATACGGTGATTGACTTGCAATCCAAATGTTCTAGGTTCGATTCCCACTCGCTTCAAAACTTTTTTTTTAACAAATTCTCCGATTTTAGTGACTAGTCAATCCATAACGCAGTGATCAATGGACAGGCTATGTTAAGCCACGTAATAATGAATAATATCAGATGCAAGTATAGTCATGTGACAGCTAAATTTGTGAGGATTATAGCCTATATGACAGATGGCAGCTTAACAAAGGACAAAGGTAATGCTAAAAGATAGATCCTAAAGGAGCTTTTATGCATTACTTTTGTTATGCATTAAACAGTCACTTGCCTTTAAAGATCTACAGGCTAACGTATTCAATGGTCCCTTATTAAAGGTTTGACTTAAGGTATTATTTAGAGCTGGAGGCATTTTAAAGTTGAACTCAAGGGCGGTTACTCGTTTTGTGTTAACATTTTGTCAGAATTTCAGGAAAGCATGTATAAAATGCAAATTCCACTGTAGATTTTCATTAGATTTGTGTGACTAGTAGAATTAAGTTATATCTATCTAATAAGAGTAAAATTAGTGTATGTTAAACAGCTAGATTTTTTGTAATTTGAGATTTTCAGAATTTGACTTTTTTAAAATATTGATATTTCCAGAAAATATGTTATGAAATACTTTTGTTTGCCCACTATCTTATAGTCTATGTACAGTTTACTTGAATGTACAGAAATTATTGAGTTATATCATTTTATAAAGAAATTATTCCTGTTTATTAAAAAAGGAGCTTTTCTCGACAAAAGGTCCTCTCAGAAAAAAACGGCACTGTAACTTTTTTTTATATTAACGATTTTTCACTCTCCATATGGTATATTTCAATTTAATCAAGGTTTCAAAGAATTCTGACACAGAATAAGCTGACCCGCGAACCACCTTAAGGGTGTTTACACTCTAGAGGCCACAAATTTTATCCAATCTTTCTCAAACTTACTCAGATTGTATATTACCATAAGACTTCGGATGAGTTCAATTATGGTTGTAATCGGATCAATAGGTTGAGAGTTATCTACCTTTGAATTGCTGAAAATGATATACTTAACAGTGTTTACGCTCTAGAGGTCACAATATTTATCCAAGCTCTCTCAAACTTGCTCAGATTGTATATGACCATAAGAGTGCGAAAAAGGGTGATTATGGTTGAAATTGGACAAATAGATCAAGAGTTATCTACCTTTGAATTGCTGAAAATGCCATATTTTACAGCGTTTACACTATTACAACTACAGTTTTCAATGGATTTTGATTATACTTGTACACAAAGTATATAGCTATACGTTCTTGAAGGAGTGCAACTATTGTTGAAATCTAATCATTGTGGCAATAGTTACCTGCCCTTGATGTACTTTGAAATGCTAGAAAAAGGCTTCATTTCAGTATTGTTTAGGCTCTAGTTATCTGCCTTTGATGTACTCTCTTATACTAGAGTAGGTCGACAAATTTGACTGGATTTAGAATAAAACGGGTGAAATTCAAAGGTAAAGCTATCAGGCTTCATTACAAATGGTGAGCGATATCAGGGCCTTCAGGCCCTCTTGTCATAAAACTGTGGCATCTCATTTTTGAAACGCAGGTGTTTACAAGTTTGTTTTTTCGGTGTTTGGCTAAAGTCTGTGTGTGCCGTGCTGCATTAAATAAACTTTCAAAAAACCTGACTAGGTCAACTCGCCGTCAGTGTTAAATACTGGAAGTGGAAAGCGTGCTACGTTGTGCACAGTACAAATTAGCGAGAGTGTGGCTCTTTATGGTCTTTATCGATAACTCAATTGTGAAATGTGCGTATATTTTATGACACGTATAGTACCTCATTTAAACATCGCTTAAACCGGCTCTAAAGTATGTAAAGTTTCTATTTTTGTTAAGTTAAGTAAATTAAATGAAAACAAGATTTGTTTGCAAAACGCTATGCCCCCTTATGTGACAGGTCTCTTAAAAACCGTGACCTTTGTCTGACATTACCCAACTTGTACTCAAGCTCAAAAGCCTTCTCAGTTAAGTACACATGCAGGTACATGTAATCAACAAATTACAGAATAAAAATAATAGATCTATCTTAAAATATTCTCATCATTCATGAAAGAATTAAATGCAATTCAACTGCCTTTTAAAGATGGAATTTGACACTGGCTACATTTCAAATTCTTTACCCCTGTGAATCAAGCAGTAGATCCATCTTGGTGCAAAATGTACCTTAAATTGAATTCTGCTTAATCATTTGATGTATACCCCTCTGTAACCAGGACTAAACAATACTTATTGATGGAACAAAAATAGCTGACAACTTACAGCACAGTGAAACAATTAAAAGCAGAAAACATATTTAAATGCTCTCTGCTTTACTTTCATCTTTCTTTAAGTGACCACCTGCCTTATACAATAAATGATTACTGTAGCCTCAGTTGTGGCTACAGAGTGGTTTACTGAATTGCAAAACCTCATCCTTGGCAACTCTCAAGACCTTCACTCTTTGATTTATATTGGTTGTTTATTGTGAAAACTTACACATATTTTTTAACTACATGTATTTCAACAGGGGAAATGGTAACATGGTATGGATGGATCCCATGGATGAGTCAGATTGTATGGCACCACAGCACTAAATGGGTCATTTAGCAGTAAGCACCGATGGATGATGAGGGATGAAGAGATGAAGATGATTTCAGGACAGCTGATTTCATCTAATCTCATTGATTGTGATGAAGGGCATGGTAACATCACACTAACATGGTACCAGACCTTTCAAGGGGAATTCAACAGCCATACAATAAGGTAAATTATTGCTTCTTTCTTTAAAAAACTACATAAATTTAGAAAAAGTTAAAACTTATACACCAGTCAGCTGAGGTTAGCCTTTGTTAGCTGCTAGCTCAGGGTGATTTGCAATCCTTGAATGTCCGGCGTCCATCATCCATCGTGTGTCGTCCGTCATCCGTCGTCAACTATTTTAGTGTTTACACTCGAGAGGCCACAATATTTATCCAATCTTTCTCAAACTTGCTCAGATGGTATATTGCCATAAGAGTTCGGATGAGTTTGGTTATGGTTGGAATCGGACTAATAGATCATGAGTTATCTACCTTTGAACTGCTGAAAATGCCATATTTAACAGTGTTTACACTCTAGAGGCCACAGTTTTTATCAAATCTATCGTAAACTTGCCCAGATTGTATATGACCATAAGAGTTCGGATGAGTTCGATTTTTGTTGAAATCTGACAAATAGACCAAGAGTTAACGACCTTTGAATTGCTGAAAATGCAATATTTAACAGTGTTTACACTCTAGAGGCCACAGTATTTATCCAATCTTTCTAAAACTTGCCCATATTGTATATGACCATAAGAGTCCAGATGAGTGCGATTTTGGTTGAAATCCGATGAATAGATCAAGAGTTATCTACCTTTGAATTGCTGAAAATGCCATATTTAACAGTGTTTACATTCTAGAGTTCAAAAATTTTATCCAATCTATCTCAAATTTTCTCAGATTGTAGATGACTATAAGAGTTCAGATGAGTTTGATTATGGTTGAAATCAGACGTATAGGACGAGAGTTATCTACCTTTGAATTGCTGAAAATGCCATATTTAACGATGTTTACACTCTTGATGCCACAAATTTTATCCAATCTTTCTCAAACGTACTCAGATTGTATATTACCATAAGACTTCAGATGAGTTCAATTATTGTTGTAATCGGATCAATAGGTCAATAGTTATCTACCTTTGAATTGCTGAAAATGATATATTTGTGTTTATGCTCTAGATGCCACAATATTTATCCAAGCTCTCTCAAACTTGCCCAGATTGTATATGACCATAGAAGTTCGAAAAAGGGTGATTATGGTTGGAATCAGACAAATAGATCAAGAGATATGTACCTTTGAATTGCTGACAATGCCATATTTTACAGCGTTTAAACTCTTGCAACTAGAGTTTTCAATGGATTTTGATTATACTTGTACACAAAGGATGTAGCTATACTTTCTCGAAGGAGTGCAATTATTGTTGAAATGTAATCATTGTGGCAATAGTTACCTGCCCTTGATATACTTTGAAATGCTAGAAAAAGGCTTCATTTCAGTATTGTTTAGGCTCTAGTTATATGCCTTTGATGTACTCTACTATACTACAGTAGGTCGACAAACTTGATTGGATTTAGAATAAAACGGGTGAAATTCAAAGGTAAAGCTATCAGGCTTCATTACAAATGGTGAGCGATATCAGGGCCTTCAGGCCCTCTTGTTGAAATTGCAACATGGTGAAAAAACATGCTACTCATCTGGAACAGTTTTGATACAGATAAGGCACCACTTATGCGGGGCCTGATCTCGATCTACTCTGTTTGACACTCAGATTCTTATTCTGTTAGGTAAAATAGATTTTTAATTTATCATACAATATTGAGCATGTAGCTATTTTGTGTAGACTATGTGTAATAGATAATACATGTTAAGGGCTGTATCTTCAAGTACTTGAACCAGATACAAACTACCTTGGCAAACAGTGTAGACCCACATGCAAAATATGAAGTATCTATCAAATGTAGTTGCAAAGTCGTGGCCTGTGTCAAGTTCATCCTATTTGACCTTTAGTTGACATCTACATGGCCTTGACATTTGTCTGTTTAACCAAAGTTGTACTGTTCTCAAGAGATTCTTAAGTGCACATGCCAAAATGAAGTCTCTATCACATGTAGTCACAAAGTTAAGGACTTATGGCCAATGTTACATTTTGCGTATTTGGCCTTTAAAAGCTGAGTCTCCTTAAAATGCAAAATAGTTTCGTATGTTATGTTATAATTTAGAGAGCCTACAAAGTACAGTATATAGTAAATAATTGAAAGAAAACATTTAAAAGACAAGTTAAAGGCAATGGCTATGTGTTTGGGTCTTTAGATTGAAAAATAATAAGACAGTAATGTGTACAGTCCTGACACTAACAGTATAATTATTTTCATTTCAGTCCATGAACTCCGATATATAATTACGAGTCAGGGCTCCACATAAGTTGGAGTAATGAGACCAAATGCAGCTTTTCTTCACGTCAGCACCAACGCCTATGGTGTTACCATTCATTAGAATTGTCTCGAAAACAGGATTCTAATAAGTAGTCACACCACTGGGTTTAATGTAGACATAAAGAATTTTACTTTTCAGTTATCTGAAACCCTGTATGAGTAGAACTACGTCAACATTAATTTATAATCATTCTATTTTAGAACTTTTAACTCCATTGATTGAATACATATACCAGACATGCTGAAAAATTCATGGGAAAGTACAAATAAGCCACAACCATGCCTTATTGATCACATGTTTCCATAACGCCAAATAAAACTTAACATTGCCTCCAAAATTCAGCTTACGCTTTATAAAGAATAGTTGAAGAATCTTCAACATAATCTCCTGCTTTTGCACAAGTAACTTTGCTAAAGCAGGAACTTGTGAGAGACCACTAGTGTCATTTTGTGGAATAAAATCTGCTATTTGGTCAATATGTTAAGTGGTACAAAAATTATAAAAGAAAAAAACAACACAAATGTCCTGAGATGTTTCAGGCCTGTAGAAAGCCTTATGCATATGATAACAATCAATTATGTTTGTACTATCTATTGCAGAATCATCATAGCCTGTGTGGTGTTTCATAACCAGTGCAATTTTTGGAATGTTTCCCTGCCTGAAGTGGTAAACAATGTAGGACAAGCAGTAAACATGACATCCAGCAGTTTCCTATCCAAGATGGACTTTCATAAACAGAGTCAGAGACTATGATGCAAATTAAAACTGACTTTTTTCAAGGGCGAACAACATAATTATGTGCTGAATTTGAGTAATAAATATATGAACTGATTAGAGCGATGGATATGTTCAATTGGATGGAAATTCCATGTCAGCACAAAATCCTATGGTGTGGTTAAACTTATCTTTAGAATTGTCTCTTTGAACCAATTCTAATGAACAGTCGCACCATATGGTTTAATGCAGACATAAAGATTTAAGTTCTTGAAGTACTTCCCTTATGCGGAGCCCTGAATCCATGTTATTTATTTGAAAGAAAATTATGCTGTGATTTTTAACTAATGATTTTAATATAGTTTCTCAAAAAGCTGTTAAATTGAAACGTAAGGTTTACAACTTTATAGTGTTCACTGTTGTTGGTATTTTTAACTGCTGTGTATTATCAGAACTGATGAAATAGGAAAAAAAGCAAATTAAATATAAATTACATATTTTTCCTGTTGTGTTTATAGATAATTCATAATATCTTGATACAGTATAAGTGCAAGTAAATAAAATCAGAATTGAAAGCCCGAGATAACCTTAATTTTAACAAGATCATGTTTTATACGCCCACCTCTAAAGGTGGTTGTATATTGGCGCGACCCTGTCTGTTCGTTTGTTCGTCCGTCAACATTTTGTTTGTCCGGAGATTTCTGGGTAAAATTTTGGAGGGATATTAATGAAACTTCACATAAATGTTATATGCATCAAGATCTAAAGCTGAGTCGAATTTTAGGTTCATTTGAGTTTTTGTTACAGAATTATCTGCCCTTGATGTACTCAAATATGCTATAAAAAGCTTGTCCGGAGGTTTCTGGGGAAACTATTGGAGGGATATTAATGAAACTTCACACATGTGTTATGTGCATCAATATCAAAAGCTGAGTCAAGTTTGAGGTTCATTCAACTTTTCTTTACAGAGTAATTTGTCCTTGATGTACTCAAATATGCTATAAAGAGCTTGTCCAGAGTTTTCTTGGAAAACTATTTCAAGGATATTAATGAAGAGAGATTTTATGCATCAAGATCTGAAGCTGAGTAAAGTTTGAGATTTATTTGATATTTTATTACAGAGTTGTCTGTCCATGGTGTACTCAAATATGTTATAAAAGGCTTATTTGACAGTGTTAACACACTTAGCAACTACAGTTTTGAATGGATTTTGATTATGTTTGCCCATAGTATAATTATAGAAGTATAAGTTCATGAAAGGGTTAATTATTATTGAAATCGGATCATTGTGCCAAGAGTTATCTGCCCTTGGTGTATTCAGATATGCTAGAAAATGCTCTATTTCAGTATTGTTTATGCTCTCAGAGCTCTAAGTGTGTACAAATTAAAATGAAATTTGATAAAACTATATATTTCTTTGCCAGTGGGAGTATAATGTACCGTTTGCGGTGCTCTCGTTCTTTTTGTATGCGACATTTCACTCTCTGATGCTTATTTTGAATCTCGATGCCAACAATAGTTTCATTTACAGTAAAGCACATCTATTACAACCACTACATGAGGTCCAATTGTTGGTTTACAGTACAACTTGTCAAGTGGCTGCATTATGCAAGATTATTTAGATAAAAGTAAAGCAGAAAGCTCCTTAGGTGCTTTCTGATTACTTTCGCATTGCTTTACCCCTTTCCTCCATAGCCAAAAGTGCAAATCTCCTATATCCAACAGTGAGTGAACTACATTATGTCAAAACACTGACTGCTTAAAGTAAGATGAAAGTAACTTTTTGCAGGGAGCTCCTGCCAGAGCTTTTTGCTGAACTTTTATCTTGCTTTGAACTACCTCATGTGCACCACTGACTACTCATTACAATAAATTAAATTACTTATACTGCAACATAATGCAAGTTTTGCCCACACAGCATAAATCTATTTCGATTTCATTTTTATGCCCCGCACGACTTAGTCGGGGGCAAATCGTTTTTGATCTGTCTGTTTGTCTGTACACAACTTTTACCTTGGTCGTAACTTTTGAACAACAGTGAATAGAGACTTTATATCTGGCGTGTGTACTGACCTCAAGAAGCTCTTGAGGTCAGTACAACTTGGGTCATGTCTGGCAAAGGTCAAGGTCATTTAGAGGTAAAATCGGGTGAAATGGGAGATAACCCATCCTATATTATTTCAAGTGAATAGGAAGGGAGATAACTCATCATAGCTGGCCATAACTCTTTGATCATGTGATCATTTCTTAATTTAGAAATAAGTCCTCAATATGCCATTTGACTATAAAATCAAATGAAGTTGAAAATTGATTTTCAGTTCTGATTTTTTTTCTACCATCAATATTTTTCGGCTCTAAATGACCATTGGTGTCGATGGGCCATAAAACACTAATCAATCGATCAAAATCAATATAACATATGATCTTGTTCAGTATCAAACGGCAAGCTCATTCCAAACAAAACAGGCCACACTGAGACTTGTCATTCCTGAGTTATCACCCTTGTTATATTTACATAAATTTTGTAAAATTTAAATATCTTAAACTTCAAACCTTGCATTCTTGTTAAATATCAAATGATAACTAGTTGCAACAAGACAGGTTACTGTTTATTTGAAACTTCCAATACTTGTTAAGTATCAAATGGGCAACTAATTACAACAAGGCCGGCAAAGATAGTGTACTTGTTTATACTTACTGATTGCTTTAAGTGCACTTAATAGGTGTAAAATCTTCAATACGTTCAATTAAACTAGATCATTTCACTAATCGCGGATCTCTCAGTGCTTTCAGCACTTTGATTATCACATGTGGCAGCTCATCTTTTGACCTCTTTTGCTGCTATATTGTCAAATAGCAGAGCTTCCAATAATGGGGACACTTCGAAAGCTAAAAATATATTCATCTCTGCATTAAACCCTAAGTGTTACATCTCATTAGAATCGTCTCGAAGAGACGATTCTAATGAGAAGCAACACCATAGGATTTCACTGTTATCTGGAGCCCTGAAATAATCAAACTTGTCTTTTAATTAATTTACCACTCTCTGAATTATAAGCCACCTATATACAGGTGAAAGCTTAAAATGAAGAGAGTGGGTAAAACTGAAAGCTCCAATAGGAGTTATCTGTTCTATTTGCATCCTGTTTTAACATTTTTTATAATGCTGAATATGCATAAAACTCTGCCTACCATGGACAAATGAACAATACGCTATACCAAATAAGAACAATATTAACAAACATTCATTTCAGATATATATAGCTTTTTATTCTGAAGAAGAAGACAACTTCTTTGCAATCAAGAATATTTTCAGTAAAAGAAAGGTCAAAAAGAGAACTTTGAATGTTTAAGGGCAAATTTTGACAATTATTTACACTTTGTCATCCATCTGTAAATGAATTGAAATTTGTGTGATCCCTCTCCGGAGACTAAATGAGGCTACCAGTGTGATAGGAGCAGAAAACAATCAAACCAAAACACTATCAATGGACTTGTTGGTGTCATGGTGATTATAATGATTAGTTGCTAAGCAACGGAAATAAAACACCATCACTAAACAGGAGTTTAGTGTATATATATATCACCTCTGTTTTATGCTGCAGATGATGGCCATTTCTGAAATCGGTAGAAAGAAATTTGATATTTGAAATGTGAGTTTGTCTCCAAGTATGAGACTAAATTACAGAGAACTAGTCTTGGGATTAACCTTCTACGCTGTATTGTCAAAGCAGCCATTTTTAAGAGTCGTCTTATCTCTGTTTCATTTTTTTTACCCACTACTCCATAAAAATATCTATAACCTAGTAGATGGTAGCTTAAAGTAGGCTGAAAGAAAAGCAGAAGGCACCTTAAGGTGCATTCTGCTTTACCTTCTTTCTGATTTAAGTGGTCACCACTCTTTAAAGCAAGAAACATGGCTATGGGGTAATGTGTAAAGGAAATGTGACTGTTTTTAACAAGTTGACGAAGCAAGATCATGAACAAATTGACGATGCAAGATCATGTCATGTATAAAAGCTGTGCACAGTTTCATGAAAGTCATTTCAGATTCAAATACATCAATAGTTCAAAAACGCCATTTTCTACATTTTATTGTATTTGCCTTTAGATGCATACAAACAGGAAATACAATCTTCCCTACTATAAGTTATAGTAGAGAAGATTGTATTTCCTGTTATAATAACTATATTTTATAAACTTAACTTCTACATGGAAGATGACTTGTTGATCAGCAGTCTCCAGTCTGAATCCAGCACTATAGATTTTAAGAGCTAGGGAGTAAACTGAACAAATCCAACATTAATTTTCTTCACTCTTTTGGCACCAAATCCTATAATGTTACTACTTATTAGAATCGTCTCTTTGAGACGATTCTAATGAGTAGTGACAACATAGGGATTAAAGCAAATATAAAGATTTTAGATTTTGAAATATTCTCCTTTTCATATCTAGAGCTCTGTCAAAATCAGATGTTCAGTATCTTTCCCAGTTGTCATTGGAAATTTTATCTGAAAATGAGCAACACTAAAATCCGAAATCTTGTAGTGCAGACCTTCACAAATAGGTTTGGATCCGGATCAGATCTCATAAAACATGGATCATTAGCTGTCACTGAGATCCTGTTTAAAATTTTCCAATTTTCAGAAATCTATAGCAGATAACATACTTCAGCAAACTAGATTCATTCAGTGTTGAAAGATATAAATAAATACTGTAAAACTTGTTTCAAACACATCCACTTAAAGGAAGACTAAAATATTATAGGTTTAATACAGGCGACTGCTTAATTAATGCAGAACATAAGTACAGCAGAAAGCTCCGACAGGAGCTTTCTGCTTTAGCAGCTTTACTTATGTTCTGCATTCAGCAACCACCTGTCTTTTAGAAAGCTGCAAGCTTCTTCGAGGAGTGGTCATTTGACGCGGAGTCTTACTGTATCCTACTTCTTAGGATTGAATGGACTTGACTTTGTTTGGACAATTGAAGAGTCCATTCTAGCCAAATCTGCATTATCACAGATATTGGAAACAATTACACTGTGCCTGACTCCAGTCATAAAGATCATTATGACCAAACAGTTCGCGTGCTGACATTGCGACAACTGTTATGCCGGTGGTTTTTACCTATATATGTGCCCGGCACTCATCAATATTCAGCAATCTGAAATTAATTGGAGGTGTTTCTGATATACAGTGACTTGGAGGATGGATATATAAGCTTGTTAACTGGAGGACTACCTTGTTGTCAATAGGTTTGATGACTTGTGTTTGTGTACATGTATACATGTGTTTAACGACAGCTGTTAATTTCAAAACAATACCTGTCTAAAACTTGTGGTTTAGTACTAAGTGGTTGAATAGAAGATGAATGGACAGCCTTTTATTTAAAGAAAGATTGACGCTTAACCCTTAGCTTTCTTAGGGTTTTTGTCATCTTTACAAATAAATAGGAACTGCATTTTTTTCTCCAAAAATCAGTGTATATAATATTGAAAACAGTGTAGATCATGATCAGAGGACTCTTTATGGAGCCTCTGATCAGGGTCTACACATGGGCTCCAGATTAGAGGGGGTAAACTGAACAAATCCAACATTTTCTAACTTATTTCAGCACCAATCCTATGGTGTTACTACTCATTAGAATCGTCTCGAAGCGAGATAAAAATTTTAGTTTTTGAAATACTCTCCTTGTCTGGAGCTCTGTACACTGTTTTTTTCACTGTCTTCTGAAATAGTGTCTAAAATTAGCTCAAATATCGAAATTAACTGGTCAAAGGGAACGGTTCATTTCAAAGATTCAACATAAAGAGGGTTGAGATAGGAAGCAGCTGAAATCTTTATACCATTATAAATTGTATCGACTCTTTCAACACTGAATATCTTTTGTTATTATTATGTTCCCTTGTGGATCATTTTAACATGAACTATTCTACTTGGAATTCCGGGTAGTTTAATAGATACTGCTCAAAATTAGGCAAACAGTATAGACCCTGATCAGAGGGCTCCTATAGGAGCCCTCTGATCTGGGTCTACATTGTTTGCAAATGTAATGCATATATTTTAAACAGATGCATAGTGTTGAAAGAGTTAAACGAGACACAAATCAGTATTCAGAATGCAAAAGGGTCTATGAACGTAACAAGAGAAATGCAGAAAGCCACTTTCTACATTAGTTTTGTCTAGCAATAAGCATTCAACTATCTCCAAGCTTCTTCGCCAATGGCTGCTTTGCACAGGTTTTACTGAAACTGCAAGGATGCCAATCAAATGATTTTTTTGTTTATTTTTGTACATGTTTTGTATGGGAGATTAAATTCAATTTTCTTGACAAGAGTTGACACACTGCAGAAACATAAATATTTGATGACTATCAATTCATACTGCTCTTATTTTGTTGAATGGTTTTATCTTGGAATTTTTTTTTAGTTTGAAAATACATTGTTACATTCTCCATTACAGGATTATTAACCTCTCTTGAGCAACCATTAAGTAAAAAAAAAGTTTTGAAAAGGATGATCACTGTTAAGTGTTTTGACCCTTTATTCCCTAGCTTGCTTCTAAGTTTTAAAGACAGGTGACACTGATTGAAGGTAAAGCAGAATGTGGCTTAAGGTGTATTCTGTGTTACTTTCAGTCTGCTTTAAGCTACTATCTGCTATGGGATTTAGAAACTATTTCTTACGATACAATTCATGACAGTATAAAATGGAATCATTTTCTTTTGTGGATGAATGTATTTTATAGAGGGTGTAAAAATGCCTATTTATTGGGTATAATGGGTTAATGTAAAACAAGAGTAATACAGTGGAGAATCTGTTATTCTTTCCCGTTTAAACGCAAACGTACGCAAACACAAAGCACTAAAACGTAGAAAAGTACAACTTTTGGACAATTCTGATAATTCATGTTTATCTTGGTGGCAAACAGTTTGGAGCCTGATCAGACGCCGGGTTACCCGGCGTCTGATCTGGCTCCAAACTGTTTGCACTGCAAATAATAGTTTTAGCGTAAACGCGTTTATTGGGAAAGAATAACACATTCTCCACTGTAGTAAACTACCACTTAATTATGTTAACTATTAGGGTGTTTACGGTAGGTGACCGCTTAACCCTTTCCCTCATAGAAGCGCCTTTCAGCATACATGTATTTGATTTATTCCTCCACTGAAGAAAATAGTTCCAATTTAAACAGTCTTGAAAATGAACCATAAGAAATTTGTTCTAAATCCTAGCAGACTATATATATAGCTTAAAGCAGGCTGGAAGTAAAGCAGAATGTGCCTTAAGGCACATTCTGCTTTACTTTCAACCTGCTTTAAGTGGGCGCATATCTTCAAAACTAGAAACAGGCTATGTGGTAAAGGGTTAAAGCAAGTTGACAATGAAACAGAAAGAGCTTAAAATTTAAAATCTGTTTCACTGTCATGGTGCTTGTCTATTATACAATCAATTAGCCTTCATTTAGTGGTCGTAATAGAGAGGTTTTACTGTACATATACAAGATATGGGGTAATGCGTTAGACAACAACAGGTCTGTTGTGGAAGTTGCACTTGTAAATAGTGACAGGAATCAAACCAAATAATAACTATCAATAAATTAACTCATTTAGACCTGGAGATATTGCAATGACTTCTCCCTGTATACTAAATTCCATTGTACAGTGTTCCCTCTCTACAACAGCCCTCCCAACAACGACTCCCTCCTTACAACGACCTTTGTCTCTGTTCCCCAAACAAGACATATATGTCCAACCTTTTCATGACTTAATCAATATAGTCTGCTTAAATTTGTCGTCTGCTGTTTTTCTCAAAGTTACATTATGGACATTTTGACAGAAAAACCTTAATAACGAGTGACAAACAGCTTGAATCCAGATCAGACGCCGCGTTACGCGGCGTCTGATCTGGATTCAAGCTCTTTGCAAATGTAAGCCGATTTCCCTCCCTATAACGACTCCCTCTGAACAACGCACATATTTTTTGTCTCCCATTGGATGTCGCTGTAGAGAGGGAGCGCTGTAGATATACTGTACAATGGTGGTCTCACGACACTGCAATGTGTGTCCATGGAGCAAATTAATGTTTCATAATGACATAGCCAACACTCACTGTGCAGACCCTGATGAGACAACACATAACGCAGGTTCTCATCAGGGTCTACACTGTTTGCAAATAACAACAGTGTTTTTTTTCCACCACTTTTGGGATTAGTTGGTACCTATTCAATTGGGAAAAATATGCCCTAAAACAGCGTAAAATACTTGATTTTGGAAAAAAAGAAGGAAAAAAAGAAAAGTAAAGGCTCATTTTGGGGGAAAATCGTGCCGTAAAATTCTCATTTTGGGAAAAAAGCCCTTGTTTTCAATTGAGAATGGGTCCCCCAGAAAAACGCTAAACCGCTATAGTAGACACTAGCCTTAAATGGGTTTAATAATTGATAGTAAATGCAAATTAATGAAGATAGAATATTACTGTATCACTTATTTATTAACCACTCAAAGGAAGACTTGCATTATGTAATTATACAAGTTATTAAAGACAGGTCAACAGCTTACCTGCGTCAGACATTAATAATAAATCTCCTTCCAATTATTATCCCTTCTTCTGCTTGTAGTGCATATTGAAGCTTTTGAATGCTAGACCACTTTTTGATACGCAAGCACTTAGTTATTACTGACCTTAAACGTTAGAAATAAATCTTGTTCACAGAGTTCAAGGTCAAAGGTCAAGGCCATCAAACTGTGATGCAACATGCTGTATTAATTGAGGTGCATGAACATGTGAAGTTGCCTGACCATAGCTGTACGTAGTACTAAGTATATAACTGACCTAAACATGAACGACCTTAACTTTGGTCAGAGGTCAAGGTCGTCATAAGAATGTTCTTCTCATTTCACAAGTTGTGTGACCCTTACTACAGTACTTAGTCAATATCTGACCTAAACACAAGAAGATAATCTTAGTTTATATGGACGTCTGTACATACTGACAAGTGACAAGGGTTACAACCCCACTTTATGGTGAGGCATATAAAGCTCCTAAGTAAGCTTTCTACTTTGCTTGGATTTGCTTCGAAATATTACCTGTCTTTTACAGGATCAAAGAGTTTTCATTTATTGTGCGTTTCTGTAATATTACATTCACACCTCATATTTAACTTAAAATTAACCCTTTTCCCGCTGAGTAACTCACATCTGTTTAAAAATTAAGTGTGTTCTACCAAATTTCTAATACAGAGTCAAGGCTTTATAACTATACTGGGCAAAATCAGAGGGACAAACAGTTTAGATCCAGATCAGGCCCCACATTTTGTGGGGCCTGATCTTGATCCAAACTGTTTGTAGCTCAGTCTTCAATGCTTAACCCTTAGCCCGCCAAATAAATTGTCGTCTGCTATATTTCTCGTCTGCTTCAAGTTTCAAAGTGCTTCAAAGTTGCTCAAAATTGCTGAAAATGTTGTTCGAGTGTCAAACAGCTTGGATCCGGATGAGACGCCGAGTTACTCGGCGTCTCATCCGGATCCAAGCTGTTTGCATATGGAGCTATAGTCGTGAGTGGCAGGCTAAGGGTTAATTGTTTTCAGTGTATCAAGCCTTATATTCAACACAATCATGGTGAGAGTATAAGATCAGAGCACCAGTATCCTATATGAAAAGCCAATTAAAATGATTACGTTTGTTTGAAACGCTTTGTCATCTCATGCAAATCAAGTTATACTGTGTGGAAGATGAAATATCACTATAATGCCAAACTTATTAAATTAAACCTGCTGTTTCTGTGCGAGTCGATGCTGTCTGTTTTCAGAAGTTTCTTCAGTACAAACACATATCACACTCAAACATTTGGAACAAAGCTGAGCTCTATACGTTCTCAAAAGACAATTCAATTTTATTACAGTAAAGATGTGCCTTTTATTTAACCCATTATTAGAACAAAGCTCCAGGCCCCCAGATAGGTAGAGTTTTTCAAAAACTAAAATCTTTATTTCTGCATTAAACCCTATGGTGTCACTACTCATTAGAATTGTCTCTTTGAGACGATTCTAACGAGTAGTAACACCATAGGATTTGGTGCTGAAATGAGTGAGAAAATATTGGATTTGTTCTGAAAACTCCCTCTTATCTGGAGCCCTGAAGCTCAATCTATACATTCTCAAAAGACAATTCTATTTTATTACAGTAAATTTCAGATATGCCTCATATTTAGCCCATTATATTCCACACACAGGCCTTGAAAAACCTTTACCCATTGCTTCCCATAACCCTTTACTCCTTAGTCTGTTTCTAGTTTTGAAGAAAACAAGAAACGGGTAATGGGTAAAAGAGGCTTATATATCACCCCTGTAACACATTTGACTAGCTATTTCAGAAGAGTTGTTTAACTCTTTCAACACTAAGTAACTCTTGTAGGTTATTTAGTTCCCTTGTTGATCTTTTTAGTTAACAAAACATGAACGTGTCTTCTTGGAATTTTGGGTAGTTTGTAATAAATACTGCTTTAAACAAGCAAACAGTGTATACCCAAATCAGAGGGCTCCTATAGGAGCCCTCTGATCTGGTTCTACACTGTTTGCAATTAAACGTAGTCGGTATACCATACACAGGTCCTAGGTGTTGAAAGAGTTACCAACAAGAGTTAACCCACCTCCATAGACAGGCATCCCTCAGACGTCAATCCCAGATGCAATTACAAGGCACTATTTAGGAGTGCTTTCAAGTTATAACAAGCAGGAAAATATCCCAAAGCAAAATATTCATAAACTGTAATCTATTTTGCTTTCTTCTTACAAAATGGAATAATTTTTTCAACCCTTAAAATGATGGTTTAACCCTTCTCCTGTTTTTTGCCTAAAACTCATTTCATTTATTTTGAATATATTGTTGCGTTGAAACAGTAAATGTAAGTATAACAAGCTGTGAAGCTCCAGATCAGAGGGCTTTAGTTAAATGACCTCTGAAGTGTGTCTACACTGTTTGCGATGGATCATACCAACAGTTTCTGTAGTATTTAGGGTTCAAGATGTTGATGAAAAGATATGGAAATCATGCTAGGTTTGCATCAAGATTGCAATTGGGGAAGTAATATACACAGTTTTACTCTTGACTGGGGAAGCAGGTCTCTAACCTGATTTTCGAATTCAAATGTTTGAGGATGGAAGCTTTAAAACCTTAACAGTTTGGGGACTGAGTGTATACATCCTTTAAGCAAACAGTGCAGACCAAGATCAGGCTGTGCTGTTTGTTTTATTTAGCATTTTCAAAAAAAAAATTGCTTTTAACTCTTTCAACATTTAGTAACTCTTGTGGGTCTTTTTAAGTTACCAAAATATGAGCCAGTCTACTTGGAACTATGGGTACCGATAGTTTAATAAATAATGGTCTAAATTAGCAAACAGTGATGACCCTGATCAGAGGGCTCCTGTAGAAGCCCTCTGACCAGGCTCCGAGATTACAAAGATTTTGAGTTGAGTCTTGAGTTTGTTCTCAAGCATTTGATTGGTCACATTTGAGCCTAGGCTCAAATCTGACCAATCAAATGCTTGAGAATGTCTTCAGACTCAACTCAAAAGCTTTATAACCTTGGACCCTGGGTCTACACTGTTGGCAAATGTAATGAGCATTTTTAAACAGATCCATGCTGTTGAAAGAGTTAACTTTCTAGCTAGCTATTCCTACATATCAGAAATATGCAAAACCTGAATATCAAACCGTTTGAGTCTAAAAAACATGCCAAGTTACTCGGCATTTCATCCAGATCCATACTTATAGCAAAAGTCAACAATATATGCAAATAGTAAAGGAATGGGTTAACCCATTACCTCTTAGCCTGTTTCTAGTTTTGACGAAAGGTGACCACTTAAAGCAGGTTGAAAGTAAAGCAGACTCTGCTAAAATATTGAAAATATTTTGTATCATACACATTTATGACTGTATAAAATTGAACTATTATCTTCAGTGGAGGAATAAATTAAAGGCGTAAAAAGGAGTATTTATGGGGTAATGGGTTAAGAACCCTGCAGTATGTGAATTGTCTACAGATAGTCTGGGAAAGAGACGTTTATAATCCTGTTAGTAGCGGAGCAGGGCTTCAGTTTTCGATTGCATGCCATTAGAAGTATGATAACATAGCCATTTGCCATATTTATTTTGAACTAATTGATACATTTGTGGCTGAATTGAAAGTACTAATGGTGCCGTTACCCTTTTCATGCCATGAGTACAAGATCAACGGACTTTTGCAAACATTTCGGATAATGATTACAGGGCTCCAGATAAGAGGGAGTAAACTGAACAAATCAAACATATTCTTGATCATTTCAGCACCAAATCCCATGGTGTTACTACTCATTAGAATCATCTTGAAGAGATGATTCTAATGAGTAGTAACACCATAGGGTTTAATGCAGAAATAAAGATTTTAGTTTTTGAAATACTCCCCTTATCTGGAGCTCTGGATTAGTAACTCAGTATAATCTGATCAAGATGCACACTGTTTGACATTTTGTTTTTCTGCTTCTTCAAACTAGAAGACTTATTCTAAAATTTCATAAAAATGAAGACAATAATTTTGAAGCAGATGGCAAGGCAGAAGTGGTAATTCTGCACACTTTGGCGGCAGAACCGTGAATATCTTTGCAAACAGTTTGGATTCAGATGAGACACCGGGTTACTCTGCGTCTCATTTGGGTCCAAACTGTTTGACACCCAAAAACTATTTTGAAATAATTTTTTCCTAAATTCTAATATTAGAATAGCATAATTATGGCAAACGTATACAATAGAGTAAAGCTGAAACATTGAACTCAGGGCTCCAGATAAGAGAGAGTAAACTGAACAAATCCAACATTTTCTCCTTCATAACAGCACCAAATCCTATGATGTAACTACTCATTAGAATTGTATCACCGAGACAATTCTAATGAGTAGTGACGCCATAGGGTTTAATGCAGAAATAAAGATTTTAATTTTTGTAATACTCCCCCTTATCTGGAGCTGTGACATTTTGAAGCTTGTTATCCTGTTGCATGGAGAAATTCGAGGGCATCAGAAATTGATGTTACCTCTGTGGGTGTCATTTGTGCACAAATTTGCCTTTTTCAATTAGCAAGATACGGAATGAGTATTTCACAAAGTTGCTGATAAAATAAATTGTGCTACCCACTTCAATGTACTCCTAATGCACAGAGAGAAAATATCGCAGAAACCATTCAAACCAAATACAGTCGAACTTCGATATCTCGAACTAGGTTAAATCGAACAAATCCTTACCATATTTCAAAGTTAAAACGTGGCTAAGCCACGTTTTAACAAATGGAACAAATCCAACATTTTCTCACTCATTTCACCACTAAATCCTATGGTGTTACCACTCATTACAATAAAAAATGAGTAGTGACACCATAGGTTTAATGCATAAATCAAGATTTTAGATTTTGAAATACAAGTATGCTTCTTATCTGGAGCTCTGCTTTCAAGGACTATATTCCTTAGAATTAGGGCAACATGTCCAATCAGAGGAAAGCCTCATAAAAAATTCATGATTCAGAGGTAGAGGAACTTAATTTTGGCAGCTCTAGACCTGATCTGGTGACCCCAGCATGATTGAAGTATTTAGTTCAATTGAAGCTGACATTGATACATTTGTCCGTGAATCCCGAGGCTAAAACACATAATAGAGCCTTTTTCTGCCTTATGGAACAACCATGTGAGGGCAATTTACTCCCTTAAACTGATAGCATATATCCTGAAGACCGCAACAGCTCCTCCGGGTTTCAATCCAAATCAGATACTATGTAGCTTCCGTATAATCTCAGATCTCACACAGAATAATTCTGTTTTTGATAACTGCGTTTGACAAGTTTTATGCATTAGAAACGTAGCAGCAAATCTGCCCAGATTGAGTAATGTTGTAGACTGCGGTTATGTTAGTGGGGCCAAGAAAAACAAATACTGCTGGACCTGTATTAACCGAATGTTCCATACTATAACCCGTTAATCTTTACAGACAGGTGACTGCTTAATGCAGGACAAAAGTAATGCAGAAAGCTCCTACAGGAGCTTTCTGCATTACTTTTGTCCTGCATTCAGCTGCCACCTGTCACAAAGTCTCTAAATATACCAATATTTTAGTGGCTGCTTAAAACAGGTGGGACTGTAGTTGTAGGGGGATTCAATGGATGTAGCTAGCAATTTTCCACAGGGAAGAATATCTCCACATCTTTTGTCATCTGCCTTAACCCTTAGCCCGCCAAATAAATTGTCGTCTGCTATATTTCTCGTCTGCTTCAAGTTTCAAAGTGCTTCAAAGTTGCTCAAAATTGCTAAAAATGTTGTCCGAGTGTCAAACAACTTGGATCCAGATGAGACGCCGAGTTACTCGGCGTCTCATCTGGATCCAAGCTGTTTGCATATGGAGCTATAGTCGTGAGTGGCAGGCTAAGGGTTAATTAAGTTGACTATGGCAGACAGACCCAAAAAATCCTCAAGCTTAAATTGATGGCATTTGTTTTTGAATCAGAAAATGAGCAAGTTTGATGAGAGTTGTTAGAAAGAGGTAACACTGGTTTCAGAATGCAAGGTACAGTCGAACTTCACCATCTCAAATACCCGTATTTCAAAGTTAAAACACGGCTTAAAGTCGTGTTTAAACTTTGAAACACAAATATGTTCACCTAAACCGAGCTTGAAATAAGGCAAATTCCTGTTTCCTGTTTCAAAATATCAGATAGTTCGAGTTAAGCGAGTTTGAGATATCGGAGTTCGACTGTAAGTGCTATTTCACAGACTGCAGCGTTTGCAAGCAGTACTATTAATTTGTATTAACCCATTCCCCTGTGGCTAAATGTTCTCAGTATTTGAAGCCACGATTGCTAATGTTTAACCCATTACCCCCATAGCCTCACCCTGTTTCTCAATCAATTTGAGGACAGGTGTCCACTTAACCCTTTAATTCCTCCCTGAAACTTTAAATTGACAATTTCAGTTTCCATTTTAACCTAGTCCATTTCTTACTTTTAAGGGTTGTTTTTGTCAATGTTTTGCATTATGACAAACAGTGAAGACCCTGATCAGAGGGCTCCTTTCGGAGCCCTCTGATCTGGGTCTTCACTGTTTGCACAGGACAAGTGTTCTATTCACATGTACACTGTTTGAAAAGGACGCATATATGCGGGACTAGGGTTCAAAGGGTTAAAGCAAGTTGAAAGTAAAAGCAGAATGCGCCATAAGGCCCATTCTGCATAACTTTCAGCCGGCTTTGTATATAAGTAGTATTATCTGATAGGATATAGAATATAAAATTATTATGGTACATAATTATGTTCAGACTTTTGTGTAATATAGATGGTACTAATTTAGCAGTTACATAATATAGCTTATAGAGGAAAAGTTCTACAATTTTAATCTGAAGTCTTTTCAAGCCAAAACATGAGCATCAAAATTAAAATTACTCGAGTTTGCAGCTTTTCAAATTTCAGTGCTATCAACCTGACTATTGATCATGTTTTAATAGCTGAAATATTTTTTTGTAAAAGTTGAATAATTCTCATGAATTTCCCCCAATGTTTTTTACCAGGGAAAAATAGCTTGCAAAACTGTTTAATTTTCCTCCAGTTGGCACTCCCCGTCTCATCAAGGAATGTTGAAAGCTATAATAAACAATTAAATAATGTCAGAAACTCTTTCACCCCTTTTTCTCACACAAAGTTGCTTTAGGATGTCTTTTACTCAGGGTTCCAGATAAGGGGAGTATTTCAAAAATAAAATCTTTACTTCTGCTTTAAACCCTATGGTGTCACTACTCATTAGAATTGTCTCGAAGAGACAATTCTAATGAGTAGTGACACCATAGGGTTTGGTGCTGAAATAAGTGAGAAAATGCTGGATTTGTTCAGTCTACGCCCCCTTATCTGGAACACTGTTTTTACATTTCCCTCATGTTAGCATCTTATGATGCAATTATTGATACTGTTGCTGTAGATAGGTGCAGCAACTTAAAACAGGATGAAAGTAAAGCAGTTAGCTAAAATGTAAATGATTTTCAAAAGACTTTATTTCAAAATACCCATATTTACGCCTTATATACTTATTCCTCAACTGAAGAATATAACTCCAATTTATAGACATATTAGTATGAACATGTACCATACCAAATATTTTCTATATTCTATTAGATGGTAGCTTAAAGCAGGCTGAAAGTAAAGCAGAATGTGGCGTAAGGTGCATTCTACTTTACTTTAAACCTTCTTTAAGTGCCAGGTCAACAATCTCCAATACTAGAAACAGGCTGTGAAGTAAAGGGTTCAAACAGATTGACAACACTATGTTTCTAAGTAATTTTCAAAAAAGATTCTGAAACCAGTAAAATTATATTTTGCAAACACTGTGTAGACCCTGATCAGAGGACCCCTGAGTTAAGCAGTCCTCTGTTTAGGGTCTGCAAGGTTTGTTTTAGTTTTATTTGTCTGCAAATGTTTTCTAAAAACAACTATTATAAAATCATGACTAAAACTGGTCATTTTACAAAAGTGGAATTGTCCATTGTGAACAATTCTGAAAAACAATAAAGGATTAAAAGTTACCACTGTAAGCCATGGACGATATAACAACAACAATATAATGACACGTAGTTCAATCAAATTCAAACCTGTGCCTTATATAGATTCACCATTCTTTTTTGCTTTGTCATAAAGTGTGTTTTATTTCATTAACACCACCAACCCTGTCATTAATGTTTTGGTCTCTGAAGAATTTCCCTATCAATTGCCAATCCCAAGGTAGCTTTAATTCACATGAAAATCTCACTTCAAAAATGTAATGAAAGAGAAACTTGACTCGACTGTAACAAACTGCCTTCATCCCTAACGATACTATCCACAACTTTGCTTGCAAAAGGTTCAAAATAAGAGGAAGTAAACTGAACAAATTTAACGTTTTCTCACAAAATCCTATGGTGTAACTACTCATTAGAATCGTCTCTTCGAGATGATTCTAATGAGTAGTGACACCATAAGGTTTTATGCAGAAATAAAGGTTTTATAGTTTTTGATGTTTCCCTTATCTGGAGCTCTTTTGCATATAGGAGCCCTCTGATCTTGGTCTACACTGTTTGCAAATAAAGTTTTGTTTCCAGCAGAGCAAAGGTTCCACGATACAGTAAAAGTACTCAAACAAAACCTAAATGATTAATACTTGAGACAGAATAAAGCAATATATGAAAGTAAAGCAGAAAGCTCCTATATATACAGCAGAGCTCAATACTTCTATCCTAGTTTAAGCATGCAGTCACTTGCATTGAACATGAAAACAAGACTGTTCTTGCAGACCTTCAAGTGGGAACATTAGATAGATCTCATTGTGCCATCACAAATTGACATTTGAACCCATAATAGTTCTGTCTGAGACGATCTTAACCAGTCGATCTGGGAAGCCCCTTCTGAACATGTCAAACCTTCACAAGGTTCATCCTTTCCACCTTAGCCAGTAGTGCCAAAACAATTATATGTTACTATTATGTATGACCAAAATACAAAGAATTTTAAAATTTAATGCTTTCTCGGTTTCAGGGACCCTCTGATCCGGGTCTGCACCGTTTGTTTTACTTTTATTTATCTAAAACAATTTCTAAAATCTGCCCTCAAAGTCAACGTAAACTGCTCATTTTCAATAATAGCATATACTCCATAATTATGAAAAATTTCGGTATAGAACTCCTGGGGTTAAGCACTGGGCTACGGAAGCCCTATGTGAACATGTCAAACGCTAACAAGCTTAACTCTTTGCACGCTGGGTAATTTTTCCGTCTGCAACAAATGTCGTCTGCTATTGATCTAAAAATACAATTTTCAAAATTTCTTTTCAAAATAGGGTCAGAGTGTCAAACAGTTTGGATCCTGATGAGACGCTGCGTTACACAGCGTCTCATCAGGATCCAAACTGTTTGCACAGATAATCACGAATCCGCTGCTAGCATCGAAAGAGTTACGAAATAATGTCAAGGTATCCTTGTTTACTGTTTTCTGATGCATGTTCACATTTCTGACAATCAAATTGCTTCTTTCTTCCATTAGTGGAGAAATTTATCAGACAAACGGTTACAATACTTCATTCTGCCACACAAATCTCACGTTGCATCGTAAAATACAATTTGCTGGCCTGCTCCCTCTGTTGCTATAAAACATCTATTTTTAATATGTAATTACAGGGGGGAATGCTGTGCAATTCAGACCATTTAAAAACTTTCTTGATTAAACAGAATTTAACCATTCTGCAAAGCATAGTGTGAACTTAATGTATTCAGATCTTCATTTGTCTTTTGACAAATGTATGCACCACGAATCAATAGATACAGAAAACATCCACTATGTTAAAATTTTGTTTAACCCTTTTCAACATAAATGCACCTTTTTACACCTTAAATTTATTAATCCTCTAATGAAAAGGAAATAGTTCTAATTTACACAATTAGGAATATTCAGCATAAGAAACATTTTCTAAATCCTAGTCGAGGTCCAAATTAGCATTGTTGGCAATAAGAAATAAAACATTCTTTTTCATGATGACAACTTGTTTCAAGTGAAATTAATTTATTTTTTTTAAAAAAAGACAACTTGTTGTACAAGAATCATTCAGAGAAGGGCTATAATATAAAGAGTTTGATATGATCAGTCCTGGTATCATAAGTCAAAGAATGCACTCAATGTCCTGAATTTACTTCTAAAATCTATTCCTAAATGAATCAGCTAACTGCATCTTCTGTAAGTATTGTTTCTAGTTGCATTGTTTCTTAGACATGTCTTGTCAAAGACACTACAATATAACCCACCATCTCAACAGCTCAAAATATTTGCTGGCTTGTAATGTTGAAGACAGACTTTCTGTAAGTATTGTTTCTAGTTGCACTGTTTCTTAGACATATGTCTTGTCAAAGACACTACAATATAACCCACCATCTCAACAGCTCAAAATATTTGCTGGCTTGTAATGTTGAAGACAGACCTATGACTGCTTCAAGCAAGATGTAAGTAAAGCAGAAAGCTCCTATAGGAGGTTTCTGCTTAACTTCCATCTTGCTTTAAGTGGTCACGTGTACTCAATACCCTCAATTAAGTCATCTTTTGGAGTGATCATAATAGACAGGGTTTTTTATACTGTATCTTCAGACAGTATTTGTCTTAAGATGGTTTATGGAACTGGCCCCAATTTTCTTCAATATGCAGAAGCTCATTTATTTGTTATGATATAAGAGAAAAACATCTCAATTAGTTTAGACCTTATGAAACCAGAAGAATAATTGACAAAGATGGCTATCATTGGTGTTTTTTTTGTGGGGAGCCATTTTTGTGAGACCGCAAGCCCCTTTAAAATGTACAAATTTTTCCATATTGTATAATAGATTTCCTTTAAACCCTTTCTGCGGGGGAAACAAGTATTTGCATTTTTGCAAACAGTGTAGACACAGATCAGTGGGCTCCTGAAATAGTCCTCTGATCAGGGTCTGCAATGTTTGCCAAAATTTTAAATACTTTTTTAGCCAACTCCATAAAGAGTCACTGTTAACTATAATTGTTCATTATTTAAAATAGGCCATGGCTGAAAGGAAAGTAAAGCTCAAAAAGGAACTTTTTACTTTTCTTTTAACCTGCTTTAAGCAGCAATCGGTCTTAACACTGAGACATTTGTCTAAATCATTGTGCTATTTTTCCAAGCCAAAAAGGTCCAACCAACATTTAAGAGGCCAAAAACGCAACTATTAACTCTCTTCATGCTAGTGGCAGAATATGTCCTCACTCTGTGATTATACCTTTGCAAACAGTTTTGATCCAGGTGAGACGCCAAGTTATGCCGCGTCTCATCAGGATCCAAACTGTTTGACACTCTGTTTTGAACAGAAATAAAGGAAATTCTATTTTTTAGAATATTAATATACCAGACAACAATTGTTGCAGATGAAAATTACCCAGCATGCAAAGAGTTCAGATGTACTGATCTGCTAAATGGGTTTATGTTCAGCTGCACTGTGGGTATGTAAAACAAAATACAAGCCTGATAGATTCCACACAGTTCACTCTTACACTGTTAATATTAACATTGATCCCTTTTCCAAACAGTCTAGACCCAGATCAAACTCTGGGAGTACCTTTGTAATTGAATCTATACTGTTTGTCACTCGATTTGTATTTCTGGAAAATATACAACAGGACATGTCTGTTTTAACATTTGAGGAGATGAGATCATGTTTATTTTGTGTTCTAAGGGTTAATGGGAGACATAGAGCTAGGCTAAACAGCTTTTTTGCATGCTAAAGCCCTAAAAGATGTAGGGCTGCCATAAGCTGATCATGAAAATCCTAAGATTTCCAAACTTTTTATTTTTCAAGAGCGATTACATTAAGCAGGTTGAAAGTAAAGCAGAATGCGCCTTTAGGCGCATTCTGCTTTACTTTCAGCCTGCTTAAAGCGACAATCTACTAGGATAAAAATCCGAAGATTTCGGAAAAATCGGGAGAAATGGCAGCCCTGATTTAGATGCATTGATTTCCTCTAGGGTTACTGAGTTTAGGCATATTCCACATCCTTTCAACAACTGGGCTTACTACAGGATAGTATCTACAGACAATCTAGACCCACTATCTCAATGACAATCACAAAATACCTGTCCAATATCATATATAACTCCAAACTGTTTTATACCAAGAATATCTATACAAGACGGAATTTTCTTACAATTCTTACCATTACATTCCACAAGTATTATTGTTCTTCTAGCAGAATGTATTGTAGGTTATGGTAAGGATATGTGGCGATTATATTCCCTAATGGGTCCTGGAAATACTTCATACAGGAGACATAAAAAATTACGAGTAATTATTATGTTGACATATCCAGCTTCCCTTGCCTGTCTATTTGAACAGGGATTAGTGGCATTGGACCTGGGGAATTGCTTTCTGTGAGCATGACAAATATTTGCACTCCAGACCTGTACAACAAATGAAGTAACCAGCAATCAGTAGACATAGTCACATTGTATCAATATTGGAAACTGTTAACCCAGTACCAAACCTTTTTATGCTTTTGATTTATTCCTCGATCCACTGAAGAAAATAGTGCCACTTTTATGATACAGCCATGAATTTGTGCTGTAAGAAATAAGGTGCATTCTGCTTTAACCCTTTCCTACATAGAAACGCCTTTTAGCGCATTCAGTTTATTCTACTGCTGAAGAAAATAAATCAAATTTATACGGTCATGAATATGTATTATAAGGAATATATCTTTATTCTAACAGGTGGTAGCTTAAAGCAGGCTGAAAGTAAAGCAGAATGCGCCTTAAGGCGCATTCTGCTTTTCTTTCAACCTGCTTTAAGTGGTCACATATCTTCAAAACTAGAAACAGGCTATGGGGTAATGGGTTAAGTTGTCATGTGTCATCAAAACTAGAAACACGCTATCGGATAACAGATTAATATAACCCTTTCCTTTACATATTAGCGACTTAAACACCTTTTCTCTTAACCCATTACCCCATGAAGAAATTACTTCCACTTAAGTCTTGAATGTGTCACCATAAGAAAGATTTTATATATCCTAGCTAGCAGATTAAAGCTTAAAACAGGCTGATAGTAAACCAGAATGAGTCTGCTTTACTTTCAATCTGCTTTTCGTGGTCACCTACATTTAATACTAGAATCAGTCTATGGGGCAAATTGGGTTAAATGCAAGATATCAAATGAGGATTCACTAGTTGATCTTTTACATTCTAATTCTAGCACATTCTGACCATGGCAAAAGCCAATTCCCAACATTGCATTAGGTGGATGTTTAAAGTAGGCTGAATTTAAAGGAAGGAGATTTCTGCTTTACTTCAAACATACTTTATGCAAACCACAGGTCTAAAACACTGAATATAAGCTATAAGGGAAATGACTATGGCCCTTAACCCATTACCCCATAAATACACATTTTTACGCCTTTAATTGATTCCTCTACTGAAGAAAATAGTTGCAATGTATAACTGTTAAAAATAAAAATCATAAGAAATATTTCCTATATTTTAACAGTTGAGAGCTTAAAGCAGGCTGAAAGTAAAGCAGAATGTGCCTTATGGCACATTCTGATTTACTTTCAACCTGCTTTATAACTTGAAGTGTTCACCCGTCTTCGAACTGGAAAAAGGCTATGGGGTAATGGGTTAAAACACCGAGGAAATTACTGTGCAGTTTGTTTTTTCACAATTACAACACCTACAAAAGACTTGGAGCAATAAACACTGTTATTCCCAAATGAATCCAAAAACAAAGAATTTTAAGACAACAAACTTATATAGCTATCATAATTCTGACAAATTCATCCGTCAAAGGCCTTTAATTGACTGTAAAACATGGAAATATAGATTCAACCAGGGTGCACATATCAATAAAATAATTTGGAAACGAAATGATAAATATATTAATCCCAATTTTTTTTATTCTTGAAACCTTTCTCCTGTATAAAATAAGCTTAGCTATATTGATTTTTTTTTTCTTTTTCTAAAATTCTAATACTGATTCCTTGAGAAAATTTGCCATATTTTACTAGCCAATGTATTAGTTCAGATGACAGAAGTTCATAGTGGGTGGAGTTAATTATATGATTATTATTAACCCTTAGCCCGCCAAATAAATTGTCGTCTGCTATACTTCTCGTCTGCTTCAAGTTTCAAAGTGCTTCAAAGTTGCTGAAAATGTTGTCCGAGTGTCAATCAGCTTGGATCCGGATGAGACGCGGAGTTACTCGGCGTCTCATCCGGATCCAAGCTGTTTGCATATGGAGCTATAGTCGTGAGTGGCAGGCTAAGGGTTAAGCATAAGATGTGGGTAAAATTAACGCTGCATGCAGCAGTCCTTTGTTCAGTTTTGATAAATGAAAACTGCAAACTTCTTTTGAGCTACTAAACAATTATTAGAAGAAGGGGACTTTTTCAAGTCAGGTGACTGCTAAATGCAAGGAAAAAGTGACGCTCGGATCATTGCTGAAAATTCTTATTGCAATTTTTGAATTACTTTTGCCCTGCATAAAGAAACTACCTGCTGTTGAAGAAAGATGCCACCGTTATTCTTGCTCAGTGGTTGATTTCTCCAGAGAGAATGCAGTGTATTTGCAATGTCAGAAGACTAATGTTTTTTATCAGCACGACACAAACACTTTGACAATTTCCATCTATACAATCAACAATAGGCATGTATATAACTGTCCAACTTTTGAAACAGAACATATACATGTAAGACTCTCTGAAAGCACTTAATTAGCAGGTGCCTCTTTAACCCTTAACCCCATATTATTTCTAGTTTTGAAAGTATGTGACCTGTAGGAGCATTCTGCTTTACTTTCAATCTGCTTTAACCCTTTACCCAATAGCCTGTTTCTAGTTGTGAAAACAGGTGACCACTTAAAGCAGGTTGAAAGTAAAGCAGAATGTGCCTTAAGGCACATTCTGCTTTACTTTCAGCCTGCTTTAAGCTAAAATCTGCTAGGCTATATAAAATATTTGTAATGGTTATTGTTCATGAGGGTATAAACTGAAACTATTTTTTTCAGCGGAGGAATAAATTGAATACGCTAAAAGTCGCTTCTATGGGGGAAAGGGTTAAGCTACTTAACTGAAAAGATGCTGGCAATATTCCTTCTGTGTAGTACCTTCATGGTTTCATGTAGAAATAATCAGAGGCGTAAAAAGGCTTATTTATGGAGTAATGGGTTAATACAGGACAAAATTGAAGCAGAAACCTCCAATAGAATGCTGTTTCAGGATTTTAGAAGCACAATAAATCTGTCTCCTATTGTTTCAATTATAAATAGTATTGTATGCTTGTGATCAATTCTACATAATAATAAAGTTATAAAATATTTGAAATATATACATTCAAACCAATTTGCTGCTTACAGCAAGTTAGTTTGACTATATTGCAAATCAATTTCAACAATAACATCTATTTTCACCTGCCCTATGAAATTAAATGTATATCTTATCTTCTGAAGTCAACTAAATCTGTGCTCAGATTCTCTCAATGGAGAAACATGGCAATCTATAAAGCAAGATCACTGCTTTAAATGTAGGACAAAAGCTATACAGAAAGCCCATATAGGAGCTTCTGCATTACTTTTGTGCTATATGAAACTGTCACCATTATTTAAGACTGCAAAGTCATTTTCTTAAGAATGGCTTCTGTGTTTAAGTTTTACTGTCGTCTTATATTTTATTGTTATGTTTGTTGGTATTATTTTACAGTATAGTAATTTAGAGTCTAAGAAACAGTAATTTAAAGAAGTGGGAGAGGTTAACCCTTAGCCCGCCAAATAAATTGTCGTCTGCTATATTTCTCGTCTGCTTCAAGTTTCAAAGTGCTTCAAAGTTGCTCAAAATTGCTGAAAATGTTGTCCGAGTGTCAAACAGCTTGGATCCGGATGAGACGCCGAGTTACTCGGCGTCTCATCTGGATCCAAGCTGTTTGCATATGGAGCTATAGTCGTGAGTGGCAGGCTAAGGGTTAATAATAGATGATATTTGAACCAGCATCTTCTGAACCCATTATCTCATAAATACACCTTTTTATATCTTTGATTTATTTCTCCACTGAAGAAAATGTTCTGATTTATAAAGTCATGAATATGTATACCATAAGAAAATTTTTCTTTATTCTAGCAGATGGTTACAAGCTTAAAGCAGGCTGAAAGTAAAGCAGAATGTGCCTTAAGGCAAATTCTGCTTTACTTTCAACCTGCTTTAAGTAGTCACTTATTCTCAAAACTAGAAACAGGCTATGGGGTAATGGGTTTAATTGGCTATTGACAATGATTTAACTTCTGCAGTGTGTCAAATTCCTGTAATCAATTTTTTTTTCGTTCTAGATTTAGATTTAACTTCTTCTGCAGTGTGTCAACTTTCTGCATTCATATTTTTTGTTCTTGGAATCTAAATAAACCACAAATATTTGGCTTTTGTTTACAGCAACAGTTTTCTGTTCTTGACAATATTTACTAAACAATGTTTATGACTTGGTCCAGATGGACGTTGATATTTACCAAGTTACCTTAGGGATATAGCTCATCAAGTACTTTGCTATCAATGTTTCAGGGAGTATTATAGGGTTACAGAATAAGAGTGAGTAAAATTGACATTGTCAACCTTTTCTGCTTTTTTGTCTCAATTAAATCCTATGTTGTGACTATTCATTAGAGTAACAACATTCGGTTTGGTAGAGACAGAAAGAAGTTTTTCAGTTGTTTTTTAAAATACAGTCGAAACCCGATACTTCGAACTCACATTAGTTCTGACATACCCATATTTCAAAGTTAAAATGTGGCTAAGCCACATTTTAACTTTGAAATACGGGTATGTTTGACTTAAATGAGATCAACTTATCAAAATGCAACTTATGATATACTGGTTTGATCTGTTTAAGCGAATTCGAAAGTATCCAGTTTCCACTGTAACTCCCCTTATTTAGAGCAAATGTCAAACCAGTGTTTAACTCTTTGAGCCCTAGTCCCGCATATAGGCGTGCTTTTCAAACAGTGTACATGTGAATAGTACACATGTCCTATGCAAACAGTGAAGACCCAGATCAGAGGGCTCCGAAAGGAGCCCTCTGATCAGGGTCTTCACTGTTTGTCACAATGCCAAAACTTTACAAAAACAACCCTTTAAAGTCAGAAATGGACTAGACTAAAATGGAAACTGGAATTGTCCATTTAAAGTTTCAGGGAGGAAAGAGTTAAATGATCCTTTAATGAAGAAGCTTGGAAATCATGCAGCTACTCAACTCTATCATTGCATGCCTTTTGGATTCATCATCAGACAAAGAAAACTGATAAGGATCCAAACTTTTTCAGATTTCATACTGATGTTTTCTTGTGTCAAAATGTTGATAATTTTAAATTATTTTGAAAAACAAATACAAATGATAATATTGGCAATGAAAGAGAATTTAATGCTAGAAAAACTACTGCAAAAAGCTGTTGAATGATTTTTTCCCTGCATTTGATATCTAGATGTTGACTGCACAGTGAAACAAAACACTGTGTACTGAACCTCCACTAAACTAGAAATTAATTTGAAGTAAATATATTTATTTAATGGTGGCAACCTAATGTAAGAGTTATAAGTAATACAGAAAGTTTGTATAGGATCTTTCTGCATAACTTCATCCTGCATTAGGCTGTTGTAATCAGTCCTTTCTGTATACTCAGTTTCTTTGTTGAGTGGTGGTTGTACAGTGGAGAATCTGTTATTCTTTCCCAATAAACATGTTTACGCTTAACTATTATTTGCAGTGCAAACAGTTTGGAGCCAGATCAGACGCCGGGTAACCCGGCATCTGATCAGGCTCCAAACTGTTTGCCACCAAGATAACTCTTTGAAAGCCATCTGCAGAATCATGATTATCTGTGCAAATTAACAGTTTGGATCCTGATGAGACGCCGGGTAACCCGGCGTCTCATCAGGATCCAAACTTTTTGACACCCTGCAGACCCTGTTTTAAAAAGAAATTTTGAAAATCTATTTTTAGAACAATAGCAGACGACAAAAGTTGTTGCAGACGAAAAAATTACCCAGCATGCAAAGAGTTGAGGATACCAAGCTGACATATCACTAAACAGTAGATCAATTAGCTCTTTATGCTGAATTTTCCTACACTGGTTGATTCCATTTTTGAAAAAACTGACAATTTTGTATTGATTTTTAAGGGCTGATTTTAGAAAACGTGATTTTCAAAAAATTAAAGTGATATAGCCAGTTCAGACCCAGATCCTAGGGCTCCAACATGGAACTCTCTGCTTGGGGTCTACACTGTTTGTTAAGTATTATATCAGTTTCCAGCATAAAAAGGGTCAATTTTACCCTTTTATTACTGGAGACATGTATTCAAAATCTTTAGGTCCATATCAGGCCAGAGCTCCAGATAAGGGAGTATTTCAAAAACTAAAATCTTTATTTCTGCATTAAACCCTATGGTGTCACTACTCATTAGAATTGTCTCAAAGAGACAATTCTAATGAGTAGTAATTACGTTAGGATTTGATGCTAAAATGAGTGATAAAATGTTGAATTTGTGCAGTTCACTCCCTCTTATCTGGAGCCCTGTTCGGCCCAATAAAATGTTGGGCCTGATCAGGATTTAAACTATGATAATATTTCTACAAATATACAAAAGAAAGAATTCAGCAGAATACGTTTTTCGGCAGTATGTATTTATTTACTATTCAAAGGATTAAAGCCTTAATAGGATATGGAGAATAGAATTCTATAAACTCCCAGAGCATTGAAGGGCTAGTGTTTAGATAACAAAGGATAGCAGCTGTCGTTAAACACATAAATACATGTGCTATCAATTTTGTTTTTCTGTTTCCAAGTGATGTGATTTGAACTATACAAAACAGGAAGTGACCATCTTCCGGCATCAGATGGACAGTGATACAAATCTGGACCCTTAGGGGGACAGAAACTGCATGCTGTTCAGACAATTACTGGCTTAGTTAGGGGCCTGGTCTGGTACCTTATTGACCTAATTAAAGCCTAATTGACTATGAATGTTGAGCTAGGCAAGCAGTTACTTATCATATTCAATGATATTGTACCTTGTTGGAATATGAAAACTTGCAAAATTTATGGATGTTAAGAGCCACACCTAGTTTGGAATTTCAAGTCTCCCCTGGATTTTAATACCGTCTTGTATGTGATGTATGCATAGTCTGTGACCAAGTAATGACATATCAAAATGTCCATACTTACACTGAGGTTCTTATAGAATCTTTTGAACTTGGATTTCACATTCTATAAATATATTATATACATCAGATCTGAAATTAATTCTGCACAAGCTAATTCTGAATAGCTGAGATATATTTCATAGTTGTGATTTTGTCTTGAATTTTCCACAAGTGTTTTATTTCCTTCAACATCAATTTGCATCTAAATTAAGTGCAAAGAAATCAGCCTTATAAAACATTTCAATAAGTGTGCTAACAAGGCTGAATGCAGCAGTGTTGTATGGAAAAATGGATCTGCTTTAAATATTGATGGAATAAAACCTACAAGTGTGCCTAAGACAATAGCTGTGTAATTTGTCGTGAGTGCTGTGTGGAGAACATCTTGAGGTAGTGTTTTTAAGGACTTATATATTATATCACGGCTATTGAATGATTCAGGTTCACCCTCAAGAAGAAGCCATGATCTCTTACAGTAACTCCAGTGTTATGGTAGGTGCACATTTCCGCTAGTTCTTTCAGCCAGTTTCCTGAAACTTCTGTATTTGTTCTCTGGTCATTGTCTTATCCATTTAACTCTTTAATTATCCCCTGAAACTTCCAATGGACAATTCCAGTTTACGGTTAAAGGCTGGTCCATTTCTGACTTTTTAAGGGTTGTTTTTGTCAATCTTTTGCATTATGACAAACAGTGAAGACTCAGATCAGAGGGCTCCTTATGGAGCCCTCTGATCTGGGTATTCATTGTTTGCATAGGACAAGTGCACTTTTCACATGTATACTGTTTGAAAAGGACGCCTATATGCGGGACTAGGGTTCAAAGGGTTAATGCATATTGTCCACAAAAGTAGACATTTATATGCAAACAGTGTAGACCCTGATGAGACACCACATCATGCAGCTTCTCATCAGGGTCTGCCATGTTTGCTATTGCATAATGAAATGTTCTGCAATATGGACAAATACTGCATTATCTTTAGGTTGCAATTGTAACTTTATGATGCTTTTTTCTTTCAGAAAGTTCTTTGGGAGAGTTCATTGCAAATATCCTTAGCATAGTATCGTTTAGCACATTTAATTATTCCTCATAGAGATGACTAATCATGCACAGATCTACAATGTCCAATTAAAGGGTCATATTTTCTGTACTTCTTCACAAATGCCAGCTTAACCCATTCCCCCATAAATACACCTTTTTACGCTTCTAACTTTTCCATCCACTAAAGAAAATAGTTCCAATTTAAACAGTCATGAATATAATTATGTATCATAAGAAATATTGTCTTTATCCTAGTAAAAATAGCTTAATGCAGGCTGAAACTAAAGCAGAATGCACCTTAAGGTGCATTCTGCTTTTCTTTCAAACTGCTTTAGTTGTCTCCAAAATTCAGTACTAGGGTAATGGGTACGATGGGGTAATGGGTTAAAACAGATTAACAATTAAGCAGAAAGCTCCTTTATAAGCTTTCTGTTTTACTTTTAACCTGCTTTAAGTAGCAACCTGTCTTGGATATTTATTTACAATAAGCTATTTGTTAAAGGGTCACAATGACAATGCTAAACTTTCAAATGGACTCTTCCATTTTGTGAACGTATTATTGACATAAAGTATTGCAAACCCTTTTAGAGTCACAGAACCATCTGATCTGGGTCTATACTGTTTGCAAAGGATTATATACTTGTACCCAGCAATGCAAGGGTTAAAATCTCTTAAAATATCAATATTGTCTCACTCATTTTAGCACCAAAACCTAGTGTTACTACTCATTAGAATCGTCTCTTCAAGACGATTCTAATGAAGTAGTGACACCACAGGGTTTAATGCAGAAGTAAAGATTTTAGTTTTTGAAATACTCCCCTTATCTGGAGCCCTGATAACAAGTTTACATAATAACCCTGTAAGCACAATCATGTTCATCAGTTCATGAATGTTCAGTAACCATTTATGAACGTCCATCAATAACTGTATCATTGTTCATCATCTGGAAAGAAATGGTCATGATTATTTATGTTCATGAATTAGTTGCATACTCATGAACATAAACACATATTCATGAACAAACTGGAAATATTCATGATAATTTTAACAAGTTAATGATCCAATATAAACAAAATTGATCAGATAAAATTTATTTATTATTTTAACTTTCTGAGTCTTCATTATTTCAGATCTGACTTTTAAATGCACCCCTGTGAAAAAAGAGTTTTAGAATATTCATGAACATTAAATGGCTGCTTCTAGAATTGTTCTAGAGCTTCAAGAATTACTTTACAAATTCTACAAAACGAGTTCGATCAAGAACTTTTGTAATTCTAGAGCAATGGTTCTTAAAATTCATCAAATTTCTAGAACTTTTGCATAACATTAATGCACGTTAAAATTTATGGCGGCTTCTTTAATTGTTCATGAATATTCAAGACATTATTCTGGAATAGTTCTCAATTAATTCAATACTAACCTACAGTGGCAGATAACTATGAAATTCTTATAATATAATGTATTATATGATAACAACTAAATAGTTTACAATAAAATGTTTTGACTTCTATACATAGGTTAGATCTATTTTAAGTTGTAAATTTCACAAAGCAGTGAATATTATGTGCTAAAATTGTAAATTTCACAAAGCAGTGAATAACATGTGCTATAACATGAGGTCACAGATTTCAAGTTATGTGTACATCTAGACTTAAAACATGAATTGGTGACTTGGTAAAAATCCATTATGACTTCAAACCAGTTCAAACTTATGGCAAGTATTTTAACTGACCTTAATCATCACCATAATGTGTTTTAGATAATATAGACGCATCCACTACATGATTATCATGCTGGTTGACCCACATCACAAAGCTCTTGCAGGAGCTCTCACTTCTGCTTTGTTTACCTGCAAACTAATTTTACTGTAGTTATGTTGGGAAGCCAAGGAATTCATGAAGTTCGTGAACATTGCGGTTCATGATGATCGAACCCTAAAAATTCATGAAGTTCATCAATGTATAAGCATATTGCAAAAATGACAAAAAGTGTAGACCCGATTCAAGGGCTCCTAAAGGAGCCCTTGAATCAGGTCTACACTATTTTCATAATGATATGACATGTGGTAAGGGACTTTTTGATCTGAAGGACTGGATAGTTAATAGCCTGGGATCTAACGCTATCCCTGTGTTACAAGAACATCAGCTTCACCACTTATCCAATTATTTTACCCATAAATACACCTTTTTATGCCTTTAGTTCATTCATCTACTGAAGAAAATAGTTGAAATTTATATAGTCAGGAATATATATCTATAAAAATATTTTCTATATTCTAGCAGATGATAGCTTAAAGCAGGTTGAAAGTAAAGCAGAATGTGCCTTAAAGGACATTCTGCTTTATTTTCAACCTGCTTTAAGTGTTCACCTATATTTAATACTAGATACAGACTATTGGGTAATGGGTTCCCTCCAGTTACTGAAATCTCAAGATATCTCTGTGACATGCAAATGTAAAGTATTATTTCAGAAACTAAGACAACATTTACTCTGAGAGAAATATGTCCTATTTACATACGTACTCCAAGACTCCAAATCTACTAGCAAACTTGTATTCATGTAGGCACCAAACACAAGACAAAATACCAATCTTTAACCAGGGCTCGATAAGGGGAGTATTTCAAAAACTAAAATCTTTATTTCTGCCTTAAACCCTATGGTGTCACTACTCATTAGAATCGTCTCGAAGAGACGATTCTAATGAGTAGTAACACCATAGGATTTGAGGGTAAAATAAGTGAGAAAATGTTGGACTTGTGCAGATGACTCCTTATCTGGAGCTCTGTTTAACACAGCTTAATGCAGGACAATTGTAAATCGGGAAGTTTATAAATTTCATATTGGAGCTTTCTTCTTTACCATTTGTCTATAATCTTAAGCAATGTATATAATCTTACTAAAGTGCCATGGTTTGAAAAGTGGCTGCTAAACGCAAGTCTAACTGTTTTCTGATGTTCAGTATGGCCTGCAAACAAATGTTTTACACCACTGGTCTTCTTGAATTATTCAACAAGCAGCAATCTGTTGAGAAATTATTTCAGTGGAAATTCCGTCGGAAATTGATTCCCTCTTCTTCTATATGCACAGATTCTCTGTCCAATGTCACTGACTTCCTGTCAGAGCTGCTCACAATTCTACGGAAGCTTCAGTCCCGACATAAAGAAACAATCTGTTATATAACAGACATTGACAATAACACTTGCCCTAAAAACTGTTGGCAATAAACCTTGTTACAATAAGCGGTCACTCAATCAAAGACTCATAGGTAGTATCAAATGCAGATTTTTGGCTAAATTCAGGATGAAAAATAATGAAGCTTTCTGCATTATTTTTATTCTGCATGAACCAATTATCCTTCAGACATATGTTGTCATGCCTTTAATTCATTCCTCCACTGTAGAAAATAGTTCCACTTTATACAATCACAAATATGCACCATAATAAATATTTTCCTAGCAGATGGTAGCTTAAAGCAGGCTAAATAGTCACAGGTCACTTAACCTTTAGCCCGCCAAAAAAATTGTCGTCTGCTATATTTCTCGTCTGCTTCAAGTTTCAAAGTGCTTCAAAGTTGCTCAAAATTGCTGAAAATGTTGTCCGAGTGTCAAACAGCTAGGATCCGGATGAGACGCCGAGTTACTCGGCGTCTCATCCGGATCCAAGCTGTTTGCATATGGAGCTATAGTCGTGATTGGCAGGCTAAGGGTTAATACAAGATTTACTACTTATTTTTATGAAGGATGACAGGTGGTAATAATTTTTATGAAAATGTTAATGTTTGTGATTAAAATTTGATGAAAAAATAACTAACTCTTTGCACGCTATCAGAAGATAAATCTGCCACAGTGATTACTATTACAAACAGTTTGGATCCAGATCAGATGCTGCGTAACGTGGTGTCTCATCAGGATCTAAACTGTTTGCCATTCTGACACTGAATTTAATTTTTTTTTTGAAAAATTCCAATTTTAGAACAGAAGCAGACGACAATTAATGCAGACGAAAAAATTACCTAGCATGCAAAGAGTTAATGTCAGAGTCAGGGTTCAAACCTCATCGACCTTAGTCAGAGCAAATACAAATATTTCAAAACAAGGGCAATTAATTGCAACCACTTAATAAACTCAGTGATGACTAATTAATTAGTAAATTGCTGCAATTGCATTATCACTAAATAGTCAATCGTGTATTAAGAGACACCCCTGGGGAAAATCTTAATGAAATGGTCACTGGATACAATTTTGAAATTTGATGTCATAGATGTATATACCTGTATTTTACATTATCTTACCTCCTACTCAGTCACGAGAAGACCTCATAGTAACTGCCTTGAGTTAATAAAATTCCTCAAATTCATATTTGGTCTACAAGAGTGAATTCCTGTGCTTGAAGCCCGTATTTTCATGAGCATAAATATTTTAGAAAATACAAGACACAACGCTACCCAACCCCACTAGTTTACTATAACAGTCATGGATTTTTATGCCAGTAGACCCAGATCACAAAGCCTCTGCAGGATCTCTTAGATTTGGGTCTACTTTAATTAACTACTGTAAATCAAGAATTCCCTGTGGTTACCTGGTTGTGAACGCTAGAATATCATTAATTTCATGAACTTTGTTTTTCATGAACACAAGGATTTCATGAAGTTCATGATGTTCTAGAGCCCTGGTCTTATAGATGACAATTAAGTTAACATTGACGCTAGAGGAGTTTGTCCCTCAAAAGAGGAAAGCGTCCCTACAAACAGTGCCGACACTGATCTGAGCCCTCTGAGCTGAGTCTACCCAGTTTGCAAAGGGTTTATATATCTGGTTCCAGCACTAAATACCCCTTTTCACACCTTAAAATTATTCATCCACTGAAGAAAATAGCTCCTTTTTATACAGTCATGAATATATATCATGAGAAATATTTTCTATATTCTAGCAATATATATACTTAAAGCAGGCTGAAAGTAAAGCAGAACAAGACTGCGCCTTCAATAAACGCTTATGCCCCCGGTGGCATCCTTGACAATATGTTCTTTTCTAAGTCCAAAATAGGTCAAGGTCAGGGTCAAACTGAGCTTGGGTATTAATGGTCCAAGGCAATAACTGTATGAGTATTGAAGCATTGTAGTAAACAGTGTTGATGCTAGACGAAACGGTAAAATCTAGTTAACCGAGAAAGTACCCATTTAAAATAATCTAAGTTCATTTTAGGTCAAGGTCAAAATCAAAGTTTGGTGATATTGGTGAATAGGAAATGGTCCAATGCAACAACTGTATAAGTATCAAACCTTTTAGTCAGTTGTGTTGATGCTAGACGAAACGGTAAATTCTAGTTAACCAAGAAATAGCCTATTTAAAATATTCTAAGTCCAAATTAGGTCAATGTCAAGGTCAAAATCAAAGTTGGGTGATATTGGTGGATAGGAAATGGTCCAAGGCAACAACTGTATAAGTATCAAAGCATTTGGGTAAGCGGTGTTGATGATAGACGAAACGGTAGAATCTACTTAACCTTGTTACGGATGCACACACACACGGACGGACGGACAGGACGATTACTATATGCTCCCGCATCTGTCGATGCCGGGGGCATAAAAAGCCTTAAGGCACATTCTGCTTTACTTTCAACCTGCTTTAAGTGGTCACCTGTCTTCATTGCTAGAAACAAGCTATGAGGTAATGGGTTAAGCTTTTAGAGGTAACCTTCTATGGATCATTAAACTCAACATTGGTTTGACTATTATTATAGCACCTTCTGGAGTTCTCTGCTTTAACGCTGCTTCATTTTAACGCTTCGCTGAAGTTTTAACTGTATTTATAGGACTGTTGATCCATCTAATTTCAAGTGGCCTCTTTACACACAAATCATAATTCAGTTTTCCAAGCTGAAGGCGTGTTTTAAGTAGAATCGAAGGCAACCAAACTGCATGTAGAACTAGACTGAACAGAATTTTGGGGTACCTTCCCAACGAGTCTACATGTATGCACACATCCAGTGGTACCTGTGGCAACCGCACACTGTGGAATAATTAATCTGTTTAGTGTGAGGAATATACTATGTACATTACCCCCTGAGTTTCATTAGGGTTACTGCTCAAGACCTGGACTTCCTAAACCAAGGTAGGATGGCTGGATTATTCTTCCATTTCGCTGTATAATTATTTACAAAAGGCCACATTCGAGGGCCTGGGAGAATATAGCAATTGTTTTTGGAAGGCAGATTTAGAGGTCACAGTTTAGCAGGTATGTTCTGTATACAAAGTTTGGCAGCTGGCGCAGTGTGTTCATTTTCACAAAATAAATATGAGGCTGACTATGGGGGTCTGAAATGATTCATTATCTGTCTTATCTACCCAAATTATTGGCTAATAAGTAAGCAACAAGCTGGACTTACTTCCAAGTTCAAACATTATGAAACATTCTGGCACATTCTGATTTACTTTCAATCTGCTTTAAGTGATATCTATCTTTTATACTAGAGATAGTCTATGGGGTAATGGGTTGAAATAGGGTGAGAGTAAAGCAGAAGGCTTTTTGCTTTCTGCTTCACTTTCAGCTTGCTTTAACCCTTTGAATCCTAGTCCCGCATATTGGCGTTCTTTGCAAACATTGTACATGTGAATAGTACACGTGTCCTATGCAAACAGTGAAGACCCAGATCAGAGGGCTCCTAGGAGCCCTCTGATCAGGGTCTTCACTGTTTGTCATAATACCAAACATTGACAAAACAACCCTTAAAAGTCAGAAATGGACTGGACTAAAATTGAAAGTGGAATTGTCCATTTAACCCTTTCCCCAATAGAGGCGCCTTTTAGCGGATATGATTTATTCATCCGCTGAAGAAAATAGTTCCAATTTAATCAGTAGTGAATATGTATTATAGGGAATATTTTCTATATTATAGCACATGCTATCTTAAAGCAGGCTGGAAGTAAAGCAGAATGCGCCCTAAGGCGCATTCTGCTTTACTTTCAACCTGCGTTAAGTAGTCACCTATCTTAAGTACTAGAAATAGACTATCAGGTAAAGGGTTAAAGTTTTAGGGAGGAAAGAGTTAAGCCACCAATTGTTTCAAACACTGAAAACAATTGGAAAGGGTGAAAAGTATATTTTTTTCTCTCATATATATACAGCAATAAATTCCCCTATCAAAGAAATTTCAATGAGTTGTCGATGATATCTGCATTAATTCAGTCTGAATTTACTCTTGCAAAAAGCTGGCACCTGGCTATGCATGTAAATTGTTATTCTTTGGACTATAGACTCTGCGATTCATAAAAATTGCTTAGATACTAGACTTTGTGGGGGCCTGATCTGGATCAAACTGGTACAAACAAACAAACAGTACTCCAAATGCAATAGGTTGATCATTCTATAAAACCAGACCTTACAGAGATTTTGTTTCAGACTTTAAGTCGAGTTCAGCCCATTATTTATGCACTAATATTTAACAATCCCTCCTAACATTGTCTACATTAACTTTCATCGATCTGCTAATACAGCCCTCCCTCCACACAACTGTCTTCTGAACAACGGTTCCCTTGTCCTTACAACAATGCGTGTTGCTGTTTCCTAAACAAGACAATTATGTGCATCATTTTCATGGCGCTGCAATAATGTCTGTTTATAAAGTGTTCCTCTGCTGTTTTTCTCAGTGACATATTGGGCACGCATTTTGACAGAAAACAAGAGCCCCATGGGGCATATGTCGCTCACCTGAGAATAGCTGTACATCAAAATGGAGATAATGATTTAAGTCCAGGACGGGGTCATTTTTTACCCGAGGGGCATAATTTGAACAATCTTGATAGAGGACCTGTAGATGATACTATGTTCCAAATATCTAAGATCAGGGTACTAGGGTTCTAGACAAGAAGATTTTTTTTAAGTTTCCATTGAAAAAATCTATTTTTAGCTCCTGTGACCTACATATGCAACAGACTGGAACCATTTCAACAAAATAGATAAAGGACATCTAGAAGTAACACCATGCCGAATATCAAAGCTCTGGCTATATTAGCTTCAGAAAAGAAGACGTATGAAAACTGTGACCCCCGGAGTGGGGCTAATTTTGACCCCAGGGGCATAATTTGTACAAACTTGATAGAGGACCTGTAGATGATATGCAATCGACCAGAACCATTTGAACCTTATTGGTATAGGACATCTAAAAGTGTCACCAAGCCAGATATCAAAGCTCTGGCCATATTAGTTTCAGAGGAGAAGACATTTGAAAATTTCACTATATAACTCTATGTTAAACTGTGACCCCCTGGGCGGGGCCAATTTTGACCCCAGGGGCATAGTTTGTAGTTTGATAGAGGACCTGTAGATGATGCTATGTGACAAATGTCTAAGATCTGGCCCTTGTAGTTTCAGACAAGAATTTTTTTAAAGATTTCCTTATTTTTTCACTTGGTTGCCATGGCAACCAGAGTTCTACATTGTTTTTAATTCTTTGAACAATTTTGAAAGAACTTGACCCAAGGAACATTCGTGTAAAGTTTGGTTGAAATCTTTTCAGCGGTATATGAGGAGATGTCATTTGAAGCAATTGTTAAAGACAACAATGACTGTATAAAGTGAAATATTTTCTTCTGTGGAAGAATAAATTAAAGACATAAAAAAGAATATGTATGGGTTAATAGGTTAATAAATATCATTATTTACATTTTCTAAATATAAGAAACTATATGTAAATGAGTGGCAAATAGTTTGGATCCAGATTAGAAGCAGCATTATGTGGCATCTGACCTGGATCCATACTGTTTATGGCCAAGAATTAATTGTGGACTGATAGACAGAAAGATAAACAAACAAACAAAACACAAACAAACAAACAGACAGACCAAAAGTAATATGCCTCGAACTAAGTTGTGCTTGAGCATAAAATAGCAGACATCACTTTCATTTCTGTTATGTATCTCAGTGACCTGAGTTCAGAGCTAGCTATGGGTCAGTTATGCAATTGGAGACGGTCTCAGAGAGAAATGACTATTATTATGCTGAACTGTTGTCTGCTCCAAATGTTTGTATGTGAAATATGTAAAAAAAAATAACTTATATTTTCTAAATATAAGAAAATATGTAAATGAGTGGCAAATAGTTTAGATCCAGATTAGATGCAGCATTATGTGGCATCTGACCTGGATCCAAACTGTTTGCAAAAATGTTGCATTTAGTATAAGGGTAGCTTCTTAGCCTGGAAGATACAATGCGTCTGTATAAAACGGATCATTAGAGAGTTTTTACTGTCAGACCTGCATCAAAAAGCACTGATATGGCCAGGGTTGAGTCAAATTTGACCCTAGGGTTTTGATTTTTTACAATTTTGAAAGTGATTTAGTAGAAGATACTATTCATGCAATATCTAAGGTGTGGGAACAGTGGTTTTTTACAAAAATCTTGTTTAAAGTTTTTCACTTTTTTTAATAAATTTCAATAAGTAGTCCACTTTAAAGTTTCATTTTAACAATTTCTGTAGAGAAGCATCCAAGGAACACCGTGAGCAAATTAGTTTTTTCCTCAGACTCGCGGTTTCAGAGGAGTTGTCGCTTGAAGTAAATTTGAACGGACGGACAGACGGACGGACGGACAGACGGACAGACGGACGACGGGCGATCACAACAGCTCACCTTGAGCCTTCGGCTCAGGTGAGCTAAAAATTATGACAAGAGACAAACAGTTTGAATCCAGATCAGACGCCGCGTAACGTGGCGTCTGATCTGGATTCAAGTTGTTTGCAAATTTCCCTCCCTATAGCAACTCCCTCCGAACAACAGATATAATCGTTTGCCTCCCATTGGGCGTTGTTGTAGAGAGGGAGGACTGTATATCAGAATCAATGCTGGTGTGAAATGCCTAGAAATTTAAGGAATGGCTTAACTCAATCAGCATTAGTTCTAAACAATCACAGAGATACACAAACCAAGGTGGATGCTGCCAACAGATCTATACTTTTTCGGCGGAGCTGGTCTGATTTCTCATTGAGCCTCAAACCTTATATGGCCCAACCAATCGTGAATGACCAGAAATGAAAGCTTAAGGACACGTGCTTAAAATCGAATAGTCTGATTGGGTAGCGGTTAGACTTGACTACTGCCTTTTACAAATTTGTAAAATAAGAGACACAGACTGTTATAGGCTGATTTGCTATGTAGCGGTACCAGTAGTAAACACGACTTTCCGCTACTGCTAGTGAGTTATAACCGAGAAATTTTACGTGTCCCGACCGTTAGGTAGTGATTTGAATGACATAGTGTTTCTATTTTAAGATATGACATATTGTCTCAAATTTCGGCAATGATTTGATGCGTTCTGCAAATCAGAACGAAATTGTTCATAAAAGAATTGATCATAATTTTAATCTAGTACCAAGTATATGAAAAAGAAAGAATAGCAGTAACAATTCAGTGAGATTACGAGAAAACTGGCGTTTGAATTTAACCTAGATATCGAAAAGATTAAAGATTTCGAGCATGATGGGTATTTTTTGTGTTAACACCGTTTTCCTCCAGCGCATGCGCAACTCTGTGACCTCAAATGTAAACAAACCGTGATTTTTTAACGCGATCGCAATCTCTTGGTTAAATGCGAAAACACAACAACACGTAGATATCTAAAACGTACATTGCTACACTTTGTAGATATTTTTATAATAAATCAGAACATAGAACTAACTCTACAAGACAAATCCATACACGAATTCTTGAAGCGGACACTTGCTTTATTTTCTCATTTGAGGGGTCGTTTCAAACAATTCATATTCGGCATATTTCGGGTGTGCTTTCCAAAAATCTCAAATCAAAATCAGGTGATTGAGAATATTTAAACAATCAAACCATATTTAAAGTAACTAACAAAAGAGCACACACATACGAATTTTAGTAATTTATGGTATCTACAAATTACAAAATAAAAATGATACACGTAGATCTAGACATGCATGGAAGTATAATTCCGTGATCTAGATCTGTCTTTAAAAATTCTAATCACTTTCAGTCACATCCTAGGAAGAAGTAAGTGCAATTCAATTGGCTTATAAAGATGGAAGTGGAAAATTGACCCCCACCCCCCCTGTGAACCAAGCAATAGATCCATGTGCAAACTGAACCTTCTGTCAAGAATTCTCAAGTAAATCTCTACAACCACCTCTGAAAAAGTACTTATTGATGGAATAAAAACAGCTGACAAACAGCTGACAACTTGCAGCAAAATGTAGCCCGATCAAAAGCATAAACGTGTGTAAATGCTCTCTGCTGTACTTTCACCTTCAGTCTTTGAGAGACCAACTGCCTGAACAAACTAATGATTAACCTCAGATCCAGTAGTTTAATGATTGCAAAAACTCATTCTTGGCGAATCTCAAGACCTTCAGTCTTTGATTATATGTATGTGGTCGTAGATTACTGCGCGTGTCTTATTAGATAAATATTAAGCTTAATATCCTGATTTACCATCCTATTTATTGCAACTTGGATAAAATCAATTCCATATACAGCATTACCTTAATTCACCACCCATTCCGCCGAATATCTTTTTTAAAGATATTTCTTGTTAAAAATATAAAGTAGAATCTTTAATTGATATTAAACAGAGTAGTCATTGAAAATGAAATGGGAGGGGCCTCACACTACATTGTGATAATGCTTATATCCCATTGAAGCTTAATTTAAATGTCTCCTAAACATTTCTCATCAAGGTCTACACTGTTTGCTATTTTATATTATGTTCTGCTGTATGGACAATCCCTATAATTTTATATATTATCTTAACCCTTTGCCTGCTGGTCGCGACTTTGTTGATTTTTGCAAACAGTTTAGATCCAGATCAGACGCCGCGTGACGCGGCGTCTGATCTGGATCCAAACTGTTTGACACTCGTCTTTATGTTTCTTTACTTAAAAAATCTATACATATGAATTTAACAAATTTTGCAGACGACAATTTCAAAGCAGACGACATCACCGCAGGATAAGGGTTAAGATCATCCTTGTAAATATATAATGAATTGTTCCAACACAAACATACAAGGAGAGCTCATTGCATTAATTACCCAGGCAAGCATGAGCAAGAGCTGAAAGTAAAGCAGAAAGCTCCCTTTACGCTCCAGATAAGGAGTAAACCCAACCCCTGACTATGAGCCTTCCAAATGGACAGCATGACTGACTGACAACCACATGGAATCAAACAAATAATATTTTCATAAAAATCATTGGCAAAATATAAATGATCTTAAATTAAGCTGAATTCAGAAAAGAAATTTCACTCATTTGCATAATAAAATTTACACACCTTAAAATCTCACTTCACGTGGATATGACTGCATGAAAATCTTCTTTCCAGCTACAGTAAAACCCAAATAATCTAATAGGACCCCAGGCAACACGTTCAAGACCGAAGACAGCTTAAAGCAAGAAAAAAGTAGTTTATAAGGAGAGTTTGTTAACACCCGTATTTGCCATCTTATCTATGGGCTAACAGGATGCCCCAGAGAGAGGAGCGGATACAGAAAACTTGAGTGGGATGCACTACTCTTATTATCAAAAGAGTTTTCTGGTTCTTTCAGATGCACCAGACCGCACTTTATAAAGTCTCATCCGAATGACTTGGTTCTGAGAGGTATCAAACTCATGACTCCTGGCATTGTAGTTGAGTGCACTACCACTGCAGAAAGCTCCTATATATAACAAAGTTCCTATACTGTATCGGAGCTTTCTGCTTTACTTTTTATTTTGCTTTAAGCAACCACTTGCCTAAAACACCAAAACATTGATCTCACTTAACAGTAATGATGAAATGGAGAGGTTTTGCTGTATATCATGGAATGTACTGGCATTTGCAACAATATTGGATCTAGATCAGATTGCTCAACCAGTTGGTACCTGATCAACTTGGATGTTATTAATGGAAACATAAAAGAATGAGTCATTCAGATTTTACCATAGACAGTAATCTAGTGTCAGACAGCCCTTTGCATAGTGTGGAAGACTTATGATCAAAGACATTTGTAAATAATCTGGATTCATATCTGGCCATATGTTGCATGATCAGGATCCTTTAGGGCATGTTCTGCTTTACTTTCAACCTGCTTTAAGTGGCTACCTATCTCCATACTAGAAACAGACTATGGGGTAATGGGTTAAACTCGTAGATTCCTGAAATACATTTTAGTCAAGTTTTGATATTTAGGGTTTTATAAATTTTGTAAAATAAAATGGCAAATAGTGCAGATCCTGATCAGAGGGCTCTGGTAGGGAAAGAACCCCTATAATCAGGGTCTACACTGTTTGCATAAGTTAAGAAAAAGTGTATTTTTTACAGGTACACTGTAAATGATACATATACATGTCAGCGATGCCACTAGGGGCTAATTAGGGATCAAAGATTTTAGTATAAATTCCAGATCGATACCTTGGCTTTGCAGGCTAAATATCTCCCTCTAGGCGCCACTTCTATGATGTACAAGGCAAAATAGCAAAAAATGTTCTATAGAACACAAAAGAGCCTGTCTCCTGATAATCTAAACCTAAAACTTCTCACATGTTGACATGCAAAATACAAATATTTATGCATCATTCTCCTAAACCTTTCACTTCCCTGGAATGTATGGGGTTCTCATTTGTCACTTGTCAACTAGGCTTTGAGAATGTTACAGTCAAACCTGTGGTAACCCATTACTCCATAAATATATGCCTTTTTACACCTTTAAATTATTAATTCCTCCATTAAAGGAAGTAGTTCCACTTTTTCCAATAATAAATTATGTACCATAAGACATATTTTAATATCATGGCATATGACAGCTTAAACCAGGCTGAAAGTAAAGCAGAATGTGCCTTAAGGCACATTCTGCTTTACTTTCAGCCTGCTTTAAGCTATCATCTGCAAGAATATAGAAAATAGTTATCATACATTTTCGTAACTGTGCTAATTGGAACTATTTTCCTCAGTGGAGAAATAATTCAAAGGCGTAAAAAGGCGTATTTATGGGGTAATGGGTTTAGGGGCACTAGTCTGCTTAACTTTCAACTTGCTTTAAGTGGTCACCTATCATCCAAACTAGAAACAGGCTGTGAGATAAAGGGTTAAACAACCAATCAATAGACGTTGAATTGCCTTACAGACAGACGGTAAAGGACTAAAGTAATGCAGAAAGATCCTTTTAGGATCTCAATGTAAAGAAATATATTCAGCAAGCTCCTTTACAAACTATATGCATTAGGAACTATATTACTATTCTGCTGTAAGTTGAGGGAAGGGGGAAATAGATTAATTCCTAAGATATCAATGTTCAACTATATTCTATTTCACCTGAACAAAGCGACCTTACTTTACGGAAGTCAACAGATATTCAGTATCAGGTGACTGCTAAAAGCATGATGAAAATAATGCAGAAAGCTCCTGCTGTGCAGGAGCTTTCTGCATTATTTTTATCCTGCATTTAGCAACCACCAGTATTAGAAACAGTGCCATTGTTTTGAATGGTGGCTTTATAAAGGTTTTCCAGTATAAAGTATGCCAAGTTTCCGGCAATTTTTGTTGAAATACCTGTTTGTCTTGGTGAAGACTTATAGTTCAATATAGCACACCAATTACTTCAACACATATCACAGGGGAGTTCAACACAAAAAACAATAGCCAGGAAACTAAATGAAAAGCCTTCTCCTACAACTAGAAAATATTCAACTCTTTGCATGCTGGGTAATTTATTTTCGTCTGCAACGATTGTCGTCTGCTTCTGTTCTAAAATTAGATATTTCAGAATTTCTTTTAAATTCGGGATCAAAATGGCAAACAGCGTAACGCGGCGTCTCATCTGGATCCAAACTGTTTGCAAAGGATATATGACTGTGGCAGCTATATCCGCTGCTAGCGTGCAAAGAATGGAGTTAATACAGTCAAACTATGCTCACCTTCCACCCAATTAAGACAAACCAATTAAGATAGTTTAAAACAGGTGGTTGTTATTAAGTACAGAAAATGAAATTGATACAGAAAGCTTACCAAGGTTTCTGTATGTTGCTACAATGTGTTGTATTAGGAAAGCACCTGCTTTGAACAGGCTGTTGGTGCCATTTTCTATACATATTCGATACATAGCTGGTAAACATCGGTTTGGCTGTACCTGATTGGTTCAATTTTCAATAAGGTTGGAGACACTTCTGTAATTGGTAGTTTAGAAAGAGATATGGAGACAGAACCTTTTGCAGTCTTCGTTAAGGCATGCCAACGTACAGTAATTCATTATAAATTTTATAGATATTATCAATACTGCATGAATTATGGCTGTAGCAAACCTTCGCCCGGAGGAGTAGATGGTTTCTGTACCTGCAGCATAGTGGTATAAACAGCTTTGGGAATATCAAACAGCACCATCACAACCATTCAGTTCACTATACAGTCGAAATTGTATACAGCGACCGCCCAATAATGACAATAATACACACCTCTAAAGACAGATTACAGCTTAATGCAGGATAAAAGTAATGCAGAAAGCTCCTTTCTGCATTATTTTTATCCTGCATTCAGCTGCCACCTTTATATTAAGACTTCGAAATTAATAATTTAGTGTAGCTGCTGAGCAAAGGTTTTACTAGATCTACAAATGCCCCTGATTGTTATGACTGTTAAACATATTATAGCTAAGGGGCACTCACCAGGTTTTAATGACTTTTACAAATAGTTGAGACCCAGATCAGGCTTGACAAAATGTTGAACAATCTCGATTACACTTCTAACAAAATTCAAAGAGAAATGGTTTTTGTTTTGTTAAATGATGGGACATTTGGTGGGGGTGTTTTAGTGTTTCATGGTGTTTTATCAGATGGATGCTGGAGGAAGCTTATTATCAGAGTGTTTAGTGTCAACTGATTAACTATTTCCACCTCAGCCATCAGGGCAAATCACCTATACCCAACTCATGCAGCATATATATAGGTACTTCCGTGTTCTAGTATGCATGTGCACCATCCGTATCTGTACAAGTTTCGATCTTCTCCAAAAAGTCTAAAATAAGTATATCGCCTGCTGGGGGTATTGCAACAGTTAACCCATTATCCCATAGCTTGTTTCGATCGATCTAGGTTTGAAGATAAATGACCGCCAAAAGCAGGTTGAAATTAAAGCTTTACTTTCAGCCTGCTTCAACCCTTTACCCCAGAGAAGCGCCTTTTAGCGAATATGGTCTATTCCTCCGCTGAAGAAGATAGTTCCAATTTAATCAGTCATGAATATATATTATAGGAAATATTTTCTATATTCTAGCACATGATAGCTTAAAGTAGGCTGAAAATTAAGCAGAATGCGCCGTAAGGCGCATTCTGCTTTACTTTCAACCTGCTTTAAAGAGTCACCTATCTTCAATACTATAAATAGGCTATCAGGTAAAGGGTTAAGCTATTATCTGCTAGAATATAGAAATTATTGCTTATGATTCTTATTTGTAACAGTATTAATTGGAACTTTTTTCTTCAATAGGCGTAAAAAGGCGTATTTATGGGGTAATGGGTTAAATAAGCCTAACGGCTCGGGCAACATGATTTACCCCAGCAGGGAACAAATTCTCATGTACACTGTGAAGAAACTGTATAACTAATAGAGGGAAATAAGAGTTGACTTTAGCCAAAACTTTACAGTGGACAGTGTGGACAATGCAGACTTTCTTGCCATTTAAATCAATAGAACACCAACATTGGAAATATATATATTTAAGAATAACACTTCTGGAAGTTTAGGTTTTATTTGAGTGTATCCCATTATCTATTTCCTATATCTGCTTGATAGTCCTAAGGGGGTCTCTATATTAGATTGCATATCAGATGCTATTACATTTCAATGTACTTAATTATCTTACTGTAGGCACATTGAATAAGTCTTTCCTTCTGAAAATTTATAGAACTTTTCACTCATACAAACAACACTCATACCTTTTCTTAACCCTTTACCCTAAAGCCTGTTTCTAGTTTCCAAAACAGGTGACCACTTAAAGCAGGTTGAAAGTCAAGCAGAATGTGTTTAACAGCAAGAAAATAGAACTATTATACATATTCATGACTTTATAATTTATATAAACTATATTCTTCAGTGGAGGAATAAATTAAAGGCGTAAAAATGTGAATCTATTGAGCAGTAGGTTAATCCTCATAGAAAAAAATGGCTTTTAAAATTGTCCCTCCTAAAAGCAATCTGACCTTACTCTCAGTCTGCAAACGAAATACCCAATAGCTTGTTTCTAGTTTTGAAGATAATTGATCACATAAAGCAGTTTGAAAGTAAAGCAGAATGCGCCTTATTGTGCATTCTGCTTTACTTTCAGCCTACTTTAAGCTATCATCTGCTAGATTATAGAAGCTATTTCTGATGGTACATATAACTACATATTCATGACTATTTTCTTCAGTGGAGGAATAAATTAGAGGCATAAAAAGGCATATTTATTAGGAAGAATGGGTTAAGGTCGCATTTAATTCTTGATCAGGACAGTGCAGAAACATGTCAAGACAGAAGTCCTTTCTTTAAGGAAACGGAAATGGTATGAAAAGAGTATTTCTATGAAAGAAAAGGGCAAGACCTTCGGAAGAATATTTAGTCGAACTTCATTATCTCGAACTCGCTTAACTCAAACTATCCGATAGTTTGACACAAGAACGGCATTGTTTCATGCTTGGTTAAGTCGAACATACCCATATTTCAAAGTTAAAACGTGGCTCAGCCACGATTTAACTTTGAAATATATATGGACGTATGTTCGACTTAACGGAGTTTGAGATATCGAAGTTCCAATGTATAATATTGTCAAGCCATGAAGTTATTGATCCAGAATAGTTGTTGAGCCATTTCACTATTTTACATAAACATTTTGAGAGTATATTTCAAATTCCAACTAAAACCAGAAAACTAATGCAAGAGGAGAACTCTTAAAATGTTACGTAATGTTTCTGTCTACAACAGCTGATGTCTGCCATACTGTTCTAAATATCAATTTTTCTTCGCGGAGCATGTTCCGAGTTCCAAACAGTTTGGATCCTGATGAGATGCCGAGATACTCGGCATCTCATCTGGATCTTAACTGTTTGCCTAAGCAATCATAGTTTTGTCATCAGCTTGTAAAGAGTTGAGTGTAAATGGCTATAAAATAGCCTGTATATCGTCTACAAACATGTCGTACAATATTCACTTTACTCTCTGAACAGGCGACGAGGGAATGCCACATTATCACCTATTCCTGTTCGGAAATTTCAGTTTCTTAGAAATGCGTTATCTCTCTACTAACTAGACTAGGCATGCAAATGTCACAAGGACTCCGAAAAATGTTCCCCATAACAGTCTTAGGTAATGTTGTAAAGAATGGCGAAAGTTGTCTTTAGCTTAACTTTTTTAACCCTAGTTCCGCTTATAGGCGTCTTTTTCAAACAGTATACATGTGAAAAGTGCACTATAATTTTGTCCTATGCAAACAGTGAAGACCCAGATCAAAGGGTTTCTTAAGGAGCCCTCTGATCTGGGTCTTCACTGTTTGTCATACTTCAAAACATTGACGAAAACAACCCTCAAAAGTCAGAAACGGATGACTAAAATAGAAACTGGGATTGTCCATTTGAAGTTTCAGGGAGGAAAGAGTTAATTTAGGGTAAAGGCAAAGCAAAAAGCTCTGAAAAAAGCTTTATGCTTTGCCTTTTTCCTGAATTAACCCATTGAACGCTAGAGACCTATAAAGTATGTCCATCCTTTACGAACAGAAGAGATCCTATGCAAACCAGATTTGGGTCTGCACTATTTGTTATTTTGCAATATGCTAAAAGCAAATAGTCGAATATACAATCCTATATATACATGTAGTCAAAAATGGACTTGACTTAATTGGATACAGGAAATTTCCATTTGAAGTTTCAGGGGTAACTGAGTTATGCAGCTGATTCTATTTTGTTGAAAACAGGTGACCACTTAAAGCAAGTTGAAAGTAAAGCAGAATGTGCCTAAGGCACATTCTGCTTTACTTTCAGCCTGCTTTAAGCTACCATCTGCTAGAATATAGAAAATATTTCTTATAATATATATTCATGACTGCATAAATTGGGAGTCTTTTCTTGAGTGAAGGAATTCAGGCATAAAAAGGTGTATTTATGGGGTATTAATTGGGTTCAGAAATTTGCTGCTAAAAACAGGTTTTACTGTCTACAACAAGTGTGATTTCAATTTCTGCTGGTGTCGTTTTTCAGTCATATCTTTTTTGTATAATTTTAATTCAGTTTGCGCAATTGAACTTTAAAATGATGTACGGTTGCAAGCACTTCCAATATAAATCAACCATTTTATCATACCGCACTATCTTTGAAAAGAAAGAATGGCAAAGAATATATTCAAAGCTCCAGAAAAGGGAGTATTTTAAAGAGACTTCATAATTATAAAAATTACATATATTTATGCCATTAAAAATATATATCATAAGAAAAACTTCTGTATTCTTGGAGATAGTAGATTAAAGCAGGCTGATTCTCGCTGAAGGTAAAGCAAAATGCACTTAAAAATAGACCTTCTGCTAAGATCATATCTGCAGGGAAGCGTACTGCTTAGAGTACAAAAGCTTAAGACAATAATTTGCAGCTTAAACACACAAGTTTAACTGGATATCAAAATTCAATAGAACAGTTAGTACAAATGTCAGCACTAATTCCCAATAAACTCTTATCTCAGAACTTGTCTTCAGCAAGGCAATTCAATAAAGGATAAACAATGTGATCGTTTAACACTTTTACCCCATAGCCCGTTTCCAGTTTTGAAGATATGTGACCAATTAAAGCAGGGTGAAAGTAAAGCAGAATGCGCCTCATAGAGGCGCATTCTACTTAAATTTAAGCCTGGGTTAAGCTTCCATCTGCTAGAATATGGAAACTATTTCTTATTCCTGACTTATTAAATTGGAAATATTTTCTTTAGTACATGTAGAGGAGTAAATTAAATGCACTAAAAGGCACTTTTATGGGAGAAAGGGATAATTCAAGTGAAAATAAATGAAGAACACTCCTTGCTTCTTACTTTTTGTTTTGAATTCAACTGAAAAGACAGCTTGGAGATGTTTAAAATTGCCACCTTACAGAAATTTGACTATTTCATTTTCTTCTCAATACTTTCTAACCGAAGTGTAAAAGAAATGTTCTAATAATAGACACCAACAGGCGTGGTATATATCTGCCTCAACATGCAATCATTGCCATATGCAGATAATGCTATTATAACCCTTGAAACTATGATCTTATGGCTAGATATTCCACCTCCACAGCAGTTTTATGTATAGGCTGATTATAGGTTTTCATATACAGTAAAACCTCCATATTACGACCACTAAATTGTGTTAATAATTAGGTGTTTAAGAACAGGTGACTGCTTAAAGCAAGGTGACAGTAAAACAGAAAGTTCCTGTAGGAGCTTTCTGTTTTACAGTCACCTTGCTTTAAGCTGTCACCTGTATGTGATACAATCAATTAACCTTCTTTTACGTGGTCGTAATAGAGAGGTTTAACTGTATATCATATATAAACAAACATTTCCAATATTTTTTTTCTTTAAGTTTCCACCAAATCCTATGCTGTGACTACTCATTAGAATCGCCTCAAAGAGACGATTCTAAAGAGTAGTCACGACATAGGGTTTGATTAAATCATAAGGATGTTCTTTTATTAAAATCAAGTCACTTAAATCAGGGCCTTTCTCAGGGCTCCATTTAAGGGGAGCAATTCAAAAACTAAAATCTTTATTTCTGCACTAAACCCTATGGTGTCACTGCTCATTAGAATCGTCTCTTCTTAATGAGTAGTAACACCATAGGGTTTGATGCTGAAAAAAGTGAGAAATATGTTCTGATATGTACAGTTTACTTCCTCTTATCTGGAGTCCTGCTTTCTGCAATATCAGTTGGATATAGGTGAATTGTTCTGATGATTCTATAGGAAAGGTGTAAGTGGGGGAGGCAGACACAACTTGCCCCCATTATAAAACAGCTTGCCAACACACATGCATTGGCTGCCAAGTTGATTCCTGCTGCACCACTTCACAGCTGTGTGTACCTTTGGGCGGGGAGCCCAGGGAAATGTACTTATCATCAATAATAATAATCAACTTCTACAGATATCTTTACTAGTACACAAACCCTAACCTAACCCTTAGTCACCACAACTTTACTAGAATCTGCAAAAAGTTCTGATCCAGATCAGATGATAAGAAATGGAACATTTAATCAGGAATCACATTATTCGCCCATCATGTTTAAATTTACAAAAATCTTAAAATGGCTTTAATCATAAATTAACGGTTTAAAAACAATTTCAACAACTGCTTACAGAATATAATGTAGCGGGCCAAGGAATAACAATTCTCCAAAAATATCTAACCAATTACATAGAGGATAACTGTTTTTTTCAGTGTAAGATCGAAATTTAATCCATTGAGTGAACATCAGACGTTATATTTTCACGAGTGGCGAAGCCACGAGTGAACATATAACAGTCTGATGTTCACGAAATGGATTAATTTCGATCTTACACTGAAAAAACACAGTTATTCTATTTATTTATGCTTTTAAGCCACTTTTTAAACGAAATTGTTTAAAAATTGAAAGCGAACGTACATTATTTATCCCGTGTTGAGCCCCACGTTTTATGTCGAACACATGTGCGTGACAGTTGGCGGTATAATGACGTCATCCGAATGACTTCGTTGCTCTCGAGTTTGGATTCGTGCTCTTCCGGTGAGTAGTTCGCGACAAATCGGACTGCCGAAATTTAACGATAAGACACGATTGACTACGATTCTTGGGGAGCCCTACGGGGAAAATTCATAATAAAAGCGATTGGTGATAATCCACTGCAGTGGATTACCAAGTGATCATCCACTGCTATATCGTGGTAATCCACCGAAAAGCATAAATAAATACCTTGTATATTTTGGCACCAGCTCCCAATAATTACTCAAACATCAATACACAGTCAATTTTCTTTAAGTGTTCTGCAAAGCATAAACCTGGGTTGAATTTGAAAAAAAAGTTCTGATCACAATCTGACCATGGATAGCATGGTATCTGATCAGTATCCAAACTGTTTGCTACTAGTATAATTATTGGCTTCATTAAATTATTAAAATTAAATCTGAAAGATCATCTAGCAGACAGGTAAAATGTCAAAACTTATTTCAACCAACAGGTAGATTTTGCCATTTCCCTTGTACTAGAGCTTCAGATTTCAAAAACTAAGATCTTATTTCTGCTTTAAACCCTATGGTGTTACTACTCATTAGAATTGTCTCGAAGAGACAATTCTAATGGGTAGTATCACCATAGGATTTGGGTGCTGAAATGAGTGAGAAAAATTTAGATTTGTTTAGTTAATTACTCCCTCTTATCTGGAGTTCTGAAGTACATTTGTAAAAGATTACCAGTTCCCTCCAAGAAACACCAAGTTTCTACCATGGTGTTGTGAACTTTTACCAAGTCCTGACAGGTGACTGGTTAAAGCAGACTGACTGAAAGTAAAGCAGAACTCTTACAGGAGCTTTCTGCTTTACTTTTAGACTGCTTTGGCAACAAAATTGTCCTAAATGCTGAAATCAAGCTATCTGGAAAAGGGTTACAAACATTTTTGTGGTATCTTGTTATTCTGTAATACTGTTTAGGCAACAATATATGCACAAACATTTCCAAGCTTCTTTGTGAAGGGGTTTATTCTATTGACATTGTTTTCGTTATCAGTGTAGGTTCTGCATTTTTCACAGACACTCCTCAATCAAGACCGCAAGCTTCAACACATTCTGATGATTCTAAGAATTGATTCAATGTATAATAACAGGACTAACACAAAATATATACCAAGTAGTAACTTTATAACCCTTCACCCCATAGCCGGTTTCTTGTTTTGAAGACAGGCGACCACTTAAACCAGGTTGAAAGTAAACTACCTCTTATAAGGCCCATTCTGTTTCACTTACAGCCTGCTTTAAGCTACCATATCTGTTAGAATACAGAAAATATTTCTTATGATACATATTCATGACTGTAAAAATTGGAAATATTTTCTTCAGGGAAGTAATAAATTAAAGGCATAAAATTGAGTATCAGTCTATGGAGACGAGGTTTAACCTGAGCTCCTGATAAATGGAATATATCAAATATCAATATCATTGCGCCTCAACTTAACTGTATCAGTGTCTACATTGTTTGCCATGATTCTAAATTATTTGGGGACAAACCTCTAAAGAGTCAATGTAAACTGGTCATTATTTCGAAAATGGAAGAGTCCAGGGGATTATTTCACAAATAATTTTTTTTTTCTGTATTAAACCCTATGGTGTCACTTCTCATTAGAATTGTCCCAAAGAATTTGGTGCTGATACAAAGGATAAAATGTTGGATTTGTTCACTTTACTCCCTCTTATCTATAGAGCCTTGGAAGAATCCATTTGAAAAATCAGCAGAGTAATTTACAGTAGAAGCTCTGGTTTTTATTTTATTTTATTTTTAAACTCATAAAATTAATCAGCTTACATTGAATCCATCATCGTTTATTACTTGATTTTCACTCATAAAGTGCATTTTCATCACAATTCAGGAGTGTCGTGCACAGCCCACTATTTGTTATCTCTCTTCCTGCTATTTGACGACTTTAGTGACATATTTTAAACAGTGTTGAACCAGATCATACAACTCCTGGAAAAGCTGTTTGACCAGGGTCTGCACTGTTTTCTTATAGAATCTGTCTGTCATGAGTCTGCACTGCTTCCTGGGGAAAGGTTTCCTTGTTTTCTTAGCTAAATGAACAAATGAATTCATACATATAACTCCATCCACTATTTTCTTAGCCAATTGTATTAGTTTAGATCAGTCTGATTAGTCTGATCTGGATTCAAGCTGTTTGTCGTTCATCATTAAGTTTTTTTTCTGTCAATATGTCCACTTTGAGAAAAGCAGCAGACGACAATTTTAAGCAGAGGATATTACAGCCTTTAAAATGTTAGAACATAATGTTCCTGTTTGTGGAACTGTGACAAGGGTCATTGTAATGAGGGAGTCATTGCTGGGAGGGCTGTATAGCCTGCTGTAGGGAGGGAGCACTGTATGAATTCATTGAAATTTGTCCATATCAGCAATGCTATTGTGGTGCAGGCTCATTCAAGAGAGATAACTCTAGATGGTCTGGTCAAGACCAATGGGGGATGACAATTGGTGACCTTAAACACCATGTCATTGATCTGTCACTGGAAAGAATTTGATCATGAATAATTCATGTTGATCAATACAACATTCATCGGTGACACTGCCATCAAATTAATCAGTAAAAGGAATGGGACAAGAGTTCCACACAATTCAATCGTGTTCTGACTGTAGCCCTTTTCCCTATTGCCTGAACTTATGGACAAGCCAGGTCCCTATGGGCTTCTTCCTGATTATTTTCACCCCATAAAGTCCTAAGATATGTATGACTATGATCATGAAACGTTTAAAGGAAAAATCTAGTTTCAAATTAAGTCTTGTCCATTTTTGACTATTTAGGGTTGACTTTAACAACATAATATTATAGCAGAATGACAAACAGTGCAGATCCAGATCAGAGGGCTCCTTTATGTCAACCCTGTGAACAGCATCTACACTGTTTGCTTTACTTTCCCCCTGCTTGAAGCAAAAATCTATTTCAAACAAAACCCTTAATTAGTTTCAAAATGATATAAATTTTCTACTGTTGCAGTTTAGATAATATAATACTACATACAAATATTTCAGTTTCAATAGATTCAAAAGTCCTTGTGAGTTTTTGTATAAATTATTTTTGTGTTTTTATATCTCAGTATTAACTGTATGTTCCCAAAAATGATGATCCAGCTAGATTCAAAATTTGTGCAGTTCCTTTCGTACGTCCAAAATACTACATGATCAGATTCTAATATATAGTCAAAATTGTGTTAAAGGTACCACTTTGAAGATAGACGCAGGATAATATGGTAAACAGAAAGATCCCACAGCAGTTCAGGCTTTAATAATGTTTAGAAAATGTCCAGTTTGATTCAACAAGTGGTTACCTTACACAGGACTGACTGTGCTAATCCCATGTGCATCATGCTCCTCAAGAGTTCGAAAGATTAATTAAATGTTCAATGATTCGTGAAAGGTGTCTCTCCTGGGAAGTGCTATGTGATGTTACTTGGGCACGTTTATGACCTATAATTCACTGTGAACCAAACCTCTGTGGACATATTAACCCTCAACTCACTGCATTTGCTTCAAAACACTGGTTTTAGATATATACTTCACAGTTTAGATCCAGATCAGGCCTCCCAAAAGTTTCAAACAGTTGAGATCAAGACCAGGCCCCACAACATGTGGGGCCTGGTCTGGATCTCAACTGTTTGACACTTTTGACTATAATTCATAATCTCTGCAGTAAATTTTGAAAGGGTTTCAATTTTTTCCCAAACACCACAGTCATAATTGACTATAAATTTTATGCTAATTGACGAATACCTAGAATGGTAAAGGTTAACTTATACAATTAATACAAACTCTTCCCTTTCCGACAATTGCCATGTTTATTTTGACTTTGGGGGTGTTTGACACCAAAATATTTTAAAAGAATGACAGTGTAGATCCAGATCAGTGGGCTCTTGAAGGAGCCTTGATATGTATTTACGCTGTTTGCCTTTGATGTTCATGAACTATGTTCCCTCAACCATAAGCACTATTATGCTACTGTGAAATAGTTTGCATTTGCAGATACATGTAGTTGGTACCCAGTCCATGAGCCAAGTAACTGAGAACTGGGAACATTCAGGGTTCCAATCACTAACAGTACTTCTGGACATTATAAAGCAAAGCAATTATTTGATTTAGAATTTTTGATTTAGAATTTCAGAAGGCAGACAATTTTGAATTAAACTAAATTTGAAATTATAACTGATAAGTATGTCTCCCTAGTTTGACCATCTTATACCTTTTGGTGATACCAAATGGGTGATAAGCCATATGTTTATCTCTGTGGGGCTCCATGCGGGGCATTAAACCAATTCACTTTCATCTCAACCATCCCCTCCATTCCACCAGGCCGAGATCAAGAAAATGTGGGTATTTCCAAGACTAACTTCCTAATTTCTCCACTAAACCCTATGTTGTGACCACTCATTGGAGACCAATCATTAGAATCGTCTGGTGACATCTATGAGAAAATGTTGAAAATATTCAGTTTACCCACTTTTTACCTGGAGCCTACCCTGATCAAAGTTCAAGCAGGTTCACTCCAATCAGTGTTTCGAGTGTTTGACAATTCCTATAGACCAGAAAATTAAGAGTTGAGCAAACCATGCAATGCTTATGTACTCAAGACAAATAGAATAAATCATTCAAGTGAAAAGTAATATAATTTTCCATCATGAAATATGAAGAGGAAAATCAATACTGCATTAAGCATCACCTTCATCCACCTTTAGTCCATATCATTCGTTAATATCGCACCAAAGTCTATATTTCAAAGACAATTAGACTGGAACTCTTTTCACTTTTCTCTCACCTTAGCTGTCAACCCTTCCCATGTTATCAGCATAATATTGAGGTTATTTGGAAACAGTGTAGACCCAGATCAAACAAGAGCTGCACAAGCAAACAAAATAAGCATGTCACTTAAAGGCACAAGTCCAAAGAAGATTATTTAAATCAAAATGCTACAATATAAGAAATGTGTCCAAACTATTGAAGTATTCTACCAAGCATGATGAAAATCAGGCCAAAACTGTTTAACCCATAACCCCATTAATATGCCATTTCACGCCTTTAATCTATTTCTCCACTAAAGGAAATAGCTCCACTTTATAGTCATGAATATGTACCAAAGAATATGTTATGTTCCAGCATATTGTAGTTTAAAAAGCAGGCTGAAAATAAAGCAGATTGTACCTTCAGGCGCATTCTGCTTTACTTTCAGCCTCTTTAAGCAATCACCTGTCTCCAAAACTCGAAACAGCCTATGGGGTAGTGGTTTAAGTTATAGCATAAACAAACCGAACAGATGCACGGACAAACAAACACCATACAAAGTCTAGTTTCAATTGGCATATAAAATTTGGACTTTTAAAAACTTTTGGTTTAACAATAGTCTGTGATTTTTTTTAAACTTTCAGGAAGGGCGTGTTCTGATCGGCCTATTGAATGACATCAGATTTGCATGTTGAAAGCTACTCGGAGTTTGAGGATTGTAAATCTCATTGCTATCTTTTAATTATTGCCTTATCAGTGTGATAGTGCTGGTGCAGAGAAGATTGTTAAAACATCTCCACCACAAACAAGTACAGTCTGACCTTTATTAACCAATAAATGAACAATATCAACATTTTCTCACTTATTTAAGCACAATATTATATGTGCATTAATGTATGCAGGCTAAAAGTAAAACAGAAAGATCCTTTTTTTAGCATTCTGCTTTACATTTAGCTGGCTTTAAAGCAATAAATTCACCTGTCTTGAAATGACAGGAAAATATCCTATGCTTATCAGAACATAAAGCAAAAGCGCAAAAGGACATTTTTCTGAGAAATAGGACCAGGCAAAAGGGGGCTTATATGTGGAAAAAGTTTAGCCATCATTGACACAAGAGATACGATGGCAAGCTTATGATAGGTGGCATATCAAATTATAAAGAAATGCAGTTCTAAACAATTTTAACCCATTACCTCATAGCCTGTTTCTAATTTTGAAGACAGGTGACCACTTAAAGCAGGTTGAAAGTAAAGCAGAATGTGCCTTAGGGCACATTCTGCTTTACTTTCAGCCTGCTTTAAGCTAAAATATGCTAGGCTATATAAAATATTTGTAATGGTAATTGTTCATGAGGGTATAAACTGAAACTATTTTCTTCAGTGGAGGAATAAATTAAATATGCTAAAAGTCGCTTCTATGGGGGAAAGGGTTAAGCAAGAATCAGAGTTTCTTCAATTTATTTTCATCGGGCATCTACCTCCAACACGGAATACAAGCCTTCATTTAGGCTGTAAAGCAGGATTTTACTGTATAACACTATTGAACCATCCTAAAGATCCCGGTGTCTATCTATCCTTGAGGCTTTTATACCATTTTGTAAGTCAAATCAGATCAATATAAACCATTACTATGCAGCAACCAAGTATATACATCCTTTGCAAACAGTGAAGACCCTAATCAGATGGCTACTGATGCAATCTTCTGACTAAATTCTGCACTGTTTGTCTTGACTTTTCAATATTGTGGGTATAATGTCAATCAAGTCACCTTTACCAGGTAATTATTAAGCAATGGAAGAACCCATTTAAACAGTTCAACATTGTAAGGATTGAGTTTATATTAACTTACTGAGGGAATCCTTAAGACCTCGAGAACTCATCCTTATTTTAAAGTTAAATCTTTCCCTGCTAGAGTACCATCTACCTCGTGTAAATTGAATTTTACAATATGGCAAAATGGCAAACAGTGCAGACCTTGTCTGATAAGAAGGTATACACTGTTCCCATAGGGTAATTAAGTGTACTCATCACAGGTGTCCAGTTTGTTAATTAAGTGTACACTCGTTGGTTGCTAAGGGTTCAATAAATTAAACAGCCTCTTTTTGGGAGCTGATTTTTTGTCATCTACTTCGAGAAATCAAACAAGCCTAGATTTCCTTGAAATACTTCTTTCTGTCATATATGATAGTTTATTCATCAACACATTCCACCTATAAACATTGATATCATTTAAGGAGTGTCAACTCATACAATATTGTCATATGAATTGGAAGCTTCAAAGGCTTCTTAGTAACAGTTACTGTAAACCCAATACTTTAATCTAACATAAGTCTGAATTTGTGCAAACAGCTGTTTTTCACTTCCTCTTTTAGCTTGTCTTCAGTGTTGCTTAAAGCAGGCTGGAAGTAAAGCAGAAAGCTCCTGAGGGAGCTTTCTGCTTTACTTCCAGTCTGCTTTAAGTATCAACCTGCCAGAATGCACAAACAATTACCATCCTCTTTAACATCTCTATGAGAAATAAATATGTAACCCACTTTAAGCTGATAAACTTTTAGGTGTACCTGTAGGCAAACAATTTTGATCTCAGATCAGGTCCCACATTGTGGGACCTGATCTGAGATCAAACAAGAAATATCTTTAAAAAAGATATTCCGTCGCAGGTTAAAGGTTTTTTTGTGGGGTACAGTATTCACTTAACCAGAGACAAGTGTATACACTGATTCTGACTTAACATCGTAAACATGCTAAATTTAGAGCTTATCCACGCTATATTTAGAAATGATGACATAGTAACACAGCAATAATTTAGACTGCATCTCATTGTTTTGCCAGGTTTAAACTCGCAAGATGGATGTGAAAAAATAACAGAACGCCAGTCTAGACCATTGGCCGATAAGAGTACTGCATTTCAAGCACGTGGTCATTGACCAGGATTTCTGATCATTCCTGATTGGTTAAATTGTTTCATAGAGTTGCGGTCAAAAGACAAAACAGACCCGTCTGCGACGGGAAAAACTGTTTGCAGCTAAGTCAATATTCTATCAGAAACTTCTAAAATCTTTTGCAAATAATTGAGTTATACCCGCTGCAGACAACATTTTAAAATGGTCGCCTAATATTACCCAGCATACAATGGGTTAAATGGCTATTCTATGGGGGAAAGGGTTAAAGCAAGATGGAGTAAAATAAAATGCTCCTTGAGGCAGATAGATGTGTGCTCTTTTTTCACTTTGCTTCATCAAGGGAGATTTAAGTGGTTGTATTGTCATCACTTTACAGTTTGAAACATGTATAAATCTCTTGAGGTACTTCAAGATAAAATCATACATGTTTCAAGTAACCCACACAAGACTTTCATGCTGTCAATGGCACCACAAAGTCAGTGTATATCACGGATATAATATCAATTAAACTGATATAGCATAGTACTTCTGTGTTTAAGGCATGCGGCTTTAACCCATTACCCAATAGCCTGTTTCTATTTTTGAAAGCATAAAATTACTGCTTAAAGCAGGTTGAAAGTAAAGCAGAATGCGCCTTAAGGCACATTCTGGTTTACTTTCAGCCTACTTTATGTTATAATCTTCTAGGTGCACGTAGAAAATATTTCATAAGGGACATGTTCAAAGTTATAAATTGGAACTATTTTATTCAGTGGACGAATCAATTAAAGGCGTAAAAAGGGTAATGGGTTAACACATGTTAGTTTGCCTGTGATTATATTTCCTAGTCTGGGGTGATTAATGACTTAAAACTACATGCACAGCATCAATCGAGACAAGTTATCATAGACACTTGGGAAATGTACTTGCAGATAAGATATGTCGAACCATTTACCCAATAATCTGCCCGAGACATTCTCGTGTCTTGTTCCTTCCATATCAAAATTCTCCTACTTGAAATTTATGTTGCGCTGCTGCAGAAACAGAATTTGTTATACAGTATGTCCTCTCTTCAGAGATACTACTCCATAATCAGTTCCTAGTTTTGAAAGCAGGTTGAAAGTAAAGCAAAATTCTCCTTAAGGGTGCTGTATTGTGTGTTTACTTAACCCTAAAAATTCCTCTGGACAATTCTTGTTTTCAATTAAGTCTAGTCCTTTTTTCACATTTCAAGGTTGATGTAAAAATTACAAACATTGTTGAGCCTTATCAGAGAGCTTCTGATCAGGCTCTACACTGTTTGCATAGGACAAGACAGTGTACTCCTCAATGATTCGCTGTTCCCGAATGATGCATATAAGCCTGATAAGCGTTCAAATCAAATCAATTGTATATACAGAAAGTCTGCACAATTACTGTAGCTTTTTATTTCAGTTGTCCTGTGTACAACTTTCTTCAAATTTTAAGAGCTATAGTCATGGCATCATTATGACGAGAAGAGAGTTAAAGGCATAATTCTAAACAGGCTAAAACTTTAACCCTTTCCCACATAGCATATCTCTAGTACTGAATATAATTGTCCTCTTAAAGCAGGTTGAAAGAAAAGCAGAATGCGCCCTAAGGCACATTCTGCTTTACTTTCAGCCTGCTTTAAAGGGACTTGCAACCGGATGGTGTACTTGTCAAAATAAAATAAAATACTCAAATAAAAGCAAATTTGTGGCATTATAAAATTTTGGCTTCTGACATTAAAAAAATATGATCAGTCCAAAAAAAGTCTCAAGAATCGTCACAGAATCTTAGATTTTTAGATATTTTCCATCGTTTTTCTATACCGACTAGTAGACGGTATAGTTGTTGTTGTTGCTTCTCTACACGGGCTCAGACATAAACACGAGCCGAATTACGAAGTTGTATGCACTTTCGATGGCTACACATCGAAATACGTTAAATCGATCCGAGATAAACGGATAGTTTCCGTGGTCCATTGGTCTAAGCGGTTTCCCCTATTTTGCCTTCTGTCCGCCAATGCCGGGCCCCGGGTTCGAATCCCACCAGAGACCAATATTTTTTTTTATTGAAATACATTTTTTTAAACTGAATTTCTTATCCTAAACTAATTCTTTACCATTTATATAAGCGTTTGACACATATTTACAAATTACTATTTTTAATGCACCATCTGGTTGCCAGTCGCTTTAAGCTATCATCTGATAGAATATAGAAAACATTTTGTATTATACATATTTATGAATGTATAAATTGGAACTATTTTCTTCAGGGCAAGAATAAACTGAATGCGCTAAAAGGTGCTTCTATGGGGGAAAGGGTTAAGGGTAATATTGAGCCTAGAATGAATTGTGTTGTAAAACACAGGCGGGGCAAAAGCTGTGTAACAGTTTACTCTGACCATTTCAACTTCAGAATTTTTCTTTTTTCTCTAAATACTCAAAGTTTTATAAACAGAAGGTGACAGTTCAATCAATCATCACAGAGTTTTGATAGAATGTTCAGAAATTTTACAACTTCAAATCCCCACTCCCTTTTACATTAATATGCCAGACTTATTTGATGGAGGAGTGCAATAAGTGGATGTACTTGCAGTTCAATCACCACTTTTAAAATTGTCCAACTAAGACCAGAGACCTCCACATTCAGGCAGCATTTCAAATAATTAAATTCCAAACAATTGGTGCTACTACTTTGATGACTTTACTCCATAGCCTGTTTCTAGTTTTGAAGACAGGTGAGCACTTAAAATAGGTTGAAAGTAAAGCAGAATGCGCCTTCAGGCGCATTCTGCTTTTCTTTCAGCCTGTTTTAAGCTATCATGCATATGCTAGGACATAGGAAATGTATCTTATTTTACATTATTCATTACTGTATTAAATGGAAAAGTTTTCATCAGTGGAAGAATGAATCAATGTTGTTGTTGAAATAGGGTTTTAAGTCGCATTAACAGGAGGAATTCATTAAATGCATAATAAAGATGTGTATCTAAAATTATAGTTTAGGAAATATCAATAATTAATGTGAATCCTGATCGCAGACACTGTAATACTAGACACATTTGATCTAAAGACCCAAACTATTTGCTAAGCCACCTTTTGTCGCCTATGGAGGAAAGTTTGAAGTTAAGCAGAAATCATCCTGAGTTTAATTGTCAGTTACAAAAAGCAGGCTACGCTGTTTTGAAATCTTTCACCAAAAACATCCGGAAAAACAACCAAACTCTTTTATCATAAAGAAAAATTGTCAGCTTAATATTTGGTATCTGTACCAAAATGCATTAACTCTTTAATTTCCAAACTATTAATGTCATCTAAAAAATTATGCATTTCTCTGAAATTGTACAGATAACTTTTTCTTTAAGACTTATTAAATGAGTAGCAGTAGCTATCAGAGTGGTTAAAATAGTTTGAATCCTGATCAGGTCCTATATATTCTGAGTGGTGTGATCTGGATCCAAACAGTATGTATGTTTGCAAAATACTTCAGTACTTTGTCTCTAGTTATTCAAAGATGTCACCAATTATTATAGTTCCCAGTGATGTATACATAATACGTCCTTTACAAACAGTGTACATATACTAAGTCTTATTCTGAGCAAATAATGCAGACCAAGATCAGAGGGCTCCTACAGGAGCCCTCTGATCTGGGTGTGTACTGTTTGTCATTTTACAATATAGTGAAAAAACAACCCTAAATATTTCATGTATTGACTAGATAAAAATAATGGAAACTGGTATTGTCCGCTTCAAGCTTCAGATGTCAATGAGTTAAAGTTTCAGAACGATGCTACTCTTGCGATCCTTGACATTTCAGTTGTCATGAACTGTGCAACAGTGTACCTTGAAATAACCTTGGTGATAATAGCCCCCCTTCACATTGGCCAATACCACAAATTGACTATAAACATCTCATTTTAGGCCATTTCCTGTAACCAAAGCATATTATCAATAGAGTCTGCTATAGTTACCATCCCAATTAGTCTTCTGCAATTTTAGCCCCATCAGACAGGCACTTTAAGCTGTGTTGCTGAGACAAAAATTACTTTGCAATTTTAAACAGATCATAGTAGTTCGGAATTATTATGTTCACTTTACGTGACGAGCATAATGACATGACAAAGGCAGCATGGAAATTAATTCGCAATAATTTGTGCTTTTCAAGGATGGCAGTCTGTGGAAATTATAGCGTTTTAGTTTGTCCTTGGGACAACTATTTTCTTTGGAAAAGGTTGTCCAAAGCAAACAAATTCGGTCCATGATGCTCAAATCTGATCAATCAAAAGCTTGTGAACTATCTCAGAATGCTTTATATATAAAGCGTTTTTATCAGCTTTCTATGTTGTTTTGACCTGTATGTTCTGCCTAGATAACTGCTCAGTCCAGGATAAAAGTTATGCAGAAGGCTTTTTCAGGAGCTTTCTGTATTGCTTTTTTTGACCTGTATTCCCAAATTATATATGTAAAGCTTTTTTATCAGCTTTCTATGTTGTTGTGACCTGTATGTTCTGCCTAGATAACTGATCAATCCAGGATAAAAGGTATGCAGAAGGCTTTTTCAGGAGCCTTCTGTATTGCTTTTCACCTGAATGACTAAATTCGTCTGTTTAATTCTGTTCTGTATTTTAATTTATGTATAGTGCTATGATCTTTTTCCAAAGTTTCAAGTATATATTTAATTGATCTTAAGGCAGATTACCAGGATGCTTTCACTACTACACATGTTTATTAAATGTACATTTGTATATATCATCTTGTGTATGGGCCGGTGGCCTTAGTACAATAAATGTTGAACTGAAATGTTGAACTGACATGGACCTTGGTCACCTGTCTTCAAATTCAGAAACAGGCTATGGGGTAATGGGATAAAACAGGTGGTTACTCAAAGCAGACTGAAAGTAAAGCATACATTCTGAAGGAACTTTGCTTTACTTGCTGTCCAAATTTAGTTTTGGTTGTCTTGGTCACTCTTTCCTCCCTGAAACTTTAAATGGACAATTCCAGATTCCATTTTAGTCTAGTCCATTTCTGACTTTTAAGGGTTGTTTTTGTCAATGTTTGGCATTATGACAAACAGTGTAGACCCTGATCAGAGGGCTCCTTTTGGAGCCCTCTGATCTTGGTCTTCACTGTTTGCATAGGACAAGTGTTCTATTCACATGAACACTGTTTGAAAAGGACGCCTATATGCGGGACTAGGGTTCAAAGGGTTAACTCTGCACGCCAAGATTGCCTGTTTCTATTTTTCATGACATATGACCAGAGGTTGAAAGTAAAGTAAAATGGGCTTAGGGCTCATTTTACTTTACTTTCGGGCTACTTTAGGCTACCATTAATTAGAATATAGAAAATATTTTGTATTATACATTATACATGCCTGTATAAATGGAGTAAATTAAGGGTAAGAGGAGTTCCACACTGGTAAAATTACTTGAGGATTGTCATGACATTTAATAGTATCTTCCATAAATTTATTTTTCCCACCAATATCAGATACCAAAATGAGAATCATCAGTGGAAAATATCAATGAAACAGAAGCAATCAAGGTATCTTAGTTTCGTTCTGTTTGTCTGGAATATTTACATTGCTATTCCATACAATTGTTTATGTCTCTGAGACTACTATACTGAAAACCAAGCCCATATAGGGCTCTAGATGCAATAAAGAGGGGGAGTAAACTGAACAAATCCAACATTTAGTCAATCATTTCAGCACAAAATCCTATAATGGTGTGACTACTCATTAGAAGCGTCTCTTTGAGACGATTCTAATGAGTAGTGACACCATAGGGTTTAATTCAGAAATAAAGATTTTAGTTTCTGAAATACTCCCCTTATCTGGAGCCCTGAAACCCTTTTAACTCACTGATCCCTGAAGCTGAGGTTGTTTATGCAATATATTGCAAAATGACAAACAGTGCAGATCCAGATCAGAGATCTCCTACAGGATGTATGTGTACACTATTGGTGTTTCTTTTAGGACAAGCATATTTTTCACAGGTTCACTGTAAATGGTGCTTATTAGACACTAGGGTTTACTAAATTAAATCTGAAGTTTCTAAATCAGAGTCAACACAAATTAGTTAATCTGCGAACTGTGCAGACCCTGACCAGGCACCACCTCCTAACATAAAATATTCCCAGCACCATGCTTGCCATATACGATTGAATATTTATCTGGGTCTGTAAGCTGGCAGAATATTGACATTTTGAAATGTTTAAAACACCAGTGGGGAACATAAAGCTGGGCTCACCAAAGCAAAAAACCAGGGCTCCAGATAAGAGGGAGTATACTGAACAAAAACAACATGTTCTCCTTTGTGTCAGCACCAAACCCTTTTATGTTACTACTCATTAGAATTGTCTCGGAGAAACGATTCTAATGAGTAGTGAGTGACACCATAGGGGTTAATGCAGAAATTACGATTTTAGTTTATAAATACTCCCCTTATCTGGAGCTCTGAAAAACTACTTCAATCCTTGACTGAAACGTGTCTGTGAAGTATCAACTTTCTACAGCCCATTTGAGTCCCCAAGGGCACTCAATTCCACCGTCAGCTGATATACTAATACAGAAAAACTTCTATTGCGCAATCACTTATTGTAAAAGCATGGAGATGTCACAAACTCACAATACAGGTGACTGCTTAATGCAGGACTACAGTAAAGCAGAAAGCTCCTAAAGGAGCTTTCTGCTTTACTGTTGTCCTGCATTAAGCTGCCACCTGTCTATAAATTAAGCCTAATTAATATTCTACTCAGTGGTCAATTAGCATTTACTTGACTGTACTAATGTTGTTACGAGTTAGTGAGAAATTAAATATTAAAAGTCAAACTCCTTGGAGAGTCAGTGCTATGGCACGGCTACACAATCTCTGACTTCCCTCCCCGACTTTCTATATGTTAGCTCTCACGTTATAACTGCCACTGTCACCAGAATAATACTCATTTATAGAAAGTTTTCTGTTGATTTTGCCACGATTTATTTCCAGACAAGTGCTACTTGTGCCAACACCAGCTATATGACATCATTATTGTTTACGATTGGCGTCCGATATATATGTGTATGTGTGTGTGTGGCTTTGAAGATCTCTAGTGAATGAAAACATTTTTTTTAAAAGCTATGCTGAAATCTGAACAGTTATAGATATTTGGAAATATATTGGAAAGTGTGTATAATTGGTTTGGGATGATATATGTATAGCAGATTGTCATTAGTTATCATCTGATGTGAGAGCAAGATGTCATTGATATCCATTTACCGTATGATTTGTAGAGAATTATACTTTCAAAAGTCAAGCATCAATTGGTGTGAATAGATTACATAACATTTTTCTTAGAACATAGTTTTGTTGTTGGATGAAACTTACATTATTAACATTGTACAACTTTTTTCTTTATCACAAGTTCAGTTTGCTCATCTATAAACTTTGTTCACAGTGCTCCAGATAAGAGAAGTACTTCAAAAACTAAAATCTTTATGTCTTCATTAAATCCTATGATGTTACTACTAATTAGAATCCCCTCGAAGAGACGATTCTAATGAGTAGTAGTAACACCATAGGATTTGGTAAAGACAAAAGTGAGAAATTGATTAGTTCAGCTTATTTCCTCTTATTTGGAGCAAATAAAAGCTAATTTGTACTTTTAAGTTTTCTAATTATGAATTTCATGTTTCAGGGCTCCAGTTAAGGGGAGTACTTCAAAAACAAAAATCTTTATTTCTGCTTTAAACCCGATGGTGTCACTACTCATTAGAATTGTCTCGAAGATATAGCATCACTGAGAAAATGTTGGATTTGATCAGACTACTCCCTCTTATCTGGAGCCCAGGGGGCCGTTTCATAAAAACTTCTTACGACAAATGTTGTCGTAAGTCAGATTATAAAAGTATCAATTATTATTTATTTCTCCATCTAATCCTGTCTTGTGACATCTTTTTGGAATCGTCTTGAAAAGACGATTCCAAAAAGATGTCTCAAGACAGGATTAGATAGAGAAATCACAAATTAAATGTAATTTAAAGTTTTGACTTACGACAACATTTGTCGTAAGAAGTTTTATGAAACGGGCCCCTGGTTTTGTACTAAACAGTCACTTGTCTTTAACCCTTTACTCCATAGATATGCCTTTTACATCGTAAACTTCATTCTTTCACTGAAAAAAATAGTTCCATTTTATACAGTAATGAATGGGCAACATAGAAATAGTTCATATAATATAATTATTATATATCCTAGCAGATGGTAGGTTAAAGCAGACTAAAAGTAAAGCAGAATGCACCTTAATGTGCTTTCTGATTTACTTTCAACCTGCTTTAAGTGGTCACCTGTCTTCAAACCAAGAAACGGACTATGGGGTAATAGGTTAAAATTTCTCGCTTCTTCTGAAAATAGCTGCTTCATGCAATGTTTGGCTGTCTTTAAGTGACTCAGTATGAATTTTTACATGTATGTATACAAATTTCCATAGCAACAAAACCAGTGTCAGTATTTTCATTCCAACCACTGTAATGCCAGTACGTAAAATCAGAGTTTTACAAAAACTGTGCAGTCAAACCATGTATCAGCTATCAGTTAGTGAGATCTATCAACTTTTCCCTTTATTAGCCATGAGCACATACATATTTCAAACTCACATACATTGAATTTACCTGTATTTCTTATGTGACTAATAGCAACACTTTACTTTTGAAATACAGGTATGTTTGACATACATGTATTTCAATTCGAGTTATTTGCCTTTATTTGCTTCGCTTTGGAAGAGTCGAAGAACCAAACCAAGCATTCTAATGACTTAAAACTAAAGAAAATGTCTTCCTATCAGAATACTATTTATCCTATTGAATTTTTCTGGTGAGGCTATATGCCTTTCCCTGAATAAAACGACAGACATTTAATGACTAAAGATCTTGTTTAATCCCTCATGGGACGGCCATCACAGGCCAGCAGCTTTTTTATTCCTACATTAGACAAACAAAACATCACATACTCGCACACAAACACACGCACATACAGGATTTAACCATTTACTCCATAGGTACGCCTTTTAACGCCACCCGGCCATTTATTTCTCCACTAAACAGAGCACCAGATAAGGGTAGTTTTTCAAAAACTAAAATCTTTATTTCTGAATTAAACCCTATGGTGTCACTACTCATTAGAATCGTCTCTTCGAGACGATTCTAATGAGTAGTAACACCATAGAATTTGGTGCTAAAAAAATGTTTGATTTGTTGAAATAACTACCTCTTATCTGGAGCCCTGACTAAAAAAAATTGTTCAACATGAATCTGCTGCAAAAGAAATGTTTTCTATAATAATGCTAGCGGTTGGCAGATTAAAGCAGCCTCAACGTAAAGCAGAATATTATACATCCAAAATCACATTCTTCTTTACTTTCAACTAGCTTTAAGTAGTCCCTTGTCTTCAAAACTAGAAACAGGCTTTAGGGTAATGGGTTTATTAAGAATAACTAACCTTTTTCAAACCACCAAACATTTCCAGTGATCTAAATGCACATAAGTCAGAAGATTACAATCTTGACACACAAACGTGATAGAAAATACAAGAAATGTGAGAGTGTTTTTGATTTTATACAAAGAAAGTCTTGTTTATTCTAGAAATCTCTCAAAGGTTCTTATTTTTGCTATTTATCACATATTACTGTTGAATCAAGCAAGATGGAAGTAAAGCAGAAGTTTCTATTGGAATTTTCTGCTTTACTTTATCTTGCCTTTAGCTGCCTTCTGTATACAATTACCATCTATGAACATTGATTTGTGACGCATTATATGGAACAGTAGGTAGGGACTTCCTGAGGCAATTCTGTGGAGCGAAGAGTTGAAACAAGCTTGATTCAGGGCTCCAGATAAGGGGAGTTTTTCAAAAACTAAAATCTTTATTTCTGTTTTAAACCCTATGGTGTCACTATTCATTAGAATCGTCTCGAATGAGTAGTTTCACCATAGAATTTTGTGCCAAAGTTAGTGAGAAAAGGTGCAATTTACTCCCTCTTATCTGGAACCCTGTAAAACAAAGTACCGTTCTTGATCAGATACCAGTATCACTTGTAACTTGTATGTGATTGGGGGTGGGTTTTTTACGCAATGACTTGATACGAATATCTCATCTAATTTACCATGTAGAATTATCTGAAACTAAATCAAATGATGAAACAAAATTGGACCTACTTGCCCTCAAACTAAACGGCTCAAATCTCTGTCTCATCAACACCAACAGACAACATTGAATCAAATCTTCATGCTGAAAACAAAGTTCACTGTACTTCAAAGCAAAGCACATCAAAGTTGGATCTTAGATACCAAATATACTCCATCAGTTCAGCTTGAAAACAGTCAAACTTGTACTAAGTTACAGGATATGTTTACAGCTTTTATTACAGGTGGCAGCTTTATGCAAGAAACAAGTAATGCAGAAAGCTCCTATAGGAGCTTTCTGCATTACCTTTTTCCTTGCATAAATACTGCATTACTTTGTCCTGCATTAGGTAGTCACATGAATTTAAAGAAGAACTGGCCTGACCTTATTCAGAAGTCGCTCAAAACAGGTTTGATTTGGCTCCTGACTGTAAACAATACTGATTTAAGGTGGTACATCCCTAAAGAGATTGGGTCAACATTCAAACTCTACACAAAGCTATCAACCTTTCTCGTCAACTGACAGGCCCATACAGAACCATGCTCCATCATAGTTTAGTACATATCTTAAAAAGATGAGAATGGCTGATCTCTCTACCTAGAATATCGATATTGACCAATATTGCTCAATCTTATTAGGGATGTACTTCCTTAACGAATTAGTTTGATAACCTTTGCTCGTGGCGTTCACTGATCTTATACTTAACTCTTTGAATACTGAAAACTACACAATAAGTTCTTTTATGTGAATACAGTTAACCATGCCCTTAATGGTCATTTGGTACAGGAACATAGCAATTTTAATGATAGATTTACTGCTTATTACATTTTATACTCTTTCAACACCATGAACCTGTTTAAAATATACTTATTAAATTTTGCAAACAGTGTAACCCAGATCAGAGAGCTCCTATAGGAGCCCTCTGATCTGGGTCTGCACTGTTTGCTAATTTAGACCAGTATTTACTTCACTACCCATAGTTCCAATTAGACTTGTTCATGTTTCAGTAACTACAACAATCCTCAAGGGAATGTAATAACCTACAAGAGTTACTTAGCATTGAAAGAGTTAATGATAGAGGACTGCTTAATGCAGGACAAAAATAAAGCAGAAAGTTCAGGAAAGAAACATGGCAGTCCTTAATGTTTAATGCAGTATAAAATTAAAGGAGAAAGTTATAGTCTTTGTAAGCTTTCAGCATAACTTAGTTCTCATTTTAGCCATCACCTATTTTAAAGAGTCAGACCATCACAGAATCTATTCTTTTCATTTGTTGCTAAATACATGCTTGACCATAGTTGGTTTTCAAGCTTCTTTCGAGTTCATCAAGTACGGGTAATCAAAGCTCAAGACCCCCTAAAGTATGGCTTCACACGGCAATGATGCACTATGGATACAACTACCATATTGATATTGTACACTACGCACTGATATTTTCCAATCAACCACGCTCTGGAGAGAGCAATGCTGCATACAAATTGACCTCATTAACTTTTCAAACTTTACAAACAAATGTAGCACTAGCAAATATGAGTGGATAGATCAATCTAAGATGGCCTAATAATCATATGGATGAAACTGTATAACATTTTGGAGGCCGTGCTCAAGGCCATGGCAACAAATCATATACGGTCAAACCTGTATTAGGTGACCACTGGTTCAGACTTGTAATGTTTTTACATCGATTTTAACAGTATTTCAGTCATGTTGGGACATCCAGCTATTTGGGGGTGAAGGATGACCCCAGAAGCCCTTTATGCAATGTTTCAGGCACAAATCTGCAACTGGGTAGAATCACTGACCTTACGTAAGCCAGCTGAAAGGCTTCCCCACATGAAAAATAGGTGACTGCTGATTGCTGATTCAGGTAGCCAGGGCTCCAGATAAGAGGGAGTAAACTGCACAAATCCATCATTTTCTCACTTATTTTAGCATCAAATCCTATGGTGTTACTACTCATTAGAATCGTCTCTTCGAGACGATTCTATTGAGTAGTGACACCATAGGGTTTAAAGCAGAAATAAAGATTTTAGTTTTTGAAATACCCCCCTTATCTGGAGCCCTGATGGTAGCCATTGTTGATATTTAGGACAGATGGCTGCTTAATGCTGGACAATAGTAATGGGCAGAGATCAAACAGTAGCAGATAGTTTGATTAAAGCAGGCTGAAAGTAAAGCAGAATGTGCCTTAAGGTGCATTCTGCTTTACTTTCAACCTCCTTTAAGTGGTAACCCTGTCTTCAAAACTTACAAACTGGCAATGGGGAGATAGGGCTAAAGTCTATCAATTCATCAATTAGGTCTATGGTTGGTGCACTTCATTTTCCAGCAGTTGTTAAATTTCAAGTTTTAATTCAACTTTAAATTGAGTGGTTGCGATGGCGGGGCTTTTACTGGTGAAAGTCAAATTTCAGTTTCAAGTTAATCCATGCCTTAAATAGGGAAAAAGCTCATCATAGCCTCTCGTTTGTAGTAAAAACAACAGTATTAGCAATGCTATCAAGGGAGATGGATATTGAAATATTCATGATTTCTTGTAGCAAATTGGTACTTGAGCTGATGATGTCAGCATGTCATGCATCAATTCAAAAGTCAATCGAAAACAAGAATAATCCCATACCTATGAATTCCATTAACCTTTTCTATGCTAGAAACGAGTATATGCGTGTTTCGCAAACAGTGTAGACCCTGATCAGAGGGCTCCTTATGAAGCCCTCTGATCAGGATCTGCACGGTCTGTTAACTTTTATTTCTTAGAAATCTTTTTTTAAAACAATCTTAATATCAAGAAGAAGTGGTCTTTTGTCAAAATTGGAATAGTCCATATGAAAATTTTAGCATAAATAAGGGTTTAATTTGTGGAAATTTATATGGCAGCGTAAGAGTGTGTGGATTTGTGTGTTTAAGTGTGTTAAGTATGTGAGAATGGTACATTTTATTGCATGATTTTATAACTGGCAAGGGTCTACACTGTTTTGCAAAAATATTTATATACAAATTACAAGTTTGTGTCAAGCATTGAAAGGGTTAAAGTTGGGCCTGAAAATTGTGTGAAAATTGATAGTAAATTAAGTGTGAGTCTGTGGGTGATAAGTATGTGAGAGAGTGATACACTTTATTGCATGCCTTTATTACACTGGCAAGGGAGATAACTCAGAAGTTGGCCAATCAGCCACAGAACTTGTTTTCATATCTAAAACAATTGGCTGCTTGAACCAGGCTCAAAGTAAAGCATTAATGATGTACTACATCCAAACTATAGGGAAATGCATTGTACCCCTGTAGTTTAAAGTATATATGTTTTAAGCTACCATCATTCTGCTAGTATGTAAACAATTATTGTTTCTATGGTGCATTGACTGTATAAATTAACTATTTTCTTCAGTGGAGAAATAAATTAGAGGCATAAAAAGGCATATTATGGGGTAATGGGTTAAGACACTAGCGATTCAGCAGATTAATGTAGGACAAAAGTGAAAGTAATTTCTGTTTTACTTTTGTTCTGCATTAAGCATTCACCTTCTTTTTATTATATCGCAGGGCTCCAGATAAAGGCAGTATTTCAAAACCTAAAATCTTTATTTCAACATTAAACCCTATGTTGTCACTACTCATTTGAATCGTCTCGAAGAGACGATTCTATTGAGTAGTTACACCATAGGATTTGGTAGAAAAAGTTGAAATTGTTCAGTTTACCCCCCTCCTATCTGGAGCCCTGATATCTTCACACTTCAAAGAAATAGCTGCTGATGACCAGCTTGACTGTATGGTATACTTCAAATGTCACTCCATCTATTACCAAATATTGTAGTGCCTGTAATTGTTTGGGGCTTTATGCTAGACCAATTACTACAAGAGATAAATACATAATTGTCAATCCAATTTACAGCCAAATCGTTGCCAGGCCTTTCATGGGTATACACTTAGTACTGATGTCTCTACATGTATATGGCCATAATTAGTCCATTCATTCAGTGGAGACTATATATTGCTAAAGCTTACAAAATGACATATTTAAAAGCATTTATCCTTTCCCTCACAGTGTTTACAACCCCTTAACCCATTCCTCCACAGAAGCCAATTAAGATGCCTCTACCTTGTTCAATACATAAGCACAACAAATGAAGATTAATTAATGATATTGAATATATGTTACATAGAAAGGGTTAAAAAATAGTCATTTTAATTCTTATTTTATTCTTTAATTGAAAACACAGATCCATAATATAATTTCATCTGAGGTACTTAAAATACCAAAGTCTTTATTCCTTTCACCAAATATTATGTTGAGACTAGTCATCATACAAAATATCCCAAAGACACAATTCTGATGAGCAGTCAAAACCGTGCTTGGTGGAGAAATAGAAGGGAAATTGTCAGAGAATCTTTGGTTTACTTAGCTGTCTGGAGCCTTGTAAATACGCAACTCAAGGAAAATAAAACTGGCAGCAATCACCATCAGCTAGACATCGCTATCAGATTTCTGAATTTTCTTGTGTATTGTCCATCATTTGAATACCCTAACAGCCTGTTTGGGAATCGCTCAGAAAATCTCAAATCTTGTCATTTTCACAAATTACAAAGAATTCTAGGGGTATACATCCACGTGTCTGGCGTGAAGCCATACTACAATAAGGCGGATGTTACAGTTAAAACTCTCTATTACGACCAATAAAACAAATGTTTACTAATTGTATAAAAGACAGGTGACAGCTTAAAGCAAGGTGACAGTAAAACAGAAAGCTCCTAAAAGAGCTTTCTCTTTCATTGTGACCTTGCTTTAACCCTTTCCCACATAGCATGTTTCTAGTATTGAATATGGGTGTCCACTTAAAGCAGGTTGAAAGTAAAGCAGAATGTGCCTTAAGGCACATTCTGCTTTACTTTCAGCCTGCTTAAAGCTACCATCTGCTAGAATATAGGAAATATTTCTTATGATACATATTCATGACTGTATAAATTGGAACTATTTTCACCAGGGGAGGAACAAATTAAATGCGTTAAAAGGCGCTTCCATGTGGGAAAGGGTTAACAGTGACACAAACAGGGGGACAAAATTTAACCCTTGTTATCCTGACTGTCAGAGTAGACTTTTCTATAAACTAAATAATTATTAGTTTATATTGATTCTTAGGAGGGTTATCACAATGTTGTTGCAAACAGTGTAGACCTAAATCAGGGGGCTCCTTCCGGAGCCCTCTGATTTAGGTCTGCACTGTTTGCAAATGAAGGCTATACCTGGGGAAAGGGTTCAATGTTATCTTTTATGTCTAGATTCACATACATAGGAAGATTTCTCCTTGTCTCAAACACCGTAAAAAAAAGTTATGAGGGATGATAAAAATATGTCATTTTGTTAGGTTTTGTTACGTAAAGAGTAAAGTCTCAGATGAACGAATGAAATAAGGGTTATAAGTTAAATGACATTCTTCGGAGAAAAAGTTTTTTTGGCTTCATTGGAATTATTCAGTTGACATAATATGGCCTTCAAACATTCTCAACAGAACACAAAACATAACTCCGTTATTGCAAAACATCTTAACAAACACTGCAGCGCTGCAAAACCACGTTCCAGACACCCGCATATTCTCGTAGTTTAAAATCTAAACTAATTGACGTTCACAGCTGAATTAAACAGTCCCCATTGACATCCAAAAAGTGGGAAATTCTCAAGCACCATCAATATGTCCATTTCAGCATGTGATAGCTTTTTTTCAAATTAACCCATTACCCCATAAATGCACCTTTTTACACATTTAATTTATCCCTCCACAGTTGAAAATAGTTCCAATTTATACAGGCATGCATAAGTATTATCAGAATTTCAGAAATATTTTCTATATTCTAGCACATTGTATCTTAAAGCAAGTTGAAGTAAAGCAGAATGTGCCTTAAGGCACATTCTGCTTTACTTTCAACCTGCTTTAATGAAGTGGTCGCCTGTCTTCAAACCTAGAAACAGGCTATGGTGTAATGGGTTTAGTCCTCTGTTTTCAGTATGTAATTTGTGTGCCAATTGAATATCTAACCATTTGAGTAAACCCTTTCCGCTTGTAGCCATCATCACACAATTTTTAGTCAAGAAACTGATTAAGGCCGGAGAAAAGTTGGAAATGTTTGCTTTTAAACTGTGATGCTCACTTTGATGTAAACATTCTAATATCTTATTGTATGCCATTTGTAACAAATACTATATTCTGCTACTTTTACTATGCTAAAGTCTCTGTTTATAAATAATATAAGGCATGTGGCTACTTAAGGCATGCTAAAAGTAAAGCAGACAGCTACCAAAGGGGTTTTCTTCAATACTTTACGCTTGTAATGTTTATATTGAATTTATGTTATGTTAACCCATGGGGCTGTTCTTTACACAATGTGATTGTCTTAAATATTAAAAGTAAAACAACCAGTGCATACCCTGATCAGAGGCTTCCTTTGAAGAAGGATCTACATTGTTTGTAAACTGTAATGGTGTCCAGACAGGAAGCAATTGAGCATGAATATCAATGGAAGATCTCAAAATACCAGTAACTGCTTAATGCAAGACAAACACACAGAAATCTCCCGAGGGGACCTAAGCCGTCTCTGTATTACTTTTGTCTAGCACCCATCTAAAAGGCTTCCGTGTACATGTAATTTGTTTAGAATGGCTGCTAAACACAGGTCTCACTGTGTACAATGTCAAACCAATTGCAGTTAAACAATCTTGACACAAATCAGGTTTTGTTCAGAAAAAAACCCTGAAAACATCTCTTACCCGACAAACCTACTTTTAATCAACTAAAATGTTTCTACTTTCGTCACAATTAAGCAATTACAGCTTGGCAGTGGCAATCTCCATTTTTTTCCATAAATTTCAACCTTGTATATGTCGGAAACCAGTATTTGGGTATCCGTAACAAACACCGAAGACCTTGATCAGAGGGCTCCTTCAGGAGCCCTCTGATCAGCGTCTACACTGTTTGTCTTCATTCTAAACAGCCTCAAAGCAGCCTTGAAAAATCAAAATGAATTGGTTGGTCATATTTTAACAATGGATTACAAGTCCATTTGAAAGACTCAACATGGTTAGGGTTAGAACTTTTATTGAGGTTCTAGAAAGATGTTTGATGGTCTGTGGATGGATTTTCAGTGGATAGCAGCGTAAATGGATTTCAATGTTTTTGTAGCCTATTGCACCTTTGTGTTGCTTCATATACATGTAGCTTAGCTTTTTACACATCTGGAATATTGCTTTTTGTTCGGTCTAGTTTTATTAAAAGCATTGACTTTGAAATTCTACACCAATTTTACCCATAACCCAGTAGCCTGTTTTTAGTTTTGACAACAGGTGACCACTTGAAGCAGCTAGAAAGTAAAGCAAAATGTACCTTAAGCCGCATTTTGCTTTACTTTCAACCTGCTTTCAGCTACCATTTGCTAGGATATAAAGAGAACCTGATCCAAAATACAGTGACTTCTTCTATACTATGTGCAAATTGTCAATGTCTAGAATTCTTTTTGAAGTGTGACAGCTTATTTATTGTATTCATGTGAAATTACTAAGAATATCATCATGCTCTCACATCAAACTGAGTCAATCTAGTGATATCTAAGCCAATACTTAGAGCAGTATAGAAAGGATCTCTCTAAAGACAAATGACTACTAAAAGCAGTATAGAGAGGATCTCTCAAGGGCTCCAGATGAGGGGAAGTGAACTGAACAAATCCAACAGTCATGTTCTCACTGATTTAAGTACCAAATCCTATGGTGTTACTACTCATTAGAATCGTCTCAAAGAGACGATTCTAATGAGTAGTAACATCATAGGGTTCAAAGCAGAAATAAAGATATTAGTTTTTGAAAAAATCATTTATCTGGAGCCTTGCTCTCTAAAGACATTTCATTGCTAAATGCAGGATGCTTATAATGCAGAAAGCTCCTTTAGGAGCTTTCTGCATTATTTGCATCCTGCATTGAGCAACCATCTGTATTCTAGATCCTAAAAGGGTCTTCTATTGAATTGTAGCTTTACACAAGCTTGACTGTACATTATTAGTCAAACTTACAGCCACGCTCTGAAGCCATCTGAATTTCTTTGAAGACATGTAAAACATAATTTTATATATGCTTAATGCAGGATAGAAAGTAAAGCAGAAAGCTCATATAACAGCTTTTTGATTTATTTCTGTTGGGCATTACTCAACCACGATGTACTACAAATCAATGCTGTGTATTTGCGTGGCTAGTTAAGACAAGCGTGACTGTATTTGTAATATGGCTATGTAATACTATCAAAGCTATACTATTACCCAATACCTTGATTGCAATTTATTAAGCTTACAATTGCATTAAATTTTACCTGGAGACTGATTATACAGAAACAATTAATAAACTTTGTAAGTTACAAAACTACAATTGAACCACCATTACTGGATTTCATTTCAGTCAAACATATCCATATTTCAAAGTTAAAACGTGGCTTAAAGCCACATTTTAACTTTGAAATATGGATATGTTAAAAGCAAGTTAGGGTTATAGAAATTCGAGAGTAGAAATATGGGTGATGTCAATGTAAGCTTGTTAAGTTAACGAGGTTTCATGGTATATACTTTTCAATAACTTCTAATAGAATCTGATGTATGTTGGCTTGCATCTGCATTGAGAAAGAGTTCAAAATGCATATAGTATGCGGAACGTTGGACAAGTTACAAATGCACATGTACTGGAAATTACTATACAGGAGGAATATGTAGGAAAATGAAACAATAACTGAATGAACACTGGAAACACCATGAGTGCTCCATTGTTGTGATAAGAGTAGTGCATTATGGATACTTCAGAATGGCTTACAGCGTGAGAATGTTCCACTTACACAGTACACGGGGACAGGGGCAGGTAGTGTGACCTTTTTCATACACATTTCCAGGCAAAAGATTCCCCTTGTCAAATGCCTTTGTTTCTTTAACCCTTCATTAGAATACCGATATATCATTTTCCATTTTTTTAACCGATTAACCCATAAATACGCCTTTTATTTATTCCTTCACTGAAGAAAATAATTCAAATTTAAACAGTTAAACATATATGATAATGATATCATAAGAGATATTTTCTATTTTCAAGCAGATGATAGCTTGAAGCAGGCTAAAAGTGAAGCAGAATGTGCCAAGGAGCCCTCTGATTTGAGTCTACACTGTTTGCAAAATTAATGTAATCAGTATATTTCAAACAGGTCAATTGTGTTGAAAGATTGACTGTTCTCTGTTTAGCCTAACAAAATGTTGTCATTACATTAATTCAGCTTCAAACTACAGACTGGCACCAGCTGATCATAACTCTTATCCTGCCGTAACTATACCGTCTGCTTAGAAAGTGCCGTCTGCAACGTCTGTCAAAATTAACTTTTTTTAACCTTTCCCCCATAGAAGCGCCTTTTAGCACATTTAATTTATTCTTCCAATGAAGAAAATAGTTCTTATTTAATCAGCCATGACTATGTTTATAATAAATGTTTCCCATATTCTAGCAGATAGAAGCTTAAAGCAGGTTGAAAGTAAAGCAGAATGTGCCTGAAGGCACATTCTGCTTTACTTTCAACCTGCTTTAAGTGGTCACATATCTTCAAAACTAGAAATATGCTATGGGGTAAAGGATTAATTGAAAATAATTAGAAAATGAGTGTAGAACATTTTGGATCCAGATCAGACACTGTGATAAGTGACATCTGAACAGGATCTAAAATATTGGCCAACATTTCATGTTGAAATCAGCAAGCAATGGTTTAACTCTTTGAACAATAAGTTATTTTTTATTTCTGAAACAATTGTCTACTGTTTAACCCATTACCCCATAGCTTTTTCTAGTTTTGAAAATGTGTTATCACTTAAAAGCAGGTTGAAAGTATTAAGGAGCATTCTGCTTTACTTTCAGCCTACTTTAAGCTACCATCTGCTAGGATATAGAAAGTATTTCTTATGACTTTATTTGTGAAATTGTGACAGTATAAATTGGAACTATTTCCTTCAGTAGAGGTTTGAATTAAAGGCTTGAAAAGGCTTATTTATAGGGTAATGGGTTAACCCTTTACCCAATAATCTGTTACTTCCTTTTGAAGGCAGTTGACCACTTAAAGCAGGTTGCTGTACTTTCACCTTGATTAAAGCTACTATCTGTTGCATATTCATGACTGTATGAAGATCAAGTTTTCTTTAGTCAAAGAATAAATTAAGGTGTAACATGGTGACTTTACAGAGCAATAGATAAACAAATGAGAAGTATTGACTTTACTCCAAAATGATATGATTGCATAACAAAAATGCTCAAGAATAAATTACATTCTTTCATATCACAAAGAAAACTATATAAAACGATAAGGAAGGGTGTCTTCCTGGTCATCAACTGAACGTTGGTGCTTCCTTGGGTAGTGTAACCAATATCAAGCCGCTATCCCTAATCGGTATATTGACACTCGAAATACAGAAATAGAACAAGCATAAGGAATCTGACCAGCAACCGAAATAACCTTTACCTTTGAAAAAAACTTTTGTCTGTTTTTATAGATGACAAAAAATGTAAAGCTCTGCTATTTTTGGATATAACTTGTCCTGAATTGTGAAGGATAGAAAATAAACTGCACTTGACAGTCTGCCTAAGTGGGTCTATTCCAAATTGCGTGTGAATCTAATTCTCTCCATAAGTCTATCATGACAAACGAGGGAGAATTCTACAGGGAGGCTGGCCCTTTATCCCACGCTACAATTATTACAAATACGCAACACGACTTCCTTTCAGGGTTCAGACCAAGTGGCCGCTAAAAGCAAGACGGAGGTAAAGCAGAAAGCTCCGGCAGGAGCTTTCTGCTTTACCTTCATCTTGGTTTAAACAGCAACCTTTATTAACATCATCAAGGAGAATTATTTTGAATGGTGATAATAGTGATATTAGCAGGCATTTACCATATAGGTTTATGCCTATATTCTTGTATTAGGGAACATTCAATGGATCATCCATAGGGATTTTTGATTGCTAAATGTAGGAAAATGATGCAGAAAGCTCCTACTGGAGATTTTTAAATCATTGTTATAATGCAGAAAGCACTCACCTGTCTGTTTAAATGTCTTATGCTGCCTCATTAAGTGTTTTATATTTTACATTTCTTATGTTCTGCTTTAACCCATTACCCCGTAGCCTGTTTCTATTTTTGAAAATAGTTGACCACTTAAAGCAGGTTGAAAGTAAAGCAGAATGTGCCTTAAGGCACATTCTGCTTTAATTTCAACCTGCTTTAAGCTATAATCTGCTAGAATATAGAAAATATGTCTTATGATTCTCATTTGTAACAATATAAATTGGAACTATTTTCTTCAGATGAATAAATTAAAGGCGTTAAAAGGCGTATTTATGGGGTAATGGGTTAACCCATTGCCCTATAAATATGCCTTTTTACCCCATTGATTTATTCCTCCACTGAAGAAAAATAGTTCAATGTTGTACAGTCATAATCATAACATAAGAAATATTTTCTTTATCCTAGCAGATGATAGCTTAATGCAGGTTGAAAGTAAAGCAGAATGGGCTTGAAGGCGAATTCTGCTAAACTTTTCACCTGCTTAAGTGGTAGTATATCTTCAAAACTAGAAACAGGATATGGTGTAAGGGGTTAAGGAGTGACCTGTGACAGTTTCTGCTCCTTTTTCACAAGGTAGTTAAGAACAAAATTGTTTATATTTCCAAACTTCTAATCTTCTCAAAGAAAATTTAATACCAGTCTTCCTATATGACAGCTTAAAACAGGGCTAAAGTATTTCCTTCTGTCACTTCAAACTTTACTTTTGTCACCTGACTTTACAATGGTCCATGTCAATTCAAACAACAGAGCTCCATATAAGGGAAGCATTTCAAATACTAAAATTTTCATTTCTGAATTAAACCCTATGGTGTCACTACTCATTAGAATCGTCTCAAAGAGACGATTCTAATGAGTAGTCACACCATAGGATTATGGGCTGAATTGAGTGAGAAAATATTTTATTTGTTAAAAATTCTTCCCTCTTATCCGAAACCCTGAAACAATACTTTGATAATCACATTTGAGGGGCCTAATCTGGGTCCGAACTGTTTGATTCTTTGTTTCAATTCCTGCTACACAGAGGTTGAAAAAAAATCATTTAACAAGACATCAGAAGTTGACAAAATAATACAGGAAAATTACCTAGCGTGCAAAGCGCTAATTTGACCTTCTCTCCCAGTGTATGAATATCTCAGATAGTTGTAAGAGTACCTAGAGCTTTATTCTACAATTTATTGACAATTCAGAAAGCAGGTTTACAAACGGCTTTGGATGTTGAGAATTTCAAAGCAACTTGATGTTTCAAAGTCATGTCCCCCAGTACATAATCCCTTGTGCAAGTACAATGAAATTATCTAGCATTTACAAACATTATGTCCATAATGAAGAGTGGTAAGTTGTATGATATTGACATTTGGTCTGCGTCTTGATCTAGACCATTGACAAAAACATTATGTAAATTATGTTTTAAAGTTTCACATAAAAGATTGCAGGGCTCCAGATAAGATCAAATCAAGCATTTTCACCATTATTTCAGCACCAAATCCTACGGTGTGACTATTCATTAGAATCATCTCAAATAGACGATTCTAATGAGTAGTGACACCATAGGGTTAAATGCAGAGATAAATATTATACCTTTTTGAAATACTCCACTTTAATATCTGGAACCGTGACTATGGACTGCTCAACCCTTAATTAAATCTAGCCACATGTATGCACAACCTTTACCAACAGTGACAGTGTATCTTTGAATATAACACATATCCAATGCAAACAGTGTAGACCAAGATCAGGGTCTACACTGTTTGTCATTCTACAATATATTGTAAAATTCAACCCATAATTGTCAAAATTGGAAAACAGAAATTATCCGTTTGAAAATGGCAACTTTGAGATGTTTCGTGCTAAGCGACAATTTGAAATTGAGTTTTCTAATTTTGTTTTGGCTTACATTCAGCAGTCATCAGGTTTTAGAAGCTTGAACACACCTGGGGCCCGTTTCATAAAACTTTGAACAACAAAACGTAAGTCAAAACTTTAAAATATGTTTAATTTCTGATTTCTAAGCCTGTCTTGTGACATCTCTTTGGAATCGTCTTTTCAAGGCGATTCCGCAGAGATGTCACAATACATGATTAGATGGAGAAATAAATAATAATTGAGACTTTTATAATCTGACTTACTACAACATTTGTCGTACGAAGTTTTATGAAACACAAAATACAGTTGTTGACAGTTGTTAAAATCCCATTTATCTGAGACCCATGTTCACTGATAAAGGCAAGTGACTGCTTAACACAAAACAAAAGGGGCTTTGTGCATTACTTTTGCTCTGCATTACGCTGCCACCTGTCTTACAATCTACGGATCCATTTACCTAATGCTAGACTGTGTCGTTAGTTTATATTTACAAAGCCGTGGAGCTATTTCGTGGGACAAAGCTGTAACTGACAGATTTCATTAATGAACTGTTTTACATCAAAGAGATCCTTATTTCTAGCCACGAGGCATTTCTACAGTGAAGATATCCTTTATCTTGGACTACACCAGTTGACTGTGAATATGACAAAGTAGACTGGAATCAATCTGGAAAAACAGTCTATTTGTCTGATATTCAAGAACTTTGGCAAATAAAAAAATGTTCATGTACAGTAAATATTGTATTAAGGGACAACTAATTAAAATGGCATTGATATCTTTGAAAACAAATGATAGTTGCTAAGCCCATAGTCTGTTTCTAGTTTTGAAGACAGATGACCACTTAAAGCAGGTTGAAAGTAAAGCAGAATGCACCTTAAGGTGCACTCTGCTTTACTTTCAGCCAGCTTTAAGCTACAATTTGCTAAAGTATAGACACTTTTTCTTATGGTACAAATTCATGACTGTATAAATTGGAACTATATTATTCTGTGGTGAAACAAAGTTAAGGCGTAAAAAGAAGTATTTATGGCAAAATGGGTAAAAGGAGGCTGAAAGTAAAGCAGAATGTGCTTTAAGGTGCATTCTGCTTTAATTTCAACCAGTCAATTTATGACTAAATAGGGTTGGGTTTTTTACAACTTATCTATTTCAATGTGACAAACAGCAAAGGCACTGATCAGTGGACTCTGTAGGAGCCATCTGATCTAGATCTACACTGTTTGCATTGAACAAGTGTACCCTTCACAGGTACATTGTAAAAGACATGTTCATGTGTCACTAAGATTCAATATGTTAACCTGAATTGAAATTGCAACATGCAATATTAAAGAGAGGGAAACTTTGTGCTTGAACAAAATACTGCAAAAAGAATTATCTCCCTTTACTGATCAAGATTTTTTCTGTCAAGCAAAACCTACACAAGTGTTTCAAAATTTAGATGAAGCAGAACTTTATTTTGACTACATTAATGGTAAATTAATGTTCATTGGTTTGAAACAACAATATTTTCAGGTTATTGCCCTAATAGATATAATCAATACAATAACCCATTAACCGATAAATATGCCTTTTAACGAGTTTTATTTTTAATCCACTGGAGAAAAAGTTCAATTTTATACAGCCATGAATACGCATCATAGAAAATATTTTCAATATTCTTGCAGTTGGTAGCTTAAGCAGGATAAAAGTAAAGCAGAATGTGCCTTAAAGTGGTCACCTGTTTCCAAAACAAGAAACAGGCTAAGTGGTTATTGGTTAAGGGCAAAGAGTACCAATTCATTGACAAAAACATTAATTTACTATCTGCTGGCTTTCAATAACCCATAAATGATGAGGTTGGTGCTATTCTTTACGGGAAAAGCACTTCTAATATCTGTAGATCATTTCTATAAATACGTACAGGGACTCAAGGTAAATTGTAGTAAATTATCGTTTAACCTTGTTTAAACGTCCCTGGGGTCAAAGCAAGGTCCAAAATTTGAATCAGCAGGGCTCAGAATAAGAGGAGTATTTCAAAACTAAAATCCTTATCTTTGCATAGAACCCTGCGGTGTCACTACATATTATAATCATCTCTTTGAGACGATTCTTATAAGCAGTAACACCATGGGATTTTATACTGAAATGAGTGATAAAATGTTGGATTTGTTCAGTCTACTCCCTCTTACCTGGAGCCTTGATCAGGGTTTCAGTATTTTACTGCATGTTATCAATGAAACTGTATTAGCAAGTTTGGATCCAGGTGAGTCGTGTTATGAAACATGCGAAACACAATCATGATCCAAAGTGTTTGACACTTCGACTGTATTTAATTTTAAAGAATGTTTTTGAAAATTCAAACTTAGAAGAAATAGACAACAAATGTAGTATATCTTATTACCAGAGCTCCAGATAAGGAGAGTATTTCAAAAACTAAAACTTTTGTTTCTGGATTAAACCCTATGGTGTTACTACTCATTAAAATCGTCTCTTTGAGACGATTCTAATGAGTAGTAATACCATAGGATTTGGTCCTGAAATATGTGAGATAATGTTGGATTTGTTCAGTTTACCCCCTCTTATCTGGAGCCCTGTATTACTCAGCGTTAAAAGAGTAATGACAGATGTGTGATATGTTTCAAGAAACAGTTTGGCTGTTAAAGCATTTTTGGCTCCAAATACGAGTAACTAAACTGAACATTACCAAAATGTTCTTCTTTCTGTCTGCTCTAAACTCTATGTTGTGACCACTTATTAGAATTGTCTCTTTCACAGCATATGCTTTAGTGAAGAAAAAAGAAAGTTAGTAAAATGAAATACCCACCTTATCTGGAGCTTTGCTTGTTCAACGTTAATACTTCACTGAATATTTAAAACAGTTAAGTTATTTTAAACTGATGTTAAGCAAGGGTTGATACATGGGCAGTCTTAACCCTTTCCCCTTTCGAAGCACATTTTAGCCAATTAAATTCATTCCTCAACTGAAGAACATAGTTCCAATTTATACAGTCGTGAATATTTACCAGACGAAACAGTTTCGAATTTTGGTGACAGATGACCACTAAAAGCAGGCTGAAAGTAAAGCAGAATGTGTCTTAAGGAGCATTCTGCTTAACTTTCAACCTGCTTTAAGTGGTCACCCATCTTCAAACCTAGAAACAGGCTATGGGGTAAAGCGTTAATCTTTCCTCTGTTGTTAGTGTATATCAACCTATAAGAAAACAGAGCAGACCCGGATCAGAGAGCTCCGTAAGGAGCTGTCTGATTCCGGTCTGTACGGTTTTCTTATATGATCTCTCAAACAATTTTCTGCACTCTTTCCCGAAGAAAAATGGAGACATATCCCTAAAATTGTTTCTAAACAATTCTAAATGATATATGCTAATAGCAGAAGAAAAGGTTTAACACTTTTTCAAGCATTTTAAAGATAATACAGTTTAACCCATTACCTCTTAGCCTATTTCTAGCTTTGAAAACAGGTGACCACTTAAAGCAGGTTGAAAGTAAAGCAGAATGTGCCTTAAGGCACATTCTGCTTTACTTTCAGCCTGCTTTAAGCTACCATCTGCAAGGATATAGAAAATATTTCTTCTGATACATATTCTTGGCTGTATAAATTGGAACTATTTTCTTCAATGGAGGAATAAATAGAGGCGTAAAAAGGCGTTTTTAAGGGGTAATGGGTTAACTTCGATATCTCGAACTCGGTTAGATCAAACATACCCGTATTTCAAAGTAAAAACCTGGCTAAGCAACGTTTTAACTTTGAAATATGGGTATGTTCAACTTTATTGAGCATGAAATAATGCAATGCATGTGTCGACAAACAGGATTGTTCAAATTAAGCGAGTTCGAGATGTCGAAGTTCGACTGTTATCTAAGCAAAAATCCACAAACTGCTGTCTGTTCATATTTCTGTTAATATATCACATATCTGCCATTGCTTTTTGGTTTTAATGCATTGTTTTGCTTTCACAAGACATATGTCAATCATCTGTGACTGTAAAACACCAGATTATATGCTTGTGGTACAAAGTTCACCAAAATCCGTACAAGTTATTTCCCTTGCATTGTAGCTCAATCTGTGTTTTGTTCAGAGAGGGTAGTACCCAAACTGCCGATTTTTGGCTATCAAACCCCCAACACAAATGGGGCTCCTGATGAATGGTGTACATGTATTTCTAAATCTAGAATTCTTATGTCTGCACAAAACCTTATGGTGTAACTACTCATTAGATTAATCTCAGAGATATGATTCTAAAGAATAGTCACACCATCCAGTTTACTGTGAAAAAAGAGAAAAAGATGGAAAGAGCTTTCTTCCTCTCAATCTAATAGTGGACCCTGTATAATCAACAAAAAGAATCTTTTTCAACATGGGAATGATATAGAAAATAACAAATTTTAAAATACATTGCCTACATGTTAGGACAACTATAAGCCAACTGAGTTTCTTTCTGCAATAGCAACTTGGCTACTAGGCATCTCACTCAAATCCTTTTGCATGAACATGAGGTTTATGATTGTCCCAACACCTAACAGAATAGGGTTCCAGATCAGAGGGAGTAAACTGAACAAATCCAACATTTTCTCACTCATTTTAGCACCAAATCCTATGGTGTCACAACTCATTAGAATCGTCTCGAAGAGACGATTCTAATGAGTAGTGACGACATAGGGTTTAATGCAGAAATAATAATTTTAGTTTTTGAAATAATCCCCTTATCTAGAGCTCTGGTAGATACTAGGAGAACTACTGTATGGTACCTGCTAAGGACATTAAATCCTTTCAACACAGAAGACCTGTTGTTATTTGCTAAAATTCTAACCTTATTGTTGACTTCCTTACATTTACAGACAAAATATCATAGACAAACCTTTCGGATAATGACCAGGTGGTCTGATCTTGACCTTACCTGCCTCCAAATGTCTTTTAAACAGGTTGTTGGTGTTGAAAGGGTTAACCCTTTGAATGCAAAACCATGGCGTCTTCACCATTAGCAGTCTTTTCTACAGGTGGTTGCTAAATGCAGGGTAAAATACAGGAGCTTTCTGCATTATATTTTACCCTACATTAGCAGTAACCTGTAATTGAACATATGTACACTTCCGCAAAGTAATGTCACTTTATATACACTCAGTACAAAAAGAAACGCACATTGTGCTCAGGCGCAGATTAAGAGACTTTTTTAAGATACAAAGATCATATCTCAAGATCAAATTAATTCTGCCACAAATTTAGAAAAACATATACTTAAAATTACTGTGTTGTATTTTAACCTTTTCACTCTTAAGGCACGTTTTTAAACAGTTTGGGTCCTGATCAGACGCCGCATAACGCGGCGTCTGATCAGGATCTAAACTGTTTGACACTCGTATAGATATACTTTAAGTTATACTACTTTGAATCTTACTTTGAAACGATCTTGCAAACAACAAAATTGAAGCAGACGACAATGAAACGGTGGTGGGATAAAAAATCTCACGATTAATTTGGAAGCGAAAGAGTTAACTAGTGCCTGTTGAAAACACCGCACCGATTTGTACAGGTTGTGATGATACCAATTCAATGATAAACCTACCATTTTCAACATTGATAGCCCAAGACGGAAGTACTGACTGTAATGAAAAGATTATTTCACAAATACGTTCCTTCTACATACAGATAATATTGTTATAAAAGTGTGCGTTTCTTTTTGCACTGAGTGTACAGGTTAAACTGTACTCTAACAGCAGGAAAAGGGTTAACAAATCCTGTAGCAAGCCATGTCCTAATGCTACAATATGAACCAAACTTACAATTCTGGCAACAAACAAGCTCTTGTAAGGATCTGTGCTAGTAGTCTGTGCATGGGGGTCCCCTGTAATAGATAAATAAGTCACCGTATTTACCTCACATTCTGTTCAACAAAATGCATGTCTTTTCATCAAAGAGCCTGGGAACAAAACATAAGACAGTACTCCAGATAAGAGGGAGAAAGTCGTGTGAAAGCCATTTTTGGTGTCTACGACGTATATATTCAGATTCAGATTCAGAGTAATCTAAACAAATCTCACATTTTCTCACTTATTTCAGCACCAAATCCTTTGGTGTTACTACTCATGAGAATCGTCTCAAAGAGACGATTCTCATGAGTAGTAACACCATAGGGTTTAAAGCAGAAATAAAGATTTTAATTTTCGAAATACTCCCTTTATCTTGAGCCCTGATAAGAGGGAGTAAACTGATCAAATCTATCATTTTCTCACTCATTTCCGCACCCAATCCTATGGTGTAACTACTCATTAGAATCGGAATTGTCTCTTTGAGATGATTTGAATGAGTAGAGACACAATATGGTTTAATGCTGAAATACTCCCCTTCTTCCGGTGAAGATTGTTTTAACTACTTTACTTAATACCCTATTTCTAGTTTCTAGACTGACCACCACTTAAAGCAGTCTAATAAATTGGAACCTGTTTCATCAGAGGAGGAATAAGTTAAAGCCTTAAAACTGTATATATACAATGAGTAATGGGTTAAAGCTTATGTAGCTGGAGCTGATTAGATACAGACCTTACAAACAGTGCAGACAAATCATCCCAAAGATACTTCATTACCCCGAATACCATATGATTATAGATGCTTTATCAATTGGATTTAATTGATTTGCACTTAAAGGTCTTGGAGGAGAGGGTAAGAAGAGCCAAATTTATAATTAAGGACACTTCAATCTGTGTCTTTAATGTAATCCATAGGGTTTATCTTGTATCTTCAGACATACTCTAGCCATTTACATGATGATTATGCTATACCAAAGGTCAGAGGGACACTGCTTAATGGCTTCGATCATGCAGTATTGCACATAGACCCGCCCCATGCAGTCTAACTCTCTTTTAACCCATTACCCCATATACTGTTTCTAGTTTTGAAGATAGGCGACCACTTAAAGCAGGCTGAAAGTAAAGCAGAATGTGCCTTAAGGTGTATTGTGCTTTACTTTCAGCCTGCTTTAAGCTATAATCTGCTAGTATTTACAAAATGTTTCTTATTATTTATTTTCATGGTTGTTTATATAGGAACTATTTTCTTCAGTGGATGATAAATTCAATATGTTAAAATGCACTTCTTTGGAGGAAAGGGTTAACCCATTACTCAATAGATACACATTTTAACAACTTTAATTTATTGATCCACTCAATGTAATTCCAATTCATAGTCATGAATGTGTACTGTAGGAAACATTTTCTAAACTCTAGCAGACGGTAGCTTAAAGCAGGCTGAAAGTTAAGCAGAATGCACCTTAAGGCGCATTCTGCTTAACTTTCAACCTGCTTTTAGTGTTCACTATATTCAATAGTATAAACAGGCTATTGAGTACAGGGTTAAACAAATGTTGTTCTTGAACATTGCTGTTTATCTTAAGTCTGAAAATGAGCATTCGTTGCCTAGTACAATCGGTTTGGATCCAGATGTAATACTGTGTCATTGAGCATCTCATTTGGATCCAGACGGCTTGCGAAAGTCCTCAATTGACTCCATTAGCGAGAGAAGGGTTAAACTGTAATACATGCAGATTGATAAGTTAATCATTGCAATGATAATCAAAATAAATACAAATTATTTCCCTATCTCTATCATTACTTATTCTTCAATAATTACCAGAACATCTAGCCTCAAACATTTGCACCACAGCCCTTGTTGTGGAAATAATCAACACCTACATGATGATCAAAGGAATTTAAATAAAATAATCATTAATTTACAGGGCTCCAGATAAGGGGGAGTTATCTGAACAAATCCATTATTTTCTCAGTCATACAGCACCAAATCCTATGGTGTTACTACTCATTAGAATCGTCTCAAAGAGACGATTCTAATGAGTAGTGACACCATAGGGTTTAAAGCAGAAATAAAGATTTTAATTTTTGAAATACTCCCCTTATCTGGAGCCCTGATTAAAGGTAATTTGGCATTCAAAATTACACCAGCTGTAATATGTTATTTTGGGAGGCAGAGTAAACAAGATCAATTTCACCGCCTTGTGGATGAATCCAAACATCATTGTTACATTGTACATGTATGTTAACAGAGCTCCAGAGAAGGAGAGTATTTCAAAAATTAAAATCTTTATTTCTGCATTAAACCCTATGGTGTTACTACTCATTTGAATCGTCTCAAAGAGACGATTCTAATGAGTAGTAACACCATAGGATTTGGTGCTGATTTGAGTGAGAAAATGTTGGATATGTTCAGTTTACTCCCTCTTATCTGGAGCCATGTGTTAAGCCTCTTCCTCCCAAACAAAATTGACATGTATTTATTTTTATTTTATTTTCGTCAATGTATTGCAATATACACAAACTGTGCAGACCCTGATCAGAGTGATCCTTTAGGAGCCCTTTGATCTCTATCTTTGCATAGAATAAGTGTACTCTTAGCAGGTACAATCATGAATGTGTATATGCATGACTAGGGATCAAAGGGTTAAGCGACAATTGAATTAGGTAGCCTAATAGTAAAAGACAGGTGACCACTAAATGCAGGAACAAGTAATACAGAAAGCTCCTAGGAGCTTTCTGCATTAGTTTTATCTTGCATTGGTCTTCACTTTCAACCTGCTTTAAGTGGTTGCCTATTTTCAAAACTAAACACAAGCTATGGGGTAATGGGTTAATATAGGTTTGACTATAGCTATTTCAGAGTTACAAAGGATATTCAACTAGTGCTTATAGGCCATCACTCAACCGAACATGAAACACATGTGTGCCTGTTTGCATATACAAAACTTGAATTTGGGAATTCTACCAAGTATATTGTTTTATGACTGTGCATCATGCAACCAAGCGTATGGTTGATGTATTTTCAACCTTATACATTACCACCGGCTCTCCTTACTACCTTTTCAGCAAGTGTATGACTTGAATGCATCCTTTGCAAACAGTGTAGACTCTGATCAGGGGGCTCCTTAAGGAGCCCCCTGATCAGGGTCTATACTGTTTGCTTTCATTTTTCATACTATCCGGGAGGAAAAAACCTTCAAAATCAATATAGACTGATCATTTCGTTTGAAAAAAATCGGTATGGTAAGGGTATACAAAAGTTATACAAACCTTGGTGGTGATACAGTTAAACCCCTGCTATTAACCCATTACGCCATAAATATGCCTTTTTTACACTTTTAATTTATTCATTCACTACAGTAAATAATTCCGATTTATACAGTCATAAATATGTTTTATAAGAAATATTTTCTATATTCTAGCAGATGATAGCTTATTTAAGCAGGCTGTAGGTAAAGCAGAATGTGCCTGAGGGCACATTCTGCTTTACCTTCAACTTGCTTTAAGTGGTCATCTGTTTTCAATGCTAGAATCTGTTTCTAATTTTGACCACTAAAAGCAGATTTAAAGTAGAAGCAGTCATAGCAGGATTTCACTGTACACAGATACTTACATAGAGCCAAGTCCTGTTCTAGTTTGTATGCAATCTGCTCAGCTCTCTCTTTGCGCTGAAAAAAATAGAGACATTTTAAACAGATACATACATGTACATACATTCAAGCCCCAGTGTTAACCCTTTACCCCAAAACCTATATCTAGATTTGAAGACATGTGACCCCTTAAAGCAGGTTGAAAGTAAAGCAGAATGCGCCTTCTGCTTTACTTTCAATCTGCTTAAAGCTACTATATGCTAGTAAATAGGTAATATTTCTTATTGCACATGTTCATGACTGTATAAATTTGAACTATTTCCTTTTAGCGGAGGAATAAATTAAAATGTGCTAAAAGGCGCTTCTAGCAGGTAAAGGGTTAAGGTAGATCTCTGAAAGACAGATAGGGGATTAATCCAGTTCGTCCCACAAGCGTACTGCTAAAAGCTCCAAAAGGAGCTGTAGAAGCTTTCAGCATTATTTAATTCTGTGTAACTTGGTGTCTCAGTAAGATCACAAATGTTTGCTATGGCTATCATGGATTTGCAGATAGCATGCCAAAAGTTATGTCAAACATACTTGTATTTCAAAAGGTATGTTCAACAGAACTCTAGATTAACTCTTTCCTCCCTGAAACTTTTAATGGACAATTCCAGTTTCCATTTTAGTCCAGTCCATTTCTGACTTTTAAGGGTTGTTTTTGTCAATGTTTTTCATTATGACAAACAGTGAATACCCAGATCAGAGGGCTCCGTAAGGAGCCCTCTGATCTGGGTATTCACTGTTTGCATAGGACAAGTGCACTGTCACGTGTACACTGTTTGATAAGGACGCCTATATGCGGGACTAGGGTTCAAAGGGTTAAGGGGAATTTTCCAAATTTTAAAATCTTTATGTCTGCATTCAACCCTACTGTGTGACTACTCATTATTACACACAGCATAAGATGGTAGAATCCACTGAACAAGAAAACGTTGAATTTGCTCGATTTACTCCCACTTTTATAGAGCCCAGGTTCGACTTAAGTTTACTGGAAATATCGAGACTTGGCTAATATAATTAACTGTCCTAGTAATGGTACTCCACTGACCCTTATGCTTGTCATATATAATTGAATTATTACAAGTCTAGATTATCATCTTAACATAAGACTTAAGTGGACTTAACCCATAATACTCACACAAGAGGGTTTATTCCATAATCTGACAGTCAAGTTCCTAAAATAGACATCTGTCAGGAATACCGACTCAATGTTTTAACCCATTACCCCTACTACCCATGAATATGCCTTTTTACAACTTGAATAAATTACGCCAATGAAGAACAACATTATACATATGAAGTTATCCCATCTCTGCTTAACTCTTTCCTCCCTGAAACTTTAAATGGGCAATTCCAGTTTCCATTATAGTCTAGTCCATTTCTGAATTTTAAGGGTTGTTTTTGTCAATGTTTGGAATTATGACAAACAGTGAAGACCCTGATCAGAGGGCTCCTTTCGGAGCCATCTGATCTGGGTCTTCGCTGTTTGCATAGGACAAGTGTACTATTCACATGTACACTGTTTGAAAAGGACGCCTAAATGCGGGACTAGGGTTCAAAGGGTTTTAATATGGTACCAGTTTGTGACTTATACAATTATATTACGTCATTAAATAAAAACTTGCTTCATTGTTCTAAATATTTTGTACTTCATTGTCATATCCCACTGGTATGCAAACGGTGCATTGTGTTCCTGCTGATTCAATCTGAACTCTCCAAAGATATATCTGTTCATTGTGATAGGACACCCTTCTACTAGGTAATTAAAGCCTATTAGTACTCTGATAATAGGTGTTTAAAGTTTTACATGGGATAAGATTTACCTACGAGGTAAACCATTGGATTATGCTCCTTGAGATTTTGCATGACCTTATATGCTACTGTGTTGTTGGACTAATACATTTAGGCTATTATGAATCTGCTATCCCCTGTTTCCACCATCTTTATAAGACGTCCAAGTGTCGGTGAACCATTGGACGGGGCTGTAAGTTTACTTTACTTTTTCAAGATACCTGGATTGTTTAAGGTTTTCCTCCATGGTCACAAATGCAGATCACCTAAATCCCTGGCATGCACTGGCATAAAAAGTATTTTCTGTGTTCAAAAACAGTTGCTGCTTAAAGCAAAATGAGAGTAAAGCAGATTGTTCCTGACAACAGCTTTTTGCTTTCATCTGGCTTTACATCTGCCTGCTGTATTCAATTTCATCAGTTAACTCTTTGAACCCTAGTCACGTATATATGCGTCATTTGCAAACAGCGTGCATGTGAAGAATACACTCGTCTTATGCAAACAGTGATCAGGGTCTGCATTGCATGTCATTTTGCACTATGGTGAATATGGTACAACAATCCTAGATTGTCCAAAAATATGGACTAGACTTGATTGGAAACTGGAATTGTCCATTTGAAGTTTCAGGGGCCGATGAGTTATTTAAACAAGTTATATGGTTTAACAAACGCTTTTTTAAGGACTTTGCTTCTACAACATTGAATGGCCCTGCTGCTGACTTTGTCACAGAATAAATCTATTTATAGACAGAAAATACCAAAACAAGTAATACAACTTCAATCAAACTTAGGGCATTAATGTCCATTCAAAAAACAGATAACTGGAAATAAAATCAATCATTTCCTCCCAGTCCTTATAACTCTTTGCATGTCTTCTGCTACTGCTCTTAACTCTTTCCTCCCTGAAACTTTAAATGGACAATTCCAGATTCCATTTTAGTTTAGTCCGTTTCTGACTTTTAAGGGTTGTTTTGTCAATGTTTGGTATTATGACAAACAGTGAAGACCCTGATCAGAGGGCTCCTTTCGGAGCCCTCTGATCTGGGTCTTCATTGTTTGCAAAGGACAAGTGTACTATTCACATGTACAATGTTTGCAAAGAATGCCAATATTCGGGACTAGGGCTCAAAGGGTTAAAGTAGAATTTTCAAAAATTCTTTTCAAAACAGGGTCAGAGAGGATCCTGATGAGACATAATTATGCAACAACACATCTGAATCTAAAATATTTGAATCAGGGTCTTCACTGTTTGTCATTTTGCGATGTATTGCTGAGAATAACCCGAAAGAGTAATAAATTTATGGACAAGACTTAATGGTTTCTTAATGCAAGGCAACAGAAATGCATAAAGCTTCTACTTTTGATCTGTTTTAAGCAATCATTCATGTTTAAAAATCTTTATGCTTTTTCATCAATGTTTGGCTGTAGTTCAAAATTTTCATACTATTGAATAACACTGACTGTACAGTAAAGCCAATTTTAAAATCCGGTCAATAAAGAAACATTAAGGTATCTAAAGACAACTGGTTGCTTAATGCAAGACAACAGTAATACGCAGCTCATTTTGGGGCGCTTACTGAAAGAAGAGTTACTGTTCATTAAACTTCAAAACACCCATATTTGCACATTCTGCACAACTGTAAATCTGCAGTATGCTGCTATCTGTCATAAAGACTATCAATAATCATTCTTAGGGCTTTCCCAACTCAAAATTGACTTAACAGTCAAACTTGTATCAAGTTACTTTCGAAAATACGCCTCTAAAGTTATCCCTCCACTGAAGAAAATAGTTTCAATTTATACAGTTGTGAATTTTTAACATTAGAAATATTTTCTGTATTCTAGCAGCTGGTGGCTTAAAGCGGGCTAAAAGTAAAGCAGAATGCACCTTAGGGTGCATTCTGCTTTACTTTCAACCTGCTTTAAATGGTCACTGTCTTAAAAACTAGAAACATGCTATGGGGTAATGGGTTAAAAAGGTTTCTGCATGTTTATGATCCTGCATTGGACTGTTGTCACCTGTCTTTTCAGATCCCCGTACATAACTATTGTGTGATCACTAAAAGAAGTTCAACTGTAGTTTAAAAGAACTGGATATTTGTATCCCAGTTGACTAATCTTGCATTCAATGGCCATCTATTCTGGCTGTCCTATAACACAAAGAAGCCAATTGTAAATTTAAACTACCTATCCACATCTCATTAACATACCTATTATCTTGTTTCAATGACATATAAACGAAAATACTACCAACCCATAAACAATTGTATTGAACTTGTGCATTATTGTAAAATCTGCCTGTCTAAATTTATACGCCAAGGGGCCCTTTATAGCTCGACATTAATTCACACACCTATATACAAAAGCTTTCAAAGGTGCTTCCTTCACAATTCTGTTTTGAATAAGATTCGCTGTTGTCAAATTAGTGATTCACTGTGTGTGGACTTAAAAATTGTCTACCATGGAAGAGGTGAGAGAATGTTTCTTCCATTTTCTCGATTTTATATTATAAAATTGATTCTATATTATTATATAATAAATTATATATTGTTTTAGGTGACTTCTTAAAGCAGGCTAGAAAAAAAAGTAGAAAGCTTCTGTAAAAACTTTCTCCTCGACTTTCAGTCTGCTTGAAGCATGCGTGTATCAGGATAGCTCTAGTAAAGTTTCCTATGGTTTCATTTATAATGTAAGGAGACAATAAAAGCATAGTGCATTTCATGAGGCAAAGATTGAGGCATGAAAATGCTACATGTTATGAAGATGATGATTTTAGTTGTAAAAACAGCTATGCCAAAGAAACGGTTGAATTTAGTCTTTTCTTTAGGACATGAATTCCCTCTTGACTTTACCTTTCTTTCCTTTCTTTCTTCTTTTGTCTCAACTCTGGTTGGTGGAGGTGTGTCCTTGGGATCCTTAAAATACAAAGAAAGTCAAACAATGATAAATAGTCCTTTATTTTGCATTTACATGACTTAAGTGTCATAGGACTCCTTTAACCCTTTCCCCCATAGAAGCGCCTTTCAGCGCATTCAGTTTATTCCTCCGCTGAAGAAAATAGTTCCAATTTATACAGTCATGAACATGTATCATAAGAAATATTTTCTTTATTCTAGCAGGTGGAAGCTTAAAGCAGGCTGAAAGTATAGCAGAATGCGCCTTAAGGCGCATTCTGCTTTACTTTCAACCTGCTTTAAATAGTCACCTATTTTCAAATATAGAAACCGACTATGGGGGAAAGGGTTAACCCTTCTTCTGTGTAGGCAACTAGGCATTACAAAGGATTATGTGTATATTCATTGCTTCTTTTTTACTGGTGGTAGCTTAAAGTAAGAATGAAAGTAAATCAGAAACCTTCTAAAGGAGCTTTCCGCTTTGCAATCACCTTGCGATTAGCAGTATCCTGCCTAAAACAAAGTCGCATAGAGGTGATTTGTACTTTTCCATATGGGGAAAGCGTTAAATCATCAAAATCTTTGATGGTCATATCACAGGTTAAAATATGTATCACAGGAAAGTTTCTACCAAAACTAGCAATAGACTATGGGGTAAAGGGTTAATAATAATCTTAACAAAGGCTTCCTAGTGGGTCTTTACTGTATTTGCCAAGGAAAGAAACAGTTCTAGAGTAGAGCATGCACAGTCAATAGGCTCCTTCAGGAGCATTCTGCTTTATTTTCAACCTGCTTCAAAAGGTCACCTGTCTTCAAAACTAGAGACAGACTATGGGGTAAAGAAAATCTTTACAAAGGCTTTCCTTGAGGGCTTTTACTGTATTTGCCAAGGAAAGAAACAGTTCTAGAGCATGCACAGCCAATAAGCTCCTTCAGGAGCATTCTGCTTTATTTTCAACCTGCTTCAAATGGTCACCTGTCTTCAAAGCTAGAGACAGGCTATGGGTAAATAAAAATCTTTACAAAGGCTTTCCTAGAGGGTTTTTAATGTAATTGCCAAGGAAAGAAACATTTCTAGAGCATGCACAGCCAATAAGCTCCTTCAGGAGCATTCTGCTTTATTTCCAACCTGCTTCTTCAAATGATCACCTGTCCTCAAAACTAGAGACAGGCTATGGGGTAAAGGGTTAATAAAAATCTTCACAAAGGCTTTCCTAGCAGGTTTTTACTGTAATTGCCAAGGAAAGAAACATTTCTAGAGCATGCACAGCCAATAAGTAGGAACATGAAACAGCTTAGTACATTAGAAGCACTCTACACTTGCCTACAATGCATTTAATTAATTAATACATCAATTATTTACCAAAATTGAGAAATTGGGAAAAGTAAAAATCACCCTATGGGTGCCAAGGCACTTCATTTGCACAGCAATTGGATACCTTCGCCCTTACATCGCTTAGAATAGGGTTTATACATCATTTGCAAACAGTGTAGACCCTGATCAGAGGGCTTCTGAAGAAGCCCTCTGATCACGGTCTGCACTGTTTGTCTTCCTTTTAAATACTCTCGAGACAAGACCCGTGAAGAGTCAATATAATTGATTATTTATCGGAAATAGGCCGAGTTCATTTGAAAAGTGTGCACTGTGTTGGGTAAATAACACAGGATCAAAGTAACAACCCCCTATCAGTAGCTGTATATGCGGTCTATACTGAACAGTTCCAATTGCAGATGGGTAAAAGTGAGTGTGACATTGATTCTATGGCCTTATAAATACTTCGTTCACTTCTTGTTGCTTTACTCTCTTTGAGGATCTATGGTTAATCAAAGAATACATGATCTACTAAACTGGATATAATGACGAGGTAATGATTCTTCAGCAGTTACAACGGCTGCTTGAAATTCTTTTAAAGACAAATTATTCTATTGCACTGTATCTATCTATCTCTCATTCTGTAAAAAAAAAAAACATTAAATGAGTTGTAACAAAATAAACCAATTTTACTTAATTACATAACTCAAGACTATTCTCAGAATGTTCAGAATTCCAACATCCTGAAAGATATATCCGTGACTGCCTAAAGGTTAAGTTAAAGCAGGCTGGAAGTAAAGCAGAAAGCTTTACTTTAAACCTGAAATAAGCAATCACCAGCATTTGACGTTGAAAGAACACAACTTATCACTACAAATTGAGAACTTTTGTGTTAAAGGTGGTTGTTTAATGCAACGTAAAAACAAAACAGAAAGTTTAGCATTACTTTCCTCTTGCTTTATGCATATCAAATTTTGTGTGTAAAACTAAAAGATTGTTCAAGCAAAACACTTGTATGCATAGGAATTTGAATCCATAAAGACATCTTTTTGAGGAGAAAAAGATTAAGCAGGTTGCTGATTTGAAAAAGAAATTGAATCAAAAGGATCTCAACAGAGCTTTCTGTTGTGCTTCCATCTGCTTTAAGCTGCCACCTGTTTTAACACTTTCTGTGAATCTTTATTTAAAAGGGTTGTTTTAGTGGAGATTTACTGTAGCAACCAGTTTGTCAACCAAATCATGTAACCTCTCTGAATATTGTATTGAAATCATGTGCTGGTATGCAAGATCAATAAAGAATTGTAACAGCAGGGATGTAGAGCATTATATTGAACATCTTAGTAATTCTTTCTTTATTGCAGGTAATTACAACCTCAGATGCCAGTTCCTGACAATATATCAAGCTGATATCCAATTTATTGAATAAAAATCAATAGACCCTTGCTTGCTTCATTAACAGGAATTCCTGATCAGTCATCTCTTACCTTTGGTGTGAAAATAACATGTTTTCATAGAAATTGATTGTGAATGAACCAAGATTTCAATATCAATTTCAGCCCAAAGATATCGAGGCAAGTGAATCACATAGACTGGAACGTATTCAGGCTGCTAGAAGAATTCGAAGGAGTAAATCTGCACCAAGCAGTGCAAGATCTGGCTCTGTGAGTGTCAACAACGAGGAAGAAACCACATCAACATGCCTTCCAAACATTTTCAAAATGCAACAGAAGTCGGATAAACATAAAGATAGAGAGAAAGAAGAAACATGTGCTGAAATTCCATCACCTTCATCAGATCCGCCCCCATATGATTCAGTGGGAGGCGAACGAAAAGACAGTGCTACTGAAGGCATTAAAAATTATCAAGATGATGGCACAGATCTCAGGGATGATTCCACTGTTCCTTTACTTGGAATTTGTGAACAAAACCGAAGGTGGGTACCAATTTGATTATTTGTGATACTGTAATAATTTGAGATCTGATATATATCAAACATTCTAAACAATCTTATGTTTCATTTATTTTTTCCAATAATTCACTCTGCACAGTTTAAAATGCTCACAAAAATCACAACTTTTACCAACCAAATATTTTTAAAAAATCATATACAACCATTTAATCAATAATATGTTTACACAGCATATTGAACCGGGGATCTAAATCATTCTAGAAGATGATCTGCTTAAAAAAAACAACCAACAAATATACTGTAAATTTCACGTGAAACAATCATCAATATGAAAGCAAATCAAAATGGTTTAAAGAATATGAATCTATTTGGTCTGGTCTTCTATTTCTAATTTATACAATCAAACGCTAAAGGATGTTCACCGCCGAACCAATTTCTAACTGATCCAGCCTACAAATCTGAACCATACCACTCTCAAGACAGTGCCACCAAACCTACTCAGTGGTATTGATTTTTATCTGAATTGGATATTATTATTATCTCTTAACATACAGTGCTCGGTGTAGTAGCGGGCATACACTGATGGGCAAGAATATGCCTTCTTGTAAACATTCCAATAATTACTGTTGCATGTATACATAGCTGAGATTGATTTGTTCATTAACATAGAAGAAAGCATTTGGATCTGGCACAACAGTTTCTAAGGAGAACTAATTATGCAAACATAACTTGGAGTGTGTGAATAATTTATGGCAATGCAATATTGATGCGGGCCTCGCTCATCATGTGATACACATTACATATGTAGCCTCAGAAAAAGTAGCAGTTTTAGTGAGCACAGAGGTCTTAGTTTGTGGAAATTTATTCACTTAACGTAAAAATGAATTACTAAATGGATTAGTTTCGGAAAGACACTGGTAAATATTGTGGATTAAACTTAATTCATTTGTAATTGGTCGAATAGGATTGATTACAAAATACAAGTATGAAACCATGGCTACACTAGTATCGGCCATTTTGGAGACGTTGTAAGTGCAATTTCTTTGTAACACCCATCTGCACTTTTTCCTATTATTCACCTACACTTTTATCAATTGTATTCTAAGCGTGTAGAAAATATACAAACCTCAAAATCCTTCAAGTATGTTGAAACTCCACCGTAGCTCGCCCTTTTCTTTTCATGTCCTAGTTTATCCGGCGGTATTAGGTATGGTATAGGGTCTCTGGCAGCGAACAAAGCCAGTAAATTTGGAGGCAGAAACGCAGTCATCGTCTGCCTGTGTATTTGCAGTGGCTGTTAGAGAATAATAACTGGCTGTATAACTTTCACGATAGTTTTATCGACGTTTTTCTACCGGCTAAACTTCGCGCAAAGCGATCGATTACACGCTGTTTACCTCGTACCTAATTTCTGTGCGTTGAGCGAAAACCTTCCCGTTAGCTGCCTGTATAAATCTTTTGACGTGCGCCTAAGACTAGGGAAAGAAGGTTAGATCCGCAGTTAAACGTGTTTACACTTTCTGAATCGGTATACACACTAGGACAAAACGCTTAAAAAACCACCGCTAGTAATTATTTATTTGTTTTATAATTTTACTGGTATTAATATCGGATATTTTTGATAATAAAGTTTTAGCACACTTCTATTTATAGTAACGTTTGGAAACAGTTTGTGTATTCTGATTGGTTAACAAGGAAAGAGAGTTTGCATTGGGATTGTGTAGAAAATTTTGTCTATTTTCTGTGTATTGCACGCGTACAGCCGTCAAATTGAAAGAAAGGGTTTGTGTATTCGTTCACAGCATTGTCAATGTCCACAAGTGCATGACTGTTGCGCAGAGAGTGTATATATTAATCGGTGCCAATGTTTAGTGATGCATGCGCTGCATGGTATAGTAGCAGAACATTCGTAAGTTTGCTAGCAAATAAACAAATAGAATTTCTTCCAGCGGAATTACAACTTCAAGATCAGTAGGAGACTAAAGCATGCTTATACATTGCAGATTACTAGATTGCTTGTTTGCTCAGTATTCGATATGTTAATTACAGGATTATTACTGCAATTAAGTCCGCTTTTTGTTTTAATAACAAATCGCTAGCGGGGACTGTTCTGCTAACGCTTTTAGTGCCCAACTCATGACGTCAGCCGTTCGATCGAATATCAGCTTTGCTTCAGCATAAAGTTAGTTATGTGTGTACACGATTGTGTAGAAATGTAAATATCATTCTCCATAATGCTCAAGACAGTCGCACTTGCAAGTATACATTCTTTAAGTGCTTATTCTGATAGGAGATATACAATAACAATGCAATAATGCATGCAGGATATTTTGTGTTTTGTTTACAGTGAGAGATTTACAGCAGGATTATAGTTGCTAACAGCACACCTAGGAGTTTGATAGAGATTAGAAAAATGTTGATTAACTAAGCTTATGGAAAGTAAGGCAATGTAGATAGATAAGATATGCTTTGCTTTTGTTTGTGGTAAGAGATTGTGTACATACCTGCAGCATGGAGGCTGCAATGATTAGTTGTGAGGGGGGTCAGGGGAATGGAGGGCCTGGTGGTTATATACCTCTAAGTCAACGCTCACATCGTTCAAATCTTCCCCATTCCAGGTCTTTCCCAAAGCTCAACGAGGACGACCATGTGCACCCAAGCGATGTTATGGGCCAGCAAGGGGTGGATTACGAATGCTGTGAGAGGGTGGTGATCAACGTAAGTGGTCTCCGTTTCGAAACGCAGCTAAAAACTCTGAATCAGTTTCCAGAAACACTTCTTGGTTGTCCCTCCAAACGGAATCGCTACTATGACCCGCTTCGGAACGAGTATTTCTTTGACAGGAATAGGCCCTGCTTTGATGCAATTTTATACTACTATCAAAGTGGTGGTAGATTGCGAAGACCAGTCAATGTTCCCTTGGATGTTTTTGCAGAAGAAATAAAATTTTATGAACTTGGTGCAGCTGCTATAGAAAAGTATCGTGAGGATGAAGGATTTATCAAGGAAGAGGAGAAGCCACTCCCTCAAAATGAATTTCAGAGAAGGGTTTGGCTCTTATTTGAATACCCAGAAAGCTCAACTGCAGCAAGAATCATTGCCATTTTTTCAGTGCTAATCATCTTACTTTCAATTGTGATATTCTGCTTAGAAACATTACCGGAGTTCAAGCATTACAGAGTTGTGAATGAAACTGCAAATGGGAATGGTTCCATTGAGGAGGATGATATTCCAAAATTTAATGAACCATTTTTTATCATTGAAACTTGCTGCATAATATGGTTCACCTCAGAACTGCTTGTAAGATATGCATCATGTCCAGAGAAGTTAGGATTTTTCAAAAATATAATGAATGTTATTGACATTGTTGCAATCATTCCATATTTTATCACCTTAGGGACAGTAATTGCAGATGAGAGTAGAAGCAACAACCAGGCCATGTCCCTAGCAATTCTAAGGGTGATCAGACTGGTTCGTGTTTTTCGAATATTTAAGTTATCCAGACATTCGAAAGGACTTCAAATTCTGGGTCAGACATTGAAAGCAAGTATGCGAGAACTGGGTTTGCTCATATTTTTCCTTTTCATTGGGGTTATATTGTTTAGTAGTGCAGTTTATTTTGCTGAAGCTGATGCAAAAGCATCACATTTCAAAAGTATACCTGATGCATTTTGGTGGGCTGTGGTGACAATGACGACTGTTGGATATGGTGATATGCGTCCAATTGGAGTGTGGGGAAAGTTAGTTGGATCACTGTGTGCCATTGCGGGTGTGTTGACAATCGCTCTACCTGTGCCTGTAATTGTTTCTAATTTTAACTACTTTTACCATCGCGAAACAGAGTACGATGATAGACAATCCTATCAACATGTCACGTCATGTCCAGATTATCCAAAGAAGACTGACTCTCTCCTGTCTGACAGTGGTTCTGATGTCATGGAGATGGGTGAGGGAAGTAGTTATAACATTGTGGAAAAGACAAATGAAAATCACACCAATAAAAATAACAACCCTTCCAGTGTAAATAATTTAAGTATAGAGACAGATGTATAGCATGTACCGTATCTGTTCAAGTTTTAATGATATGATGAAAAGAAAAAAATGTTGTCATTTAAGTAGTGTGCATATTTAACCTCTCATCAGACTATTTCATGAAACCATGAAATCTAACTGAAACATATTTCAGTTAATGATATTGTAGATATCATCTAAACGAGGACAAAGTAGCACATTATTTACTTGGAAGCCATGAAATGTCTATAGATTGTTAGAGAGCACAGAATCAAGATATGTTACGGAATATTTGTTAACTGATTATTTGAAGGGTTGACCGATCAATGAACAGTAAATAGTGACTTGAATGTGTAGACTGCTATTTATCATTAGACTACAGTCTTCAGAGAAACCCTTCAGCCTTATGGTGGATGTGATTGTCTGAACCAATCGGAACCTTTCAACATGAACCAGAAAGTAAGCCTAAGACAGATGTTACCAGTGTGTTTTTGTTTTCCATATAAATTGAAAGTAAACCTGCTGTGATATGAATTATTTGTTAACTTGATGTACAGAACTGTATGTTGGCTGCAAATTGGAAAAAATTTCCAGTCCAGAGTCTTTCGAGGTGAACCCTAAACCCAACAGTTGAACTTTCCACAAGGCAGTACATGTTCCTTTTGTAGTAGAGGACAACTTACCCTGATTATTATGTTTGTTATAGATAGTTTGCCAGTATCTGCCACTGCATACCATGTTGTTGATTAGACACTTCTCTACCTCAGAACAGGCAGTGATTAATAGAATGCTTGTTGAATCCGATAAAAACTCAAAGCAACATCCCTGGCTGAACTGAACAACAATCACGATTACAAAATCAAAATTTGGACGCAACATTTCTCCAGGAAAAACGGCATACTGTCTCTGAAACTACTATCAGACAAACTTAGAATGAATCCAACAGACCAATAACATGAATTAGGTTAAACAACATACGAGCATGTGTGCAGCCAAGTACATGATAGAATCTCAAATTTCATTTGTTTTTGGTCGACATGAATGTGACACCCATTATGATCACTTTTGACACTATGCAGTTATTGGATTTGCACAGAGCCGTAGCACCGTTTTGAAAGTTTTGGATTTATGAATCATAAATTCTCTCATACTGGACCTAATAAGGGCACACAGTGGGGAGCAGGCATGTGCAACTTACACTTTGGAAGAAAAGCCATGTTGACCACCCAACATTCCATGTACAGAGATCCAACGATGACACGAAATGGGACATAATCTACGATTATCAGTGAGTATACATTTACTTTCAATTCATAAGTTGTTGTGGTAAATTGTGTAAAAGGATTGACAGTATTCTCAGGACTCCAGACAAGAGGAGTATTTCAAAAACTAAAACCTTTATTTCTGCATTAAATCCTAGGGTGTAACCACTCATTAGAATCGTCTCTTCGAGACAATTCTAATGAGGAGTAACAACATAGGATTTGGTGCTTAAATAAGTTATAAAATGTTGAATTTGTTTGGTTTACTCCCTCTTATTTGGAGCCCTGGTATTATGTGTCCTCATTTGCAAATAGTGTAGATCAAGATCAGAGGGCACCTGAAGTCTGAAGGATCCTTTTGATCAGGTTCTGTGCTGTTTGTCATACTGTAAGATATTTGGATTAACCCCTCAAGATTCAATGAAATATGGGTCATTATTAGAAAATGGAAGAGTCCATTTTGAGAGTCGACAGTGCATGTATGGGTTATTCAGGGTTCTAGATAAGGGGAGTATTTCAAAATCTAAAATATTTATTTCTGCATTAAACCCTATGGTGTCACTACTCATTAGAATCGTCTCGAAGAGACGATTCTAATGAGTAGTGACACCATAGGATCTGGTGTGGAAATGAGAGAGAAAATGTTGGATTTCTTCAGTTTACTCCCTCTTATCTAGAGCCCTGGTTAATGGGTTATTGACTTTCCTATATATATTGAAATATATATTAATTATGGTACATAGCTCCTGATACAGGTTTATTTCAAATAATTAAATCCTTGACTTTACTAAACCCTTTGTCTTGATACTCATTATAGGACTCATCTCAAAGAGATGATTCTAATGAGTACTGTAGTCACAACATAGGGTAACGGTTTGGCATACATTCATGACATAAATTTGATAAAGAAGAACATGTGATTTAATTATTTCCTTTAACCCGTTATCCCATAAATACACATTTCTACTCCTTTAATTAATTCATCCACTTAAGAAATTGGCTCCAATTTATACTATCATTAATTTGCCCCATGAAAAATATTTTCTATATTCTAGTAACTATATGGTAGCTTAAAGCAGGTGGAAAGTAAAGCAGAATGTGCCTTACGGCACATTCTGCTTTACTTTCAACCTGCTTTAAGTGGTCCCCTGTCTTCAGTACTAGAAACAAGTTATGGGGTAATGGGTTAATACCTATTCTCTGGAGTCCTGTACTTGTAATATATATACCAATATTTTAATTACACTGTAACCATTGTTTTCCAGGAAACTTTCCCTGCACTTTGTACATAAATCTATAACTCAATAACTTAAGTACTGTAAGTACAAAGTCATGTACATGAATCTTTTGCTTTTGGTAATAATTTTTATGACCCCAAGAGGTTTTGATTGGGCTGCTTTGGATATAGCATTTTGTTGACAGGGTTCCATGCAGACAACGAGGGAGTAAATTGAACAAATCCAACATTTTCTCACTCATTTCAGTACCAAATCTTGTTGCGTAAACAACTCATTAGAAACGTCTCATTTCAGGACCAAAATCCTATGGTGTAACTACTCATTAGAATAGTCTCATAGAGACGATTCTAATGAGTAGTAACACCATAGGGTTTAATGCAAAAAGATTTTAAATTTTTTGTAATACTCTTTTTATCTGGAGCTCTGATTACAGTGTAATATAGTCTCGAAAATCATTTACAGTACAATATATTGGAACACTCAGATTAAGCTAATGATATACCGGTACATTATATAGACGAATCCTTGATATCTGATCTAAAAGGTCATGGTCTACATGGTTTGTTTTACTGTACCGGTACTTGTTTCTGCAGGTTTACTTACGGCCCTTAAAATCAACATAATTACCCAGGTAAACTGGTCAAGAGTGCAATGTCAATCAAACAATTAGCATCTGGGCTGGACAAATCTACTTGCCGGTCCCATGGGCAAGCTCAAATTCTGTTTGGGCAAGTCCAATTCAGACAGCAAATTGCCCTGGGCAGGGTCGATTTTCCAATCTGGGCTGCATTATAAAAAGGATTAACATATTCAAAATTAATAATGACTGCAAAGTTTCAAACTATTTTCGTCAGTGGATTGATAACTATTTATGGGGTAATGGGTTAAATTCCTGTCTAAAGCATGACGTAAATTACCTCCTCTTAAATGCTCTGTTGCCATGCTTCTATATGAAAAAAAAGAGCACATTCTTGCAAGAATGAATTAGATAGAATCTTAATCCATCTCCTGCTAAGCCTGGCTCGAGATGAATTGGCAAATTATTATAAATTAAGCTACTAATCCTTCTGCAGCTATTAGGGTATATTCATTGATACGTAATCAAATTATCAATACTGTATAAATTCAAAGTATTTTCTTCAGTGTAGGAATAAATTAAAGCTGTAAAAATGTGTATTTATGGGGTAATGAGATAAAGCAGGGTGAAAGTAAAGCAGAATGCTTTTAACTTCCACCTGATAGGATATAGGAAACAGTTCTTATTGTGCATATTCATGATTGTATAAAGAGGAAATATTAACAATTATATATAATGGAGATCTTGTGTAAATTAAAAGTTTAACAAAGCATATCTATTAGGTAATGAGTTAATACTATCTTTTGGCACCAATTTGCAATACATGTAGTGACCATTTTATTTTGTCTGTAACTGCAGTCTAATGCTGACTTGCTAAAATAAAATTTTTAGTTATTTCTTTCCTCAAATAAATCGCCGAAGAATCTAATCTCTGACAATATTTGCTGGAGAAGCTTCCTTCTTTTACTTTTAGCCTGCTTTAGATAGTCAGGTGTGTTTAAACTTGACCAGGGCTAAGAGGGAGTTTTCCAAACAAATCCAATATTTTCTCGCTCATTTCAGCACCAAATCCTATGGTGTCAAAGAGATGATTCTAATGAGTAGTGATACCATAGGGTTTAATGCAGATTTAAAGATTTTAGTTTTTGAACATCTCCGCTTATCTGGAACCAGGCAGTTGACAACATTCTATTAGCTGAAAGGTCTATTCTAATGGCGACTTGAAATTATAGATAAGTTGTTGGGCTAAATGTCAGAGTCACTTGCCATATAGGAGAATGTAGATTGCCTTTGAATGACTTTAATGATAGAAAATACTTCCATTCCATGTGAATTTTGACTTGTAGTTAGGTGACCAGAAAACAAAACCTAGGAATGCAGATACCAATGACATGTAGCCATGGTCACATGTATGGCAATTTACTCTTAGCAAGCTAGCAGAGAAAAGGTGCAACTATCTTCTGAAGACTTCACAAACTCCTTAGGTCTGACAAGATACAGAGTATTTCGATGTCTCATCAGAATCCCAACTGTTTGACACTCTAACCCTTTTTTTTATAGCCCCCCCCCTCACCAATCTTTAACGGTAAACCCATTACCCTATAGCCTATTTCTAGTTTAAAAGAAAGATGATCAATTAAAGCAGGTTGTTCAAGTAAAGCAGAATGCGCCATAAGGCGCATTCTGCTATACTTTCAGCCTACTTTAAGCTATTATCTGCTAGAATATAGAAAATATTTCTTATGTTACATATTCATGACTATAAAAGGGAACTATTTTCTTCACTGGGGGCGTAGATTATATGCATAAAAAGGCGTATTTATTGGGGGAAATGGGTTAATGTAACAAACTGTGTAGACTGATCAGAGGGCTTCTGACAGAAGGAGCCCTCTGATCGGGATCTAGTCTCATCAATGAACCCCTGTGACAGCATGCTAGTTTTTGCGATTTGTGCTGTCTCAGGGACAGCGCCAAGTCGAAAATTAGCCGACTGTTCAGTGTTCATTAACTGTACACAGAGGTGGACTAATCGGGGTTTAGAGTAAACTTTAGGCTGTTTGCATTTAGGACAGAGCTCCAGATAACAGGGAGTGAACTCATTTTTGCACCAAACCATGTGGTGTCACCACTCTTAGAATTGTCTCTAAGAGAAGATTATAATGAAAGGTGACAACAATTAGGGTTAAATATAGCAAAAGATTTTTGTTTTTTGAAAGACTCCCTTTATCTGGAGCCCTGAAAGATGTATATCTTTGGTTTCCAGCTCTATACATTTAACTCAGTACTATAAGGGTTTACTGTAGACTTTCAGGTGGCTACTGTTTTTCGAGAAGAGGTTTTAATCTTCTAGTAAGGACCCTTGACATGTTCCTGTCCAATACGTAGTGTTCTGCTGTGTATAATTGGTCCTGAGGGAACAAGCCTGGCTGTGTAAACAATCAAACGTATAGGAAAATGATGCTATACTGAGGCAGGCTAATGAAATTTTCATTTACAGTCAAACCTGTATGCAAACCAATGACCATTAGCAGTCTCTTTTACAGGTGGTTGCTAACTTCCGGATAAAAATAATGAAGAAAGCTCCTGCAGGAGCTTTCTGCATTATTTTTATCCTGCATTTTAACAGTCACTTTTAAGTATACCAGTACTTGTACATGTATGTACCCTTCCGCAATGTAAGGTACCGGTAGCTAAATATCGTTTTGACTGTACATTCGAACCTGGTCAACCCTTTACCTGATAGCCTATTTCTAGTACTTAAGATAGGTGACTACTTAAAGCAGGTTGAAAGTAAAGTAGAATGCGCCCTAAGGCGCATTCTGCTTTACTTTCAGCCTGCTTTAAGCTATCATGTGCTATAACATAGAAAATATTTCCTATAATACATATTCATTACTGATTAAATTGGAACTATATTCTTCAGCGGAAGAATAAATCATATCCGCTAAAAGGCGCTTCTATTGGGGAAAGGGTTAACTTGTTTTAGTCAAATTTACCTACAGGTACAAATGTATTTTGTATTTACTGGTAGTTGAAATCGGCAGGGCTCCAGATAAGAGGGAGTTAATTGAACAAATCAAACTTTTTCTCACTCATTTCAGCATAAAATCCAATGGTGTAACTTCTTATAATTAGAATCATCTCTTCGAGAAATACAGAAATTAACATTTTAGAATTTGAAGTTCTCCCCTTATCTGGAGCCCTCGGCCCCTGAATCTGATGACTTCAGCTTGCTTTAAGTCGAAGGTTACTGTATTATAAAGTTAAAAAGTTGGTAACTTGCTATGTCAAGCAGTACTTTTGAAATGAGGATATGTTTGACTTAATCTATTGCCCCATAAATACTCCTACAAACAGGATATTGGGTAATGGGTTAAGTGAGTTTTGAGTTACGAAAGTTTGATTGTATGTGTATTTAGAAGTGTTCCAGGTTCGTTCCCACCAAATTTGTGTCAGTAAGTGAGTTTTCCGTTGTATCGAATGTCAGTGTATAGAGTCCTGACTGTATCATATTAGAAATATTTTCTATATCCTAGCAGATGGTAGCTTAAAGCAGGTTGAAAGTAAAACAGAATGTGCCTCAAAACCAGAAATAGACTACGGGGTAATGGGTTAAGTGCTGATCATTAGTTTGGCTTTTGTTTTGTAAGCTGTTGGGGTTCATGTCAATTTCAAAGTACTTAGCCTATGTCTGACTTGGGAACAGTCAATCTTAAATTACGTGACCAATCAATCCACTGTAGTTTTCAGTATAGGTGGTTGCTAAATGTAGGATAGAAATAATGCTTGCATTAAGCAGCCACATGTCGTTTAGAGATTATCTGTGCTACTACAATGATAGGACGATTAAGGTTGTTTTACTCAAGATTGACTGCATATCATATGTTTAACTCATTGCTAATGACGAAACCATGATTACCTTTTTGCAAAGAGTCTGAATCCAAATGAAACGCTGGATTACATCAGGATCCAAAACTCTTGGACAAAGTGACTCTATTTAGAAATGAAATTTAAGAAAAAAATTTTTTTAACAATAATAGCAGACAACAATTATTGTAACTGACTACAATATAAGTTATATAAGCTTACTTAACAATAACATTCAAAGAGTTGACTGTTAAGTGTTGTGTCTGCAAATATCTAAGAGATCTAAGCATTTAGGAGAGGGAAAAAACGAAATAGGTCATATACATTTGTACACATAACACTTACATTCAATTATTGCACATGTTTTACGAGCTTAAACTTCTTCTCTCGTACAGTTGTATGTGTTTTAGAATTTGCAGATAAAATTTGTTTACCCTTCTTTTAAGATAGTATATTGTCTGTGTTTAAATCATTACCTGAGGTGACCACTTAAAGCAGGTTGAAAGTAAAGCAGAATGCGCCTTAAGGCGCATTCAGCTTTACTTTTACCCTGCTTTAAGCTATCATCTGCAAGGATATTGAACATTTCTTATGCTGCATATTCATGACTCTATAAAATGGAGATATTTTCCATTGAGGAATAATTTTTCTTATTTCAAGGCGTAAAAGGCGTATCTAGGGTAATTGGTTAAATGATCCTTATGAGAGGCTGAGTTGCTCGTCTTTAATCGTAACTGTTTGCAATATATTGATTAATGAGAAGTAATCAGTAAAAAAGTTACAAATCACAGCTCAACAGGCTCTTAAAAGACTTCAAGAACACTCTTATCGAAAGTCTTAATTTAGACCAATTATATGCTTATCATTTTATTGATCTTATCTAGTTTTGCATTTATAAAGCAGGCTTATTTAGTAAAGCAGAAATCTCTTGAATACGTCCTGGTCAAAATGGGGTTTGAAAGCTTCCATTTATGATTTTTCTGTAATAAGTTTGGCCTGCATTAAGCTGCCGCCTGTCTTAGAACTGCTTGGTTGTTCCTTCCTTTGTATGTCCTCTAAGTATGAGTTTGACCTTATGGCGTAACAGCTTGCAAATATCAAGTCTCAACTACAAATTCAAATTCAAATTCTTTATTATGCTCAGTTCATGAATAACATGAATACATAAGGAATTATGTCAGAATAGATGACATTTTGTTATATACACATGTAGTACAGTAGAAAAGATTTTCTACATTTTACCCACTACCCCCTTAAATATAGTAAATGACTTTAATTAAGATATCTCCACCGAAGAAAATACTTGGTCTACATTCAAACTGCTTTAAATGGTCACCTGTCTGCAAAACTGGAAACATGCGAGGCTATTGGGTAATGGGTTAAAAGAAATTACAACAAGCAAGAGTCGAATAACCGCTATAGGTTAATGGGTTAACCTAGGTTTGACTATAGGTATGACTATATCAGTAAGTGAATATGGTGTATGTGCCAGAGGTCTTTATGCTTGGCACAGTGCCTATATGTTGCATGTTGTCTGAATTAAGCTGGTCACTTTCGTCTCAGCCCATGCCTAGCTCAGGAAGGGGTGACCCGAAAAACCGAAAACAGCCTGTTTTCGCGAAAACAATATGAGGTTACGAAAACAGCGTAGAAAAAAGGTTTTATGTTATGAAAGCATATTTAAAGCCATGAATAACCGTTTATTAGTCTATAAGTCTATTATAAAATGATAATCGTCAGTCCTACTCAAAAAGGTGCTTTTATTGCCCCAAAATCGGCGTCAATATGAAAAGTGCCGGTCCGACACGACATACGAAAACAACCGAATACACAATTTAGAAGCTATAAGGTATGTTGTACCGATATCGTATTATACGGTACATGTATTAATATTGTTTATTGTTAATACGGTATTAATATTGTTTATTCGCCAATATTTTTTTAACTAATTATCAAAAAAGATGCTTTTGATGGCTAGCAATCGTCGAAATATGGAAAAATGCTGACCTGCCTTAACGTACGAAAACAGCCTGAAAATATGCTCTTTATCTTTAGCAAACGTACCCCAAATAAAAGGGGGATTTTTCCCTAATCCCTGGTTGAATTTTACGTATTTGTATGGATTTTTCATATGAATTCCACCTTTGAAAAATATAATTAAAATGAACAATTTATACTGACTTTTTGGCAGTTTTAAAAAGAATTTCAGTAAAATAAAAGTTTGCAAAGTACGTCATGGCAGTGTATACAGACTGGTTTCTGGCATTGTACTGTAACTTATAAGAGCCCATGTATATGCCATTGGCATCTATTAACCCATTACCTCATAGCTTGTTTCTAGTTTTGAAAACAGTTGACTATTTAAAGCAGGTTGATAGTAAAGCAGAATGCGCCTTAAAGCGCATTATGCTTTACTTTCAGCCTGCTTTAAGCTACTATTTGCTAAAATAAGAAATTATTTCTTATAGTGCATATTCTAAATTCTTGATGACTTAAATTGGAACTATATATTCTTCAGTAGAGGAATAAATTAAAGGCGTTAAAAGTCGTATTTATGGGGTAAAGGGTTAATGCAGGAGGCATATATAATAAAATAATTGACCTGAAATAGTCTTGTCCAAGCCTCTAAAGTTAACAAATTCTTATACAGTTCAACCTCAGTTTGACCTTGACCTAGCCCTATTCTGGCCAATTTCTCTTTTCACTAAATTTAACATTCTGTCTGGTATCAACACTGCAAACATAAACTCTTGGATACTTATACAATAATGTTGTTGCCTTGAGCTATTAATTCCCTATCCCCATATCACCCAACCATAATTGATCCCCTGATGGACCAAGTCCTTCAGAGGAGACTATAAACCAAGGTCCAATTGTATCAGTAATTCAGACTGGGCATCCGAAACAACTAGAGAACTCTGTCTATAGTAAGAGTATGGCATCACGCCTGGGTTTTCTGTATATGCTCTTCCCTCTGGGCTGTTCAATTAGCCCATACATGTAGATGCCAGAAACGGACAGTACCAAAACAAACCAATGTTCAAATTTGTACTCAGAAAATATTCAAAATCTGCAGGGCTCCAGATAAGGCGGAGTAAATTGAACAAATCCAATATTTTCTCACTCATTTCAGACCAAATCCTATGGTGTTACTACTATGGAGTAGTGACACCATAGGGTTTAAAGCAGAAATAAAGATTTTATTTTTTGAAAAACTCCCCTTATCTGGGGCCCTGGTACTCTAAAAAGATTCCAAATCTGTATCAGGAATGACTGGTATACTAAGCTAGTAGCATATGCGTTTGAGTAATACAAGGTCATGTTTTTATCAGAAATTAAGCTCCAATTCTTAACCTCATAGAAAAATGCTTTTTCACTATTTATAACTTGTTTTTTCTGCGGCCTTAATATTTTGCGGTTTTCAAGACTTAATTTAAAATTTAGTATGAAATAATGGGTTAAATGATACATATATGTGTCAATAACTGAAAGTGTACCTGTAAAAAGTGCACTGGTCCTATACAAACAGTGTTTTCTCAGATCAGAGGACTCTGAAAAGATCCCTGACTGATCAGGATCTCCACTGTTTGTTATTTTGCAAGATTTTGCAAACTGAAAACAACACTAACTAGTCAAAAAATGAACTAAACTTAATTGGAAACTGGAGTTGTCCACGTGAAGTTTCATGGGTCCACAAGTTAAGTACTTAGTTTCAATATTATTTCTGTTTGATCAGCTAATTCTTTTCCTTCCAACATTTTTTCATAACACTGGGTTCAAACTGCTAGGTTGGTAGATAGCCAACTTAGTTTCTTTGTGCAGACAACAATCATCAACTTTAATATATTGAAAATAACCAATAAATGTTGTTTACAACTGCAGTGGAATGGTTTCGGGTTCAATCCAAACATGTTTTCTAGCCAATGATCGACCAATACACAGTTAACATGAACTTCACTACCGTTGAACATGGATATAACTCAAAACTTGCTTTATCCCATAGCTATATTTCTAGCTTTAAAGAAAGATGATCACTTAAAGCAGGTTGAAAGTAAAGCAGAATGTGCCTTAAGGCACATTCTGCTTTACTTTCAGCCTGCTTTGAGCTACTATCTGCTAGAATATAGAAAATATTTCTTATGATACATATTTATGACAGTATAAAAGGGATTTTTTTCAGTGGATGAATAAATTATAGGCGTAAAAAGGCATATTTATGGGGAAATGGGTTAAAAGTCAAATTGTCCCGCACGACTTGACTCGAAATTCGAAAACTTGCACTCACTAAACTCTTTACCAAAACCTGTATTTAGTTTTGAGGATGGATGACCACTTTAAGCAGGTTGAAAGTAATGCAGGATGCGCCTCTCTAAAGGACGCATTCTGCTTTACTTTCAGTTTGCTTTCAACTATTGTCTGTTAAAATAGAGAATATTTATTATGATATAAAGTGGCGCTATTTTCTTCAGTGGAAGAATTGATAAAATGTGTCAAAAGGCATGTCTATGGAATAAATGGTTAAGCAGAACATACCTATATTTCAAAGTTAAAACGTGGTCATACTATGTTTAAACTTAGAAATACAGGTACAATTTATGGCCTTAGGAGTATTCAAGAAGTTATCAAGGCGTCACAAGAATATATTGAGACCTACTGAAATTGCAAAGTGAATTCATGTAGCGTTGGCCCAATTGTTGTTCATAATTGAAAATCAATTTTGATTTAATCATTTATTCATAGTCTCATAGACCAATTGTATTTCGATTTTAAAAAATAATTACGCAGCTTTGCAAGTGTTCTGTTTAATTTAATAAATTCTGTTTTACTTTATTCCTGCTTTAATTAATTAACCCTTTCTTATATAGGAGCGCCTTTTAGCACATTTAATTTATTCCTCCACTGAAGAAAATAGTTTCAATTTATACAGTCAAGAATATGCATCATTAGAAATGTTTTCTGTATTCAAGCAGATAATATCTTAAAGCAGACTGAAAGAAAAGCAGATTCTGCTTTACTTTCAGCCTGCTTTAAGTGGTCACATGTTTTTTTCTGTTTCTAATTTTGAAGACAGGTGACCACTTAAAGCAGGTTGCAAGTAAAGCAGAATGCGCCTTAAGGCACATTCTGCCTTACTTTCAGCCTACTTTAAGCTTCCATCTGCTAGAATATAGAAAAAAATTCTTATGATACATAATCATGACTACATAAATAGGAACTATTTCCTTTAGTGGAGGGATAGATTATAGGCGTATTTATGGGTTAAGGTTGCCCATCGGCCATCACTCCAGTCCTATACAGTAGCATTAGAGAATCTGGAGCGATGTATGCTTTTGACAGTTACTAAGATATCATCTGAATATTCATTATTGCCAAAAATATAATTACTTGCACAGTCAAACTTGTATATAATTTATGACCTCTGAACGAGGGAGCATAGTGATCTTTAAGGACAGTTGGCCTCTTAATACAGGAAAAAGTAATGAAAAAGGCCCCCATAGGGGCATTTAATGCCACCTGTCTTAAAGTTTAAAGCGACAAATATATGGTATTTTGAGGGGTCGCTAATATAAAGGTTTGACTGTATTTTGTACCATCATTCCTGTGAAATAATTGTCTGCAATGCATAATTGTGTTATACAATATATACATGTGTTAACCCTTTACCCCACAGCCTGTTTCTAGTTTTGAAAATAGGTGACTACTTAAAGCAGGTTGAAAGTTAAGCAGAATGCGCCTCAAGGCGCATTCTGCTTTAATTTCAGCCTGTTTTAAGCTACCGCATGCTAGAAAAAAATAATCTTATGATACATATTAATGACTAAATAAATTGGAACTTTTTTCTTCACAAGAGGAATAAACTGAATGCGCTATTTCGAGATTTGAAAGGTGATCACATAAAGCAGGTTGAAAGTAAAGCAAAAATTCTGCTTTAGTTTCAGCCTGCTTTAAGCTACTATCTGCTAGGATATATGATTATGAAATATTTCTTATGCTGCACATTGTATTGTATAGAACGGGTTTATTTTCTAAAATGAATGAATAAAAGTAAAGGCATAAAAAGGTGTATTTATGGGGTAATGGGTTTAACTCTTTCCTCCCTGAAACTTTAAATGGACAATTCCAGTTTCCATTTTGGTCTAGTCCATTTCTGACTTTTAACGGTTGTTTTTGTCAATGTTTGGCATTGTGACAAACAGTGAAGACCCTGATCAGAGGGCTCCTTTCGGAGCCCTCTGATCTGGGTCTTCACTGTTTGCACAGGACAAGAGTACTATTCACATGTACACTGTTTTAAAAGACGCCTATATGCGGGATTAGGATTCAAAGAGTTAATGAATCTTGCTAGGAAGCATCACTACCAAGTAAAATTTGTCTAACTTGTGTTTGGGATTGTGTCAAATAATCAATACTTAAGTCTAACTTTAGCTTCTCTTTTGGGACGAGACATCTAAATCCAGTGTATTAGTGACAACCTTAAGTTCAGTTCCAAATTCTTTTTAAACCCTTTGCTTGCTATGGGCAGATTTGTGAAACCTGGCAAACTGGATCCACACAAAATGGTTTTCTCATCTGTATCTTTACCCTTTGACACAGATATAACTTTCTGAAAGAGAATGCCTGTAAATCAATTTCGAAAACTGGTGCAGTCGACATTTACAACTAGTGTGCAGAATGTTAATGAATTGTTGACGTAGTTTATAAACTGCTTATAACAGCCTTTCACATATAGACTAATAGTACAGTTGAACTTTGATATCTCAAACCCGATTAAGTCGAACATACCCGTATTTCAAAGTTAAAAACGTGGCTAATCCACGTTTTTAACTTTGAAAAACAGGTATGTCTTCCTAAACCGAGCTTGAAATGAGGCAATTTATGTTTTTGAAATATCAGATAATTCGAGTTATGCAAGTTCGAGATATCAAAGTTGGACTGTACTATTGGTAGAAATAATCTGTGTGATCTCTTCAATCCTGCAGTCAAAGTATAAATTTAATCCTGCTTTTTCCTTTGAGCCAAATTTGTATAGCATTTTTATCATGGAATACTCTAAGCCCAAGTTAATAACATTGGTATTCGTTCTTTGAATAGGTGGTTCAGTAATATGTTTGAGGACGTAAATCAAGCATTTAGTCGATGAATTGCAGCGTTTTCAAATATTTGCACTATCTTAGAATTAGCAGAAATTAAGTAGAAAGGATTAAAGAAACATTTGGATGATTTGCAACATTAAGTGATTAAATTTGTCCTAGATATAGTACTCTAAGATAGAATGTATTGAATTTTGACTCTTTGAAAATAAAGTAGTTTTATCTGATAGATAAGTCCATTGCAAAATGACTTAAAAATATGATTGACCAACCAAGAAACAAAATTGCTATTGGTTATTATGTCCCCAGAATCTATCAGTACGGCAGCCGGCAGGAAAACTCATTCAAGGTTAACCCTTTCCCCATTAGAAGCGCCTTTTACCACATTTAATTTATTCCTTCAGTGAAGAAAATAGTTCCAATTTCATGTATTATATTATAATATTATCCATATTCTAGTAGATGGAAGCTTAAAGCAGGCTGAAAGTAAAGCAGAATGTGCCTAAGGCGCATTCGGCTTTACTTTCAACCTGCTTTAAGTATTCACCTGTCTTCAAAACTAGAAACAGACTATGAAGCCAAGTAATGGGTTCAACCAGACTTTACCATTTTGTCTAGCAACAACACCACTTACTAGAATATTGGATACTAATAATTATACAGGTGGACCATTCCCAATCCCCCCCCCCCCCCCCCCCCCCCCCCCCAATTGGACCAGTGGACTGACTAGGGGATACTTATACAGTTGTTGACCCAGGAACCATTCCCAATTCTTCCATATCATCTAACCTCAACTTGACCTTGACCCTTGAACTAATTCACAGTTCTGGTTACAGTCTATCTTCGATATCTCGAACTCAGTTAAGTCGAACATATCCATAGTTCAAAGTTAAAACATGGCTTAGCCACGTTTTTACTTTGAACTAGGGGTATGTTCAACTTAACTCTTTCCTCCCTGAAACTTTAAATGGACAATTCCAGTTTCCATTTTAGTCTAGTCCATTTCTGACTTTTAAGGGTTGTTTTTGTCAATGCTTGGCATTATGACAAACAGTGTAGACCCTGATCAGAGGGCTCCTTTCGGAGCCCTCTGATCTGGGTCTTCACTGTTTGCATAGGACACGTGTTCTATTCACATGAACACTGTTTGAAAAGGACGCCAATATGCGGGACTAGGGTTCAAAGAGTTAACCTAACATGAATTAATGTTATTCAATTGTGTCGAAATTTTGGAAAGTTTGAGTCAAACAAGTTTGAGATATGGCAGTTCAACTGTATTATCAAGGATGCCAAGGGAGGCTGATCGAATAAGCATTTGTTGAACGCTCAGTCTAAATGTTTGCTTTTTGCAACTAAATTTATGTCTTAGAAACAAAACTTCAGTAAAAAATTACAGATATAAATTACAATTTCAGTGAATAAAATAGGTTTTCCCAATCATGTAATGTTTCTTAGATTGATTTAATTAAATTTAACAGCCATAAATTAAGAATTCAAGTCAAAACTAATTTCCTGCAATTCACTTACGGTAAGTGTACAAATTAAGTGTACTTAGGTATCTCAAACTTGTTTCTCCAGCCTAAAATTGTTTTCTTCAATCTGTATGTACTATATACTCTGTTATTTTAATTGAGCCTGGCCATGCCAAAACCTGCCTTATTGCATTACAAACCTTGTAGATCAAGGCCAGAGTCTTTGACTTGGTGGCTATTCTTGATCTACACTGTTTGACACCCCCATGTATCTAAGACATTTTATGTAGCTGTACCATATACGGTATTACCGACAAACAGTGTCGAGTCAGTAGACCAAATTTTTTATTAGAGTTTGAGAGGACGACTGTGCTTGGTCTGTATTATATTTCAATGCAATAAGGCTAACTTTGTCATGGCATGGTTCATATATCTCTAACCAGGTATAACCTGAAATCTGGCTCTGTCCAATCAATATCAACGTCCCTGGAGTCGTATTCTGTTAGGTCAAATTTGTTTGTTTGTTTATGTCAAATTCAGAAGACAATTGGGTCACCTCTGTTTTTCACACCTTTCAGAGGACTGTTTTGTCTTTTTGTCAAACTGTAAAATGGACAGGCCTGAGTGTGTAATCATCATCATCATCATCATCATCCAGTTTTGATTAACCAGGCCATTGATTATAATCCTTCTTATAAGGGTGAGGCCTGGCTGTCTAGTCTGGAACGAAGTCTCCCTCTCCAAGCTTGGCGGTTTTGTGGGTAACCAAAGGATTAAACGATATCCTACAAACAGTTTGGATAGACATAAGTTTATTTGTGTGATATTTATTATTCAATAATTGGTTGAACGTTTCAAACATGGGTACAGTTCAGGTAGATCTAGAGTACAATAACCCTTTACCCCATAAAATGTTTCTAGTTTTGAAGAAAGGTGACAACTTAAAGCAGGTTGAAAGTAAAGCAGAATGGGCCTTAAGGCACATTCTGCTTTACTTTCAGCCTGCTTTAAGCTACCATTTGCTCGAATATAGAAAATATATCTTATTTGTACATATTCATGACTGTATAAAATTTAATTATTTTCTGCAGTGGAGGAATAAATGGAAGGTGTGAAAAGGCATATTTATGGGGTAATAGATGAACAGAAATTGGCCCAATCACAATTTACCCATTACCACATAATCCTTTATCTAGTTTCAGGAAAAGGTTAGCACCTACAGCAGGTTGAAAGTAAAACAGAATGTGCTTTAAGGCATATTTTGCTTTACTTTCAGCCTGTTTAAGGCATAAGCTATCATTGGCTATAATATAAGATACCGAAAGAATATTTTCTTATAGCACTTATTTATTTTCATGACTGTAAATACAAATGTATTATAAAGTGGAACTACTTTTGTCCGTTGAAGAATGAATTAAAGGTATAAAAAGGTGTAATTATGTAGTAATGAGTTATGCGTGTTCAGCTCTAATGCTAAAGAACAATTAGTAGGAGCTTTGCTTTACTTTGCCTTACGCAACCATCTGTCTCAAACATTGCAAAGAAGTTAGAGGAAAATAGGAAAAGGAGTAATATGAGTTTGACTGTTTTAGTTTTATGAGAAATGTACAACAGTGCCAGATCAAAGGCAGTTGTTGGCAGAGACTCAAGACAAATTCAGTTGTATTAGATTGTTCACCAAACATCTCTCTTTCATAATATATTAGAAAGAAAAAGTACAGTAAAATCTCACTATTTCAACCACTGAAAAGAAGACTAGTAGCAGTGTTTTCTCCAGCTTTTGCACACAGGGGGCCCTTGAGGGCCCATGGGTAACAGTTTAGGGGGCCCTTTTCCAAACTAGAGGGCCTTTTTAAAAAATTGTTCAAACTTTGTTATAATAATTCTTTACTTATTTCATATACTGTTTTGAAGTTAACTAAACGGTCTCCATGCTTTTCAATTATCATAAAATGTTTTTATTTGTTTAACCATGGCATGTTTCATGTATGAATCGGTCAGAGCAAATAGTACCACTGTTAATTTAGGCAAATGCAGAGTCTGTGTGCTTTCCTTGAAGTTGCATGTTACTGACATCAGACTGGGTTTTGTCTAATTCTTCACGAACTGAACAAAACACTGTTTTCGTGTCTGTATTGTAATTCAGCCAGCGATTGTTTTTTCCGTCCATATTAAGCATGTCAACATGGTAAAGCTACTTTCACTTTCAATGAAACATTTTTTAGCGAGTCGAGTTGGAAAATCTCATTGCGACATTTTGTTTAGACTTTTCAATAAGGTTTGGGATACTTTTATTTTGAGATTAAACTACATCTACTGACCGTGCGTCTGTTTTGTTTCATGTTTACAAAACTCAATATTTTCAACTCGATCACTGCACCGTCTGCCATTTTCCGGGACAATCGTTTGCCGGACCATTGTACGGCTCCCTATTCCGATTTTCGGTGGTTTTTCGAATTTTTCAAATAACTAGTATTTATCTCGCGCTCTTTAGGCACTCAGATCTTATTGTTTATTCCATTAAAAGCAATCGTTTTAAATCATCTTGGGAAGATACATTGTCGAATTTGATAGATACGGATTCATTTTTATGCGATACCGATATTTTTTAACTGGTCCCGCATTCTACCTGCATTATGCTCATTCTAGAAGCTTGGAAATGCAGTGCAATTAAATTGCACAAAGCGCGTAGACGATCATGTTGCGCAAATGGAGAACAGTCTCGGTTTCATTTTGTGTTTATTATTAGAACTTTATACAGCTATATATAGCAATCTGTGAGGAATTCCAAAATAGAATTCGAACCACTATAAATTTTGGATTACCCACTGAAAACAACAATGGTCATTTATTACCGCGAGTGCGCCCTAAATGGCCCTGGATAAGTACGCAAGTGCGTTCTTCGTGATTTTAGTGTGCTAAAAAATGCAAGGGCACGAGCTGGAGAAAACACTGCTAATAGACTGCATAAAAGACAGGTGACAGCTTAAAGCTTGAAGCAGCCACCTGCCTTAAACATGTGATAAACAACACAATTTATAGTGGTCGTTATAGAGAGGTTTTACTGTATAACAGGAGCACTATCTCTATAGCAATACTTGTTGAAATAAGATTGAAATATTTTTGAAGTTTGGGTATGTACTTGAAGGAATCCACAAATAAATATCCATGAAAAAATTCCAAAATATCCATGAAATGATTGGCTATGGGGTAATGGATTAAAGAGACACCTGCAGATTTTGTGGCATTTCATCAGTAGCTGCCTAAGTTCCCTTCTGTATTTCCAAGCATTGCACTATCTTGTGGTTAAAGTCACTTACTGACAAACACTTAATTACTTAGCTCCTCAGCACTGAGGTTTGAATCCCAGTCTTATAAGGCACCTTGAAATTTTTAGTTCTGTTGCATTCAACATACTCACATCTAGTTGTGTTCTATATATCGATATAGCATACAAAGCTATGACAAATGATGTATTCAATTCCGAGATCCCAAGTTTAATAGGGAGTAGACTCTGAGTTAGCTCAGGGACTATGGTATTGAACTGTCATGCAAGCGTCTCGAGTTCGATCCACGCTTGGGTTTCTTCATAATATCCAATTATGGATATTTCTGCTATACTTCATTATGAGACTTTCTCAAATGATGGGGGCTCCTCCGAGATGCTGAAGTGACTTTGTACGAGATGCTGAAGTGACTTAGTACGTCATTGTAAATGATGACTTCGTTAAGAGGGGGTGTGTTACAACCCAATTACTCACCTCTCTGTGTGATCTGTCAATAGCATATAGCGATGACAAATGATGTATTCATTACTGAGCTCTTTAGCTCAGAGGTTAAGGTTAAGCTTGAACTGTTATGCAAGTGTTTCAAGTTCAATCCCCACCAGGGGTTGTTTGTAATATTCAATATGGATTGTTTACTGCTATGCTTTGTTATGAGACATAAACTCCATAGGAAGTATTTACTCCCCGTTAATACAGTACTGCAACGTATTTAGATGAAATTGAATACAGGTCAGGTGGTTTGAGTACAGGTGTTTATAGTAAACAGAAAGTTGGTGTTGGAGCTTTCTGCCCATCTTGATCAATATAGGATATAGGAGATTAGCATATGGCCCTGGACGGAACAAGGTGAACACTAAAGTACAATACATGCTATATATTATTAGTAAGTTATATAGGCCGACTTCAGGGCTCCATGCAGATAAGAGGGAGTAATCTGAACAAATCCAATATTTTCTCACTCATACAGCACCTAATCCTATGGTGTTACTACTCATTAGAATCGTCTCTTTGAGACGATTCTAATCAGTAGTGACACCATAGGGCTTACAGCAGAAAAAAAGTTTTTAGTGTTGGAAGTACTCCCCTTATCTTGAGCCCTGCGACTTGCACTAATGAAAAGTTATAATAAGCTGTAGAAATGAAAGGTTTAAGCTGTATAAGCAGAAGAGTTCTAAGGCAATTTAAATACAGGTGGTTTGAATACAGGTGGTGGCTTAAAGTAAGTTTTTACTAAATAGAAAGTTAGTATTGAAGCTTTCTGCCAATCTTGCTGTAGGCATTCACCTGCCTTGATCAATGTAGGGTATAGAAGATTAGCACATGGCCCTGTAGGGAACAAGGTGAACAATAAAGTGCAATACATGCTATATATTATAAGTAAGATATATAGGCCGACCTCAGGGCTCCAGATAAGAGGGAGTAATCTGAACAAATCCAATATTTTCTCACTCATACAGCACCAAATCCTATGGTGTTACTACTTATTAGAATCGTCTCTTCGAGACGATTCTAATGAGTAGTGACACTGTGACAACATAGGGTTTAAAGCAGAAATAAAGGTTTAGTGTTCGAAATACTCCCCTTATCTGGAGCTCTGCGACTTGCACTAATGGCTGTACTGGAGGAAAAGGTGAAGCTGTATAAACAGAAGAGTTCTAAGGCAATGTGTTTTTCAACCGTTGCCCTTCCCTATCTCAGATGCTTTGTCTGATACTGATAGGTTCCAGTAAGTTATACTGGTACGGTTTCAATTAACCCTTAGCCTGTCGATCTCCGCTTGACTGATATTCGCAAACAGTTTGGATCCAGATCAGACGCCGCGTAACGCGGCGTCTGATCTGGATCCAAACTGATTGACACTCTCATCTAGGTTTAATTGAATTTTAAAAATGCATAGATATTATCCTTATTTGACAATTTTATTCAAACAACTATTTCAAAGCAGGTGATATTACTAGGGGACTATGGATTGAGCCTTATCCTACTACTTGCTACTAGTACCTTGATATTGTTTTCCCTGAAAATAATTGTCTGTGAAGCCATTCAGTTTTTGCATATTCTTAACTGAAGAAAACATTAATTTTGTAAGATTGTAAAAGTGTTTGGATGCTTACCGGTAAATATTATATCAGACACAAGAGTATATCAGCATATGATCTGGATCAAACCTGTTGCCACAGCGAGATGAGGCAGGTATAACAGGAGATACTCAAGGCAGGGCTTTCATAAGTTGACATGAAAAATCCTAAGATTTCCAAATTTGCATTTTTCAAGTTTGATTTTACAAATCGTACCTTTACCCAATCGTCTGTTTCTGGTTTTGTTGACACGTACGCGACTACTTAAAGCAGGCTGGAGGTAAAGCAGAATGCGCCTTAAGGCGCATTCTGCTTTACTTTCAGTCTGCTTTAAGCTACCATATATAACAGAAAAAAATCTGAAGATTTAGGAAAAATCCCGAGAAATGGCAGCCCTGTCAAGGTAATTTCTTCTACATGCAGATTCTTGCTATGATATGTTTGACCTTTGCCTCATCAGTACATTGTTCAGATAATGATTATATAAAAGCGCTAACCTCTAGATATAATGGAGGCATGCATTCCTGGCATAATTATACCACATCAGCGACACAAAGATCTTTCATACAGTCTACCATCAAACTTCTTATAATCTCTATTATATTCTAGGTTATATAATTGTTGTCTGCAAGAAATGTGTTGGCTAGCTCTTAACCCATTCCACCATAAATACGTCTTTTTACGTCTCTTAATTATTCCTCCACTAAAGAAAATGGTTCCAGTTTATACTGTCACAAAGAAAAATTATAAGAAATATTTTCTATAATCTAGCAGATAATAGCTTAAAGCAGGCTTAAAGTAAATCAAAATGGGCCTTATAAGGCGCATTCTGCTTTACTTTCAACCAGGTGCTTTAACCCATTACCCAATAGGCAGTTTCTAGTAATGAAAACATGTGATCACTTAAAACAGGTTGAAAGTAAAGCAGAATGCGCCTTAAGGCGCATTCTGCTTTACTTTCAGCCTGCTTTAAGCTACCACCTGCTAGGATATAGAAAACATTTCTTATGCAATATGTTCATGACTGTTTATATTTGAACTATTTTCTTCAGTGGAGGTATAAATTAAATGCGCTAAAAGGGGCTTCTATCAGGGAAAGGGTTAAGTGGTCATACATCTTCAAATCATGCAGTCTGCATGTGGAGTTATAGGTTAAATTAGCATTAAATTTTACTAAAATTATTTCCAATATAGGGTGAGAGTGTCAAACAAGTCCAATCCTGCAATTTGGTATCTTATCTGGATCAAACCTGTTTGCAAAGGTAATCACCTTTTCTCTGCTAAATGTACAGAGCAGTTTGATTTCTCAAAACTTAACTCGTTACATTAACCCATTACCCCATAAATACGCCTTTTGACGCCTCTTATTTATTCCTCCACTGAAAAAAATAGTTCAAATTTATATAGTCATGAGCATGTACCATAAGAAATACCGGTATTTTCTTTATTCCTGTAGATCATAGTAGATGGTAACTTAAAGCAGGCTGAAAGTAAAGCAGAATGCGCCTTAGAGGCGCATTCTGCTTTATTTTCAACCTGCTTTAAGTGGTCATATATCTTCAAAACTAGAAGCGGGCTATGGGGTAATGGGTTAAAGATACACCTTTTTACGCCTTTGACTTATTCCTCCACTGTAGAATAGTTCCACTTTATATAGACATGAACTATGCACCATAAGAAATACCGTATTTCCTATATCCTAGCAGATGGTATCTTTAAACAGACTGAAAGTAAAGTAGAATGCTCCTTAAGGAGCATGCTGTTTTACTTTCAGCCTGTTTTGAACAACCATCTGTCTACAACACTGAAAACAAGATTCGTGATTAGGGAAAGTGTTAAGATATGTATTGTAAGTATATGCATGAGGGATAAAAAGTAATTGAGAAAGGTCATTATTATTGGAGCTCTCTGCCTTAATTTTTATCCTGCATAAAGCATCCATAAATCAGTTTACTTTAAGTATTTATAAAGGCTTATTGATAAATGGTGTTTCTGTGAAAATACAGTTAAACCTCTCTATTAGCACCACTAAAAAGAAAGTCAATTTACTGTATAAAAGAGGTAACAGCTTAATGCAAGGCAAACATTAAAGCAAACATGAAACATTAAAGCAAGGTGAACATAAAACAGAAAGCTCCTGAAGGAGCTTTACGTTTTATGTTCACCTTGCTTTAAGCAGTTACCTGTCTTAAACACTGGATAACTAACATAATAAAGTGGTCATGATAGAGAGGTCTTACTGTATAAGATCTACTGTATTCTCAGACTAGACATTCCAGATGACCCTAAAGTCCTCCACAGCCATTTGTGCAAATCATGTATACAGATGAAGCTTTAACCCTTTCCCTTATAGAAGCGACTTTTAGCACATGTATTTTATTCATCCGCTGAAGAAAAATAGTTCCAGTATATACCGTAATGAATATGTGTCATATTTGATACTTTCCTTATTCTAGCAGGTAATAGTTTCTAGCAGGCTGAAAGTAAAGCAGAATGCGCCATTTGGCGCATTCTGCTTTACTTTCAACCTGCTTTAACTTAAGTAGTCTACTATTTTCAATATTAGAAATAGGCTATGGGGTAATGGGTTAAATGGTAAATTTGTGTTTGAGGCAGGTGACTGCTTAAAGAAAAAATTTAATGAAAGAAAAGCAGAAAGCTATTGAAGGAGATTTCAGCTTTACTATCATATAGCTTCAATCCACCACGTATTAACACCTGTGAAGAGAACACATGTCACATACAAACAATGTAGATACTGATCAGAGGGCTCCTAAAGGATTTCTCTGTTTGTCATTTTGCAACATTCCATTAGAAACAACTCTTAACTCTTTAGTCCATAGATATGCCTTTTCATGCATATAACTCATCCTTTACATACAGTAATGAATTTACAATGTAAGAAATATTTCCTACATCTTAACAGATGGTACCTTAAGGCACACTCTGCTTTACTTTCAACCAGCTTTAAAAGGTCACCTGTCTTCAAAACTAGAAACAGGCTATGGAGTAAAGGGATCCTAGTCAAAAATGGAATAGACTTAATTGGACAAAGTGGAATTTTTCATTTGAAGTTTCAGGGGTGAATGAGTTGAATTTTTATACATGTAATTTAATCATCATTTAATTGGGTGCATTGATTACGACAGGGTCCTTAAGAGGCATTATAATATTCCATGGTGCTTGTGGTAAGGAATGGGTAACGGGGAGTATTTCAAATACTGACACTCTTTTGTATCAACTAACTAGAATTATCTGGAAGGGAATGATTCTAATGAGTTGTCATAATACGGGATTTGAAAACAAAAATTGTACAATAATGCAATTTAAAAAAGAAATATCGGAAATTTATAATCTGGAGCCCTGTTTAATTATGTTCTCTGAAATTCAATTTATGCAAAAAAGTATCTTTTGCCAAAACATTTTGATGACAAGTCAAACGGAAAAACAGACAAAACAAAAGCAACATGCCCTGACTAAATTGTGCAGATCGAGGCATAATAATGGAGCTTTCTGTTTCGGGCATATTTGGCATGTGTACTCAATTCAAGAAACCCTTGAGCCCTGAATAAGTTGTACCATGTCTGACAAGGGTCAAGGTCATTTTGATGTAAAATAGGCTATCTTTTAACTTGACCATTACTTTGGACCTACATAATGATAAAGACTTAATAGTTGGCATGTGTACTTAACGCAAGTAGCTTCTCAGCTCAGTGTAGGTTCAAGCTGGTTGGGTCATATCAGGCAAAGGTCAAGGTCATTTAGAGGTCAAGTAGGTTGAATTTAACTTGACAATAACTTATGAACTACATGTGATGGAGACTTCATATTTGGTAGAGTACTCAACTCAAGAATCTCTTCAGCCCAGTACATGTTTGGTCATGTCCGATAAAAGGTCAAGGTCATGGTCACATCAGTGGGCATAGCGTTTCACAAACACATGTTGTTTTTATCCTGCATTAAGCAGTCACCTGAATTTAAAAATACTAAAGTATACACATTCTATTGAGTGGTGGCTTAATAAAAGCTAGATTGTTGAAGAAATGCACAGAAAGGTTAGGGAGGAGAGGGTAAATGTGAATGCACAGAGCTCCAGATAAAGGGGGTATTTCAAAATCTCAAAACTTTATTTCTACATTAAACTCTATGGTGTAACTACTCATTGGAATCGTCTCGTAGAGACGTTTCTAATGAGTAGTAACACCATCGGATTTGGTGCTGAAATAGGAGAGAAAATATTTGATTTGTTCAGTTTACCCCTTCTTATCTGGAACCCTGAATTGCATATAGCAGTTGGTGTTTAGCTGGTGTGTTTGCTGGCACTAGGTGCTGCCACTGGAGTCTACTGTATGTATTGATCAGCTCCAGATGGGTTTCTCCAAGTTAGTGATGCAAGTAAGTGCCAATTCCCAGCTATTGATCTGGCTTTCCTGAATACATGAGTGTACATGTTAGGATTGGGAATTCCAATAAAGGCTCAGAAACTCCACTCAGCAGCTCAGAATGCAATAAGCTATGCTGATACAGGAGTGGATAGGGTTTGGCATGGCTTTCTTGTGATCTAGCAAGTTATCTTTAACATTGATTTTACTCTATGGAATTTCCTCTAACTCTTTATGTTCAGTCAGCGGTTTGAGCACACCAGAGTCTATCTGAGAGACAGACAGGCTACTGGAGCAGAGATGGAATAAACCCATCTCCTGCTTAACCCCTTTACCCCATAGCATGTTTCTAGTAGTGAAGATAGGTGACCACTTAAAGCAGGTTGAAAGTAAAGCAGAATGTGCCTTTAGGCACATTCTGCTTTACTTTCAGCCTGCTTTAAGCTATTAGCTTCTAGTATATAGAAAATATTTCTGATGGAACACAGTCATGACTGTATAAAGTTGAACCATATTCATCATAAATTAAAGGCATAAAAAGGCATATTTATGGGGTGATGGGTTAACTAGTAAACTCATGACTCTTGTTGGAAACTGTGTAGACCCAGATCAAGGAGCTGTCTGACCTGGGTCTGCTTTGTAACATGTTTTCAAAGGACCGGCCTCTGATATGAACTTGAATTCTTTTTAGGAAATGTTTCCTTAATTTTTGGCTCGGAGAGCCTATATCGAATCCTTAAGAAAAATATTGGTGCGAGTCTAGCTCCCCCTACAAACAAATCCTGTCATACGGGTTTACATATGCTATCTAACGGAGCTTCAGTTGCTGGATACGTCACTATCAGATAAACCATGTAGTAACAGCACTGAGTTAAACTCAGGATCATGAGTCTGTACATGTGGTGATTTAAACACCGTATTTACTCCCTTGTAATAAACATTCACCTAGTAGTCATAGCAGACAATGCATTATAAGACATGCACATTACAAAATTCTTTAGGGTTTTTAAGCGCTGCAGGTTTCTGCTTAATGCATGGCAATGGTAATGCAGAAACTTCATAATTAGCTTTCTGCATTACTTTATTCTACATTAAACTGAAAGTCCGAGCCTGCAGTACTACAGTACTTTGATTAGGCAATGTAATAGTACACATGACAAATGTTCATAATGAGCATAATTTATTCAACAAAAGCACTTTGTTTTTCCGCTACCTAAGTACAGACAAGGTTTCCCTGTCCACTTAATCAGCCACGATGCCACTTAGTACTGGCACTGGTACAGTGGCAGTGCCCTTGACTACGATACCGGGGGTCATGAGTTTGATCACCCTTTCGATGAGACTATAATGTAGATGGCAGTCCCATGTATTTGTGCTTTACACTGGTCATCCGAAAGAACCAGAGAACTTCGTCGATAATCACGCCGGGGTTTTCTCTATTCTGCTCACCTCTCTCTGGGGTGTCCAATTAGCGAATAGATTGCAGAAAGGGATGTTAACAAACAAACCATTAACCAAACCTGATCAGACAGCTGTCTGATCAGAATCTGCACTGTTTCGGATGTCACAGCTCCAGATAAGAGGTCAGTATTTCAAAAACTAAAATCTTCATTTCTACTTTAAACCCTATGGTGTCACTACTCATTAGAATTGTCTCTTTAAGGCGATTCTAATGAGTAGTAACACCATAGGATTTGGTATTAAAATGGATGAGAAAATTTTGGTTTTGTTCAGTTAACTCCATTTTATCTGGAGCTCTGGGATGTGTCTGTCAGGAGTCTGCTTTTTTTCCCCTGGGTCCAAGGTTATAAAGCATTTGAGCTGAGTCTGAGTATGTTCTCAAGCATTTGATTGGTCAGATTTGAGCCTAGGCTCAAATCTGACCAATCAAATGCTTGAGAACTACTCTAGACTCGCCACAAAAGCTTTATAACCTTGGAGCCTGGGATAATGTTTTTCTTGCTCTACACTCTTACCTCAGGATCCATGTACAAACTGAGTCTGTATGTTGGTTTATTTACAGAATCTTGAGCTTTAACTCGAAATCTCAGCTACTAGATACCTGATAGGTCTTGTAAACCTTGAGTTTTCACCAACCTTCAAGACATATAACCTGACTGCTATTAATAATACACCCATTGCATGTAGTTGGCAATGTGTTCTAAGGTAGTACAGTGTAACCGCTGAAAACTGGAAGTTTCAGAACATCTGAAAATTGGAAGATTCTGAAAACGAAACCAATATATTGGTCCTTTCATGTACTCTATATGCTGACCAAATTATCAACAAAGTGTTACAGTGGAGAATGTGTTGTTCTTTCCCAATAAACGCGTTTATGCTAAAACTATTATTTGCAGTGCAAACAGTTTGGAGCCAGATCAGACGCCGGGTAACCCAGCGTCTGATCAGGCTCCAAACTGTTTGCCACCAAGTTAAAGAAGAATTATCAGAATTGTCCAAAAGTTGTTCTTTTCTACGTTTTAGTGCTTTGCGTTTGCGTACGTTTGCGTTTAAACGGGAAAGAATAACAGATTCTCCACTGTATACATAGCTCATAGGTGAAGTTCTATGTACAGGTGGCTGTTTAATGTGGGATAGTTATATCTAGAGAAAACTCTTCACTTAACCCTTTGAACCCTAGTCCCGCATATAGGCGTCTTTTACAAACAGTATACATGTTAAAAGTGCACTTGTGCTATGCAAACAGTGAATACCCAGATCAGAGGGCTCCGTTAGGAGCCCTCTGATCTGGGTCTTCACTGTTTTTTCATAATGCAAAACATTGACAAAAACAACCCTAAAAAGTCAGAAATGGACTAGACTCAAATAGAAACTAGGGTCGTCCATTTAAAGTTTCAGGGAGGGAAGAGTTAATAGCCATCTGTTTTAACCCTTTATTCCATAACCTGTTTATAGTTTAATAACAGATGACCACTTAAACCAGATTGAAAGGAAAGCAGAATGAACCTTCAGGCACATTCTGCTATACTTTCAGTCTACTTTTTATATGGTATAAAAGTGAAATTGTTTTCATAAGTGTTGGAATAAATTAAAGACCCAAAAAGGCATATTAACGGAGTATAGGTTAAACGGCTGCAAATTTAAATTCTTGTGAATAGACTTATAAATCCTTAATCTAAACTGACAATATTAGAAAGGTTTGACTGTAAAGTATGTGGAATAGAATTATTTTTTTGTAACCTTACATACTAGACAGGCTGTCTGAATGGTATAGAGAGTAAGATGTCTGAATGGTAGAGACTAGAGAGTCAATGTAGCCTTAAAATAGCAACAGCTGGTATTTGGTACAGTAAACCCTCTCTATTACGATCACTAAAATAAGTGTCAATTGTTTGACTAAAGGACTGGTGACAGCTTATAGGAAGGTGATAATAATTTTGCCCAATAAAGTAACCAAGCAAATTTGTTTTATCTGTACAAAATAAACGCCAGAAAACGTAATTTTCACACATAATTTAGTGCACAACCAAAATAATAAATAAAATAAAAGTCAAAACCAAAAAAATGTCGGAGGTCCGATGTATCATTACTTTACACTGAGCATCCAAAAGAACCGGAGAACTCTGTTGATAAAAAAAAGTAGGGCATCACTTCAGGGTCATCTGTATCTGTGACATCCAATATTAACTCATAGATGGCAGAAAAGGATGTTTACAAACTTATCTAGATCTACACTGTTTGCAAAAGATGGATATAATTACATGTATCTGTTTAGCAAAAGATGTTTGGACAGGACAATGCTTAACCCTGGATACAGTGGAATCCCCCCCCACTTCTTTACAAACAGTATAGACCCTGATCAGAAGGATACTGATGCAGCCCTCTAATCAGGGTCTGCATATTATTCTGTACCACTCTTTTACAATCAGTATAGACCCTGATCAGAAGGATCCTGATGCAGCCCTCTAATCAGGGTCTGCATATTATTCTGTACCACTCTTTTACAATCAGTATAGACCCTGATCAGAAGGATACTGATGCAGCCCTCTGATCAGGGTCTGCATATTATTCTGTACCACTCTTTTACAATCAGTATAGACCCTGATCAGAAGGATCCTGATGCAGCCCTCTGATCAGGGTCTGCATATTATTCTGTACCACTCTTTTACAATCAGTATAGACCCTGATCAGAAGGATACTGATGCAGCCCTCTGATCAGGGTCTGCATATTATTCTGTACCACTCTTTTACAATCAGTATAGACCCTGATCAGAAGGATACTGATGCAGCCCTCTGATCAGGGTCTGCATATTATTCTGTACCACTCTTTTACAATCAGTATAGACCCTGATCAGAAGGATACTGATGCAGCCCTCTGATCAGGGTCTGCATATTATTCTGTACCACTCTTTTACAATCAGTATAGACCCTGATCAGAAGGATACTGATGCAGCCCTCTAATCAGGGTCTGCATATTATTCTGTACCACTCTTTTACAATCAGTATAGACCCTGATCAGAAGGATACTGATGCAGCCCTCTGATCAGGGTCTGCATATTATTCTGTACCACTCTTTTACAATCAGTATAGACCCTGATCAGAAGGATACTGATGCAGCCCTCTAATCAGGGTCTGCATATTATTCTGTACCACTCTTTTACAATCAGTATAGACCCTGATCAGAAGGATCCTGATGCAGCCCTCTGATCAGGGTCTGCATATTATGCTGTACCACTCTTTTACAATCAGTATAGACCCTGATCAGAAGGATCCTGATGCAGCCCTCTGATCAGGGTCTGCATATTATTCTGTACCACTCTTTTACAATCAGTATAGACCCTGATCAGAAGGATACTGATGCAGCCCTCTAATCAGGGTCTGCATATTATTCTGTACCACTCTTTTACAATCAGTATAGACCCTGATCAGAAGGATCCTGATGCAGCCCTTAAATTAGGGTCTGCATAGTATGCTGTACTTTCAAATATTGTAGAGACCTACACCCCTCATTGATAGATCATATTTCTAAAATAGAACCGTCAATTTGTAAACTCAGCTTTAAAAGGAATTAATCCTTTTACTTCCTTACCCAGGGTACAGTAGTTAGTTTGCAAACTGTTTTGATCCTGATCAGATGCCGCGTTAAGCTGCATCTGATCAGGATCAAAACTATTTGACACTCATATCAATATTTCATAAGTTAGAATACCTAAATTTTAAATTTGAGAATTAAAAGCAGATAACGATTATTTAAAATTGATGACGCCATAGCAGTTAAGGGGTTAAGGATTAAATTTCACATCGGGATTAATTGCGTGTGAACTGACGTCAATTGAAGAACTTGTGAACCTTTAATTCGAACAGATTGCAAATCTTAAGTGATTTATAGCCTTTCTAGTGGACAAATCATTTTGTATGAATTGGGAATATAAGCGGCTGGTTGATTAGTGAAACAATTTGGGAGAGCAAACACTCAACCAATGACTTCTGTATTGATCAAGCTGCCATATATTATAATTATATCCCTGATTTGTATTTAACCCATCAACTCATAAATACATCTTAAATTTATTCTTGCATTGAAGAAAAAAGTTCCAATGTATAGTTTTTATACAGTCATGAGCATGTATTGTAAGAAATATTGTCTATATCCTAGCTAAAGCAGGCTGAAAGTAAAGCAGAATGCACCTTAAGGTGCATTCTGCATTACTTTTAATCTGTTTTTAAGTGGCCACTTGTCTTCATAACTATAAACAGGCTATGTGGTAAAGGGTTAACCCTTAGCCTGCCACTCACGACTATAGCTCCATATGCAAACAGCTTGGATCCGGATGAGACGCCGAGTAACTCGGCGTCTCATCCGGATCCAAGCTGTTTGACACTCGGACAACATTTTCAGCAATTTTGAGCAACTTTGAAGCACTTTGAAACTTGAAGTAGACGAGAAGTATAGCAGACGACAATTTATTTGGCGGGCTAAGGGTTGATGGTTGTGCAGAAACAACCCATTTATAATGTTATACATAGGAGAAAGGGAAACTAATATTTTTACAATTTATTCAATGTTAAGGCAAGCTATTCAGCTTGTTAAAAGTTATGGGGGAATTGACAATGATTTAGCCGTGTTTAATAACAAAGTGTTAAACCTTTCAATTTTTTGCATTCTGGGTTATTTTTATTCGTCTGCAGCAACGTGTCGTCTGCTACTGTTCTTGAATTTATAGAATTTATCCAAATTTATTTTTAATTCAGGTTCAGAGTGTCAAACGATTTTGATCCTAATGAGATGCCGCTTAATAATGGGGGGATTCATCAGGATTCAAACTATTTGTAAACTGTTTCAAACTGTTCACTGCTAACGTGCTAATTAGAGGTTCACGCTAAATAATAAGTTCTGCTGAAATGGTGCCTATTCTCTATGTTTGCAGATCTACATACCGGTAGTGGTAAAGAGCGGAGATTGGATCCTATTCAGAGGCAATGTAACTTGTTACGTATAGTGTCTGATCTGGATCCATATTAATTGATTTTAAATCTTAGTATGGATCTGACCTGTTTGTAAAGGCCTAGAAATAACCCTTTACCCCATCAACATGCCTCTTTTCACCTTTAATTTACTTATCCATTGAAGAACATAGGTCCAATTTATACAGTCATATCTCCAGTCCTCGAAATAGGCTATGGAGTAAAGTGTTAAAAGGGTCAAAATGTTGTTGATGTGTTAAATATGTCACCATTTCTTTTCAAGTCATTGATATTTGTCAATCTTTGATAAATTCAGAGCTCCAGATATGGGGAGTATTTTAAAAACTAAAATCTTCATTTCTAATATTTAATCCCTGTGGTGTTCTACTACTCATAAGAACCATCTCTTCGAGATTGGAGCCAGATTAGTCGAGGAGTTACCTGGCGTCTGATCAGGCTCCAACCTGTTTGCCTTTCTGATTAAATTTAATAGACAGAAGATTCTAAAGGTAGTTATTTTCTACAGTTTAGTGCATTTTGTTCACTTTTAAACAGGAAAGAATCATGTCTTCTCTACTCTATATTACACACAATAAATATATAGATATCAGAATCTAGCAAGCTGTACGGAATTTATCCAGCCCAATGATCATCTCATTTTCAGTAATAGAATGTTCCAATCTAAAAATAATGCAGCAAGGTCAGAATAAAACACTTATAAAGTAGAACGCTCCAACTTGACTATGCTTTACTTTTCAGCTCATTGCATGAGCATGAAGTGCTCATGGTGAATTATTGTGATTTTGCTGTGTCAAGCATCTGCATGTCAGGGCTCCAGATAATTAAGAGGGAGTAAACTGCACAAATCCAACATTTTCTCACTCATTTCAGCATCAAATCCTATGTTGTTGCTACTCATTATAATCGTCTCGCAGAGACGGTTCTAATGGGAAGTAACAACATAGGGTTTTGTGCATAAATATTATAAAGATTTTAAATTTTGAAACACTACCCTTTATATCTGGAGCTCTGGCATGTGTAAACTTTTTCTTGTGACCCACTGGCACCAGAGTCATGGACTCTTAATATGTGTGTGTTTACATTTAGATGCATTTTTATTTCTTATACATCTAGAGAGGTATATATACAGTACACTCAGAGACATAATAAGTCCATGACTCTCACAGTGGTTTGAACTGTATCTACCGGTAAGTAACGTCTACTATATGAAGGGGAAAGCTTGATGTGTACACTCTATAGTCTCTATCTACTAGATTCTGGATCTAGAATCTATTTTTTCCGGTCGGTTAGCAATGTCTTTTGTATGGGAATAGACTCTTTTTTTTTTTTTTAAAAAATAGTGAGTTGACTCTAGATATGCCTAGATACATATACCAGTCTGCTATCTTTTAGTATAAGATCTATTAGATATAGATTCTTGATCTATAAGATTTTCCCCCAAACGTTAGCAATGTATACTGTATGGGATTGGAATAACAAACAAAACAAGAGGGCCTTCACCTGTTGTACTGAAGCCTGATAGCTTTACCTTTCTGTTTCACTCGTTTTAATCTAAATCTATTCAAATTTGTAGTATAGCATGTAAACAATTTTGGAATACAACCTCATAATTCTAGTAATATAGTAGAGAACATTAAGGGCAGATAACTAGAGCCGAAACTCCTTCGAGAACTTATAGCTTTATACTTTGTGTGCAAGTATAATCAAAATCCATTGAGACTATAGAGTGTACACATCAAGCTTTCCCCCTTCATATAGTAGACGTTACTTACCGGTAGATACAGTTCAAACCACTCTTGATGTATAAGAAATAAAAATGCATCTAAATGTAAACACACACATGTTATAAGTCCATGACTCTGGTGCCAGTGTTGTGACCCTCTAGATACCACAGTTTTGAGTCAATCTTCATCAAACTTGTTCCAAATATTGTTCTTGACATATCCATGTGAAGTTCATACATGGATCATGTATGGTCTAAAAGTAGATCACAATGTCAAATCATAGAAAAAGCTTGTGAACACACTATAGGCTACTGGTTTGGATCAATTTTCATAAAAAACATTTCCTTGGACCTTTGAATGACTCCTGAGTCTCTATATTTTGGGCAATTTAGAAATATATCTGTCCACCTGTTTATCGCCCACTTGAGTAGTTATTGGATATAAATTATGGTGACAAGGCTAATTGCAGAAGAGTAATTAAAAAATTATCAATATCTCCAAATAAATGTAAATTTAACTCTTTGCATGCTAGCGGCGGATATATCTGCCACATTGGCTGCAAAGAGTTACTGTTCCACATACGATTGCACTACACAGGATTTCTAACATAGGCTGATGAGCCACTGATCTGGGTCTAGGGATTTTGCTATGTCCAAGGATTCTTCAGTCATTGGATTATCTGTATTAGACTGAACACCCCATAAATAGGCCTTTTTACGTTTGTCATTTATTCATCCACTAAGGAAAATAGTTCCATTAATTTGTTATAAATACGTATCATAAGAAATATTTTCTTTATTCTTAGTCTAAGCAGATTGTAGCATAAAGCAGGCTGCAAGTAAAGCATTCTGCTTTACTTTCAACCTGCTTTAAGTGATCAGTTTTCTTTAAAACTAGAAACAGGCTTTGGGGTTATGGGTTATATCTGTTCTGTAACGACACTAGAGGTTATGAAATATTCAGACCTCACAGTGGTGATAAATGGTTTCAGCTGGGAAACTGCCTCAAACACACCTCGAAAAAGGCATGCAGTATTTATTATTAATTTCAAATTTATGGTTTGTGTTTTCCAGTGTGATGGCCCTTGGCTAATTCATATGCCAGTTTGGAGCAGAAAAAAACAGGTTAAGGCACAGGCGATATCCCTTCAACCCTTAACCTATTTGTCTATAAATATGCTTATATATGCCTTCAATTTATTCCACCACTGACAAAAATAGTTCTTCTGAATAGTGAATACAGGCATGAGTATGCACCATAAGAAATATTTTTGATATCCTAGCAAATGGTCATAACTTGGAAGCAGACTGAAAATCAAGCAGAATGTTCCCGTTTACTTTGAGCTTGCTGTAATTGTCACATTCTGCTTTACTTTCAACCTGCTTTAAGCTACCATCTACTAAGAAAAAAAGTAAGATATAGAACTTATTTCTTTGGATACAAAAAAAAGTCATGTTTATAACTGTAAAGATTGGAACTAATTTTTCCGTGGAGGAATAAATTAAATGCACTCAAAAGCCCTTCTATGTGGAAAAGGTTTAATTAAATCATTGTGGAAATGTTATGTACTGGTATATACAGGGCTGCAGATAAGTGGAGTATTTCAAAAACTTAAATCTTTATTTCTGCATTAAACCCTATGGTGTCACTACTCATTAGAATCGTCTCTACGAGACGATTCTAAGGAGTAGTAACACCATAAGATTTGGTGCTTAAATGAGTGAGAAAATGTTGGATTTGTTCAGTTTACCCCCTCTTATCTGGAGCCCTGTATATAGGCTTGCATGTTTCAACATGAGTGCAATATTGTCATGCCAACTTCATTCTGCTGTAATATATAATTTATGTATTCAACTTCAGTACGAACTGTAATCTGGTTTTAACTCTTACCATGCTAACGGCGGATATATGTGCCACACTGATAACCTTTGCAAACAGTTTGGACCCTGATGAGACGCCGTGTAACACAGCGTCTCATCAGGGTCCAAACTGTTTGACACTGGTCCTGTTTTGATACCAAAATTTAGACAAAAATCTAATTTTAGAACAATAGTAGACGACATTTGATCCAGACAAAAAAATTACCCAGCATGCAAAGAGTAAAACCTTACGTTGCTGACTTTCATATGGACTCTTCCATTTTCTAAATGATGACAATGACCAGTGAGGGATTTGCCCTAAAAATATTTCAAAATTATGATAAACAGTGCAGACTCTGATCAGAGGGCGGCTGAGTGAGCCCTCTAATCTGGGTCTACATTGTTTGCAAAATGCATCTATTTATTTCCTGCACAATCAGGGTTTACTGAAATGCAAGTTTTGTCAGAACAGATTTGATTCTGATATAAAAGCCTCAGTGTCTGATCAGGATCCATACTGTCCTGATCATCAGTTGGGAAATATAGATTGTACTTTCACGGATAACCAGTTAGGACAAATGAAGTTCCAGCCCTTCCTATTATACGGAATAAGTCGGTTTCCTGTACATGAGATACTGGTTACCGGCATAAAAAATCAATGCAAAACATTCCCACTAGGCTCGACTGTTTGTCATTGATCTGTGGTGCTTTGGTTTAGAATACAGTAGAACCAAAACGTTGAAAACCTCCCTATTACGACCACACAAGTTTGTTCATTATTAGGTGTTTATGACAGGTGACTGCTTTAAGCAAAGTGACAGTAAAACAGAAAGCTCCTAAAGGAGCTTTCTGTTTTACTGTGACCTTGCTTTTGAAGCTGTCGGACTCACCTGACTTACAGGCATAAACACTCAATTAGCCTGCATTTTATTGGTGGTACCGTAAAAGAGATTTTATTAAAACCTCTCCTTAATGACCATACAGCTTTGTTAATTATTACGTGTTTTCGACAGGAGACCAAGTCCTTGGGATAAGACTTTATAAACCGAGGTCCTATGTATGAGTACTTAACACTTTGCATCTTAAAGAACCAGAGAACTCTTATGATAATAAGTGTAGGGCATCGCACCTGGGTTCTCTGTATCCGCTCCCCTCTCTCTGGGGTGTCCTATTAGGCCATAGATGGCAGAAATGGACGTTAACAAACAAAACAAATAAACAACAGGTGACTACTTAAAATAAGGTGACAGTAAAACAGAAAGCTCCTAAAGGAGCTTTCTGTTTTACTGTAACCTTGCTTTAATTTGTCACCTGTATTTTATACAAGCTAGGCATGTTTGATATATGGATATTCTACAGGGTTGAGTTAAACAATTCTGAAACCATTATTAAAATGTTGTTTTGTCTTCTGATTTCAGATCTAAGTGGACGTGCTGGGCACCTATATGATCAGCATTTGGTCACACCCTGGCCGGGATTCAGGCACCTTATATATCTGCAGTACCCTGGGCAACACAACATGCATACACAACCGGACCATACAGAGATAAGGAAATACAACAATGTCACTTCCAAACTACTACAATTCACAACAAATATATGACTTCATGACTATACACAGTGAAACCTCTATATTACAACCACTAAATGAGATTAAGTTTTTAAGTATTTGAAGGCAGGGTTGCTGCTTAAAGCAAGATGAAAGCAAAGCAGAAAGCTCCTATAGGAGCTTTCTGCTTTACCCTCATCTCGCTTTAACCCACTAAGCAATACTGACTCATATTGACCCATTAAGCAATATTCTCATACTGATGAACTTTAATCCACTAGCTTGTATTGAGATAAGCATTGATAATTGTTTATCGCTTATGGGTTAATGGGTTTATCTGTCACCTGTCTTTAATGACATTAATTAGTACTTTTTACAGTGATAGTAATAGAGGAGTTTTACAGTAATAACATGAGTGGAATATTACCATGAAAGTTACAGCAAACCGTTTGCTCTTTCTTGCCCCGAAAAGTACAGTCACAATCCATGAAGACCCAGCCCAGGTGTCTGTCTGTCTGACTTTCAAACGGCAAAACACTATTCTAGGAACGGATTAAGACAAGATGGAAAAACGGAAAACATAAAAGCGAAAAATGTGCTTATATAAAATACAAAAAATAGCTGGAATGACTTTTTAAAAAAAGTGTTTTGTTGCAAAACTGGATTATACATGATGAAAGCAGTGTGATTTTCATGCATGTGAAAAAAAATTCTTCCAAGATGTGTTTAGGTTTCATTTCCTTCTGTCCTGAAGGTTTTCTGTATAATACTAAACTCACTCACTCACACACACAACCATAATGTATCTAAGTGATGTTTTTATTCACTGTTTAGAATGTTTTATCTACATCATCTCAGCCAGGCTAGTGCCAGAAAAGTTTCCTCTCTCTTTTCAGTGTGTTAGTGGTAAATGTTGAGTGGATTGATGTAGATAATCGTGGGAGTGGAATGAAACGGTACAGTACGGTACTTCGCTGTGCATATTACCCCGTGCACTAACTCAGTGTGGAACATTATTAATTCTTCATCTATTTCTGCTGTAATTGCATTAGTCCAGACACAGTGACTATAGCCCAAGAATCAACCACCAAAGCGTTAAGTCAGGGCTCCAGATAAGGGGAGTATTTCTGAAAATTAAAATCTTTATGCCTGCTCTTAACCCTATGGTGTGACTACTCATTAGAATCGTCTCTTCGAGACGATTCTAATGAGTGGTCACACCATTGGATTTGGTTTAAACATAAAGGAGAAAATTTTGAAAAGGTTTTAGTTTACTCCCTTCTTAACTGGGGTCCTGGTTAAGTCTCCATTAGCCCTTTACACTATAAACCCTTACCTTGCTGAATAAGATATATACATGTACCATAAAAATCCTTAACATAATCATTGGGACTACCTGTAGAACAGCTACAGTGGAGAATCTGTTATTCTTTCCCAATAAACGCGTTTACGCTAAAACTATTATTTGCAGTGCAAACCGTTTAGAGCCAGATCAGACGCCGGGTAACCCGGGGTCTGATCAGGCTCCAAACTGTTTGCCACCAAGATAAACAAGAATTATCAGAATTGTCCAAAAGTTGTTCTTTTCTACATTTTAGTGCTTTGCGTTTGCGTACGTTTGCGTTTAAACGGGAAAGAATAACAGATTCTCCACTGTAATTGTCCTAAAAGTTGATTTGATTGCTTTTATCATTCAGTAGTTTGTCCAAACTAAATGGCAAACAGTGTAGACCCTGATCAGACTGCTCCGTAGGAATCAGTCTGATCAGGGTCTACACTGTTTGCCATTCTGTTTACACTGTTTAGAACAGATTACTGTGTGATAAAAGTAATTTATTCCAATTTTGTAATAATTATTTATACAACATTTACACAGGGTTTTCCAATTTTTAGGATTTTTACGGTACATATAGTACTTATATAAGACATAACTCATTAATTAAGTCCCAGAGAGGCATTATACATGTTTGTTTTTGGCAAATGATATACCTGATTAATGACATACATGTCCATGCAAAAAGGGTAGACCCTGGTCTTAGGGTATCAAATGGAACCCTCTAATCAATGTCTACTCTGTTTGTCAGTTGTTAGTTGTTTGTAACAACAATGAAAGCCAAAATTGAATTCTAGGAGTCAGCCAGTTAAAGCAACATGAAAGTAGAGCAGAAAGCTCAAGTAAGAGCTTCTGCTTTACTTTCATCTTGCATTTAGCAGCCACCTGTACAGGTAAAAGCATTGTTAAAGGACTCCAGATAAGAAGGAGTAAACTGAATAAATCTAATATTTTCTTTTTCTACAAGCAGCAAAGTTTATGGTGTTACTACTCATCAGAATCGTCTCGAAGAGACGATTCTAATGAGTAGTTACACCATAGGGTTTAATGCAAAAATGAAGATTTTAGTTTTTGAACCCTCTACCACCTAATCTGGAGCCATGTTGTAAGTGGTTTGGCGTGGAGGAAAGGTTTTAAACACAATATATACTATACTGTCTCACTTTCACAGGTTAGTCCCCTGTAGCCTATGATGTTATATATGTATATGGTTGTTACATAGTCTATTTTAGTCGATTTATTTTCTAGGCCAGATGATATTAGAATATGCTGGTGTACTAGCTTGTGTTACCATGGTCCCAGAATATCTTAACCCATTACCCCATAAATATGTTTTATTTCATCTTTAATTTATTCCTCCACTGAAGAAAATATTTCCACTTTATACAGTCATGAATATGTTCCTTAAGAACTATTTTCTACATCCTAGCAGATTGAAGCTTAAAGCAGGCTGAAAGTAAAGCAGAACGTGCCTTTGGCACATTCTGCTTTACTTTCAGTCTGCTTTAAGCGGTCACAAGTGTCTTAAAAACTAGAAACAGGCTATGGGGTAATGGGTTATCTGTTAGACTCTCTTTTATTTTTACCAGATTTACAAACAAGCATGAGTAACCCATTTGACCCTAGTTACATGTCCTTTACAGACAGTATCTATGATGAGTAAACTTATCCTATACAAACAGTGCAGACTCTGATCAGAGTGTTCCTGTAGAGGTCATCTTATCAGGGTCTGCACTATTTATCATTTCTCAGTAAATTGTAAAAAATGGATTACTGATCGACTATAAGTTTCAGGGGTCAAAGAGGTCATTTAGCTTCTGAACGGTTCAAACATCACAGGTAATAGCTTAACCCATTACCCCATAGAAGCGCCTTTAAGTGCATTCAACTTATTCCTCCACTGAAGAAAATAGTTTCCAATTTATACAGTCATGAACATACAACATTAGAAATATTTTCTTAATCCTAGCAGATGTTAGCTTCAAGCAGGCTGAAAGTAAAGCAGAATGCACCTTAAGGCGCATTATGCTTTTTTTCAGCCTGCTTTAAGTATTCACCTGTCTTCAAAAGTAGAAACATGGAGTAAAGGGTTAAGCATAATGGCTAAAGCTAATGATTGATAAGTTTTGATTGGCATTTAATGATTTTAACCATTTCCTCCACAGAAACGTCTTTGAATACCCCTACCTACTGTTCAATATAAGCCTCACAAATTTACATTTATTGACGATTGAGGATGAATATAGATGGCTGCTTAAAGCAATATCAAATTAAAGCAGGAGCATTCTGACTTATTTTCATTTTGCTTTCAGTAGACAACTACCATAAAACACACATGGATATAGACTTCAAAAGGCAGTTTTGGTAACGGAGGAAAGGGCTAACCATAGTTCGACTGTACAACCTGTCTATCACAACCACTAAATTGTGTTAATTATTAGATATGTACGATAGGTGACTGCTTAAAGCAAGGTGACAGTAAAAAAAAAAAAAAAAACTCCTTTAGGAGCTTTCTGTTTTACTGTCACCTTGCTATAAGCTATCACCTGTCTTTAACAATCAATTAGCCTTTGTTTTAGTGGTAGTAATAGAGAGGTATTACTGTAGTTCTATAGCAAATGGGCATTTACACTGTACTGTGCTTGGGTCATGTTTGGAGTAATTGATAAGCAATATGATAGAGAATATCAGAGGCCAGTTTGTTATTATATAATAAGTATTTATATTGAAGTTAGATCTGAACTTAGATTTATATTAGCATTTCAGCAGTCTTTTAAGAATCTACGAAGATTTTAAATTCTGTGTACACAACCGTAAGTTGAGGAGAGTTAGGCCATGACTAGAGGACTATGACACGTCTCTTACTTAGTATTATTTATATGCTCTGGTTATAAGCCAAGTGATTTCTATTCTAGTCGTTATTCTATAGATTCTGATAGCCTTTTATTTAAAAGTAACTTTTTACATGCATTTTAGCACTTTGTCCTCAGTATTTAATCTTTTTAAGCATAATAAGTGTTTATTTTGGATAATGAAGTTGACCGGTTAGTTGCAGGGCCCCAGATAAGGGGAGGGTTTCAAGAACTGAAATCTATATGTTTGCATCAAACCCTATGGTGTTACTATTCATTAGAATCGTCTCGTAGAGACGATTCTAATGAGTAGTCCCACCATATGGTTAAGTGCAGATATGAAGAAGAAAATGGTGGAAAACATGAGTTCACTCCTTCTTACAATCTGGAGCTGTGTTAACTCTTTCCTCCCTGAAACTTGAAATGGACAATTCCAGTTTCCATTTTAGTCTAGTCCATTTCTGACTTTTAAAGTTTGTTTTTGTCAATGTTTGGCATTATGACAAACAGTGAATACCCTGATCAGAGGGCTCCTTTCGGAGCCCTCTGATCTGGGCCTTCACTGTTTGCACAGGACAATTTTACTATTCACATGTACATTGTTTGAAAATGACGCCTATATGCGGGACTAGGGTTCAAAGGGTTAAGCTGAGTATTTATATAGAGGTTGTAGGTTGTAATGATGCTATTAAACAGTGCCGTTATTACCTCTAGAACAATACTTGTTTGATGGTTAATACAGGCAGTCGGTTAATACAGCTTTCTGCTTGACTTTCATTCTGCTTTAAGCTGCCAATTGTCTTGATAACCATGAACATATTAAGGCCTCTTGGCAGTTATTGTAATACCTGGGATATAACACATTACCCAATACAGTTAAACCTCTCTATTACGACCACTAAAACCAAGGCTAATTGATTTATGAAAGACTTGACTGCTTAAAACAAGGTGACAGTAAAACAGAAAGCTCCTGTAGGAGCTTTCTGTTTTACTGTCACATTGCTTTAAGTGGTCACCTGTCGTAAACACCTAATAATTAACATAATTTAATGGTCTTATTAGAGAGGTTTTACTGTAGGTATGCCTATAATTTATTCCTCCCCTATAGAAGATAGTTCCTTTTTATACAGCCCTGAATATGCACCGTAAGAAATATTTCTATAACCTAATGGATGGTACCTCAAAGCAAGCTGAAAGTAGAAGAATGTGCTCTAAGGCACATTCTGCTTTACTTTCAACCTGCTTTAAGTGGTCACCTGTTTTCAAAAGTTGATTATGGCTATTGGATAATGGGTAAATAGTAAATTGACTTATTGAGGTAAAATTTCATTCTATTCAAGATGAAGCCTGTTCATGTAGATTTATTGCTAGACAAAAATAGAAATTCTCCTTATGATTTAAACATTAGCTTGTCTCCAGTGTTTAAAACAAGTGGTTGCTTACATCTGTCTGCTTTACTTGCAGCCTGCTTTAAGCTTCATTCTGTCAGGATACAGGAAACATTTCTTATGAGTATCAGGATATGATAGAAGCATGAAAAGGCAGTTCTATGAGAAATAGGCTGATCTCTGGGCCCCGACTAATTATAGATTGGTTGGCATGTATTATTGTCAAAAAGTTCCAGTCTGGAGTTTATATTGATATCCAGTCAAGCCAATTATAGACTGGTGTTCAAATATTTATGCTCAAAAGGTGCATACTATAGGTCAAACTGTACGACCTGCCTAATTAGATAGGGATAGGATAAAATACTGATGCTGACTACCTACAGTACTTTTGGCAGCATTCTGAAAGTCAAACTTTCAGTACAAGAAGTCAACTTTTATTTGCCTCTGCCTTCAGGCGCATTCTGCTCTACTTTTAACCTGCTTTAAGTGGTCACCTGTCTTCAGAAGTAGCATCAAGCTATGGGATAAAGGGTTTAGCAGCCAGGTGTCAGGATGTAGGGGAAATGTTTTTGTTTCTTTATTACTAGGACAAGGCATGAAAAGATATCTTTATTAGGAACAGTTAACTCTGTCAACACCATGAACCTGTTTAAAATATACTCATTACATGTGCAAACAGTGTAGACCCAGATCAGAGGGCTCCTACATTTGTTTTCTTTCTTCTGAAGTACAAGAGAAGATTACAAAGAAATTGAACTTGTTTTGTTTAGCAATATCAGAGTCATGTATTTTGTTTTGTCTGATTGTACTAGTGTTGCACATTGGGAAATGTTGGCTGTTTTCCCAGCGAATATATACAGCAACAGATATTGAACTTTTCTCAGGAGAAAGGATGGTGAAATGTCTAAATCACTTCTAAAGCCGCGTGTACTGAATGAGAAGCAGAGAAGATGCCTGCTTTCCATTTAACCGTTTACTCCCATAGCCTGTTTCTAGTTTGGAAGACAGGTGGACACTTAACCCATTACCCCATAGCTTGTTTCTAGTTTTGAAAACAGGTTACTACTTAAAGCAGGTTGAAAGTTAAGCAGAATGCACCTTAAAGTGCATTCTGTTTTACTTTCAGCCTGCTTTAAGCTACTATTTCCCTGGATATGGAAAATAATTATTGTGGTACATATTCATTACTGTTTAAATTGAAACTCTATTCTTCAGGTTATGATAAATTAATAATGTAAAAAGGCATATTTATGGGGTAATAGGTTAAAGCATGTTGAAAGAAAAACAGAATGCGCATTAAGGCGCATTCTGTTTTACTTTCAGCCTGCTTTGAACTACCATTCTGTTAGGATATAGAATATATTTCTTTTGGTACATATTCATGACTGTATAAATTGGAACTCATTTCTTTAGAGCAGGAATTAATTAAATGCATGGAAATGTGGATCTATGAAGTAATGGGTTAACCCTTTACCCCATAGAAGCACCTTTTAGCGCATTCAGTTTATTCCTCCGCTGAAGAAAATAGTTCCAATTTATACAGTCATGAACATGTATCATAAGAAATTTTTTCTTTATTCTATCAGGTGGAAGCTTAAAGCAGGCTGAAAGTAAAGCAGAATGCGCCTTAAGGCGCATTCTGCTTTACTTTCAACCTGCTTTAAGTAGTCACCTATTTTCAAAACTAGAAACAGGCTATGAAGTAATGGGTTAATTAGCTTATAACGAAACACGAGTTAGCAAAAAAACCAGCTTGAATGCTTATCAGATGCCTATTTCCTTGAAACTTGGTTATTACTGAAAACATACTGAAAAAAAAAGCAGTTTCCTTTTCCATTCAATAAAATTAGCCTATCGTTCAGTGAATGTTGTTTTTTGTCAACAATTGCGCAACTTTGGCAAAGGTTTAGTTTAGCGCATTGTATGAAAATATTGGCTTGGTGGGTAATGTTGGTGGAATGCACAGTCTGGGAGTCTTGGCATGGTCTCCACTAAGAATTCTAACGTGACTGACTGTCTCGTCTGATATGGCAGTATAAAAAAGTTTTGTGTCATCAGGAAGTCAACATTGCCTTTCCCCATAAGTTGCCATAACATGTTTGACAATGTTTAACCCTTTACTCCATAGCCAGTTTCCAATTTTGAAAATAGGAGACTACTTAAAGCAGGTTGAAAGTAAAATAGAATGCGCCATAAGGCGCCTTCTGCTTTTTTTCAGCCTGCTTTAGCTTCCACTTGCTAGAAAAAAGAAAATATTCCTTATGATACATATTCATGACTGTATTAAAAGCAACTGTTTTCTTCAGTGGAGGAATAAATTAAAGGCGTAAAAAGTTGTATTTATGAGGTTATGGGTTAAGACAGGTCGTTGTTTAAAGCAGGCTGCAGAAAGGTCCTCCAGGAGATCTCTGCCTTACTTTTAGCATGGTTAAAGCATACACTTGTCAGAATTTAGAAAAAAGTTTTGCAGTATCTATTTAATAGAACATCATCAAAAGGTGGTGGGGAGGGGCTGGTAAGTATCCACTCAATAGAAGACCCTCTGATCAGAGTCTGCACTGTTTGTCATACTTTATTAGATTTGTGGGACAAGCCCATGAAACTCAATTTTGGTTAAACATTTATCAGAAAAGGATTAGTTCCATTTGAGAATTCAGTATGAGAAGGAAGATTACAAGTAGCACTTTATTAGATGCCAAGGTCATACAGACTGAAATGAAAGCAAGGGACTTGCAGTTGCAAAGGAAAATATTTATAAATCTTTTATAAACAAGTGTCACATTCTTTACAGGCATTTCTGCATGACAGACTGCAGACTTTGAAGGCAGTCACGAGTGTGTGTCTGGCAAACATACAGATATAGACTATAAGTTAAAACTTGTTAACTATGACAGTTCAATAGAAAGTGATTGTTGAATCTCAAATAAAGGGAGCTGCTTAAGCCATTACTCCATAGCCTGTTTCTAGTTTTGAGGACAGGTGACCACTACAAGCAGGCATATTCTGCTTTAAGTTACTCTACTAGATTATAGGAAATAGTTCTTACAGTATATATTCATAACTATAAACTGGAACTACTTTTTTCAGTGGAGGAATTAGTTAAAGGTGTAAAAATGCATATTTTGGGGGTAATGTGTTAATTTAGTATAAGTGGAATGCAAAAAGGTCCTATAGATACAGTCTGGGTTACTGTAATTTTGCTTGAAGCTGCCACCTCACTTAGGGAGGCTTCTGCTCAAAGTTCAACCTGCTTTAGGAAGTGTCTTATCTGGGTCTATACTGTTTCCCTAAAGTTTCAATATACACTAATGTTGGAGATGCATTAACACGTTACTCCATAGCTTGTTTGAAGACAGATGCCCGCATTCTGCTTAACTTTCAGCCTACATTAGGCTTACATCTTAAATATATAAATAAAAGCAAATTATCGTACATATTTATGACTGTGTAAATTGGAACTATTTTCTTCAGTGGAGGAATAGATTAATGGCGTAAAAAGGCATATTTATGGGGTAATGGGTTAAGACAAATTTCATCCACCCTGAATTGCCATAAAACATGCCAGCTTTGCCAGGCCTATACTTTGACTTGTCAGGTTCTTGACCCTTATAATGCTTAATACATTGTCTGCCAGACATATTTATACACATCTGATATTTGCAAAACAAATTAAAATTAAATCATTTTGTTATTTAAAGACACTTAGTGTTGGCAGTTTAAATTCTGATACATCAAATACCTAGTTAAATGTCTGAATACAAGCTTTCTACAAATGTCAGCTATGTAGCTGTTGAGAAATGAAGAAGATAAGCATACATTCATATATATTCCTTTAGATCTTTGACCGAGATCTCTTATTTCATCTTGTGCCAGGAGCTAAATTGCATGCTGCTGTGACAAACTCTAATTTACGCCATTAAGCAGATGACACACCATGTCAAGTATATGATGCATGTAAATTTATATAGACACCTGAACGACCTATTGTAATAATATATAATACAGTAAACCATGCTTTTAGAACTACCAAACTCTCACGAGACTGTGAAATTACAGTCCGTACATAAACACAGCAGCTTAATGCGGGATAAGAGGAAAGCAGAAAGCTCCTGAAAGGAGCTTTCTGCTTTCCACTTATCCGGCATTAAGTTTGAACGTGTTCGTTGAGATCTGTCATGTGTATTATTGAAAAGTTACTCGACATAGGCATGACTGTATTATATTGATTTCAAGAAATGTAGAATTGTAATGAAATGAGCTGGCTGGTAGTACAGGCTTTGTATAGCTGCTGGCATAAGCAAAGCGTTTTTTTCTTCTTCGCCCAGGTCTGTTTCAACTCATCATACTATTAAACAGACATGTGAAACCCATGACTATGCAGTATAGGCTAGAGGCTAGCATTTAGTTTGGCATCTGAACAATTAAAAAACCTCCCAGAGTGATCATGGCAACTGGTGTGGAAAACCGTAATGATTTTGAGTATTGGGACAGAAAGGCCTGGGCAAATAGTCCAGACCCTGATCAGACTGCTCCCTCAGGAGCAGCCTGATCAGGGTCTACACTATTTGCCATTCAGTTTCCAATTTTATGGACATATTACCATGTGAAAAAAGCAATTTGTTCAAATGTATGATAATTTAATGTATATTTACGGTATGTGCAAGCCGTATTTGTCCAGATCAAATGCTGGTACCAATGCTTGTTAAGGATCCAAACTGTTTGTTTCTTGAATTATATATTTGAAAATTTGCTTAGGACCCAAGTAAATTAAATAGATTCAACATATGTTTGAAGCATATGGCAAATTCCACTCAAGTTGTATTGAACAATGAAGGATTGAAATAGAATTCCAAATGTGGAATGCACAGAAGCTTTAATTTACAGCTGACAGAAATTGCCTATACACTGTCTAATAAAACCCCAGCCTACTAAAGACCTTCGCATGCATAAAAGGCTTTAACTCTTTGCATGCTGGGTAAATTTTGTCGTCTGCAACCATTGCCGTCTGCTACTGTTCTAAAATAAGAAATTTAAAAATTTCTTTTCAAAAAATTGGTCAGAGTGTCAAACAGTTTGGATCCTGATGAGACGCCGCATTTCGCGGCGTCTCATCTGGATCCAGACTGTTTGCAAAGGTAATCACTGTGACAGATATATCCGCCTCTAGCGTGCAAAGAGTTAAAACACAACAATTATGGCCTACTGCTTAGCAACTGTTTGTTTTACTGCTGCTTTGTTTTTGTTTTAAAGATATTTTTCCAATAATAGTTGTACACAGGACTCTGGACTAAATCCAATGCAGATCCTCTGTAATTGGAACATTAATTGGTTGGTATAATCTAGGACAGGCTTGATGCAAACCTGGGACATGTATAATCTAGGACAGGCTTGATGCAAACCGGGGACATGTATAATCTAGGACAGGGTTGATGCAAACCGGGGTCATGTATAATCTAGGACAGGCCTGAAGCAAACCAGGGACATGTATAATCTAGGCCATGGTTGATGCAAACAGGGGAAATGTATAATCTAGGACAGGCCTGATGCAAACAGGGGACATGTATAATCTAGGCCATGGTTGATGCAAACAGGGGACATGTATAATCTAGGACTGGCCTGAAGCGAACTGGGGACATGTAAAATCTAGGACAGGCCTGATGCAAACTGGGGTCATGTATAATCTAGGACAGGCCTGATGCAAACCGGAAACATGTATAATCTAGGAAAGGGTTGATGCAAACCAGGGATATTATGCCAGAAACATTTCAACTTTCATCATAATTTACAGTCATACTTATGTTAAACAGACTCTAGTTCATGGTGAAAGTAAAGCAGAAAGCTTTCAATTATTAGCATATCAGGATGAAAAATGTTTCTTAGGGCTATTTATCATGAAATGGTACACAGTACGAGATAAAAAGACATTTATATAAGGAATATGTAAAGTACAAAGTGCTTCTTTGAAAGAAAGGGTTTTTCCAATTGTGTTGATTGGAATGGTTGATTATAGGGTTGTTATGTTGGATATACCTAATTTATCTAGATCTATATACATGTAGGTGAAAAAAGCAGCAATCATTTTTTACCCTGTCCATAATAGTCTATACTCCCTGTTTACCTCATTAATTACCCCATAAATACACCCTCTTTACGCCTTTTATTTATTCCCCCACTGAGGAAAATAGTTCAACTTTATAAAATCATGAATATATAACATGCAAAATATTTTCTATATTCTAGCAGATCATAGCTTAAAGCAAGCTAAAAGTAAAGCAGAATGTGCCTTAAGGCACATTCTGCTTTACTTTTAACCTGTTTTAAGTGGTCACTTATATTATAGAATAAGAAACAGGCTATGGGGTAATGGGTTAAGAGGGGGGTAAAACCAGACTGAAAGTCATACATAAAGCTCCTTAAGAGGCTTTCAGCATTACTCTGTTTGCTTCAATTAAAGCCTGCTTAAAGCAGTCATATGTCTATTAACCATTACCCCATAGCCTGTTTCTAGTTTTGAAAATAAGTGACTACTTAAAGCAGGTTGAAAGTAAAGCAGAGTGCGCCTTAAGACGCGTTCTGCTTTGCTTTCAGCCTAGTTTAAGCTACCATCTGCAGAATAAAGGAAATGTTTCTTATGATACATATTTATGACTGTATAAATTGGAACTATTTTCTTCGCGGATGAATAAACTAAACACACTTAGAGGTGCATCTTTGGGTGGGAAAGGGCTTAAACATTGAAAACTAACTATAAGGTCCATGTATATAAAGACAGATAGGGAAAACGTTATGGCTACAATGCTCCATGTGATAATATTAAGCAGAATTGGGATGTTAATTATTGCAATTTACAAATGTATGTTAGTGAAACATTTCATTAGGGCATTAAATCATGTTAAAAAAGAAGTTGTTGTTGATACAGAATACACTGTTGTGTATTATCTTTATGTAGATCACAAGCTATATTGAAGGCTGACAAGCTCTCTATAATTACCATGTACTGATGATAATAATAATAATACATGTACATGTAATTACATTTATTGTTGATAACATATTTCTACTTGATAACCTGTTACCCTATAGCCTGTTTCTAGTTTAAAAGACTAGTGAACACTTTAAGCAGGTTGAAAGTAAAGCAGAATGTGCCTGAAGGCACATTCTGCTTTACTTTCAGCCTGCTTTAAGCTATCATCTGCTAGGATATAGAAAACATTACTTATGATACATATTCTTGACTATTCTTGACTATATAAAATAAAACTAATTTGTTCAGTGTAGTAATGAATTAAGAACGTAAAAAGGTGTATTTATGGAGGGTAATTGGTTAACCTTTTCTCCATAGTCCTCAGAGCAACCCACCTACCAGTATATCTGATATAGCACACATACTATAGCACATTCCTACCCCTTCTACTTTAACCCACTACCCCCTAGATACACCTTTTCACACCTTTAATTTATTCCTCCACAAAAAAATAGTACAGCATCATACAATCATGAATATGCTTACACCGTTAGAAATATTTCCTATATCTTAGCAGATGGAAGCTTAACCCAATACCCCATAAAAACTTCTTTTAACGCCTTTAATTTATTCATCCACAGAGGAAAATATTTACAATTTTTTCTGTTACATAATTATAAGAATCATAAGAAATATTTTCTATATTCTAGCAGATAATAGCTTAAAGCAGGCTGAAAGTAAAGCAGAATGCGCCCTAAGGCACATTCTGCTTTACTTTCAACCTGCTTTTAGTGGTCAACTATTTTCAGAAATAGAAGCAAGCTATGGGGGAATGGGTTAAAGCAGGCTGAAAGTAGATCAGAATGTGCCTTCAGGCGTATTCTGCTTTATTCTCAAATTGGTAAACCTGTTCACAAAATCACAATAAACACTAGAAACATGCTATGGAGTAAACGGTTATAGAATGGCTTCTAAAGACATGATTATTTGTATACATATACTGAGAGAAATCAATGACAAGCTCCTCTACAGTATCTAGTATTGAGAATATGTGTAGTTACGGTAGCTGAAATATCATGTGCCCCTATGATGGTGAAGTCTAGCTGATTTATGTCATATCTGTTTAACCCTTTACCCCATAAAAACGCCTTTTTACGCCTCTAGTTTATTCAATCAATGAGGCAAATAGTTCCAATTTACGCAATTATGAATATGAACCTTAAGAAATATTTTATATATTCTAGCAGATTTTTGCTTAAAGCAGGCTGAAAGTAAAGTAGAATGCACCCTAAGGCGCATTCTGCTTTACTTTCAACCTGCTTTAAGTGGTCTTCTGTCTTCAAAACTAGAAACATGCTATGGGTTAATGGGTAAAGCTACCACTGAAAAGAAGAAATATTTGCTTCTTAATTAAGACAGATCTGATGGCAACTAAATGCAGAATATAAGTAATGCAGAAAGCTCCTAATAAGTGATAGCTTAATGCTTGACAAAAGTAATGCAGAAAGCTCCTTTCTGCATTACTTTTGTCAAGCATTAAGTAGTCACAATGTATCTTCCATAGAACGGCAGCTTTAACATATGTTTTATTTTATTCCTCACTCCAATGCTTGTACTCGATCATACTCTCATACTCGGAGAAATTCCAGTGCAACTTCTTAACCCTAGCTGTAGTCTATAAATAGAACACCATAGGCTGAGCATTGTGCTCTCTCTGTGTGATGGTTAGTCCAGCTGTTTATTGAATTACAGTTATTCTTGAATTAACCCATTAACCCATAGCCTATTTCTAGTTTTAAAGACATGTGACTACTACTTAAAGTAGGTTGAAAGTAAAGCAGAATTACAGTTATTCTTGTATTAACCCATAGCCTATTTCTAGTTATGAAGACATGTGACTACTTAAAGTAGATTGAAAGTAAAGCAGAATTACAGTTATTCTTGTATTAACCCATAGCCTATTTCTAGTTTTGAAGACATGTGACTTAGTACTTAAAGTAGGTTGAAAGTAAAGCAGAATGGACCTTAGGGCGCATTCTGCTTTACTTTCAGCCTGCTTTAAGCCAAAATCTGTTAGAATATAGAAAATATTTCTTATGGTACACATTCATGATTGTGTTAATTGGAACTATTTTCCGCAGTGGATGAATAAACTAGAGGGGTAAAAAAGGCATATTTATGAGATAATGGGGTTAAGCAACCACGGAATGAAGAAATATAACAGCCTTTAAACACAGGTGGAAACTTAATACAGGACAAACATAGTGCAGATAGCACATAGGAACTTTCTTCATTACTTTCTCCCTGTAATAACCTGCCACTGTCTTCAATCCTTTCCTCCACAGAGGTACCATAGGGAACCTACCTTCCGGTACCTACTGCCCCGCACAAGCACTTTAGATTAATGATCTTGGATATAGGTATCTGCTTAAAGCAAGATGAAAGTATGGCAGACAGCTCCTAAACAACCTGTCTGCTTTACTTTTTATCTTGATTTGAGCAGTCATATGCCATTAACGCAGTTGCATATAGGTGGTTTGAACATTAGGCTATGGAAAAATTGGTGATTTGAACTCTGAACTATGGAGGAAAAGGGTTAAGATTATCAAATTCATCTTCTTTTGGAATGGTCACTTACACAAAGTTTGACTTTTCCATTGTAGAGACCCATGCTGTAATATTCTGGACATTCTAGAAATCCATGCTGTATCATTTTAGAAATCCATGCTGTACTCTTCTAGAAACCCATGCTGTAATATTTTTAGAAATCTATGCTGTACTCTTCTAGAAACTTTGCTGTACATTTCTAGAAATCTATGCTGTACTATTCTAGAAATCCATGCTGTATGATTCTAGAAAATCTATGCTGTACTCTTCTAGAAATCCATGCGGTATGATTCTAGAAAATCTATTCTGTACTCTTCTAGAAATCCATGCGGTATGATTCTAGAAAACCCATGCTGTACTCTTCTAGAAATCCATGCTGTATGATTCTAGAAAATCTATGCTGTATGATTCTAGAAATCCATGCGGTATGATTCTAGAAAACCCATGCTGTATGATTCTAGAAAATGCTGTACTCTTCTAGAAATCCATGCTGTATGATTCTAGAAAATCTATGCTGTACTCTTCTAGAAATCCATGCTGTACCATTCTAGAAATCCTTGCTGTACCATTCTAGAAATCCATGCTGAATGTGATACATATGAATCCTTTCTGGAGACTAGAACTATACTATACACAGGATTTATACAAACTGTTTTATGACTAGACCGGAGATTAGAATATTATTGAAATTCGTGGCATATATTTAAGCGAATATTGTTATAGTAATTATATACAGTTACTGGTTTGTTGTTTCATGTACTTTTTATTAGCTCTATTCTTCAGCGTCTCTGTACACATACAAGTATAATTAGTATGTAATTCAACTTACGGCACAACATTTTTCCCTTCAGATAATCACTGTCACACAACACACATATACATGTAGCTAAATATTAAAGGGTTTTAATTACGGGGTATTCCTACATTTACAGGGCCCAGAGTGAGTGAATTGAACAAATCTATCATTTACTCACTCATTTTAGCACTAAATCCTATGGTGTTACTACTCATTAGAATTGTCTCAAAGAGACGATTCTAATGAGTAGTGACACCATAGGGTTTAAAGCAGAAATAAAGATTGTAGTTTTAGAGAAATACTCTCCTTATCTGAAGCCCTGATTTATATTTAACTATTACAGTCAGTTATGTTTTAGGAGACCATTGAAATGATATACCGCTACAAATTATACATATGTTATCCATAGAGGAACTATTTCTTATGGTACATATTCATGACTGTATGAAGTGGAACAATTTTCTTCACTGGAGGAATAGATAAATGGAGTATCTTTGGAGTAATGGGTTGCACGACCACTCAGTATAAGACCTTTGGTTAATTTTTAAAGACTGATGATTACTTAATGTAGAATAAATTTAATGCCGAAAGCTTTTGAATTGTTTTGATCCTGCATTAAGCAGTAACCTGTGTTTAGTGATATCCATGCTATTTCAGTTACTGGTTTCTAAATACAAGATTGACAGTTCTTAACTCTTTGCATGCTAGCAGCAGATATACCCACCACAGTGATTGCCTTTGCAAACAATTTGGATCCTGATGAGACGCCGCGTAACACGGCGTCTCATCAAGATCCAAACTGTTTGACACTCTGACCATGTTTTGAATTTTTTTTTTAGAAAAATCTATTTTTAGAACAATAGCAGTCAACAAAATTACTGTTGTAGACGAAAAAAACTACCCAGCATGCAAAGAGTTAAAAGAATAACAGTTATCACATTCTAGTCCCAATTCCTTTGTACACAATAGGGATAAGGTTGTAGGGTCAGCATTGGGTTTAATTTGGTTTAAAACAATTTATGTTCAAACTCTTTCCATAAGAAAAACTCTTTATATATTTATCACCCATTTTTTGAGCAGTAAAGACTTACATATAAAGTGCAAAGTTACTAGTCTTGCATACAAGTGGCAGAAAAGGCCTTATCCTATTATTCCATAAATATGCCTTTAAGTTATTCTACTAAAAAAATGTTCCACTTTAATCAGTCATGTATATGCACCAAAGAAGTATGTCCTATAACCTAGCAATAATGCTGGTAGAAAGTAAAGCAGATTGCTCCTTTCAGCCTGCTTTAAGCATCCATCTGTTTTTGCAAAATTGAAAGCAAGCTTTTGGGGGGAAGGGTTATAATACCTTTCTGCATAACTTTTGTCATGCATTAAGCTGTATCCTTTCTTTAAAGATCTTCATGCTTGATTATTGAATGGCCATCAAATGCAGGTGAACATTGTATAGGGTTATCAGAGATCCGGATAAGAGGGAGTAAATTGAACAAATACATTATTTTCTCTTGAGTACCAAATCCTATGGTGTAACTACTCATTAGAATCGGCTCAAAGAGCCAATTCTAATGAGTAGTAACACCATAGGGTTTTGTGCAGAAATAAAGATTTTAGTTTTTGAAATATTCCCTTTTCCCCTTTTGAGCTCACAACTCCTGTGTTAAAATAGCGCTTTATAAGTCTGGTATAATAATAATCTGGAGCTGTGGTTAATGTTACTTATGTATGTAGAATTCAACTTGACAGAAAAGAAGACATGGTTTTCTATGCCTGGGTTGACATTCGTTATTCAGACGTGCAAGTGGAACAAATATGTTGAATGTGAGGGGTATTTTGTTTTGTATACACACTCAATGTTCAAATCAGGGTTAGTGTTTGAATCTCCTCGGTCAACCCGAATTTCTCTTTACCCACATTTTTTTCATTTTACCAAATTTTACCATAGAATATTATTAGTGAGTTCTAATTTGTATATAGTTGTGATTTTACCAAAGCTGTATTAGCGTGTAGTATGTGACCGATTGAGAGCCTTTATGCTATTAGTGCTATTATTTAACCCATTTATGCGTGATACACTAAACCCATTAACTCATAAGCGACAAACAATTATCAATGCTTATCTCAATACAAGCTAGTGGATTAAAGTGTGTCAAAATGAGTCAGTATGAGGCTATCGTGCAATGAGTCAGTATGGCTTAAGGGTTTTAAGGTGTACCTCTATGCAAACAGTTTTGATCTCAGATCAGGCCCCACATTTGGGGCCTGATCTGAGATCAAAACTGTTTGCAGCTAAGTCAATATTCTATCAGAAACTGCTAAAATCTTTTGCAAATATTTGAGTTATACCTGCTGCAGACGACATTTTAAAATGGCCGTCAAATATTACCCAGCATACAATGGGTTAACACTAAGATATATTATACCTATATTCTCATAGATCTGCAATACTTGTCATCTGGTACTTGTCTTGCAGTAGTCGAAATATTTCAAAATTTTATTTCCATAATAGAATCGGTGTGTCATAAAGTTTTGATTCTGACGAAACACTTAGTAACGAAGCGTCTTATCTGGATCAGAACTGTTTGCTATGGTAATCCCATTTTCTCATTAGTTTGCAAAGGTTGAGTACAAACTTACTCCATTGCCTGTTTCTAAAGACAGGTGATCTCTTAAAGCAGGTTGAGAATAATGCAGAATTCACCTTTTTAGGTGCATTTTGCTTTACTTTTCAGCCTTCTTTAAAATATTTCTTACGTTGGATGTTTCATTGCTATATAAAATGGAACTCTTTTCTTCAATGGAGGAATACATTCAATTCGTTAAAAGGCTTATCTATGGAGAAAAGGGTTAACCCGCCAAGTTGAACCTGAATAACTTGAAACATACACATTTCTGTCTAACTTTCTTTCTTGTGGGTTATTAGGTTCCCTTGTGGATCATTTTAGTAACCAAAACATCAACCATTCTACTTAGAATTCTGGGTAGTTAATTAAATACTGGTCGAAATTAGCAAACAGTGTAGACTCAGATCAGAGGGCTCCTATAGGAGCCCTCTGATCTGGATCTACACTGTTTGCCAATGTAATTAGTACATTTTAAACAGGTACACAGTGTTGAAAGAGTTAAATATTAGTTAATGATACTGTAAAGGTTCTCAATTGGTCATGTTATCACTTATTTATAAAAGAGATATATGTAGAGCCCAGATCCTAGTTTTATGTTAGAGAAGTCTTTACCAGTTTTACAAGACAGTAAATGTCTCCGTTATTTGACTGTGTTTTTCGCTCCTTTATTGTGATATACTCATTATTAATATTTTTTCTGTTTGTTATGACAAATGTTTTACATGTTTTATGCATACTCATTACAACTAGTCTCATCGAAAAACAATATAGTGTATTGAAAAGGCCTTGATTAATAGAGGCAGGCCTAAAGGCCTTTGACAAATAAGGTCGTCTCTGCCTAAACGTTTGTTTTTACTCCCATGTTGTGTTAAGTGGCCATTGAATACAGATACATGGACTTCCAAGTTGAATGGGCAACATTTTGGATCTAGATCAAATCCCAGGTAACTTGACATCTGATCAGGATCTGAACTGTCTGTCACTTTGATTAAATTTCTGGAAATAGTGTGGAACCTTTTGATATCGCTCACTTGCTTTAGTCGAACTAACCTGTAGTTCAAAGTTGAAACATGACTTTACCCATGTTCTTTGAAATATTGGTACTTTTGACAGCTTAAAGCTAGGTGACAGTAAAACAGAAAGCTCCTAAAACGAGCTTTCTGTTTTACTGTCACCTTGCTTTAATCAGTCACCAGAGCAAGATATACATTTTCAACTAATGAAATACATTGTATGAATAATTATGACTTGAGTCAGTTTGAGTTATCAAAGTTCAGCTGTATATAGAAGAAAGGGTGCATTTTATAAATTCAACAGATGACAGTCTTCAGTAGAAAGATATTTTATTGAAGAGTTCATGCAAATCAAAAGTACAGCAAAAAGAACTTATTTTCTGAACGGCTTTCACCTTTCATTCAGCAGCTACCATGCATCACAATATTGAATGGTCATTTAACAGACTGTATTACTACCGTAGAGTTTCTCCTCCCTATGTGTGGCAGTAATCATAGAGCAGCCTGCTCCTAGACCAGGCTATATATAGCATCTCAGCTGTAACAGTTAAAGGTGTAATGTATTTATACAGTCAACACTTGTATTAAGCAGACTTGTACAATAAAGCTTGTATTAACTCATTGAGCCCTATAGTGACGCGTATATGCATCCTTTACCAAATGTGTACCTGTGAAGAGTACACTTGTCCTATGCAAACAGTGAAGTCCCTGATCAGAGGGCTCCTGCAGGAGCCCTTTGATCAGGGACTTCACTGTTTGTCATTTTGCAATTCATTACAATAATTACCCCTAAATAGTCTAAAATGGACCAGCCTTTATTGCAAACTTGAATTTTCAATTGGAAGTTTCAGGGGATAATGAGTTAAGCAGATTTATACAATAAAGCTTGTATTAAGCAGACACTCATGTAAGATGATTGACTGTCTTTAATGCAGGTAGGTCGAAGATAAATATGTTGAATACATTCAACCATATAGTGATGGGTAGTTTGTCATTAACAACCAGTGTACCTGTGACGAGTACATGTGTCATATGCAAACAGTGTAGACCCTGATCAGAGGGCTCCTGTAGGAGCCCTCTGATCAGGGTCTGCACTGTTTGTCATTCTGCAATATATTCTTAAAACCAACAATAATCTAAAAAATGGACCAGAGTTAATTAAATGGAGTTGTCCGTTAAAAGTTTAACACGAGGCGGGGTGAGAAAGTTAATGCAAGTGAAAGCTTAATGTAGTACAAAAAGTAAAACAGAAAATGCCTTTATCAGCTTTCTGCTTTACTTTCATACTGCATTAACCAGTCACATGACTTGAGGAACTTGTGCTTCCCTCAAAGAGATGCAAGATTTTCAAGACCTTCATGTGAGTGGCTGCTTAACATAAGTTTTGACTGTTTGTAGTTGTCCCAAAGAAATGCTTGTAGATAACAAATATTACCGGTCTAGCTGACCTGTGTCTAGTTGGGTGTATTGAAGTTAGGCATATTGATGGAAGCGAGACATAATGACTAGACTGCTTTCAGTGATCAACTAGAATGTACAGGGTTGTACCTAGACAGTTGTGCTTGTATTATTTATACGGCCCCCATGCTTTCCTTAATTTTGCTCAAAGAACCCTTGTTTTTAGAGTGTGTCTTTGACAACTGTGAATGATTTTAGCTATGTGAGAGGGTGTCACTACCATATTGCATCAGTTGCTTTTTAACCATTGTTAGATAGATATCTACTAATTATTAGAGTTTAATCCCGTCACTGTTAGATTGTTAATCATATTTTGAAGGCCTCCCAACCTCGGACCTATCATCAGTCCATTTAGAGTAGAGGGGTGTTTTTTTTTTAAGAAAAGAAGAAACTTTGTAAAACTATAAGTGCAGAGTTTTGCATGGTGTAAAATGCAATTCCTGCCTTTATATACAGCCAGTCTTGTATTCAGCAGCCACTCAATAGAAGATACATGTGTAGTCTGCAATACAGGTGGGTGTTTAATGCAGGGCTCCAGATAAGAAGGAGTTTTCAAAACAAATCCAACATTATCTAACTCATTTCAGCACCAAATCCTATGGTGTTACTACTCATTAGAATCGTCTCGAAGAGACGATTCTAATGAGTAGTGACACCATAGGGTTTAATGCAGAAATAAAGATTTTAGTTTTTGAAAAACTCTAGTTATCTGGATCCCTGTTAACGCAGTTTAAATTTAATACAGAAGGCTCCTACAGGAGCTTTCTGTATTATTTTTGTACTGCATTAAGCATGCACCTGTCTTTGCAGATATTTAGGATGCATCAATGTGCGGTCGCTCCATACAAGATTGACTGTACACTATGATACAGTAAACCCCCAATTATTACCTATTCAAACAACTTGTTTGTCTCATTCAAACAACTAGTTTGTCTCATTGCTTTAAAAGTAGCGTAATTACAGCAGGTTGAAATAAGCTTCCTGCGCTTCTATTCCTCCAGATTTAAGCATTTTTTTGCTTAGATTAGGATGAAAAGAAGCAAAAGGCTCCTGAAGGATCCTACAGTGACATGTATGCTCATTATTTACAAACGGTGTACCTGTGAATACACTGAATAGTACACTTGTCCAATGCAGAAACGGTAGACCCAGATCAGAAGGTATCTAAAGGAGCACTCTGGTTAGGGTCTACAATGTTTGTTGTTTTAGAATACGTTGTAAAAACACTCTAGATAGTTTTAAAATGGACTAGATTTGTCTGGAAACTGGAATAGTCCTTTTGAAGTTTCTGCCAGAACATATCTTAACCCATTACCCCATAAATACGCCTTTAATTTATTCCTCTACTGAAGAAAACAGTTCCAATTTTTACTGTTACCAATAAGAACCATAAGAAATATTTTCTATATTCTAGCAGATAATAGCTTAAAGCAGGCTGAAAGTAAAGCAGAATGCGCCTTAAAGCGCATTCTGCTTTACTTTCAACCTGCTTTAAGTGGTCACCTATCTTCAAAACTAGAAACAGGCTATTGGGTAATGGGTTAACTCATTCAACCCTAGCAATGAGTATGCTCATAATTAACAGTGTATTAATGAAGAGTACACTTGTCTTTACAAACAGTGTAGACTCAGATCAGAGGGATTCTTTAGGAGCCATCTGATCAGGGTCTCCACTGTTTGTTTTTCTTATTGAAAATGGACAAGACGTTATTGGAAACAGGAATTGTCCATCTGAAGTTTCATTGATAATGAACACCTATGCTGGTAATGACAGGGGGCTTGGTGTATACATGTAGAGAGATGTTTTTGCATAGTGTAATGCAGACTACTGACTATAATCGACACTGTATTTTGTATGATCACTCCATCTACTGGGCTGTTATGGAAATACATTTTTTAATACCATCCTATCCATTGTGTATTGTGCAGTACAATGCAAACTTACATGTTACTAGTTTGACAGATCTGATAAAAAGAGTGAGAAACAAGTCGTACCGAATTTGTTATTTATTTCATAAAAAACAACTTTCCTCATTTTTTTGCTGAATTGAAAATAATTCAAATACAGTCAAACCTGTGTTAAGCGACTATTTAATACGACACCCATTATAAGTCTCTTGCATAGGTGGCTTGCTAAATGCAGGGTAAAAATAATGCAGAAAGCTCCTGAAGGAGCTTTCTGCATTATTTTTATCCTGCATTTAGCAGACACCTTTCTTGGGTTACCTGTACGCCCGGAGGACTGACAGCCCTTCGAGTTGTACGCTTTAAGAAAAATCGTTTAATGCAGGTTTGACTGTAAATAATAATAATAAAGAAACAAGTGGTACAGTAGCACACTGCTAATATTACAGGTTTTAAGGGAAACAATTTTTTTGGTGTTTGAAACTGGTGAAAGCTTCTAAGCAGTTTTGAAATGTTTGAAATAAAACTTGAAGGTTTTATATAACCTCAATCTTTTCTTAACTATTTCCGTCATAGTATTTTTTCCTGTGTTTAATATAATTTTTTTAAAACAGGTGGTTGCTTGAAGAAGACTGAAAATAAAGCAGAAATGTCCTTAAAAGCTTTCTGCTTTAATCTCAGTCTTCTTTTAGCATCCACCTGTCAGGGTGTAGGACAATTTTAAAAGGTCAACTCATCAGGGAAGTGTATCAGTTTATTTGATGAACGGTGCTAAGCAAGCAACGTTCCATTAACCCTTTCCCCAATAGAAGCGACTTTTAGCGGATATGATTTATTCATCCGCTGAAGAAAATAGTTCCAATTTAATCAGTAATGAATATGTATTATAGGGAATATATTTATATATTACAGCACATGATAGCTTAAAGCAGGCTGAAAGTAAAGCAGAATGCGCCCTAAGGCGCAGTCTGCTTTACTTTCAACCTGCTTTAAGTAGTCACCTATATTAAGTACTAGAAATAGGCTATCAGGTAAAGGGTTAAAGAAACATGAAGGTAATTAAATACAGGTGACTGCTAAACACAAGATAAAAACACAGCAGGAGATTTCTGCTTTCGTTTTATTGTGCATTTAGCAACACTCTGTGTAAGAGACTGCTTATCAGCTCGTTCTTTAAGAGTATTACACCTATGAAGAGTACACTTGTCCTAAGCAAGCAGTGTAGACCCTGAGAAGACAGCTCTCAAAGGAGCCCTCTGATTAGAGTCTGTGCAGTTTGTCACTGAAAAATAGCATTAGGCAGCATCTCATCACAGTCTGCACTGTTTGCTATACCACATAAAATATTGTCCTGTATAGACAAACATTGCAGTGTCTTGAGATCCATATGAACAGGCATACTATGAAGGAAATGGTTAAATAAAAGACAACGTACCTTGGTTTGAGTGATAGTAAATTTCGTAATAGCTGGGTGTTACTGTACACAAGGACTTACTTTTTGTGTGGGTTCAATCTTGCTTTCAAAAAGTACATGGATGTGTGAGGGGTTTGCGTACCATACAGGGCTACAGATAAGGGGAGTATTTCAAAAACTAAAATCTTTATTTCTGCTTTAAACCCTATGGTGTCACTACTCGTTAGAATCGTCTCGAAGAGACGATTCTAATGAGTAGTAACACCATAGGATTTGATGCTAAAATAAGTGAGAAAATGTTAGATTTGTTCAGTTTACTCCCTCTTATCTGGAGCCCTGCCCATATATGTATTTTTATCTTGATTTTCTCCAGAATTTTGTTCAGAAGGTATATCAACCAGTAACCTATACCTGAGTGGCTGTTCTATTCAACTCCCAGTAAACTATTATTAAGTTCTATTATGAAGGAAATGGTTAAATAAAAGACAACGTACCTTGGTTTGAGTGATAGTAAATTTCGTAATAGCTGGGTTTACTGTACACAAGGACTTACTTTTTGTGTGGGTTCAATCTTGCTTTCAAAAAGTACATGGATGTGTGAGGGGCTTGCGTACCATACAGGGCTCCAGATAAGGGGAGTATTTCAAAAACTAAAATCTTTATTTCTGCTTTAAACCCTATGGTGTCACTACTCGTTAGAATCGTCTCGAAGAGACGATTCTAATGAGTAGTAACACCATAGGATTTGATGCTAAAATAAGTGAGAAAATGTTAAGATTTGTTCAGTTTACTCCCTCTTATCTGGAGCCCTGCCCATATATGTATTTTTTTCTTGATTTTCTCCAGAATTTTGTTCAGAAGGTATATCAACCAGTAACCTATACCTGAGTGGCTGTTCTATTCAACTCCCAGTAATTTATTCTTGTGGCTGTTCTATTCAACCCCTAATAAATGAGACAGTTCTTGGTCAAACTTGAGTAAAGCATCTATCCCATATTAACATACAAACCATGGCTTCTTAGTATGCGGAACTATAGAACATTTAAATCCCTATAGGCTGGAGCTCTATGCCAAGTTCTTGTTCTGTATCCAGCAGCTACCCAAATTTCAACCTCTTGAACCTAAGAAACATGTACAGTAAAACCTCACTATTACGACCACTATAATGGAGGCTAACTGATTGTGTAAAAAGTTGGTGACAGCTTAAAGCAAGGTGGCAGTAAAACAAAAAGCTCCTCTGATTTACTGTCACTTTGCTTTAACCCTTTGAACCCTTGTCCCGCCTATAGGCGTCATTTCAAACAGTGTACATGTGAATAATACACTTGTCCTGTGCAAACAGTGAAGGCCCAGATCAGAGGGCTCCGAAAGGAGCCCTCTGATCAGGGTCTTCACTGTTTGTCAGTAATGCCAAAATTGACAAAAACAACTCTGAAAAGCCAGAAATGGACTAGACAAAAATCGAAACTGGAATTGTCCATTTAAAGTTTCAGGGAGGAAAGAGTTAAGCAGTAACCTTTCCTCGACCCCTTATAATCACCATTATTTAGTGGTCGCAATAGAGAGGTTTTACTTCATACAAGTCCTTTACATCAGTAACTCCTGTTCAGAGAACACCTTTCCTATGCAAACAGTGAATCATACAGGAGCCTTCTGAGTAGGGTATGTACTGTTTCTTAGTAAAAAAAAAAAATGACTAAACTGAATTGGAAACTGGAATTGACCATTTGTTTCAGTTGCTGCTAAGTGCAGGTTGGCAGGAGCATTTTGCTTTAAATCATCTGTCTTAACTGGTTACTCCATAGCCTGTTTCTAGTCCACTAATGTGGATTCTGCTTTACTTCCAGCCTGCCTTAAAGCTACCATCTGCTAGGATATAGAAATGGTGCATATTTATGACTATAAAATAAAACTATATTTTTCAGTGGAGGAATAAGTTTCAAGCGAAAGTATGGAGTAATTGGCTTAAAACACTGAAAACACCAATTTAAACATATTTAGTGTTCTCAGAATACCACATTAAATTTGAACCAACAAAGTTTAACTTTTTCATTGGAAAAAATCAACCATCTGCCGTAGACAAAACTGTCGTTTGCTTAAATATAATGATATATGCACAATCATTTTAGTTAGATTTAAGGTATAAATCTACTGAATAAATATAGAAATACCTTTGTAACTGTCCAACAGTTTGGATCCTGATCAGACGCCGCGTTACGCGGCGTCTGATCAGGATCCAATCTGTTTGCAAAGTCGACTGTTGTCCCATAGGGCGGTGAAAGTGTTGGTCCGCCAATTACGAATTTAGATATTCATCAAGCCATTAAAGATCTGAACAAGTTAAATTTCAACACAATATTGACAATTGAAATCAGGTTAAGCTCGCAGACCATTATCCTGCCATGCGCGAAAACATCGTCTGCCAACAATTTGGATCTAGATCGGATACCGAAAAATCCGGCGCTGTATGGTCAAAATCCAAACTTTTAAGTTAAACTCTTGTAATTTGTACTGAGTTCTCGGTGAAAAAATAAATATACGAAATTGCATGTGAAATTTGTTTGCAGACGATATTGTTTTAAGCAGACGATATGTGTACAAATGGCATGATAACAATTAATGCCAACATATATAACAGTAGTATTGGAAAATCTACAACTAACAATTGATAAATGGGAAAGTAATTGAGGTAGGAAAGGCAATGAATGGTTCAAAACTTAATCCCTACAAACGCTGAATTTTTAAATGTATTGTAAAACTACGTTTTGTGAAAAGTGGCCAGTTTACATCCATATTGAATATCTGGGTATTTGTCACCAATTATTTTAACCCTTTCCCCAATAGAAGCGACTTTTAGCGTATTTAATTTATTCCTCCGCTGAAGAAAATAGTTCCAGTTTATACCCTCATAAACAATTACCATTACAAATATTTTACATAGCCTAGCAGTTTTTAGCTTAAAGCAGGCTGAAAGTAAAGCAGAATGTGCCTTAAGGCACATTCTGCTTTACTTTCAACCTGCTTTAAATGGTCACCTGTCATCAAATTTAGAAACAGGCTATGAGGTAAAGGGTTAAAGAATGACAAACTGTAAAGACCCTCATCAGAGGGCTCCTAGAGGAACCCTCAGATATGGGTCTACACCGTCTGATTACAAATGTTTTAAATAGGTCAATACTCGTTTCCAGAACATTGAGGGTTAATAATTCCGCTTGCCACATTGCCGTCTGCTTTATAATCATTTGCAACCTCTTAACTCTTTCACTGCTAATGTCGCCAAAAAGGCGTCTTTGCTAACAGTTCGGATCCTGCTTTACGCGGCGTCTGATCAGAAACAAAACTTTTTGACACTTGTTTCGACATTCTTCAGTCAAAAACAGCTCTAAAGCTCACTTTAAAGATATTACAGTCGACACTACCGATGCATGCGATATTTTGGCGGTAAGAGTGTTAAAGCAGGCTGCAGTGAAAGGGTTATAACTGAAGAAACCTCCAAACAAGTATCAAAATGACTGGATCTTAATCAGATGCCAAGACAATTGAGACCTGATCTGGATTAAGATAGACAAATTACCGTAATGGTAAAAAAAACTTTGGACACGGAGAACACATTTGCTCGAAGTGTCGTCTGCAGTTTGGATCCGTCCAGGCGACGCGTCAACTGTTTTGACACTTCGGTCAGAATGCTCTATAAATCTTATAACTCTTTTGATATTTAGTAACTTTTGTGGGTTATTGTGTTCCCTTGTGGGTCAATTTAGACCAGTCTACTTGGAATTCTGAATAGTTTAATCAATACTGGTTTGAATTTGAAATCAGTGCAGACCCTGATCAGAGGCCTCCTATAGGGGGCCTCTGATCTAGGTCTACACTGTTTTCAAATGTAATGAGTATATTTTGTAAACAAGTATTGAAATAGTCAAATCAGACGACAATTGAAAGGCATACGACCTTACAGCAGCGAAAGGGTCAAGAGTAGCTGTCTCAATATAAGTACATGACCCAAACACATTTAAATCGTATTGTTCGGCTTGTAAATAAGGCAGTTATTGTTGAGGTGGTTTTCAATTCAAATATATTCGGATTATCCCACCATTTTATTTCCAAAGTACATGTTATATCATGCAACAATAACCAGGTATTAACTCTTTGAACCCTAGTCCCGCATATAGGCGTCCTTTTCAAACAGTGTACATGTGAATAGTACACTTGTCCTTTGCAAACAGTGAAGACCCAGATCAGAGGGCTCCGAAAGGAGCCCTCTGATCAGGGTCTTCACTGTTTGTCATAATGCCAAACATTGACAAAAACAACTCTTAAAAGTCAGAAATGGACTAGACTAAAATGGAAACTGGAATTGTCCATTTAAAGTTTCAGTGAGGAAAGAGTTAAAGACTGTCTGTGTAGTGACGTTAATCGCACTGACCCCTTATATAACTGCCAAATATACAGTGCTCCCTCCTCCACATCGACCTTCCAAACAAGGACTCCCTCCTTACAACGACCCCTATAGCTGCTGTTCCCTAAACAAGACATTTCTGTCCAACCATTTCATGTCTTTTATAAATTTGTCGTCTACTGCTTTTCTCAAAGTTACATAAAAAGGGACATATGATAAAAAAAAAAAATATAACGACGAGTGACAAACAGCTTGAATCCTGATCAGACGCCGCACTACGCGGCGTCTGATCTGGATTCAAGCTGTTTGCAAATGTAAGTCAAGTCTTAATGTCCCCTCCCTATAACGATTCCCTCCGAACAACATATACACAGTCTATGTCTCTCACTGGATGTCGTTGTAGAGAGGGATCGCTGTACATGTTTTGTATGCATGTTCAACTTGACAAGCCCTTTCTAGACATATATTTTAGCAATTGACCTTGATCTTTGACCTTGTTTTACGTTATTTTTCACTGATTTTCAAGTTGGTCATAATTTCTTTATTTTTTCATCTACAACCTTAATTTTATAGCCATGCATATTCATCTTGACAAATCCAATCCAGCCATTGTATTTTTCGCTGATCTTTTGAAACAGACGAGCGTTGGTACCCGCATGCGATGCTCTTGTTAGTTTCAGAGGTCAACGTGGTACGATAAACACATTCAACCCTAGCGACGAGTATAGTCGTCATTTACAAACAGTATACCTGTGAGGAGTACACTTATCATATGCAAACAATGTAGACCATGATCAGAGGGCTCCATATGGAGCCCTCTGATCAGGGTCTACTTTGTTAGTTATTATGAAATATTTTGTTAAAATCATCCCTAAATAGTCAAAAATGGACTACATGTAGACGTATTTTGAAATTGGAATTGCCCATTAAAAGTTTCAGGGGTCAACGCGGTACGATTAACGATCACAAGGTGCGGTAACAAATACAGCCGTATATTTTGCTAACAGTTGCAAATAGTTTCAGGTTAGATACAAAATATACGACAGGCAATCTGATAGAAAAGAAAAATGTGAAAGCCATTATAACCCATTAACCCTTTTATCGCCATATGTGATCACCTGCTGCAACCCTATTCACTGCCAACATATCATCTTCTTGAACTCATTATCCCCTGAAACTGCCAATAAACTATTCCAATTAACAATAAAGGATGGTCCATTGAAGACTATTTAGGGTTGTTTTTAATAATAAATATATTGCAAAATGACAAACAGTGAAGTCCCGGATTAGAGGGCTCCTGCAGGAGCCCTCTAATCAGGGACTTTATTGTTTGCATTAGACTCTTAAAATGTACATTTTTGGTAAAGGACGCATATATGCGTCACTAGGGCTGAATTAGTTGACCTATTCTTGACCTAAGCGACGAGTATACTCGTCATTAATAAACAATGTACGCAGGAAGAGTACGCTTATGTCCTGTACAACAGCCTAGACCCTAATCAGAGTGCATTAAAAGCAGTGTACATATGAACAGTACATTTGTGTCCTATGTAGACTCAGATCAGAGGGCTCCTGCAGGAGCCCTCTGATCAGGGTCTGCATTTTTTGTCATTTTGCAACTTATTGTTAAAATCAACCGTAACTGGTAAAAATGGACGAGAATTAATATGACATTGGACATGTCCATTAAATTGGTGTGAAGTTGCATTAACTATTATTTTAAAGTAAGATTCAAAGCTTTTTTATAGACTAAATAACGTAACCAGTGTAAAATTGGATCCTGATCTGACGCCGAATAATGACGACTAATCAGGATCCGAACTGTTTGCAAAACCGACACTTTAATCGCATATCGTGGTGAAAGAAAAGGATTAATGTAACATATCTTATATACAGCTTTCCCATCAACGACACCCAATGGGAGACTAATATTGTGTGTGTCGTTCGGAGGGAATCGTTATAGGGAGGGGGGATTAATACAAGGCTTACATTTGCAAACAGCTTGAATCCAGATCAGACGCCGCGTGACGCGGCGTCTGATCTGGAGTCAAGCTGTTTGTCACTCGTCATTATATTTATTCTATCAAAATGTCCATTTATAGGTAACTTTGAAAAAAACAGCAGACGATACATTTATGCAGACGGTATAGCAGCCATGGAAATGTTGGACATAAATGTCTTGTTTGGGGAACAGCGGCAGGGGTCGTTGTAAGGAGGGAATCGTTGTTGGAAGTGCCGTTGTGGAGAGGGAACATTGAACCTCTCTTACGACCACTAAAACGAAGTCTAATTGGTTGTGTACTAGAGACAGGTGACAAGTTAAAGCAAGGTGACTTCAAACTTTATGACTCTTTAGATTTTTATACAAAAATAGCATCGAAGTTAAATTTTAGAAACTGATTGCAGACGATAACAGTGAGACAGACGATATTGTATCACACGAAGAATTAACCGAACCCATTAACTGCTATGACGTCATCAATTTCAAACAAATGTCGTCTGCTTTTATTTTTCAAATTTAGAATATAGGCATTTTGTCTTAGGAAATATTAAAATGAGTTTCAAACAGTTTAGATCCTGATCAGACGCCGCGTCACGCGGCGTCTGATCAGGATCCAAACTGTTTGCAAATGATTATCGTACTCGAGATAAGGCAGGGAAGATGCTATGACGTAATCAATTTCAAACTATTATCGTCTGCTTTTAGTTCTCAAATTTAGAATATAGGTATTTTGTCTTAGGAAATATTGAAATGAGTTTCAATCTGAACATTCAGCGTTACGCGGCGTCTGATCAGGATCGAAACTGTTTGCAAATGATTATCGTACTCGGGGAAAAGGCAGTGAATAGGTTACGACTAAGTGCAGAGTAGGGGGTGGGGTGTAAATGAGAGGCTGGTGCTAGTTCATTATTGTTTTACCTCTCTGATAGACTCATCAATGGCTTTCCCAGGCACCAGCCAGGTAAAAACTTCTGGAACAGGTTTAATGCGCTGAACATTAACACCTGTGGAATGCGTCGACATATTACCTGAGCAAATTAGTGATTATTGCTAGACAGTGAAATATAGGTGAGTCCCGGTACGTTTCTTTTCCCCAAGCAAATGTATTACGTCTAGTACAGTAAAACCTCTCTAACACGACCTGTTGATCTTGTACAGTATTATTACGTTTCTTTTCCACAAGCAATCGTATTACATCTTGTACAGTACAACCTATATAATACGACCACTCGAATGTAGGCCTATTGGTAACATTTCACCCATTATCCCATAGCATATTGCTAGTTTTGAAAACAGGTGACTACTTAAAACAGGCTAAAAGTAAAACTTTAAGCCTGCTTTAAGCTACCGCCTATTTTGAATATAGAAAATATTTACATTTGTGTTATGCTGCATATTCATGACTACATAAAATTGAAATATTTTTCTTCAACGGAGGAATAAATGTAAGGTGTAAAAATGCGTATTTATCGGGTTATGGGTTAATACAGGTATCAAATTAAAGCAAGATATGACAGTAAAGCACACAGTTCCTTTAGGTACTTTCTGCTTTTACCGTCATCGTGCTTTTTACCCGTTACCCCATAGCGTGTTTCTAATTTTGAAAACAGGTGATCACTTGAAGCATTCTGCTTTACTCCCAGCCTGCTTTAAGTTATCATCTGCTAAGATACAGAACATATTTCAAATGGTACATATTTTGACTGTATAAATTTGAACTATTTTCTTCAGTAAACGAATAAATTAATGCTTTGTTGGGTAAAGCCACCTGCCTAAAACTTGGAAAGTATTATCTCATGTATAGTTGTTTCACAAAACTGCAGCTATAACTGATATTAATTACAGGCAGTAAGAAAACGGGTCAGGCACCGACTAACAAGCCGGGTACATGCATGTTCCAGGGGTCCGTAGCGACGACTTTAACAAACAGCGCAAAAGAGTCTAAAGGGTCTACACTGTTAGTTAATTTGCATTGTGTATTATGTAAATAGCGCACTCAACATACTAAACAAGAGGCCTATGCGAGCCTAAATATCGCTCACCTGGTAAACCAACACAAAGGTCACATGACCCCTAGGGTGGGATCACTTTTCACCCCAGAGACATAATTTCAAAAATATTGCTGATGAACTTGAAAATTAAGTGTGCTGTCAAATATTTTGTACATCGATGGTTTCAGACAGGAAGACTTTTCATTGAAAAAAATCTATTTTTAGCTAATATGACCCAGATATGCACCAGACCCGACCATTTCAGCAATATTGGTAAAGAACATCTAAAAGTGTTACTATGCTAAATATCAAAGCTCTTGCCATAGTAGTTTCAGAGAAGACTATGTCACTACATAACTATATGTAAAACTGCGACCCCTAGGGCCTTGGCAGTTTTAACCCGGGGGGATGGGGGGGGGGGGCATACTTTGAACACTCTTGATAGAGGACCTAAAGATGATGCTTTGTGCCAAAAATGTAAGCTCAGGGTATTGTGGTTTCAGACAAGAAGATTTTTTAAGATTTAATTGAAAAATAAATCTATTTTTAGCTCCTGTGACCTAGATATGCAACTGACCGGAACCATATTTACAATATTGGTTTAGGGCGTCTAGAAGAGTCACCGTGCCAAATATCAAAGCTCTGGCCAAATTAGTTTCAGAGAAAAAGGTGTTTGAAGATTTCACTATATAACTCTATGTAAATACGACCCCCGGAGCGGGGTCATTTTTGACCCCAAGGACATAATTTGAACAATCTTAATAGAGGACCTAGAGAGACGATACTTTGTGCCAAATTTCTAAGCTCAGGGTACTGTGGTTTCAGAAAAGAAGATTTTTTAAGTTTTCATTGAAAAAATCTATTTTTAGCTCCTGTGACCTAGATATGCAACGGACCGGAAATGTTTGAACAACTTTGAAAGAGGACCATATACGTATTAGTTATAGTTCATTTTTTGAAAATTATGCAATATAACCTGGAGCGACCGTAGGGAGCGACCAGGTTATGTTGTATAATTTTCAAACAAATGAACTATAACTGATTTACCGTTTGCCTCAAATATGGCACGTAGGCTACTGTATGGTAGTTACCGTTCAACCTACTTTACCTATACTAAGTTATCGCTCAACCCAAATTACCGCTCGACCTAGTTTGTCAGCCAATGAAAGGGCGGTGGGCGGTGCTTTGTATTTTCGGAAGCCGGCGAGTTCACTTTTACATATGACGTCACACGAAAAACTAGAAAGTCGACCGGGAACCCTGTACGCGTGTAGAGCTCGCTGTAGGCATTTCCATTTAGAAACAAAACCGAGCATAAGCTAGCGTGTTACCCAAATGGAATTTAAAAATAGATTCAATTGAGGACGATTTTTATTTGTGTTCCGACAGTAAAGTTTTGAAAACTGGCGTGAACGAGCTGCTGTGGACTGGCGTGACATGAAAATGCTTAATCAATTGATTTGCTAAAAATTACCAAGCATTGAGCAGCACCTGATCAACCAAGATTCGAGTCCTTTCTATTCATGCACTAATGGAGCCAAGCCATAATTGTTTTAAATTCAGTTTAGAAAAAAAACACCACAAATTATAGGGTTAAAACATCCTAAGTCAAGAGCATTCTTGGTTTTTAAATGACATTCATCTGGACTGTGTTGTTTAGTGCATTATAGATCTACTATTAATGACAAAAATGCACATGTCACCGAAGGGGTTGAAGACGGGTGGCTGTTTAACGCAATAATTAAACGCTTATAGGAGCCTCTGTATTGCTTGCCTTATGCATTGATAAAAAGCAACCGTATTTTATTTCAATATTAAAAATAAACACATTTCTTTCGAGACGTTTTACAGTCAAATATTTGTAAAACGATTACACAAAAGAAGACAATGCCCACATGTCGGCTGCTTAAACCTTTCAACCCAATACTTATACAATGAACAATTCGAGTCTATGCCATTTTGTAAGATCTACGATGTGGTTCTACAATGTTTGCTGTGGACAAGTGTAACGGGTACATTTTAAATGACGAGTGTACTAGTCACCTAGGGTTCAATGAGTTAATGCAGGACATGGTTAATGCGTTTCATATTAATTTCATTATGCACTAACTATAGTCTCCTGTCTACAGAAATATTTGATTTATTCGGGCCACTTCATTGAAAGGCCGCAGTACATAGGTTATACTGTAATTCGCAGCTGAGCGGTTGCTGTATGACGTAATGATGCGTTACGCTCCTCCTTAGCACGCGCTGTCCTTGACCGGTTCATGACTTGTTTATTTCTCTGCCATACCCAAGTACAAAATTGAACGAATATGCGATATATTTTTTCATTTCTCGCTGAAATGGAGCCCTTTCATTGGCTGGCAATCTAGGGCAAACGGTAAACCCGCTTACAACTCCGTTACAATGGGACGCGCTTCAGAACGAGTTTTGGTACAGATTCAGACATACAAGTGTTACGGATTCTGTCCATTGCGGTTGTAGATGTAGAGCGGTGGTATGTAAAATCAGGGCATTCAAGCCTAATATCAAACAAATATGTTAAAAACATTGTGTATTTCTGTTGTTTCGATTAATTCCAAGCCTTATGTATGTCTATCCTGGTTGACTATATGCCAGCAATCCGATAAAGTGATGAAGTAAATTGAAAATCGAGTTTTCTGAAATGATTTCTTTGAATTTTTGAAACAAGGCCTATAAATTTGCATGTCAGGTTATTTTCTCAATTGCCTAAGTAAGGTGTATATTTGATCAATACTTCCAGCGAGTGTCGATTCCAATTGTTTTATAAAACTCCTGCATTTATCGATATTTTGATCGCACCTTTCGGTACAGATTCGGACAGATAGCGTTACGGATTCTGACAGAGGTTATGATGAAAGATACAGATTCTTACCGACATTTCTCATCCATTTTAGATAATGGAACTGAGTTGTACCTACTGTAAAGAAACGTTTGATGCTTATGACCATGTTATCTGTCACTGCATAAAGCCACAGAGGGTGTCATTAGTTTTATAAGTGTTGCTGTCGAAAACAACTGAGTAAAATAAAAACGACGAGTATAAAAAATTATGATGTATGATTTCTATTGATTACTTGTAATTCCCTTTGAATGGGCTATATAAAATAGTGTACACCCATCTAAGACACCGCCTCTCCAAAGCGGCATCTGAGATACAGAATTATTTTCATGGCAAACAGTTTAGAGCCAGATCAGCCGCCGGGTAATCAGGCTCCAAACTGTTTGACACTAAGATAAAAAAACAACAACACCGTGAGATAGTTTTTAAATGTCTTTTTCTACATTTACTTCCATGCGCTTGCGTTTAGGTAGGTTTAAACAGGAAAGAATAACGTATTCTCCACTGCAAGACTGCTTTATATTCAATGGCACATACCTGCGACTTTGGCAGTGACAGAGATAATAAGCAACACGTCAAGATTAGCAAGAGCAACACTGACGTTAAATTGCTCACCTGAGCCATAGTGATACATTGACAATGTGACATTTTTTAGACAAATGTTGTTTAGATTTTTTAATTCTAACTGATGGCTTAAACTATTATAATCAAACGAGTGAATACCCCCGCACTAAATGGTATCGCTCAATTTGAATGATGTTTGTATGTAACAATTGTGACCCCAGGGAATGGGCCAATTTCGACCCCAGTGGCATAATATGTACAATATGTTTGCAATTATATTAGAATAACTGCAGTATTGGCGAATATGATATTCTTTTTCCATTTAAAATGTTGAAAACAGCATTTAGATCGGTTTATGGGTACAACAGAGGTGATGCACATACAATCTAAATAATCCAAGTTCGACTGAATATTTATTAACAGATACATGTGTAATAAGTGAGAAAAGAAAACAGTTAAGGGTGTTTTATATCTTATAAATTTCTTCCCGTTGCTCGTTTGAAGAAGCTTGCAAACACAAATAAAATGGTTTAAAAAGGAACAAATGAACTGACAATATGAACTGTATATGCATGAAAATCGTTAAAAAACCTGTATGCTTACAAACAAATTAGATGTAATGTGCGCATCATCTGGTATCCAAACGTTTTAGAATACAGGTACAAGTTCGTGGATTGTTTTTAAACATTTAGATCGCGTTCGTCACCACTGTTCCATCAGGGTTAAATTATATAATTTCAACGCCCGTCAGAATCTGTAACAATGTAAGAAAGAATATGTAACATTCACAAAACAATCGTTTCGGAGCCGTAACATTGCCAAGAACGATTAGCAATGATGAAAATCAATAAAAACAACCATTTTCCAAAATAAAGGTTAACAGATAACAGTCGCGGTATGTTAAGATCAACACATAAATACACGAAAATTGAGAGAAAAGCCAGAAGGCGTTCGGCATTTCTTCCGAAAGTGAAAGTTGTCTTAATAAAAGTGCATTGAACATGTGGACTTTATAAACAATTGCTCCGTAATCGGCAATTAAACAAACTTCAAAAGCGACAGTGGTCATTGAACGTAGAGAAATATATATCAAAACGCAATACCTATTTTGGGTGTGCATTCGCCTGGTGGATTTGCGGAAATGGGAACGGTTGTGTACCTAAATCTGTTTACACATGTTGCACGGTGCAGAAGCCGTAACACAAAACGGAAATAATCTGTACCAAAACTCGTTCTGAAGCGCGACCCGTTGTAACGGAGTTGTAAGCGGGTGATATAAGGATCATTCAGGCCAAGTTTGGTAAAAAATCGGAGGAGATGTCGTTTAAAGAAATTGTTGACGACGAACGGACGGACGGACGAACGACGACGGACGACGGACAGAGGACGATCAAAATAGCTCACCTTGGCACTACGTGTCAGGTGAGCTAAAATGGACTGAACGTATAATTGGGGTTAATGTGTTTACCCCTTATCAGTCGATCTCGACTTGATTAGTATTTGCTGAGAGATTGAATTTAGATAAGACAGAAACACTCATCTTAGGGTTTCTTCAATCTAAAACTCGTATAACATTCAACCATTTCCTCACCTCTTCCTTCGAACGGTCTATAGGTGAAGTCACCTCTTCCTTCGAACGGTCTATAGGTGAAGTTTGATCATTGGGTTTGAATAACCAATAAAGGGGCATAACGCATTTTTACGTCTTTGATTTATTCCTACACTTAAGAAAATAGTTTATACATGTACATTCTAGCAGATGATAGCTTAAAGCAGGTTGAAAGTAAAGCAGAATGCATCTTAAGGCACATTCTGCTTTACTTTCAACATGCTTTAAGTGGTAAGCTATCTTCCATACTAGGAACAAGCTATTTGGTAATGGGTTAAAACCCCTCTATACTGGAAACCCTCTAAACCGGAACTTTTTGTTGTCCCCACACATGTCCGGTTTAGAGGGATTTCAGTGTGTATATATTATGTTCTTTTTGTTTTTGGTCTACGTGCGCTTGTAATGTATAATGTAGCCATCCCTGACCTTAGATGTTTTGCACACGGCATCATCTACCGAGCATTTGGCACAATCACATTGCCATAATTTCTCAGCTGTCGACGATATTTTACATTTATATCGATGGTTCCAGGTGATCGATTTAGGACTGTTTACGGCTCTTGTCTAAATTGTTTTTGGCTCTAACACATACTCTATCAAAAGTTTTATCTTCTCGTTGTAGGTGTTCGTTGCATTAAAATACACTCTGAATGGTGCATGGGCATCCAAATGAGACAAGTGGCTGTGAACTGCTTCCCTGTATAGGAGCCGATTGCCATTTTGAAACTACAACACTCCCTCTCTACAACGACATCCAAATGAGAGACAGAAACTGTGTGTGTTGTTCGGAGGGAGTCGTTATAAGGAGGGAAATTGGCTTATATAAAAACTCTAAGAGTGCTGAGCACATCTTGGCTTTCATTTGCAAACAGTTTGAATCCAGATCAGACGCCGCGTAACGCGGCGTCTGGTTTGGATTCAAGCTGTTTGTCACTCGGCATTAATTTTTTTGTGTCAAAATGTCCATTTTGTAACTTTGAGAAAAGCAGCAGACGACAATTTTAAGCAGACAACATTGCAGCCGTTAATAGGTTGGACATAACTGTTCTGTTTAGGGAACTGCAACAATGGTCGTTGTAAGGAGCGAATCGTTGTTTGGACGACCGTTGTAGGGAGGGAACACCGTAACAGGAGAAGGACTTTTAACAGTCAGAGACTTTGATGTTTGTATTCAGGACAGTGAGAAAGAACTATTTTTGTTTGCCTGTTCAATGTTAAAACAATGTAGAATAGATAATTATACAATTGACATTATTGGTCACAAAAGTAATAATTTCTTCAAAATGGGGGGAATGTATCACAACAACGTGGCTTGCAACTGACCTGCGATGTTGTGAATGCCTTATTCCCATATTTTAAGTCTAGATAAACTATGTTTACACGGCTTATTACAGGGCTTCAGATAAGAGTAAGTAAACTGAGCAAATTTAACGTTTTCTCGCCTTTTCAGCACCAGATTATATGGTGTTTATACTCATTAGAATCGTCTCTTCGAGACGATTCTAATGAGTAGTGACACCATAGGTTGTAATGCAGAAATAAAGGTTTTAGTTTTTGAAATACTCCCCTTATCTGGAGCCCTGTTATTATTAATATTGTGCGAAAGACAAAACACATCAGATTTTGGTGAAACTTTGTATCCAGGAATGTCGGAATTTCGAATCATTAATATATATATGTACGAAAACCTTCGTAAATAGAAAGAAAACAGTTTCAGAAAGTCAATTTGTCAATATTTTAATACATGAAATTGATAGATGGAGGTATCATAAATTTAATGTATTTTAAAGTTTTGACTTAGACCGTTTTTTGTCGTACGAAGTTTAATGAAACGGGCTCCAGATAAGGTGCCGCAACAATTTAGTTCCTGTTGGTGTAGTCCAAACATTTAGACGTATCTACATGCCCCTATTTAACAGTCAACTTTCATTAATCTGATATTTTCATTTTACGTTTATCATGCATGACGTACCAGAAAATGTAAAAATGTGAAAAAGCTACGTCAGGTCTTATTTATAGGACTACTGTTGGTGTAGATCTACAGAAGACTAAAGTTCAAGTTCAGTCAAACGTTAACTGTAAATCCATACAATAGACAAACGCAATAAAACATATTACAATCGACAAGTGTACTTTTCACTTGTACACTGTGTGTAAAAGACGAGTATTTCAAACCGAATAACATCATTTTACAGGCTCGAATGCCGTCTATAGGGGAATTTTAAAACAACACAACAGAAATACAGCGCTTTCTCTCTACAACGACATCTAATGGAACACAGAAATAATGTGCGTTATTCGGAGGGAGTCGTTGTAAGAAGATATTGATTTACATTTGCAAACAGCTTGAATCCAGATCAAACGCCGCGTAACGCGGCGTCTGTTACTACGGGCCTGGGTCAAAATACACAAAATATTAATGTGAGTTATAAAAAACGGACGACATTTAAAGGAGACGGTATTTCGGTAGCGACTTTTCAAAATATCTCTGAATTGAAATTCTGTTTTATTTTCAGAGTCGTCTTAGGTTGCAATTAAAATCAATTAATCAAAGAAAATCTAATACAATCAATCTTGTATTAATACATTCACTGCCGTGACGTCATTTGCTTTAAACAGCCGTCTTCTTTTTTTCAAATTTAAAATTTATGAAAATTGGTTAAAGGGTATGATATTCTTGAAGTGACTGTTCAAAATGTCTCTGATTTGAAATTCTGTTTTATTTCCAGTGTTGTCTAAGGTTGTAATTAAACACAATTAATCAAACAAGATCTTATACAACGAATTTTGTATTCACTGTCATGACGTCATCTGCTTTGAACAATTGCAGTCTGACGCTTCATTACTCAAATCTAAAATTAATAAAACTGACTAAAGTACAATGCTCCCACTACAACGGCCCTCCCAACAACGACTCCATCCTTACAACGACCATTGCCACTATTCCCCAAAAAAGACAAGTATTTATAAAGCTTGATCATGACTGCAATATCCTCTGCTGAAAATTGTCGTCTGCTGATTTCTCAAATTTACAAATTGGACATTTTGATAAAATCATAATATAGCGAGTGACAAGCAGCTCGAATCCAGATCAGACGCCGCGTTTACGCGACGTCTGATCTGCATTCAAGCTGTTTGCAAATGTAAATCTATTTCACTCCATATAACGACTCCCTCCGAACAACGCACACATTTTTTGTGTCGTTGTGACATTGGGTGTCGTTGTAGAGAGGGAGCGCTGTACATAATAGATCTATCGTACTGAATGTTAATCAGTTTCGATCCTGACCAGACATCGCGTTATCCAAACTGTTTGCAAATTACCATGGTAACTATTGTAGGCGTCTGATCAGGATCGAAACTGTTTGAAACAAGATACAGTAAAACCTCGCTATTACGACCACTAAAACGAAGGCTAATTGAGTGTATAATAGACAGGTGACAGCTTAACCCTTTGAACCCTAGTCCCGCATATAGGCGTCCTTTTCAAACAGTGTACATGTGAATAGTACACTTGTCCTGTGCAAACAGTGAAGGCCCAGATCAGAGGGCTCCGAAAGGAGCCCTCTGATCAGGGTCTTCACTGTTTGTCATAATGCCAAACATTGACAAAAACAACCCTTAAAAGTCAGAAATGGACTAAACTAAAGTGGAAACTGGAATTGTCCATTTAAAGTTTTAGGGAGGAAAGAGTTAAAGCAAGGTTACAGTGAAACAGAAAGCTCCTATAGGAGCTTTCTGTTTCACTGTCACCTTGCTTTAAGCGGTCACCTATCGTAAACACCCTAATAATTAACATAATTTAGGGGTCGTAATAGAGATGTTTTACTGTACTTATTATTGTACAGTGGAGAATCTGTTATTCGTTCCCAATAAACGCGTTTACGCTAAAACTATTATTTGCAGTGCAAACAGTTTGGAGCCAGATCAGACGCCGGGTAACCCGGCGTCTGATCAGGCTCCAAACTGTTTGCCACCAAGATAAACATGAAATATCCGAATTGTCCAGAAGTTGTTCTTTTCTACGTTTTAGCGCTTTGCGTTTGCGTACGTTTGCGTTTAAACGGGAAAGAATAACAGATTCTCCACTGTATTCGGTGTAAGGCAGTGAACGTGAAAAGGGACTATAGATCTACTCAACAGAAGGTACATTGCACTTTAATTTTCCTTGCGAACTTTCTGCATTATGTTTCTTTTGCTTTAACACATTCGACCCTAGGGACGAGTATACTCGTCATTCGCACACACTCTACTAGTGAAGAGTATACTTGTCCTATTCAATAATGAAGAAATTGCACTGTTTGTCATTGTGAAACATATTATTAAAATAAACTCCAAATGAAGAAACTGCACTGTTTGTCACTGTGAAACATATTATTAAAATATACTCCAAATGAAGAAACTGCACTGTTTGTCACACAGGTACTTGACACATACTTTATTATCTATTAACCCCCCCCCCCCCCTTTTTTTTTTTTATTATACTTCTATTATAGATACAAGGTAAACAGCGCAATTCGACACCTAGTCTTTACTATCCACTTTTACTGATGCTAAAATAGACTCGATCGCCGATATTCTCTTGTGGTATCCTCGGGAAAGGATTAATTTATCAATATCTACTTTTTATTTCATCAAATTCCGTCAAATAACGCCACAGTACGTGAATTATAACGAAAATAAGCATAAAAAAGTTTTCTGTCGTTCTCTTGGTACAGAATTGTACATAGCAACGAATGTACATGTAGGGGTGATCTGTTATTTGTCCACAATAAACGGCCTATGCCACTGGAACTTTCACCAAATATTATAAATCATCTTTAAATGAAATATTATCAGTTTTATATAATTTACATAGAATGCAAAATTAAAAGAAACTTTACCTGTTTAATTTTGACCAATGAGATCGCTCCGTTCATTCAATTCATTCCGGTATTCAAAATGGCATTCACAATGAAATGAGTCTTTCACTTGTCAATTTCATGCCAAATTACATGTATATTTCATATAGCTGATAGTGAAGAGGGTCATGTTCCGACACAAACGCGTTTGCTCTAATGAAAATAGGTGAAAGTTCCAGCCGTAAAGGCCGTTAAATGTGCAAACCGACTAGATTACCCCTTATTTTGGGCAATAAATTCTGTACCAAGAGAACGACAGAAAACTTTTTTATGCTTATTTTCGTTATAATTCACGTACTGTGGCGTTATTTGACGGAATTTGATGAAATAAAAAGTAGATATTGATAAATTAATCCTTTCCCGAGGATACCACAAGAGAATATCGGCGATCGAGTCTATTTTAGCATCAGTAAAAGTGGATAGTAAAGACTAGGTGTCGAATTGCGCTGTTTACCTTGTATCTATAATAGAAGTATAGTAAAAAAAAAAAAAAAAAAATTATTTTTTTTAAAGGGGGGGGGGGGGGGGGTGTTAATAGATAATAAAGTATGTGTCAAGTACCTGTGGTTTGTCACTGTGAAACATATTATTAAAATATACTCCAAATATGTCAAACTAAATAAATATGGACTAGACTTTATTGTAAACTGGAATTGTCCATTTTAATTCTCAGGGGTGAATTAGCTAATCAGTCGCCTGTCGTTTGGAATGCTACTTCACCTACATGTAATGGTCGCTTAATACAAGAATAACAGTACTCATTTCTATAAGCAAAATGATAAAATTCGGTCTATGTGATGCAAGCCGTGGAAACGAGAAAGAGAGTTAAACTCTTTGCATGCTAGCGACGGATATATCTGCCACAGTGATTATCTTTGCAAACAGTTTGGATCCAGATGAGACGCCGCGTAAAGCGTCGTCTCATCTGGATCCAAACTGTTTGACACTCTGACACTGTTTTGGAAAGAAAACTAGAACAATCTATTTTTAGAACAGTAACAGGCGACAATTATTGTTGCAGACGAAAAAATTACGCACAGTGCAAAAAGTTGGCTTGGAATGCAGATTGTATCACTTTTCTCCCATTTTCCCAGTCTTCATGGGACAAAAAACGACACAGGAGATCAACAAAATATATACCTTCGGCATACCAGCCTATAATAACCCTTTAACCCTTATCCTGCGGTGAAATCGTCTGCTTCGAAATTGTCGTCTGCAAAATGTGTTAAATTTAGATTGATACATTTTTAAAGTAAAGAAACCTAAAGATGAGTGTCAAACAGTTTGAATCCAGATCAGACGCCGCGTTACGCGGCGTCTGATCTGGATCCAAACTGTTTGCACAAATCAATAAAGTCTCGATCAGCAGGAAAAGGGTTAATAACTCTTTGCATTTTGGGTAATTTTTTCGTCTGCGACAACTGTCGTATGCTACTGATCTTAAATATTTTTTTTAAATTTTCTTTTTAAAACAGTAACAGAGTGGCAAACAGTTTGGCTCCTGATGAGACACCGCGTTACGCGGCGTCTCATCAGGAGCTAAATTGTTTGGGAAGGTTATCACGTTTTCATCGCTAGAAGCATGCATAGAGTTAAATGACTGAATAGGTCTTCCCAAAGTGCCATCTGCTTTATTGATCTTTATTCAATAGGCATCTCTTATTTCATTTACAGTAGGGTGAGGGACATGGCTTTTTTATCTATTGAAAACAGTTTGAAGCCAGATCAGACGCCGAGTAATTTATCACCCATTTTAGATTTACAATTTGTTCGATTTATTAAAGATAAGATGACGTTACGCAGCTTCTGGGGCCCGTTTCATAAAACTTCTTACGACAAATGTTGTCGTAAGTCAGATTATAAAAGTATCAATTATTATTTATTTCTCCATCTAATCCTGTCTTGTGATATCTTTTTGGAATCGTCTTAAAAAGACGATTCCAAAAAGATGTCACAAGACCGGATTAGATAGAGAAATAACAAATTAAATGTATTTTAAAGTTTTGACTTACGACAACATTTGTCGTAAGAAGTTTTATGAAACGGGCCACTGATCTGGATTCAAGCAGTTTGCAAATGTAAGCCAAGATATACTCAGCCCTCTTAAAAGTATTAATCTTCTCTCCCCATTACAACACCGTCCGAACAACACATCATTGTCTCCCATTGGATGTTGTTGTAGAAATGGAGCTTTTTAGTTGATTATCTGCATTTAATTTTCAAATAATATCTAGACAAAAAAAAACAGACGACACTTTTAAGCAGACGATATTGCATCATTGAAAGAGTTAATTAGGGAACCGCGACAAGCGTTGTTGTAAGGGGGCAATCGTTGCTTGGAGGGCTGTTTTAGGGAGGTGTTTATGCAGAAGACAGGCTTTGCAGACGATATTTTACAGCTACATGTAGCAGAAGGTTAAAAGTTATACAGCACTGAATGTTAATACATTTGCAAAATAAATGTTTGTTCAAAACAGACTGCATTATGACAGGAATAACATGCAAAAATCTGAAATACGTCGAAGTAACAAGAACGAGACATGGCACGCACGCCATATGTCTTATTTGACATTTCTGGAAACTGAAAACACAATTTTTATAAACACGATCGAAATTTGGTGAAATTTGTCAGGCCAGCATTTAGAGAGGAGCGTTAGTGCAAATAGTGCAACTTCTCTGTTAGAATAAAGAACATGTTTGATTTGAAACTGTTAGTGATAGCTTCTGTCTGAGCGCCAAACAATAGTTACTCGCCGTCTATTCAGGCTCGAAACTGTTTTCAGAAAGCACCACAAAGATAAAAGAGTTTGAGTTGAGATCGTGCTCAAGCATTTTATTAGTCAGATTGAGCTTTTGCTAGCAAAAGCTCAAATCTGACCAATAAAATGCTTGAGAACGATCTTAGACTCAGCTCAAATTCTTTATAACCTTGAACCCAGGTATTAGGGTTCGTTTTAGAAAATGGAGCATTTGCTAGCAAAAGCTCAAATCGGACCAATAAAATGCTTGAGAACGGTCTCAAACTCAACTCAAAGTCTTTATAACTTTGGACCTAGGTATTAGAGTTCGTTTTAGAAAATGAAGCATTTGCGTTAACTTATTCACGTAAAAAATGTCTAATGGACATAACCAATTTGCAACTAAGTCTAGTTCAATTATGATCATTTAGAGTTGTTCTTTGTAATATGTTGCAAAATGACAAAAACGGCGCGGCCCCTCATTTTAGGGTTCCAATAGGAGACATTTTATCAAAGTCTACACTGTTTGCACTGAGCAAGTGTGCTTGCCACACGTACAATTTGTAAAATACCTAGACACTTAGCGCTGGGGTTCAATTAGTTAATATACAGACGTACTTCGATATCTCGAACTCGTTCAACTTGAACTATCCGATAGTTTGACATATAAACTGCATTATTTCATGCTCGGTCAAGTTGAACATACCCATATATGGCTTAGCCACGTTTTAACTTTGAAAAAACGGGTATGTCCGACAAAACCGACTGCGAGATATCGAAGTTCGACTGTACTTGTATATAAACAGCATGGTATATGATATTATGTCATTGCAATAAGGATTCTTTGATTAGATTAAGCAAAACAAGAGGATACATCGTCTTGAATCGCTTACCTGGTATATATTTCAATTGTACAAAAATACTTTCAAATCAGGCTAGTAGTTTCATGCATTAAAACACCCAAAACATTAACTTTGTATATATACAAGCACAAAATCGTCATACTCACTGGTGGACATGTTTTCTTAATTAAGAAAAAATGAAACAAATCTGATACACGGTGTCCCAGTGAGCATTTTTATTAATGAACTTACTAAGTTGTTTCAGGGACTCGTTTTATGAAACGTCGTACGACAAAAATGGTCGTTAGTCAGATTTTAAAATTATCAATTATTAATTAACTCTCCATCTAATCCTGTCTTGTGACATCTCTTTGGAATTGTCCTGAAAGGGCGATTCCAAAGAGATGTCACAAGACATGAAAAGATGGAGAAATAAGAAATAAAATGTATTATAAAGTTTTGACTTTCGACCGGTTTATGTCGTACGTGACGTTTCGTAAAACGGGCCCCTAGTGAGGCGACTTTGAAAGTATTCTATACACATACATACGACAAATAAGAAAAATATGCAACACGCGCTGGCAGTCGTATTTTTCTAGTTCGAAAAAAGCGATTTTAACACCTCTGGTAGGAAACCACTTGATGGATCATTTGTGTTCAAGTGTTTTCAAATTTGGACAGTGATTGCAGAAAGAAGAGCGTTAAATTCGTCCTTAAAGCCACGTAAGGAACATGCACTATGTCACCCAAAGGGGCATCTTTAATTGATGAAAGCAGCAAAGTCTAAGTTAACTCATTATCCCCTGAAACTTCCAATGGACAAGTCCAGTTTGCAATAAAGGCTGTTCGGTTTCAACTATTTAGTTTTTTATAATATATTACAAAATGACAAACAGTGAAGACCCTGATCAGAGGGCTCCTGCATGAGCCTTCTGATCAGGGACTTCACTGTTTGCATAGGACATGTGTATTCTTCACAGGTACACTTTTGTGTAAAAGACGCATATATGCGTCACTAAGGCTCATTGCGTTAAATAAGATTACAGTGTCCTTAGATCACAATCGTATAGATCTACCTATTATGAAATCTTCCAGCAAGTTCAATGCACTATCCAGGCAAAGATGGGTTTCTAACACGAAAGTACAATATAGTTCCGGGTGAAGTGACCCTAGGACGAAAAACCAGTAACAACTGACGATATCACTCTTTAAATATATCACGCATATCGACTACGTCACAATAATAGATCTCACACATGCACGAAGGAATTTTGCTATTTTCCTTTCCAACAATCGCGTATAATTATGCTTAACCCTTTCACGATCAAGTTTATCGTAAGGTTTTTATCCCTTCAACTCCATAGTGTCGTCTGCTTCAATATTATTGTCTGCAATATCGTTTGAAAGTAATATCTAAGGCAGTATAGCTTGTAAACGTTATTTCAAAACAAGTGGCAAACAATTTTGATCCTGACCAGACGCCGCGTTACGCGTCGTCTGATCAGGATCAAAACTGTTTGCAAATGCGCGCTTTATGACGTCATATAAGTTGTCCATTGTAAACAATTTGGACAGAACCGTTTGACTCACTGGGCATCAGATAAGGGAAGTAATCCGAGAACAAAAATCTTAATGTCTACACCAAACCATATGGTGTTTTACTCAATATAATCATCTCGAAGAGACGTTTCTATTTGAATAGTCACACCAAAGGGTTTTGTGCAGACATAAGGCAGAAACTGTTGGACAAATTGGTTTACTCCTTATATAGAGCCCCCTCCTGTATCGACACCCAAAGGGAGATAAAAATTGTGTGCGTTGTTCGGAGGGAGTAGTTATAGGGAGCACAGTGGCCATCCCACGTGACTTTATGGTCCGGTGTGGTGGTGTTTTTCCATCGATTCAGGTAAGAAATTTGGTGATAACTTTCTTTATAAAGCACGGATCTACATAAAATAAAGACGAGGGCCGTCTAAGAATGAAACTACACCCACGGTGAGTGTGATTTGCTCAAAACCAGCGTAAACAAAAAGTTATTGAAGTCCGCGTAATTCGAAAGTCAGAATATTGTATGATTCGGTCTGGAGCATTTTACCCAAAATACTCTAAAAATGGTTTTGAACCGACTTTCGTGGTAGGCTGTGGACTAAAGATACAGTATTTCACATTGGCAATTCATTTGTGAACGATATTTGGAATAGACTGAACTGTTCTGATTTTTCCCGCAAAACAAGCAGAATGATTCGGTCGGGAGAAAGATTCGGTCGGGAGAAGTTTTGCACTATTTCCCGACATCGAATAAATTTGGCATCAAAGCGCTGCTAAAACTAAATTTACTCTAGGTTTACATTTATATTTCGATGGTCTAACCCCTTCGTTGTCCTATCGCCGAGCGAAGTCTCATATGCAAACATCTAGGATCTGGATAAGACACCGAGTAACTAGGAACTCCTCGATGAAAACAGAAAATACAGGAAGTCATAAATAAGCAGCACAGAAGGTATAGTCATTGCAGCGAGTAGGAAGAAAAGATATGTCTGACATAGTGAAAACGTAATAACTGCAAATAACAACTACAATTTAAGGATTAACACCTTCACTGCCATGCCAGTCTTGCGCATGCTTTATGTTTTGTCTATTTTGCTCATCGCGTATTAGATATCTACACTGGCTACTGACCAAGTGTATATCGACGTAGATCCTAGTTACTCGGTGTCTTATCCAGATCCTAGATGTTTGCATATGAGACTTCGCTCGGCGATAGGACAACGAAGGGGTTAGACCATCGAAATATAAATGTAAACCTAGAGTAAATTTAGTTTTAGCAGCGCTTTGATGCCAAATTTCTTCGATGTCGGGAAATAGTGCAAAACTTCTCCCAACCGAATCTTTCTCCCGACCGAATCATTCTGCTTGTTTTGCGGGGAAAATCAGAACAGTTCAGTCTATTCCAAATATCGTTCACAAATGAATTGCCAATGTGAAATACTGTATCTTTAGTCCACAGCCTACAACGAAAGTCGGTTCAAAACCATTTTTAGAGTATTTTGGGTAAAATGCTCCAGACCGAATCATACAGTATTCTGACTTTCGAATTACGCGGACTTCAATAACTTTTTGTTTACGCTGGTTTTGAGCCAAATCAAAACTCACCGTGGGTGTAGTTTCATTCTTAGACGGCCCTCGTCTTTATTTTATGTAGATCCGTGTTTATAAAGAAAGGTATCGCCAAATTTCTTACCTGAATCGATGGAAAAACACCGCCACACCGGACCATAAAGTCACGTGGGATGGCCACCGTGAGGGAGGGAAAGTGGCTTTTGCAAACAGCTTAAATCCAGATCAGACGCCGCGTTACGCGGCGTCAGATCTTGATTAAAGCTGTTTGCCACTCGTCATTTAGTTTTTTTTCTGTCAAAATGTCCATTATGTAACTTTGAGAAAAACAGCAGGATTAACGGCAAGCGTCGCTGTGAGGAGGGAATCGTTGTTCAGAGGGTTGAAGAGAGAGAACACTGTATAGAGCAATGCTCTCAAAGGAGTGTAGATTGAAGACATGGAAACTGTTGAACGTTTCGGATTCGAGAGGAGACGAGGGCATTCTCCCTCGATAATATTATGATTTATATTCTACCGGGAGAATACATGTATTGAGACATGTTTTGACAAGAACTAGAAGTCATAATATTTCATTTTTTGCCAAGAATTACAGTTGTCTTGTGAATGTTATTAATCGAATAACTATAAAGTACATTGTTTATGATAATGGTTGAAATAAGCGACGTTTAACTCCATAGGTATCCATACAAATACATGTATACTATATGAATATATATATATACTTGTATAATTTGCCGTCTGTGTTAATTCTCATAATTATTTTTCCAGTTCCAAAGGTTATAAGGAGTTTGAGTTGAGTCCGAGATCGTTTTCAAGCATTTGATTGGTCAGATTTTAGCTGGGAAAAAGCTAAAATCAGACCAATTAAATGCTTGAGAACGATGTCAGACCCAACTCAAAAGCTATATAACATTGGACTGTGTCTCTCCTTTCATTAAATATCCACAGAGTGTCAAGCTGTTCGGAACCCTATGAGACGCCGAAAATCATATGTTTCTCAGTTTATATTTATTTTTTAATTTATATCTGTTTTGCTCCTATATTTGTATGTTTTATTTGAAATGTATTCTAATGTACACATACAGTGGAGAATCTGTTATTCTTTCCCGTTTAAACGCAAATGTACGCAAACACAAAGCACTAAAAGGTAGAAAAGAACAACATTTGGACAATTCTGATAATTCTTGTTTATCTTGGTGGCAAACAGTTTGGAGCCTGATCAGACGCCGGGTTAACCGGCGTCTGATTAGGCTCCAAACTGTTTGTACTGCAAATAATAGTTTTAGCGTAAACGCGTTTATTGGGAAAGAATAACAGATTCTCCACTGTATGTATACATGTACACTGCTCCTCTCTACAACGACACCCATTGGAAGACAACAATTGTGTGCGTTGTTCGGAGGGAGTCTTTGTAGGGAGTGAAATTGGCTTACATTTGCAAACAGCTGGAATCCAAATCAGACGCCGCGTTACTCGGCGTCTTCTCTGGACTCAATCAGTTTGTCACTCGTCATTAAGATTTATTTTTGCAAAATGTACATTTTGTGACTTTGAGAAAAACAGCAGACGAAAACTTTAAGCAGAAGATATTTCATACGTGAACAGGATGAACATAATTGTCATGTTTGGGGAAGAGCGGCAAGCGTCGTTGTGAGCAGGGAATCGTTGTTCAGAGGGCCGTTGAAGAGAGAGAGAACACTGTATAGAGCAATGCTCTCAAAAGAGTGTAGATTGAAGACATGGAAACTGTTGAACGTTTCGGATTCGAGAGGAGACGAGGGCATTCTCCCTCGATAATATTATGATTTATATTCTACCGCGAACATATTGAGACATGTTTTGACAAGAACTAGAAGTCATAATATTTCATTTTTTTGCCAAGAATTACAGTTGTTTTGTGAATGTTATTGTTCGAATAACTATGAAGTATATAGCAATGGTTGAAATAATCGACATATCTAACTCCATAGGTATCCATATAAATACATGTATAATGCATGTGTTTATATACTCGTATAATTTGTCGTCTGTAAAAAATCTCAGATTTAATTTTTCAGTCCCGAAGGTAATAATGAGTTTGAGTTGAGTCCGAGATCGTTTTCAAGCATTTGATTGGTCCGATTTGAGCTAAACAAAAGCTAAAATCAGACCAATCAAATGCTTGAGAACGATTTTAGGGGCAGGGAATGTTAGCTCCTTTGATTTATTCTGAATAAATCTGAATTAACCTAGGATCTACTTTTTGCATGTTTCACTCAATTTGGCGGGCAATTCACGCGTCGACTCATAAAGTGAAGCTATCCGTCTAAAATAAGTATCGAGATGGTAAAAAACAAAAGATATTCAGCGATATGAGTGGTTGAAGTAATGCTATAGATGGGTGTGCAAAATAAATGAAATTGAGGTTTTCAAAGAATTGTTATATCTTGGATTAAAAGCAAAAAAATACAAGTACACAATGGTACACAATGGAAACAGTAACTTTTATTTAAAATGCAAAACTATCATGTGCAGAAATGCAAAATAAAATAATAATTTAACTCATATCCTAGCTACTGGTAAGAGATCCTCACATTAATCTACTGTTCTGTGTATCAAATTCCATTCATAGAGTTTCTTGAAACAAACTATAACTAAATAAACTACAGTGCATGTTCATACAATAACAACAGTCTGCTGTAGATCGTCTAACACCGCACTCTTGTAAATAAATAATAAAACAACACAATTGTGTTTAACTCGCTTGAGGCCATTATTATATTGCTATTAATGTATGGTAAATGTGTACACACAGTTAACAATTAAAACAAATTGGTAGTAAACCATAACAAAATACATAGCTTCCTCTGTATATCTGTAAAATGATTTCAGACGTCATATCTTAAAATAAAGCATGATGTCATCAGCACAGTAGTAAACAGTCTGCAATGTTCAGTCTCTGTCTATTCTCTTGCTACTTATCCACTCATACAATTCAGTTTACAACATGTGCTCTTAACCCTAAATTTCTGATCAAATATGATTAGTTGAACATGTTGGTCTAAATAGATACTACGCAGCTTCGCTGAACAACATTGCCAGGTTATGTTATAAACAGAATCTAACATTCGTGTTCATAGTATATTGGATTTAGAAAACTCGTCTTTTAGAAAACGATAAAAACGCGGCAAGCCTCGTTTTTATCGTTTAATAGAAGACTCGCTTTATAAATCCAAAACATAATGAACACTTATGTAAGATCCCATATTTGTCCTTTTAAACTTTCACATGCAACTGAAATTGTCTCTATAAAGTTTCATGTATAACTTAACTAAGTAAAGGCAGTGGTGCGAACGGTGCAGAAAGTTTAGCGTTTCACCGCGAGCATATAGCAAAGAGCAAGTGAAAAGAATAAATACCCAACTGGATCTACTATTAAAAGGCTTTATTCACACTGGTCGTAACTGCGGAACAATAAAGTTTTAACCTTATATTGAAAGGCTTTTAGCAGCTTCACAAGGGACTCGGAAACATTATTGTTGGCACCAATGGTAAGACAATGATTCCATGGCGGACCGCAGTAACGCTACGACTGCAGATCTTAATATTTTGCTTGTACTGGCAAACAGTTTATATTCAGATCAGACGCCGCGTAACGCGGCGTCTGATCTGGATTCAAACTGTTTGACACTCGTTTTTAAGTTTTCCTTAATTAGAAAATGTATAAATTTTAGTTTAATATTTTTTGCAGACGATAATTTCAAAGCAGACGATTTTACGACAATATAAGGGTTAATCGCCATGTTGCAATGACACATGCCTTTTACGCTGTTCCATGACATTTACAAACCATATTGTCACTTAAATATTTATATGTTTCATTCTATAACTCTATGGGTGGATGTTAAATAGCACGGTTTTGTGATAGTTTGTCAAAACAATATCATTTCCGGTCGAACTAAACGAAATGACAAACACGGACACGTGCTCGTGATCATCGATTAAAAATCACGATTAATATTTTTTTTATATTATTGCCCGTTCAAACGAAACGAAATGGCATGCAAAGGCACGTGCTCGTGGTCATCGATTAAAATCGCGATTATTTTTATATTATTTAACAATCTAACTATAATAATTATATAATCTTGGTATTAATATTGAAAGAATTCCAATGTTTCCATGTAACTCAATAATGTTTCAGTGTAGAGCTGGATAGCAGTTCTCAAATCGAAAAACGAATGTTTAAGGTTGTATCAATGTCATGAATTTAAGAATTTTTCAAAGTATATGAAAACACTTTATGATGGTTTTGTATTGAAGAGCTATTTAAGATGAATGAAAAAATAGAAAAAGTGTACATTTTGGTGAACAACAGTTGGCTCCATGGCCATTTAAAATTTACCTCACACACTTTCTCTTATTTTGTCCTTTTCAAACAGCCCGCTTCAAAAAAATCCATTTTAAATGAAAACAAATATGATAATTTGGTTTTGTGTTATTTATTTCCTATCTATGGTAGTATTTCTTCATACAAAAACTAGTTTAAGAAAAAACAGGCACCAAATGTGAAATTTGTAAAGCTCTAAATATCATCGGTATGGTACTTTTTTGTAAATTTTGTAAGGGGAGATAACTCTTTTTACTTTAATAACTCAAAATTTTCAACACTGACCTTTCAATTTCTTTTCATATTTTGAACTGCCTTAGCATTGGCTTTCATTTGGTAGAATATAAGAAAAAGTTTAATACTAGAACTATTTCATTTTCAAACTTTTTTACTATTTTTTCATAAAATAAAATATCTAATAAAATCATGCCCTATAAAAAGCATATTTTTGATATTCGAGGATCCATATTGTTCAAACCTAGTGTCTGCTTTGTCTAAATTTGGTTTCCATATGTGAAAATACCACCATAGACATGAAATAAATAATGAAAACCCAAATTACCATGTTTGTTTTGTTTTGAAATATTTTACTGAAGCTTGTACTCTGAATGGGTAAAATTTGAGAGAAAAAGTCCAAATTTGACATACCTTTTTCAAATCGCTGTAGCTCAAAAAAAGGACATCACCATATATTTTTTTCCCTTTTTTCATTCATCATAAATAGCTCTTCCAAAAAAACAATGATATAAAAAAAAGTTTGATACTTTGAAAATATCGCTTATGGGTTGGATACACCCTTAAAACAATTTAACACAAATTATTTAGTTTCTTTATTTCCTCAAATACTGAAGAGTTCAAGCATACAAACAAACAACATATGTACACTGGAATTAGAAATAAATACTGTTTACTATTATATAGATGCAAGCTAATAATGTTAAAAAATATTGCAATGATAAATAACCACATCTTGACTTGTCGATCATATAAAATATCAATGGAGTTCTGCAATTGTCTACAGTGAAGACCGTGATTTTCTTATTCACCGCTGATTTTTTTAATTCTAGATTACAAATTAAATCTCGTCTATTTATAATTGACCTTGATTTACATTGTCTGCCATAGATAAGTGTAATCTCCACATGCACACTGGCTGTAAATGACTATTATTTCCATTTGCCCCATTCAATTCTATTGAACAAAGTGACGTTTATTTCGTATAAACGCATTTTTTTCTATGGGCGGGACTTGTTACTATCCACGCAGTGGAAGCGGGGTATATGTATCTGACCTCCGCTGATCATGTTGTGGCGTTCCCGGAGTAAAAATGGCAAATGGCTGTTCCTTTCATGGTACACATTATTCGTGTTAACAATCTCTAATATGGATTAAACATACATGCATGCTAATAAAATGTTCATTTAATATCAGATATTACAGCAAATATAATGTTAATATAAGAAAGGAACTAAATTTTTTCGGCGTTTAAGCGAAATAAACGACAGAAAATGATCGGCAAATTCAAAGAATCGCGCTTTAAGTATACACAGAATAGCCTTTTAAGTCTCAAGCAAGATGTCTGCTTATTAATGTATTGGATCATTAATTAGTTATTTTATTTTTAGAAGCATTCTTTTTATTTTAAATACTTTTATTCACATATTTACATTCATACATATCTTTACATTCCAACATGTAATATAGTAGAAAATACAATATAATTACGACGTAATTTGCATGAAAAGTGAATGAAATATTGAAGTATATATCAGCAAACTAAATATTTTTTCTAACATACAATATGTCTCTTAGGAACATTCTGATTATACTGATTAATGTTCTTTGTGTATGAATACTAAGAATACAACAACAGCATATTTAACTATTTATAGGGTAATGCGGTTAATATAGCGTGACTATAGTAAAGTAGTAATGTTTGTTCGAACAAAACAATGTCACGTGTCAAGCTGCATAAAACCCCTTTGGCCAAAATCATGTGCTTATATGTACCCAAGCAACCCAAGTCTGTAACTCAAACCAGCATGTGAACTTCTGTACAAGGGCACTGGAGTTAGCCTATCCCTATCAAACGAAATAAAAACGCAAAACATAAAGCTGTAAGTAGTAAAGACTAACATAGTTTTTGAAATAATAAACGATTGCCAAACTATTTGGAGTCTGATCAGGCTCCAAACGGTTTGCAATGAAAATAATTGGTTAAACATGAACGAGTATTTTTTGGGAAAAAGCTTGTCATCCCTACTTGATACTCATACAAATGGCTACTTCAGTGGCATATGTAACAATATTTATGTCATATCAAACGCATAGAAATTGCATGTGTGGTCAAAATCTAAACTGTCTGACAATCGTATTAACACATGAAACCAATTATTTGAAAATTTAGGATTATTTTGACAATCTTTTCACAAAATGGCAAACGGTCTAGACTCTACATTTGTGCATAAGAAGTATACACTCTATACAGACACAAATGACTAGTAAACTCGTTTAGAGGGCTGAATGACTTAATGTGTCTGCTGTAAGAATGCCAAATTCTATTTTTTTACAAAAATATGACGATCAGGCAGGCGACAACATGTCCATGAAATAGCTACCCCTTTGATCAGGCAAAAAGCTCTCATGAAACTTTCAAACAATTGGGATCCTTTTTGTCACCCTTTAAACATGTATATTGATATACAAATGAAGAGAAGCAATGGTCTATTAAACACACAATCAAAGCAGACGACACAGTTTATTTTTGAGCAGACGACATTAATGTATCTTTACAAAAAGCGGGGTTTGAGGAGGGTAAGTCTATATTCGGCTGACTGTAGCTCTTGCATTGTTCATTTATTGTTATTTAATTAGCGATACTACCAGACCCAAACCCTACAGTGAACCGTAAATCAGTAAAGAAAACGTTGGCTGATGAACCCATATCGTGACGAGCAGCTATAACAAAGCATGCGCCCTGCAATAGTCGCTACAATTTACACAGTGCGCCAGCCTGACATCAATTATATAGCACAAAAAGTCAATATCGACACCCTGCGTATAGCGACACCCCGTCAATAGCGACATTAATGATATTAAATACGTGTGACAGCTTAAAACAAGATAAAAGTAAACCAGAAAGCTCCTACAGGAGCTTTCTGGTTTACTTTCATCTCGTTTTAATCAGTTAACTGTATTATATATAGAAATCTGGTCGCTATTTTGGGGTGGCTGTACTAGACGGGTTTTGTAGTATAAGTAGTAGTGCAGAGCCAGACCCGTCCAACCATGAGAACGCGACTGTTATGCCAATTGTACGTTTTTTGGATGCTTATCACGTGCCAGGAAACATGGAGTTTAATCTGACATCAAACGTATTGTCATTCGATCATTTAGCAAAAAAAAGTTATTCGGTAAAAGGAACAACTGATCTTGTATCCATGACCTCACCAGACGACAAAATTGCAGACGACATTGGCAGTCGTCGAAAGGATACCAATCTCTTTTACCCAGGTGCGCTTGCCTTACAATGGCATCATTGTTAAAACACCACTCTAACACATGAATGTTTTCAAAGTTTTAGACAATTGTCTACTTAAAGCAAGATGAAAGAAAAACAGAAAACTCCTGATGGTGATTTCTGTTTTACTTTCATTTGCTTTAAAGTAATATGTCTTGAACCTCCTCAATGCGTCTTTGTTCGTTTGGGCGTATAATCCGGGGTTTTGGGTTTCTTAAGATAGCTTCTTTATTAGCCGATGTACTGTACTTGCTCAGTTAATCCCATATAAATATATTATGAACCCAACAAACATTTTTGGTCGTAAGGCGAGAATGGACGTGAAAACTGACTTATTGAATCAGCAACGGAACTAAACAGACTAACCGGAAGAAAGAAATTGCTAGTGTCTCCTGGGAAAATTAACCCATTCAATGCCTTGGTTCGAGTACACAGACGTTTGGCAACAGTTTAGACCCACAGCAGACGCCTGAGTAAGACAACACCTTATCAGGATCCAAAATAGTTCACTCTTATATCGAATTTTCTTCAATAAAAGTGCATAAATTCTAAATTTGTGAAATACAAGCAGGCGAATATTATTAAGACGACGATAGATTGGTAGTTAAGGAGTTAAGCGTAGTTTGAGCGGTTTGATCCGTAAATGGTTATGGATAGGGCATAACTGCGTGAGAGAGTTCAGACACCCAGTCTAATTAGATACAATAGAGAAGATACTATCTTTTCCCTGGTAACACGTTTGTGAATAAACTATTGTGTCCATTTCAAACAGTTTGGAGCCATATCAGACGCCGAGTAACTCGGCGTCTGATCAGGCTCCAAACTGTTTGACACACATAATTTAATAACCAGATTTTAAACAGTCAGAAATTTTAAGCACCTGTCTATTTCCCCAAATTTGTTGCATTGTATTTGCGAATGTTTTCATTTGGAGGAACAGAATAACATTTTCTCCATTGAGTGAAACCATGGTTTCGATGGCTCGCCAGTAAACTATTTAATTCTTACGCTGCTGAATTTAAATACTGTCGCATGCATTTATCTCAATCATATTAAAATTCCTGAGATTGTGGCTAAGGAAATGTCAGAAGATTGTGAAACAGTTTAGGTTCAAATCCGATGCCGTGTTTTTCTTAATATTTCAGAAAAAAAGAAAAATAAACTCATTTACCCGTGAAACTTCAAATGGATTGTACCAATCTCAAATTAATTCAATTCCATTTTTAAAAGGGGTATTTAGGGAGCTAATTTTTTCTTTTACAATATATTACATAATAACACAGTTTGAAACTCTTATTGGTATTTATTCAGCCACACAACCTTAAATCTAACTTTGAATCGTATCTTGCAGACAACAAAAATGAGACAGACGATAATAAAGCAGTGAAGTGGTAAACATCTCCCGAATAATTTGATCATGAAAGGGATAATGGGAAAGAATAACGCCGCCTCCTCTGTGTGTCAGCGTGACCAGTGGTTGTCACATTTACCCGAGCAATATGATTCACTGATCATGTTTGGCATGGATGTCTGAGCAACTCAAGGGACTTAAATGTCACCTTAATTCTAATGCTACGACAATGTTTTATCAATAGGCGCTGGCCAGCTCTAGACCTACTTACACACTGGATGGCTTTCATGATAAGGTTGGGGCTACATTTATGATGACAAATGGTGCCGACCACTATAGCAAAAATAATCTAAGTCTCCACGTACAGACTATCTGGTGACTGTCGGTCTCTCATATACAGAAAAGGCTGACCAAAACAGTTATTCTTTCCCATTGAAACAAAAATTAAATCTTCATGTTTCTTGAAAATATTGATGTATTGTTATTTCTGAAACAACCATTAATTTGTATAAACCGTTATTCTTTGTCATTGAAACAAAAACTAAAACTTCATGCAGTAAAATGTTTCTTGAAAATATTGATGTTTTGCTTTTTTCTAAAACAACCTATTATATGTATAAACCGTTATTCTTTGCCATTGAAACAAAACTAAAACTTCATGCAGTAAAATGTTTCTTGAAAATATTGATGTCTTGTTATTTTCTGAAACAACCATAAATATAGAAATAAACTGATCTGTTGGTTGCAAAATGGGAATAGTACACATAGTTATTGACAGATTCAGCACAGAAAATGGTTAACCTTTCCACTCTCAATGACGCTTGAAAGCGCGATGCAAACAATTTTGGTCCTGATCAGACGCCGCGTGACGCGGCGTCTGATCAAGACCCAAACTGTTTGACACTCATATCGATATTTATTTAGTCATACAACCGTAAATCAAACTTTGAATCGTGTCTTGCAGACAACAAAAATGAAGCAGACGACATTAAAGCGATGAAGGGGTAACAATCTCCCGAATAAGTTGATCATGAAAGGTATATGGGAAAGAATAACGCCGCCTCCTCTGTATGTCAGTGTGACCAGTGGTTGTCACATTAACCCGAGCAATATGATTCACTGATCATGTTTGGCATGGATCTCTGAGCAACTCAAGGGACTTAAATGTCAACTCAATTCTAATGCTACGACAATGTTTTATCAATATGCGCTCGCCAGCCCCAGACCTACTTACAGACTGGATTGCTCTCATGATAAGGTCGGGGCTACATTTATGATGACAAATGGTGCCGACCTCTGTAGAATAGTAATCTAAGTCTCCACGTACAGACTATCTGGTGACTGCTAGTCTCTTATATACAGAAAAGGCTGACCAAAACATTGATTCTTTCCCATAGAAACAAAACTGAAACTTCATGCAATAAAATGTTTCTTGAAAATATTGATGTCTTGTTATTTTCTGAAACAACCATAAATTTGTATAAACCGTTATTCTTTGCCATTGAAACAAAACTAAAACTTCATGCTGTAAAATGTTTCTTGAAAATATTGATGTTTTGCTTTTTTCTAAAACAACCTATTATATGTATAAACCGTTATTCTTTGCCATTGAAACAAAACTAAAACTTCATGCAGTAAAATGTTTCTTGAAAACATTGATGTCTTGTTAATTTCTGAAACAACCATAAATATAGAAATAAACTGATCTGTTAGTTGCAAAATGGGAATAGTACACATAGTTATTGACAGATTCAGCACAGAAAATGGTTAACCTTTCCACTCTCAATGACGCTTGAAAGCGCGTTGCAAACAGTTTTGGTCATGATCAGACGTCGCGTGACGCGGCGTCTGATCAAGACCCAAACTGTATGACACTCATATCGATATTTATTTAGTCATACAACCGTAAATCAAACTTTGAATCGTGTCTTACAGACAACAAAAATGAAGCAGACGACATTAAAGCGATGAAGGGGTAACAATCTCCCGAATAAGTTGATCATGAAAGAATAACGCCTTTCCTCTGTGTGTAAGCGTGGACCGGTGGTTGTCACATTTACCCGAGCAATATGATTCACTCACTGATCATGTTTGGCATGGATCTCTGAGCAACTCAAGGGACTTAAATGTCACCTCAATTCTAATGCTACGACAATGTTTTATCAATAGGCGCTCGCCAGTTCTAGACCTACTTACAAACTGGATGGCTTTCATGATAAGGTTGGGGCTACATTTATGATGACAAATGGTGCCGACCTCTGTAGAATAGTAATCTAAGTCTCCACGTACAGACTATCTGGTGACTGTCGGTCTCTCATATACAGAAAAGGCTGACCAAAACAGTTATTCTTTCCCCTTGAAACAAAAATTAAATCTTCATGCAATAAAATGTTTCTTGAAAATATTGATGTTTTGTTATTTTCTGAAACAACCATAAATTTTCTTTGCCATTGAAACAAAACTAAAACTTCATGCAGTAAAATGTTTCTTGAAAATATTGATGTTTTGCTTTTTTCTAAAACAACCTATTATATGTATAAACCGTTATTCTTTGCCATTGAAACAAAACTAAAACTTCATGCAGTAAAATGTTTCTTGAAAATATTGATTTCTTGTTAATTTCTGAAACAACCATAAATATAGAAATAAACTGATCTGTTGGTTGCAAAATGGGAATAGTACACATAGTTATTGACAGATTCAGCACAGAAAATGGTTAACCTTTCCACTCTCAATGACGCTTGAAAGCGCGTTGCAAACAGTTTTGGTCCTGATCAGACGCCGCGTGACGCGGCGTCTGATCAAGACCCAAACTGTTTGACACTCATATCGATATTTATTTAGTCATACAACCGTAAATCTAACTTTGAATCGTAAATTGAAGCAGACGACATTAAATCGATGAAGGGGTAACAATCTCCCGAATAAGTTGATCTTGAAAGGGTTAACGGGAAAAAATAACGCCGTCTCCTCTGTGTGTCAGTATGACCAGTGGTTGTCACATTTACCCGAGCAATATGATTCACTGATCATGTTTGGCATGGATCTCTGAGCACCTCAAGGGACTTTAATGTCACCTCAATTCTAATACTACGACAATGTTTTATCAATAGGCGCTCGCCAGCTCTAGACCTACTTACAAACTGGAGGTCGGGGCTACATTTATGATGACCTCTGTTGAATAGTAATCTAAGCCTCCATGCAGAGACTATCTGGTGACTGCTGGTCTCTTATATACAGAAAAGGCTGGCCAAAAAGTGATTCTTTCCCATTGAAACAAAACTGAAGCTTCATGCAATAAAATGTTTCTTGAAAATATTGATCATCTTTTTCTAAAACAACCATAAATACATGTATGCATAAACCGTTATTCTTTCCCATTGAAACAAAACAAAAACTTATGCAATAAAATGTTTCTGGAAAATATTGATGACTTGTTTTTCTAAAACAACCATAAATATACATAAACAGTTATATTTTCCCATCGAAACAAAACTAAAACTTCACGCATGCAAATGTTTCTTGAAAATATTGATGACTTTTTCTCTCTCTAAAACAACCATAAATATAAAAAAATGAACTGAACTTACGGTTGTAAGTGGAATAATACACAGATCAGACGCCACATGACGCGGAGTCTGATCAAAACCCAAACTGTTTGACACTCATGTCGATATCAAATCAGTCATACAACATTAAATCTAACTTTGAATCGTGTGTTGCAGACAACAAAAATGAAGCAGACGACAAACATGCAAGGAAGGGGTAACGATCTCCCGAATAATTCGATCATGGAAGGATGGCGCTGCCTCCTCTGTGTGTCAGTATGACCAGAGGTTGTCACATTTACCCTAGCAATATGATTCACTGATCATGTTTGGCATGGATCTCTGAGCAACTCAAGGGACTTAAATGTCACCTCGATTCTAATGCTACGACAATGTTTTATCAATAGGCGCTCGCCAGTTCTAGACCTACTTACAAACTGGATGGCTTTCATGATAAGGTTGGGGCTACATTTATGATGACAAATGGTGCCGACCTCTTTAGAACAGTAATCTAAGTCTCCACGTAGAGAGACTATCGGGTGACTGCAGGTCGGTCGTTTAATGATTGCCAAAACTCCGTGTTTCTTTATTATCTAACGCACTGACCGCTTAACCTTCAAGCGGACAATTCCAGATTCCAATGTATTCTAGCTCATTTCAAATATTTTTGGCTGATTTTAACAATATACAGCGTTCCCTCCCTACAACGACCCTCCCAACAACGACTCCATCCTTACAACGACATTTGCCGCAATTCCCTAAACACGTCAATTATGTCTAACGCTTTTACGGCTGCAATGTCGTCTGCTTTAAATAGTCGTCTGCTGCTTTTCTCAAAGTTACATTTTTGACATTTTGACAGAAATATACTTAATGGCGAGTGACAAACAGCTTGAATCCAGATCAGACGCCGCGTTACGCGGGGGCTGATCTGGATTCAAGCTGTTTGCAAATGCTAGACAATTTCCCTCCCAAAATGACTCCCTCTGAACAACGCACACAATTTTGGTCTCTCATTGGATGTCGTTGTAGAGAGGGAGCGCTGCATTGCAGAATACTCATGTTACTAATGGTAAATACTAAATAGGGTAACTCTTTCACTACCAAGTTTTATCGTTTGCTTTAACCTTTTCAACGCTAAAATATCGTCTGGATTGGTAGTGTCGTCTGCAATATTTTTTTTTAAAGTCATTTTTATGGCTGTTTTTGACTGAAGAAATGTCGACACGAGGGTCAAACAGTTTGGATATTGACAAGACGCCGAATGACACGATGTCTGATCAGGATCCAAACTGTTTGCAACGCCGTATTTTGGCCCCATTTGCAGTGAAGAGGTTAACAACGAATCGTACACGCAAAATACATGCAATACTTGCAATATATACGATTTCTTTAATTCTTAATTCCATTATAGATACACATTTTTTCGCATTTAATTTATTGTTCAAATTAGTCAATTTTATACAGTGAACAATATTGCAAAACTACTTATATTTTCTATGTCCTGTCTGACAGTAGCTTGAAACATTCTGGAAGTGAAGCAAATTGTGCCTTAAGGTGCATTCTGCTTTCCTCTAACCTGCTTTTAGCGGTCAATTGTCTTCAAACAGGAAACAGGATATGGAGTAATGGGTTAAAATGAATATCAAACAATGTCTATGAATAGTTTCCTTAGCGATTCTTTAACTCTTTCCTCCCTGAAACTTTTAATGGACAATTCCAGTTTCCAATTTAGTCTAGTCCATTTCTGACTTTTAAGGGTTGTTTTTGTCAATGTTTGGCATTGAGACAAACAGTGAAGACCCTGATCAGAGGGCTCCTTTCGGAGCCCTCTGATCTGGGTCTTTACTGTTTGCACAGGACAAGTCTACTTTTCACATGTCCACTGTTTGAAAATGACGCCTATATGCGGGACCAGGGTTCAAAGAGTTAAACAAAATGATATGCTGGCTTACTGCAAAAGCCTGCTCCAATAGCCATTCTTAAAAGACTAAATGATATACAGCGCTCCCTCTCTACAACGGCCCTCCCAACAACGACACCCTCCTTACAACGACACTCGCCGTAATTCACTAAACGGGATAATTAAGTCTAACTCTTTTACTGCTGCGATATCGTCTGCTTAAGATTGTCGTCTGCTGTTTTCTCTCACAGTTACATATAAGTGGAGATTTTGATACAATACATTATATTGACCAGTGACAAACAGCTTGAATCCTGATCAGACGCCGCGTTACGCGGCGTCTGATCTGGATTCAAGCTGTTTGCAAATGTAAGCCAAGTCTTAATTGTCCCTCTCTATAACGACTCCCTCCGAACAACACACACAATATAAGTCTCCCATTGGATGTCGTTGTACAGAGGGAGTACTGTACTACAATGCCCTCTACATAACGACACCCGATGGAAGACACATATTATGTGTGTTGTTCGGAGGGATTCGTTATAGGGAAGGAAAACTAAGACTTGACTTACATTTGCAAACAGCTTGAATCCAGATCAGACGCCGCGTAACGCGGCGTCTGATCAGGATTCAAGCTGTTTGTCACTCGTCATTATATTTATTCAATCGAAATGTTCAGCTATATGTAACTTTGAGAAAACAGCAGACGACACTTTTAAGCAGACGATAATGCAGCAGTAAAAGTGTTGTCCCGTTTAGGAAACTGAGGCAAGAGTCGTTGAAAAGATGGAGTCGTTGTTGGGAGGGCCGTTGTAGGGAGGGAACACTGCAGTTTACTATAGGATAAAAGTATAGCAGACATTCCTTTAAAGGCTTTCTGTATTACACCCAGTCTGCTTGAATCAATCATGTGTCATGCATACAGAGGGTAAGCTTTTGTTCTTTCCTAATAAACGAGTATATTGTAAATAAATTCTGAATAAGGGGAGATCCTTTGAAAGCACAGAAAACAAAGCAAATACTGAAAATTGCAGACTCGGTTTAATTGAGTCTGTTCATGAGCAACACTGAAATATGCAACAGTGCTCATGCCCCCTAGCACCAGCTTAAGCGGAATTCAACTTTCGACTGCAAATGCGCTGAAATCAATGATTCCAAAGGACTAGAAAGTATAACAACACTGAGAATGAAGTACGGGGCGACTTTTACCAAATTTCCATTGCAAATAGCTTAAAGCCAGACCGGACGCCGGGTAATTTTGTATCTGATCACGCTCCATATTGATTGCTATTCAGATTTAAACTGTTGCAAGTTTCATGTTTTATTGCATTGCACATGCTTTAAGTTTCGTTTAACCCATTATCCCATAAAAACGCATTTTATGCCTTTAAGTTATTCCTTCACTCAAGAAAATACTACAAATTTATGCAGTCATGATGCCATATTTTCTATATTCTAGGAGATGGTAGCTTAACCCTTTCCCCCATAGAAGCGACTTTTAGCGTATTTAATTTATTCCTCCGCTGAAGAAAATAGTTCCAGTTTATACCCTCATGAACAATAACCATTACAAATATTTTATATAGCCTAGCAGATTTTAGCTTAAAGCAGGCTGAAAGTAAAGCAGAATGTGCCTAAAGGCACATTCTGCTTTACTTTCAACCTGCTTTAAGTGGTGACCTGTCTTCAATATTATAACTAGGCTATCAGGTAAAGGGTTAAAGCAGGCTTTCAACCTGCTTTAAGTGGTCACCTGTTTTCAAAACTAGAATCAGGCTATGTGGTTATGGGTTAATTGGGAGTAGTTTCTCTACAGAAAGCTTTTTGTTGAGATGTCGCAATGACAGATTTCACTGTAATGTGCGAACAAAGATTTGTCTTTGAAACGTGTGCTTGGTCTGTTCCTGACAGTGTGTTGAATGGATCTATTGACCAATATAGAAACACAGTATACAATTCCTAACGGATACCATAGAAACCTATTCACGAAATATGCATTAGGTTGTCAAGTCTCTTTAGAGATATCTCTATATTTTTATTCTCAACCACTTACTGCTGTCTCAAGTGGTCAACCTTAACCCCTTCACTGCCGTGACGTCATCAATTATAAACAATTGTCGTCTGCTTTTGTTTCTAAAATTGATTTTTTGGGTAAGTTGATATAAGAAGTATTGAAATGAGTGGCAAACGGTTTGGATCCTGATCAGACACCGCGTCACGCGGTGTCTGATTAGGATTCAAACTGTTTGCAAATTACTCTTGCACTCGGGGTAAGGCAGAGAAGGGGTTAAGACATCTATTTCCGTATGGTTGTTCCAAAAATGCAAAGTGTTAGACTCTCAACCTTTGTTACCCTGAATTATATATGGAGTATTCTACTTCTGATAAATGACCTGATTATGTTGATTCTAGGGTTGTTTTTATTAAGCATAATCAAATAAGGTCTCGGATGAGTTTTATTATGGTTGAAATCGGACCGATTGTGGCTTATTTCCAATCTTGTGGCTTATTGTTTTTCTTTTCGGTTTTTATTCTTCATGTGGCTTATTTCCCTTCTTGTTGCTTATTGTTTTTCTTGTTGCTTATCATTCTTCTTGTAGCTTATTTCCCTTCTTGTGGCTTATTCCCTTCCTGTCGATTTTTTATTTTCTTTTGGCTTTATATTTCTTCTTGTGGCTTATTTTCCCTTCTTGTGTCTTTGTATTTCTTCATGTGTTTTAGTGTAATTTCTTGTGGCTCATTGTTTCTTCTTAACATATTTATATAATACTAACGAGCCAAAGTTCGACGAAGTCTCCGTGGCTCAGTAGGGCACGAGTCGGATTAGCACGTCATGGGTAGCAGGTTCAACCCAAATAGGGTGCTGTCTTTTTTCTGAACGACTTATTCTCTTAGATCCGTTTTTTTATAATACAAGAAACTGCTTCAAGCATGCTGAATATAAAAAAAATATCCAATTAGAAGGTTTCCTTCTTATTGTCAGTCTGCGTCAACTATAATATTATGACTAAAATCTAACTTTGAAACTACCGGTGTATTGCAGACATCAATAATGAAGCAGACGACAATATTGCGATGAAGGGGTAAAAATCTCACGATAAATTTAATCATGAAAGGGGTAAATGAGTTAAATAGTGTGTACTCGTAGAACTGTTTTATTGTCATGCTCATTACGTTTCATTCATCATCAAAGTATCATAATGCAGTTTAATCCGGCTGTTGAGTCCTCAATATAGGACAATATAAAGAATTGTTCAAAGGTGGTATTTCTTTTGACGTGGTTCATATATTTTAATGCACGTGGGAAATTAGCCGCTAAGTGATCATGTACAGAGGCGTCAAATATTCAGTGGGATAGTCACGACTGATTGATTGATGAAAGGTGTACCGTTTAACCCACTGAACCATGGTAACACGTATACGCATCATGTACAAAAAGTGTACTTTTGAAAGGGCTACAGTGGAGAAAACGTTATTCTTTCCCAATAAACGCGTTTACGCTAAATCTATTTTTTCCATTGCAAACAGTTTGTAGCCAGATCAGACGGCGTCTGATCAGGCTCCAAACTGTTTGCCACTCAGATTAAAATAAAAAGTGAGAAATGTCAAAAACTTGTTATTTTCTACGTTTTAGTGCTTTGCGTTTGCGTACGTTTGCGTTTAAACGGGAAAGAATAACGTTTTCTCCACTGTACTACAGCATCATTTGTCATTTGCAATATTTTGTAAATAGTTAACAAGACATCAGATTAATCTTTCCAACTGAAGTTTTAAGGGCCAATGCGTTAATAAATTCTCTGGGTATCATATCTTTAAGCCTTTCCATGAATAAAAACTGCCCCTTTTACGTTTTTGCACTGGCATAAATTTTCATGCTTCTAACCAGAACGGATAAATGAGCCACAACTGATTGCTGTTTTAGCCGGCCAAACCCTTTTCTTATTTATATACAGTGCTCCCTCTCTACAACGACACCCAATGGGAGACACAGATAATGTGCGTTGTTCGGAGGGAGTCGTTGGTGAGAGGGAAAATTAAGACTAGGATTACATTTGCAAACAGCTTGAATCCAGATCAGACGCCGCGTAACGCGGCGTCTGATCTGGATTCAAACTGTTTGTCATGCGTCATTATCATTCTTATATCTAAATGTCTACTTATATGTAACTTTGAGAAAAAAAGCAGACGGAAATTTTAAGCAGACGATACTGCAGCAGTTAAAGCGTTAGACATAACTGTCCTGTTTCGGGAACTGCGACAAGTGACGTTGTAAGGAGGGACCCGTTGTTGGGAGGGCCGTTGTAGAGAGGGAGCGCTGTAATAATAAAACTTCAACCACTATGAGCATCTGTCGGCTTAACCCTCTCTCTTTCAATGAAGTCATAAAGTGCATTTGCAAATAGTTTGTATCCTGATCAGACGCCGCCTATTAACGCGGCGTCTAATCAGGATCAAACTGTGTGTCACTTGTTTTGAAATTACGTCAGTTATACTGCCTTAAATCTAACTTTGACACGATATTGCAGACAACAATATTGAAAGAAACGACAATATTGCGGTGAAGGGATAAAACCCTCATGCTAAATTTGACCATGAAAGGGTTTTTTAGATTACTTTGGCTATTAGAATTAGTAAGTTTCCATCAGACTCATACCAGACACATCCTAATAATTAACAGTGGAGGCATTGATCAGACATTGTTTTCAAAATTATTAATATACGAGTATACAGGATGAAGGTTAGAGCAGATTTAAAATCTCTCAAAGGAATATACCTTTTATAGGTCTTCACAGGTATACTTTCAGGTCGCTTTTCTCCAACTACAGCGTTATCAAGCGATATATTACTGCTGTTTATATTCACCTACCTGACCGTACACTGTATTGGCAAAAAGTTATTATTTTTACATTTTAAAACTTAACCCGTGAGCTTTGCTAGGCTATTCCAGTTTCCTATAAAGCATATCTCCTTTTTGCCTATTTATGTGTTTGGAACTTTTTCGTTACAATTTATTGCATAACAAAATGACAAAAATGCAGACCCTGATTAGAAAGTTCCTATAGGAGCCTTCTATTCAGGGTATACACTGTTTGCAGGCAAATGAACTCTTTACTAGTTCACTATTTTTAAATGACGAGTATACTTGTCGCTTAGGTTGAATTTGTTACTAGTGATTAATAGAGGACAATACTTGTAGCAAACAGAAAGCTCCCGCAGTTTGAAATACGTTATTCTTTCCCAATAAACGTGTTGCTGTTTCCATTCCAAACATTCACTCATATTAACAAAACTCACTTACATTTTCAAAACACCGCATGTTTTTATTGCATGGCATTTAGGCACAGTCGAACTTCGATATCTCGAACTCGGTTAAGTCGAACATACCCGTATTTCAAAGTTAAAACGCGGCTAAGCCGCGTTTTTACTTTGAAACACGAATATGTTCACCTAAACCGAGCTTGAAATAAGGCAAATTCATGTGTTGATATATCGGATAGTTAAAGTTAAGCGAGTTTGAGGTATACGTTTAAACGGGAAGGAATACAATATTTCCTCGATGTACATCACGGACAAGGTAACATGTGTATGACAAAGGTTTCACAGAACGTTTGCATTTCTATGAAATTCAAATATGTTTTAATACTCGTGGGACATTGGAAATAATAGAACTTGTTCTAGCTCCCGTGGAATCGTTATTGGAAATCAAACAGGACCGATGATGTATGACCATTCTCGTGACGTGAGCGGGTCTGTCTTAAATAATTTAACAATTTCAGTCCGATATGAACAACAGATATGCCCGTGTCACTTTAACCCCTTACCCCTATAGTATCGTTCGCTTTAACACATTGAATCCTAGCGACGAGTACACTCGTCATTAACAATAGTATACATGAGAATCGTACGCACACTTGTCCTATGGGACAATGTCGACCCTGGTTAGAGGATTCCTGCCCTCTGGTCAGGTTCTGCTCTGATTGTAACTTTTGCAATTGATTGTAATAATAACCCCTAATAGTAAATATGGACTGGACTTAATTTTTAATTGGAAATTTCCATTCAAAATCATCTCATGGTTGAATGAGTTAATGCTGTTTTCTACAAATGCATTTCAAACTTCAGTATGAGTATGAGTATAGAATCAGTCAAAACTCGATATTTCGGACACCCTGAAATCGATCGTACCAGTATTTCATTAGTTGAATTTTGATAACATGATATCGCCCTAGTCGAACATACCAGTATTTCAACGTTAAAGCGTGGCTGAGATACGTTTTGACTTTGAAAGTTGGTTTGCTCGGACAAACGCGAGTCCGAAGTATCGAGTTTCGTCTGCGCATGCCTTAAATTTGGTAGCATAAATGTTCGCAGTAACTGGACGAAAAAAAGGTTAGGAATAACGCAAGTTACTGGTCGCAAATAGAGATGTTTGATTGTACATAAAATACCCTCTTTAATGCCTTAAGATTACATTTCACCTTTATTTTTCTTTTCTCCAACACAGCATAGTTTATGTTTCCTTCCATATAAACATGTCACTTCATTTAACCTGCTCGGCTTCCCTGGCTTCTTTTAAAGAAGCCAACTTGTCTTATTTATAGAAGTCGTTATTCTGCTTCCATTGATATCGGTAAACTACACAATTTCCTGGAATCGAGCACCAGTAAGTGTTGAGAGATCGTTTTTGTGTCCACAAAACTTTGTTGCAACTTCAAGTGTGATACATTTATTACAGTTCAATTCATTTGTTTTTACAGTACATCTGAGACGATTGTATGAACAATTATAAAAATATGCTTATCGTTTTTGTTGCTATAGCAATCTTTGTTTGCATATTTCCGCTGAGTTTCAATAACAAATGCAAATGCAAGTATCACTCGAACCTTCATGATACACGTCTTTATTATATAATTATTTTTGGTGAAGGTTTTCAACTTTTTTAATATATACTCTGTTCACATGGTATATACATTCTTAAAACATACAAACAAAACAACACAATGTCAATATAATAAAGTGTATCGATTCATATTCATAGTCAAATGTTTGTTGAACTTGATAATGAATATTGACAGTCTTTGTTTTGACATCAAGAAGGCATACAGCGCTCCCTCTCTACAACGACACCCATGGGGAGACACTCATTGTGTGCGTTGTTCGGAGGGATTTGTTATAGAGAGGGACATTGGTTTACATTTGCAAATAGCTTGAATCTTGACCATTACGCGGCGTCTGGGGCCCGTTTCATAAAACTTCTTACGACAAAAACGATCGTAAGTCTAATCTTTAAAATACTTTTAATTTCTGATTTCTCCGTCTAATCCTGTCTTGTGACACCTTTTTGGAATCGTCTTTTAAAGACGATTCCAAAACGATATCACAAGACAGGATTAGATGGAGAAATAAATAATTATTGAGACTTTTATAATATGACTTACGACAACATTTGTCGTACGAAGTTTTATGAAACGGCCCCCTGATCTGGATTCAAGCTGTTTGTCACTTGCAGTTAAGTTTTTTTTCTGACAAAATGTCCAATATGTTATGTAACTTTGAGAAAAACAGCAGACGACAATTTTAAGCAGACGATATTGTGTTGTAGTAAAGGCGTTAGACACAATTGCCCTATTTATGGAACTGAGACAAGGGTTGTTGTAAGGAGGGATTCGTTGTTCCATTGTAGGGAAGGAGCAATGTACATGAAATTGATTTCTTAACAAATAATTCAATTATATTGTATCTAATAAATTATGTCCTCTCTTATCGCTTAAATGACATCCTATGAAAATGAAAAATCATATTAGGTTGGGAACCATATTCACATCATTAAACAAGTATCGTTAATCTTATAGTCGAATACGAAAGTTTTTAAGGAAAAGATTTTAGAATTCGTACACTTCGAAGACTTTAAGTAGAATTTCCCATAAATGCGAAATAGCTTTTTACAATTTATAACAAATGCCCATAGTCTTCTGTTACATTAAAAATGATGCAACTAGGATCTATTGAAGTTTCATTTTGCTGCTAAAATGTTTTGTATGAATTAGATTCAAATTGCTTGACACTAATATCAAGGAAAGACTGTTTAAAATGAGAATAAAAGTGTTCCAGTGTATATTTTCTTTAAAGATGTTGTATCACAAATTGTGAATGTATGGTTTTATAAAAGAATTATCTCGTGTTATGTTATGAGATTCATTGTTAGACATTTTTAATAGTTTATGCCTGTTAAAAGTATTTTTCGGTTCTGTTTTAAACATTGATGATATCGACTCTCTTGATTTAAGGGTACTTTCCTATATTTTGGGGAAATGCTGTTTTTACTATACATGTACCAATTTGATTTGATTTCTAGATTTTCTAGTAGTTTGTTTTTCACCCAGATTACCCCTCGGCCCTATATAATATCATTAACAAATAAAATAATCGGGTTAATCCAAGATTGTAAAATAGGAGTTTTCCTTTAACACTTTACCCCATAGCCTGTTTCTAGTTTTGAAAATAGGTGACTACTTAAAGCAGGTTGAAAGTAAAGCAGAATGCGCCCAAAGGCGCATTCTGCTTAACTTTCAGCCTGCTTTGAGTTACCACCTGCTAGAAATTAAGAAAATAATCCGTTTGATACATATTCATGAGTGTATAGATTGGAATTATTTTCTTCCGCGGAGGATTAAGCGGGATGCGCTAAAAGGCGCTTCTATAAGGTAAAGGGTAAAGCGTATATCATTGTTACCCTACATTAGTTGTTGCCTAATATTTTAAAACTTGCAAGGGAAAATGTTATAATATGACTGCAGTGCTTTAAACTCAAAATGTCTTTAAGATATCTGGGTAAAATGGTGTTAGCTTTATATCTGTTTTTTGGCAATACATCTAGAGATGACATATTCATGTAAATAATGAGTATGCCTTTTTGGAAGTAAGGGAAATAAACTTGTCAAAACTTGTGTACACTTGTAAAATATAAGGTTTTTTCCAAATTGTTTTCTGAGGATTTTTTTTTTCCAATTTGAATCATATTCGTGTATTAAGGCTCTTAACCATTTTAATTTAATTGACCTTATAAAACTTTCTAAATCGATCTTGTTTAGACGTCCGTGTATGTTTCACCTATACGTCTTTTCCTTTTAATCTTTTTCTTTTTTCTTTTTTCCTTTCCATAGAACCCCCGTTTATCTCTTTTATTGTTCCTTTCGACACCAGGGCTCCAGATAAGAGGGAGTAAAAAGGAACAAATCCAACATTTTCTCACTTATTTTAGCACCAAATCATATGGTGTTACTACTCATTAGAATCGTCTCTTCGAGACGATTCTAATGAGTAGTGACACAATAGGGTTTAAAGCAGAAATAAAGATTTTAGTTTTTGAAATACTCCCCTTTTCTGGAGCTCTGGACACTGGTAGTGAATGGAACTAAATAAACTACTTCAACTTTGTGTATCAAAATTGTCTTAATTGTAGTGATTCTGTCGTTAATAGTATGATTGCGTCGCCCCCAATTTTGAATCGTCTTTTTGCATCTGCCAAGTAATTTCTCCCTGTTGCTAGCATTGCACGAATCTTTGTCATAACCAAACCATAACCAGAGCGTTTACTTTATCGGAACGTTTAAAATTGCCGATATTGTCAACAGAATGATTTCAACTGCCTATTCTGAGAAGCTCTGTTTCCCCTGTTAAATGAAAGGCATTTATATGAACTTTCGACAATTTCTAGAGCATTATGGCATCATATGAGTTTTTAACAGATATTAAAATATCAGCAGAGAGTTGTTACATTTTCTATTTCTATGCCTTAAAATAAGCTTTCCGGTTTTTCACCTTGCTTTAAGCCGTCACCTTCCTTAAAAATAAGATTATCAACACTAATTTAGTGGTCGTAATTAGAGATGTTTTACTGTACAATATAAATTCAGTGTTTCCGTCGTTTTTTACAAGATTTTCCGTGTGTGTGTGTGTGTGGGGGGGGGGGGGGGGGGGGTTGGGTAGGGGTCCTATGTTCTTTTGCATGATCGCATAGTAGCCCAAAGCAGAGTTAGAATGATAGAAAGGTTGTTAACGTCTTCGCTACTGCCTAGACAGCGCTCCCTCTCTACAAAGACACCCATTGGGAGACAAAGATTGTGTGCGTTGTTCGGAGGGAGTCGTTATAGGGGGGGGGGGGGGATTGGCTTACAATTGCAAACTGCTTGAATCTAAATCAGACGCCGCGTCACGCGGCGTCTGATCTGGATTCAAGCTGTTTGTCATTCGTTATTAAGTTTTTCTCTCAAAATGTCAATTATGTAACATGTAAAAACAGCAGACGACAATTTTAATCAGACGATATTGCAGCAGTTAAAGCGTTAGACAAAAGTGTCTTGTTTGGGGAACAGCGACATAGGTCGTTGTAAGGAGGATGCCGTTGTTGGGAGGGCCGTTGTATGGAGGGATCGCTGTATATGTGGGTTCCACTGTGCTTGATGGTGTTCTGGACGATGTAACGTCATAAGCGCTTTTATTTGAAGGATTTCTGGCACGATCTTTGATGGCTCCGTTTAAGCTATATAGTACTAAAACCTCCCCTATGGGCCCCGTGTGACGTTATAGAGCCACAATAAAACAATATATAGATGAATAATCGTAGATGTCTGGTTAGTGTTTGTTTGAATTACCAAAGGTCGGTAACGTGCCTGTCTTCCCTCGAGGGGTGATTGATAATGAGGGGAACACGTTAGTCTTTTTTCCGTTTATTTCACTCACCCCTGAAATTTCAAATGGACAAGTCCAGTTCCCAATTAAGTAAAGTTCTTTATTGACTATTTAAGGCATATTTTACGATACGTGTATAATGCAAAATGACAAACAGCCCCTAAAAATACGTTTTGTGCTAAAATCATTATGTCAACCGGCGTCTGATCCAGCTCTAACATGATTGCAACACAGTTTATTGTTTCAGCATAAGAAAAATGCATCCCCCTTTGTACACGTCCTATATAAATCGTGTTCCTGTAAAGAGTACACTTTTGCTACGAAAGACATCATAGACATCATCTGAGGAGCACATCTTCAAATTAGGGTTTGTATTCGTTTGTCATTTTGCAGCATATTTTAAATACATTGTACAACCGTATTTTGTAAACTATGGACTAGATCTAGTCTAATTGGTTGTTCATTTGAAGTTTCCGTGGTCAATGGGGTACAGTGGAGAGGACATTATTCTTTTCAAATAAACGCGTTTATGCTAAAAGATGTCCACTGGGAAAAAATTCGGTGCCTGATCAGACGCCGGCTTACCCGGCTCTTGACCAGACTTTAAACGGTTTACCACTCATGGTCAACGTTTGAAAAACTGTCATTTTCTACGATTTACTGGTATTTCTGCAAGGGTTTGTGTTTCTTTTTCGTTTAACTCATTGAGTCCTAGTGACACATATTTGCTTCCTCGATCAAATGTGTACCTGTAAAAAGTACACTTCTATTAAGTCCCTGATTAGGACTTCACTGTTTGTCATTTTAAAATATATTATAAAAAACAACCCTAATTGGCTAACATGGACCAGCCTTTATTGTAAACAGGAATTGTCTATTGAAAGTCTCAGAGGATAATGGGTTAAAAGGGGACTTTGAAGAATGGCATCTTCTCCGCCGTACCATTCCATGTATAGCTTCTGTCTGTCGTGTTGGCTATTTCAAGAAGCAGGAACCTTACACCCGTGAAACAGCTGACAATTACCAGAAGTGCACCTGTGAAGAGTATACTTGTCTAATGCAAACAGACCTCTAATCAGGGACTTCACTGTTTGTCATTTTTAAATACATGTATATTATAAAAACAAACCTAAATAGGCTTAAATGAACCAGTCTTTATTGTAAACTGAAATTGTCCATTGGAAGTCTCAGAGTTTAATGGGACTTTAAAGAATGGCATATTCTCCGCCGTACCATTCCATGTATAGCTTCTGTCTGTCGTGTTGGCTATTTCAAGAAGCAGGAACCTTACACCCGTGAAACAGCTGAAAATTACCAGAAGTGCACATGTGAAGAATATACTTGTCTAATGCAAACAGACCTCTAATCAGGGACTTCACTGTTTGTCATTTTTAAATATATTATAAAAACAAGAAATATCTTTAAAAAAGATATTCGGCGGAATGAGTGGTTGAACTAAGGCTATATAGATGGGTGTGCAAAATTGAATTAAATTGAGGTTTTCAAAGAATATATATCTTGGATTGAAAAGCAAAAAATACAAGTATTCAATTGAAACAGTAACTTTTATTTAAAATGCAAAACTATCATGTACAGAAATGCAAAACAAAACAATAATTTAACTCATATCCTAGCTACTGGTAGGAGATCCTCACATTAATCTATTGTTCCATTCATAGAGTTTCTTGAAACAAACTATAGCATACACAAATGTACAGATACAACAATCTACTGTACTTCACTCTTGTAAATAATGATGAAACAACACAATTGTGTTTAACTCACTTGAGGCTATTCATATATAAAATATTGCTTTTAATGTATGGCAAATGTGTACAAATAGTTAACAATTAAAACAAATTGGTTGTAAACAATTATGAAACACCTAGCTTCCTCTGTATATCTATAAATAGATTTTAGATCATAGCATAATTTTGTCAATTCTGTGGCCTAGTGTAGTAAACAGACAGCCTGTATCTCTAAATGTTACACCCACAGTCCACATCATGTAAAACTGTAATGGGACATAAACCAGCCTACAGGGCTCCAGATAAGAGTGAGTAAACTAAACAAATCACATTTTTTCACCTCTTTTAGCACCAAACCCTATGGTATTACCACTCATTTTGATTGTCTTGAAGAGACAATTCATATGTATAGTGACACCACAGGGTTTAATGCACAAATAAAGATTTTAAGTTTTGAAACAATTCCCTTATCTGGAGCCCTGGCTACTATCCAATCAGACTATTCAGTTTCAACAGGTGCTCTTAATTCTAAATTTCTGATCAAATATTATTGGTTGAAATGTGTGGCCAAATATTAAAGTGTGTCTAAATAGAAAACAGTCAGCTCCGCCGAACAAACCTAAATAGGCTAAAATGAACCAGTCTCTTTATTGTAAACTGAAATTGTCCATTGGAAGTCTCAGTTTAATTTGACTTTAAAGAATGGCATATTCTCCGCCGTACCATTCCATGTATAGCTTCTGTCTGTCGTGTTGGCTATTTCAAGAAGCAGGAACCTTACACCAGTGAAACAGCTGACAATTACCAGAGAGTCCCTAAAACTCGCATCGATTTGTTTCCTGTATCATTTATCACATCTTTATTTTCATGTTACAGACATCTTCGTCCACCAGGAAGTATATACAGCTCTCCCTCCCTGCAACGACATCCAATGGGAGACACAAATGTGTGTGCGTTGTTCGGAGGGAGTCGTTATAGAGAGGGAATTGGTTTACATTTGCACACAGCTTGAATCCAGATCAGACGCCGCGTTACGCGGCGTCTGATCTGGATTCAAGCTGTTTGTCTCTCGTCATTAATTTTTGTTCTGTCAAAATGTCAAATACACACATGAATGTAACTTTGAGAAAAACAGCCGACGACAACTTTAAACAGATGATAGAACTGCGGCAACCATCGATGTAAAGAGGGAATTGTTGTTCAGAGGGCCGTTGTAGGGAGGAAACACTGTACAGTGCTCCCTCCCTACAACGGCCTTCCAAACAACGACTCCCTCCTAACAACGACGCTTACCGCAGTTCCATAAACAGGATAATTATGTCTAACGCTTTTACTGATTCAACATCGTCTGCTTAAAATTGTCGTCTGCTGAGTATCTCAGTCACAGATAAAAAAAAATGATGAGTGACAAACAGATTGAATCCAGATCAGACGCCGCGTAATGCGGCGTCTGGTCTGAATTCAAGCTGTTTGCAAATGTAAGCCTAGTCTGAGTTTTCCCTCTCTATAACGACTCTCTCAATCTGTGTCTCCCATTGGGTGTCGTTGTAGAGAAAGGGCAAGTACAGCGAAACCTCTTTAAATCAGGGCACCAATGTAATAAAGCAGTTGAGAAGAGCATGGGATCGCCTACAGGCTATTTATTGGTCAGATTTAAACTTTTTCTAAACTCTGACCAATCAAAAGCATAAGAATTACCGGGTATCTCACGGAATCTGAACTCTTCCAGACCGAGCAAAATGTTTTGGGTTACAGAGATGTTCGGGTTTCGGTAGGTTTAATTCTTCGAACGCTGATAGAGTAACATTGTAGAAACCAACTGTTCTAAAATTATCATCGTCTTAAAACATAATTATTTTCAAATAGGGTCGGATGGTCAAACAGTCTGAATCCTTGTAACGCTGCCTCTCTTCTGGAACCAAACTGTAAAATACAACGATAATCAGGGTTTAGCCGCTAGTTAGCAAAGAGGTAAACATTCATTCAAAAAATGTTGACTCTTCAGTCATTGAGACAGTTAACCCATGACCCAAAAGCAGATCTTTAGTTTTGAAAACTGTATATACCACTTAAAACAGGTTGAAAGTAAAGCAGAATGCGCATTAGGCGCATTCTGCTTTACTTTCAGCCAGTTTTAAGCTACCATCTGGTAGGATATAGAAAATATTTCTTAAGGTACATATTCATAAGTTCATAACTGTATCAATTTGGAATTATTTCTTCAGAGCAATAAATTAAGGGCGTAAAATAGCGTTTTAGAGGTAGTGGTTTAAATGCTGAGCAACAGCAATACAGAACGCTCCGATTATATACAAGTTTTCTGTAATTCTTTTTTGAAGGATAGGTGCAGGTAGAATATATGTTTTGTACCGAGAAATATGTCCGATTTTCCAGCAGAGAATTCCAGATTTTCATGAGGTCCGGATTTTAAAAGAGTAACCATTCATTACATATATACATATTTTAACGCCTTTAAATTTGTCCGCCACTGGGGAAAATAATACAGCGTTCCCTCCCTACAACGGCCCTCCCAACAACGACTCCCTCCTTACAACGACATTTGCCGCAATTCCCTTAACACGTCAATTATGTCTAACGCTTTTACGGCTGCAATGTCGTCTGCTTTAAATAGTCGTCTGCTGCTTTTCTCAAAGTTACATTTTTGACATTTTGACAGAAATATACTTAATGGCGAGTGACAAACAGCTTGAATCCAGATCAGACGCCGCGTTACGCGGCGTCTGATCTGGATTCAAGCTGTTTGCAAATGCTAGACAATTTCCCTCCCTATAACGACTCCCTCTGAACAACGCACACAATTTTGGTCTCCCATTGGATGTCGTTGTAGCTGATTTAATTGGTCATTTGTCTAGAAACTTGCAATGAGGAGAGGGTTGACGTCTAATAAGCATGGCTGCTCCAATCTGCCAAGATTGTCATCTGCAGAATTTTGCAGATTTTGAATGTAGATTCGTCATTAGGTGTAGAAACTTATCTCAAAGAACCACACGATTTGGATCCAGATGAGATAGCGAGGTACTAAACGTCTCATCTACTATGCTCCCTCTCTACAACGACAACCAATGGGAGACACAGATTGTGTGTGTTGTTCGGAGGGAGTCGTTATAGAGAGGGAAAATTAAGACTTGGCTTACATTTGCAAACAGCGAAACGCGGCGTCTGATCTGAATTCAAGTTGTTTGTCACTCGTCATTATATGTCTTCTACCAGCATGTCCTTTTATATGTAACTTTGAGGAAAATCTTCTATCAAACTGTCCTTTTATATGTAACTTTGAGGAAAATCTTCTATCAAACTGTCCTTTTATATGTAACTTTGAGGAAAATCTTCTATCAAACTGTCCTTTTATATGTAACTTTGAGGAAAATCTTCTATCAAACTGTCCTTTTATATGTAACTTTGAGGAAAATCTTCTATCAAACTGTCCTTTTATATGTAACTTTGAGGAAAATCAGCAGAAGACAATTTTAAGCAGACGTTATTACAGCAGTAAAAGTATTAGACATCATTGTCCTTTTAAAGGAACTGTGGCAAAGATCGTTGTAAGGAGGGAGTCGTTGTTAGGATGGCCGTTGTAGGGAGGGAGCTCTGTATATCCGTCTTCACAAATTCATCCAACCAATTATTTTTTTTCAGTGTCAGTTTGGTGGGTTTTTTCAGTTTTTTTTGTCCAAATCACATGCTAAAAACAAACCCTTTCATCGACATAACCGACTACAGCCGATTTTGCAACGCGGCGTCTGATCAGGGTCCAAACTGTTTGACAATCATTTCGACATTTCAATATTCATTTTACCTGGTATCTAAATTTGTATCAATAGTACAACTCACATTGTCAAAGCAAACGATAGTGTGACGTCGAAAACAGACCATAACATTTAGCAGTGAAAGGGTTTAGCATTAGATGCTTTAGACGACAATGGGTCTCGTCAGATAAAATATAAAACTAATCGCCCTGTCTGTGCATTCCTAAATAGGACAGTCTATGGCACTAGACCTAATAAGATAGGCATCAGCCTGTTTGACATCTCTGCACAGTGTCCTACAGTAATACCCAATGGGAGACAAATGCTGCGTATGTTGTACGGAGTGAGATGTAATAGGGAGGGAAAATAAGATTTGACTTTCATATGCAATCAGCTTGAATCCAGATCAGACGCCGCGTGACGCGGCGTCTGATCAGGATTCAAGCTGTTTGTCACTCGTCAAAATATTTCTTCTGTCATTTTCACTAACATGTAACTTTGAGAAAAATAAAAAAAAAAAAGCACACAAAAAACCCAACAATTTTATAAGCATGCGATATTGCAGCATTGGGCGTGTTAGACATAATTTTTATGTTTGGGGATCAGCGGCAAGCATTGTTGTTTAGAGCGTCGTTGTAGGGAGGGAGCACTGTATAAAGAGGCTAAAACCCTATTTTTCCCGCTTAACTCTTACAGCACCAAGTTTTATCGTCTGCTGTAACACTCTCGCCCCCAGAATATCGTCTGCAATGAAAGTGTCGTCTGTATTATATTTTCAAGTCAGATTTAAAGTCTTTTTGGCTGAAGAATATTGATACGAGTGTCAAAAAGTTTGGATCCTGATCAGACGCCGCGAAACGCGGCGTCTGATCTGGATTCAAACTGTTTGCAAAGTCGCATTTTGGCGCCATTAGCACTAAAAAGAGTTGATAAAATTATAATGCAATTGAATGGTGTAAAAGGTTCTTGAAATTGTTGCCTATTTATTTCAATCTGAGTGCCAAACAGTTTTGAGCAGGACATGTGTTTGTGTCAATATGATGAGTGTCATTACAAACAAGTTGAAGCCAGATAAGACGCCGGTTACCAGATTAACTACCACCACTACCACCACCACCAAACACTGTTAATAATAATGCTAAAAATGCTAATATTAATCGTGACTACACTGTAATTAAAATGACGATGATGGTGATGATGATGATGATGATGATGATGATGATGATGATGATGATAATGAAAACAATAGTAGTAATAATAATAATGATAATGATAAGAATAATGATGATGATAATAATAATAATAAAAAAATAAGCATAATAATAATAATAATAATACAATGTAATAATAATAATAATGATAATAATAATACAATGTAATAATAATAATAATAATAATAATAATAATAATAATGAAAATATCGGTAATTATAATATTAATAAAAAATTATAGATCCAATTAAATGATAATAATAATAATTATATTGACTATGACAACAACAACAACAACAAAATAATATTAATAACAATTATAACACCAATACTGATGACAATTATTATGATGATAGCTTAAAGCTGGTTTTACTTGACCTTTTCAATTTGCTACTGTACATGTATATATTTTCAAATCGAGGTCACCGTGTTTCAGTAGAAACCGTTTATCTTAAAGTGAACGGAAATCATTTGAATACAACTGTCTCTCTCGTCTTGTTAACATGCATCGTTAGAAATTGCCCTTTCCGAGGGTTTGCGCAATGTCTATTTACATGTAAATCAAGACTTAAGTGGGATTTAAAGCATCCACCAAAAGGCAATCCCTAGCATCTGGTTTAGCTATTGGATTTGCTAAGCATATACGGTCGAACTTCGATATCTCGAACTCGCTTAAGTCGAACATATCCTTATTTCAAAGTTAAAACGTGGCTAAGCCACGTTTTAACATTGAAATACGGATATGTTCGACCACTGCAAGTTCGAAATAATGATAGTCAATTTTAGAATAACGGGTAATTTCGAGTTAAGCGAGTTTGAGATATGGAGGTTCGATTGTACTATCTGTGTGTGGAATTTGTTCTGTATTCTAATTTGGTAAATGTACAATCAAACTTGTAATACGTGCGCTCTCGAAAGGCGCTATACATGTTTTCGTAATTCTAATGACAGATGGTCGCTTAACGCATGCAGGCCAAAAGTAATGCAAAACGGTTCCCAGATGACTGTAAATTGCCATGACAAACCATTTTATATGACAATAGATGAATAATTGATAAAAAATGTTTTGTCTATAATAAAGAGACTGAAATTTTGCCCGAAAAAAGTTTGATTGTAAATGAAAGCATGGCGCCTATATAAACGCATAAATATTAGTTTGGGAAAATATTTTATCTTAAAAAATACTTTTTATAGAAAAAATTAGAGTTGTTCCTGGATCTGAACCCGTGCGGAAAAGAAAAAAAAGAAAAAAAAAGGTTTGCCCTGAAAGTGGCCATAGGACTGTTTTTTGTCCATTATACAAAATGTATTATGAATTGTATATAGTGAAATTTAAAACAAAGATCTACTCGAAAAAGCGGTGGAAAATATCTAAAAACTAAGATTAAGATATTTTTCTTGAAGTGAATTGTAGGTCGATCATATTTTTAAATGCCATTTTCACGGTAATGTCATGCCTGTGCTTTTCGGAGTGATTCTATTTTCTCTTTTATTGCAAATACACCAGTTCGGTTTTCATTTTCTTTAAAAAAAAACAATCCAACTATGTTCTATCTTACAAAATATGACGCATGTCATCATATTTATGAGAAATAAAAGCAGGTGACAATTGTTAAAAGCTGATGACGTCATGGTAGTAAATGGGTTAACCCTTTCCCCCCATGGAAGCGCATTTTAGCACATTTAATGTACTCATCCACTGAAGAAAATATTTCCAATTTTTTCAGTTATAAACATGTACCAAAAAATAGTTTCTAGATCTTAGCAGATAGAAGCTTAAAGGGACTCGCAACCGGATGGTGTACTTGTCAAAATAAAATAAAATACTCAAATAAAAGCAAATTTGTGGCATTATTTGGCTTCTGACATTAAAAAAATATGATCAGTCCAAAAAAAGTCTCAAGAATCGTCACCGAATCTTAGATTTTTAGATATTTTCCATCGTTTTTCTAAACCGACTAGTAGACGGTATAGTTGTTGTTGTTGCTTCTCTACACGGGCTCAGACATAAACCCGAGCCGAATTGTGAAGTTGTATGCACTTTCGATCGCTACACATTGAAATACGTTAAATCGATCCGAGATAAACGGATAGTTCCGTGGTCCATTGGTCTAAGCGGTTTCCCCTATTTTGCCTTCTGTCCGCCAATGCCGGGCCCGGGTTCGAATCCCACCAGAGACCAATATTTTTTTTTATTGAAATACATTTTTTTAAACAGAATTTCTTATCTTAAACTAATTCTTTACCATTTATATAAGCGTTTGACACATATTTACAAATCACTATTTTTAATGCACCATCTGGTTGCGAGTCGCTTTAAAGCAGGCTGAAAGTAAAGCAGAATGCGCCTTAAGGCACATTCTGCTTTACTTTCAGTCTGCTTTAAGTACCCGGTAGTCACCAATTTTCAAAACTAGAAATGGGCTATGGAGTTAAGAGGTTAAGATATAAAACAGAAGATATTTCTGCAAGCAGGAGATATTATGGCAGTAAATGTGTTATGTTGTCATAATGGCTGTCATAATGGCAGTGATAGGGTCAACTAGTTAACGAGTACACTGACATTTAGGCATTTAGCTCCTATCGATTTGTATCTATAATTTAAGACATCGCGTATCCATGCCTAACGAGTGTCAGATATATGCATAATTAGTAAATCGTGAAATTGAAGCACTAATATGAGCCGCATCACTTGACAAGGAAGAGTCCGTCGAAGGACTAACTGTTAAATGAAGAACGGAGAGCTAAAATAGCCCTTTCCCCCATAGAAGCGCCTTTTCATTTTAGATAGTAAAGGGAATGTTTTCTATGTTCTAGCACATGGAAGCTTAAAGCAGGCTGAAAGTAAAGCAGAATGCGCCTTAGGGCGCATTCTGCTTTACTTTCAACCTGCTTTAAGTGGTCACCTATCTTCAAACCTAGAAATAGGCTATCAGATAAAGGGATAGTATGCACGACTGCTTAATGAAGAATATAGACCAACAAATAGTATGGACGACTGTTAAATGAAGAATATAGAGAAACAAACAATACGGACGACTGTTAAATGAAGAATATAGAGCTACAAACAGTATAGACGACTGTTTAATGAAGAACAGAGAGCTACAAACAGTATGGACGTCTGTTTAATAAAGAACAGAGAGCTACAAACAGTATAGACGACTGTTTAATGAATAACATTGAGCTACAAACAGTAAAGACGACTTTTGAGTCAAGAAAAATAGCAGCAAATATAGTAGACGACGTTTGAGTGAAAAAAGAGAAGCAAACATAATATACGAGTGTTGAATGGAGAAAAAAGAGTAGCAAGTTGTAGAAACGACTGTTAAATGGAGAGAAAAAGAGTAGCAATTATATAGAATAGACTAATGTTAAATGTAAGAAATAGAACAATAAAAGAATGAGCAAGTATATAGATGACTGTTGAATGGATAAAAAGGAGAATCAACTAGTATTTAGAGGATTTTACATGAGTGATCATTCATTATCATTTTCAATAAACGAGTTGACTAAAACAATATAACGCAAGCCTTGGCGAGCGTTATATTTATTTTATTCTACGAGTTTATTAAAAAAGATAAATAATGAGCACGAATGTTAGATTCTATTTATCACATAAACATTTTAAACCCCTATTAAATCAACAGAATAACTAGTTTTTAGTCTATGATATGTATTTTCCGCCAAAAACTGACGGTGTTTATGGTAACGTCATGGCAAATGAAGTCATTTGGCGCCCGTGCCTCATGCAGCGCTTGTGGACGAACCGGTAGGGTGGAGCCCAAATATTGATATCTCGCTGCCAGGGGCGAATTCACGTGATAAAGACGACTGTTATATGGAAAAAAGAGAGTAGCAAATAGTATTGACGACTGTTGAATGAAAAGGGAGAGTAGCAAATAGTATACAAGAACGTTAATTGAGGAAATAGGAGTAAAAAGAAGAACGTATATAAACGACTGTTGAATGGAGAAAAAAGAAGAGTAAATAGTAATGACAACTGTTAAATGTAAAATAGAGAGTAGCAAATAGTATTGACGACTGTTAAATAAAAAAGGGTAGCAAACAGTATAGACGAGTGTGTACTGAAGAAAGAAGAATAGCAAACAGTATAGACGACTGTTTAAATGAAGAAGTAGGAGTAAAAAGGAGCAGCAAGTCATGCACACAGGTAAACGGTGCGTTGGTCTACAACCCCCTAAACATCATCCATAATGTATATGATAGAATTTTTTTGCTGATTTACAAAAATGAATTTCATGATATTTTATGATATTTAGATGATGTTTGGGGTTGTAGACTAACGCACCGTTCATATAGACTAATGCTGAATAGAGAAAAGAGAGTAGCAAATAGTATGGAGAGAGTAACAGAGAGTTCAGACAACTGCTGAATGAAATAAACGAATGCTAAATGAGGAAATAGTAGTAGGAAACCGTATGTATAGACGAATGTTATATGAAAAGCAGCGAACAATATTTGGCCATGATAATGGTTAAACACTTTCATATGCACCTCGCATTCAATTTTATTACATTATTTTACGCTTGCATTGAGCATTTTCAATGCCAGTTGAATTGTTGACTACTTATATTTTGGCGTACTTTACTGAACCCTTTACCTGATAGCATTGTTTCTAGTATTGAAGATATGTGACTACTTAAAGCAGGTTGAAAGTAAAGCAGAATGCGCCCTAAGGCGCATTCTGCTTTACTTTCAGCCTGCTTTAAGCTATTAAGTATTAACTGCTAGAATAAGGAAAGTAATTAATATGACACATATTCATTACGGTATAATTTGGAACTATTTTCTTCAGCGGATGAATAAAATGAATGTGCTAAAAGTCGCTAAAAGGGTTAAATAAACACTGTTATGAATGTGACTATGTCAACCAGTTTGGATACCGATAATACGCTAGATTACTCAGTGAACCCGATTTGGCCCCAACCTGTTTGCAAACTTTACTAGTACACTTTGGGACTTGTGGACGCAAAATGATTCTGAGTCTTTCACTGAAATGACGTCAACGACTCTAAACAAGTGTCATCAGCTTTTATTTCTCAAATTTAAATTTTAAGTATTTTGACTTGATCTATTAAAATGAGTGTCAAACAGTTTAAATCCTGATCAGACGCCGCGTTGCGCGGCGTCTGATCAGTATACAAACTGTTTCGGGGTAGAACAGCGACTGGATTATAATGGCACCGAACTTGCCGGAGCTACTCGCAAACTAAGAGCTACACGCGAAAAGAGAAGCGCTATCGATTCGTAACGTCTCCAACAATCTTGGCAATTTCTACAACATGACCCTCCAGAGACGCAAACACATTTATCGTATCTTCATCTTTTGAGATGGCATATGGTGAACAAGAATTTATCACCAATTTTCATATCGCAAAAAGCCAATGGTTTGCGCTGACCCGTTAACCCTTCTAGTACCAAGGTCGATAACACTTATATAGTATGAGGGACTTATCTAAACAGTTTGAATCCAGATCAGACGCCGCGTAACGCGGCGTCTGATCTGGATCCAAACTGTTTGACATTTAGATAAATTCTTTTTAGTTCCAACTGCCTAAACTTTTAAACTTGAAATAAAAGCAGGCGATGTGTTAACGAGCAGGCGATATTTTTCGCAGTGAATGCGATAGACGAGTTATGACGTCACGATGGCAAAGAAATACTTATAAAACAGTTAACAATCCTTTCAACGAATGTTTTTTTGGCAAATGATTTTGTCTACTGTTTTGCACCAAGTAGAAGCACAACGAAAGTATTGCCAAGCTCCTTTAGGAGGCTTTTGCATCATCAGTTTTGGCAGATATGAGCAGGCATGTGTCCTTCAATTATCATTTATGTTCTTCTTATTCTACTAAGTGATCGCTCAAAAGAGTATTTTACCACAGCAATCGTCAATGAAATGCTCCACAATTCAATGAAGTATTTTAACTCCATTCACTGCCATAATGATTTTATAAGGCGTCTAACATAATAATTGCAACAATATCGTTTGTTAAAAATGTCCGTTTGTGTTCCTGAAATTTAAAATGCTGATTTCAATTTCAGATTGTTTCAAACGAACATCTGTAAAATATTGATTCAGGACTTATGCATTTCTTACTGAAACGACTTCGTTCCGAGAGCCAACTATAACAACACACTCAACAAACAATCTGCATGAACAGCATCAGTCAGCATATCGTAAGCATCACTCTACAGAAACTGCTCTTGTTAAAGTTCAAAATGACATCTTGCAATATCTTGATAAGAATGAAATCACAATTCTGGTGATGCTTGACCTATCAGCCGCATTCGACACAATTGATCATGAAACATTACTCAATCGCCTTGAAAAAGACTTCAAAATCATTGGAAACCCACTTAAGTGGATGACCTCATACCTGAATGACCGTTACCAAACAGTCGCAGTAGATGGAGAATTATCTGCCCCAGTTCAAATGAAATATAGTGTGCCACAGGGTTCAGTCTTGGGACCCAAAAACTACATCTTGTACACAAAACCTGTCGGCTCAATTTGCAGAAATCATGACCTGGATCATCATTTCTATGCAGATGATTCACAGTTATACTTGTCATTTAAGCCTAAAGACACATCTAGTCAACAAGAAGCCTTTTCAAAAGTCGAAGGATGTCTAAAAGACATAGTCTCATGGATGCACCAGAATATGTTGAAGCTGAACACTGACAAAACTGAGGTCATACTGTTTCACTCAAAAAAGGTTAACGTTCCCGGAGATTTTCATGTTCAAGTGGGAAACTCTAAAATCAAACCGTCATTATGGGTGAACAACCTTGGTGCTAGATTTGATTCCCAAATGGATATGACACAGCACATCAACGCTGTGTGCAGGTCTAGCTACGCACAGCTGCGGCAAATAGGTCATATTAGACAGTACCTTTCTCCAGAAGCTACAAAGACTTTGGTCAATTATCTGGTCACATCAAAAATTGACTACTGCAACTCACTGCTATATGGGATTCCCCAAAACTCACTACGAAAACTACAGCGTGTGCAAAATACAGCTGCCCGCATCATTACCAGGACTCCTCGGTACAATCACATCACTCCAGTCTTGAAGGAGCTTCACTGGCTTCCAGTTCAACACAGAGTTGAATTCAAAATTCTGACACTCACATACAAAGCCATGTGCAATGATTCTCCAAGGTACATTGTTAGTATGCTGGACGTGTATAGACCTCGAAGAGAGTTGCGGTCTGCGAGTAAATCAGTATCGCTGGTTGTGCCGAGAAGTCGTTTGGTGAAGTTTGGAGATAGAAGTTTCATGCATGCAGCCCCAAAGCTCTGGAACACTCTACCATCAGGCATCAGAGATGCTTGCTCAATTGCAGCCTTCAAAAAACGTTTGAAAACTCACTTCTTTAATATCTGTTATTAGAAGAAAGTAGGTAATCAATGATTGCTACATCTGGGCTGTGTTCTTGCTGTGGATGCTGTGGGTCTGAATGGCAGTTCTGGAGTTTTACCATTGACCTTGTGCCTTTCTGGTAGATCTTGCTGGTAGGGATTGCCCAATCGCTTTGAAACCATTTGGCTAGGGTCTATGGTGTAATTATTGGTGGCTTTATGTTTATGAACCAAGGGTGTACCACGGCCATGGATTATACAATACTCAACCAAACAACACGGAGAGTATTGTTTTAAACATTCGTTTTACGACTTGTGAACTGCTCTCCGGCTCTACACTGAAACAAACAAACAAACAAACAAACAAACAAATTCAACCAAACAACATGGAGAGTATTGTTTTAAACATTCGTTTTACGATTTGTGAACTACTCTCCGGCTCTACACTGAAACAAACAAACAAACAAACAAACCAAAAACAAACAAACAAAAACAAAAACCACTCTGTTTTAATCATTCTATCGATCTTTTAATTATTTGACTCATTTTAAAAATGATTTTACAAATTTACTATAACAATTTTATAATCTTGGTAATAATATTGGAAGAATTTCCATGTTTCTATGCATCTCAATATTGTATCATTTTTATTGTGAATGTAGTTATTTGTCTTTCTCGCTTTGTAGGTACATTTATATAATTTCATGTGAAGCGCTTTTGAACGCACAACTCCTGTGTGAAAAGAGCGCTATATAAATCTGGTATAATAATAATAATAACAATGTTATCACTAACCGATCATTAACAACAAACAAAAACCTCAACATCGTTATCATCATCATCGTTTATACCAACATCAGCGAACTTATTGTCATTATTAACAAAACCAAAAACAGTATCACTAACACCATAACCAACACCAAAATAATTAACATCGTTATCATTATCAACACTGATACCAACATTATCAATAACATTATCATCACCAACACCGTTAACACCGTTATTATCTTCACCATTATTATAAACACCAACACCATCTTACGATAATCAACACCAAAGCATTATTTGACACTCTCATTTCATGATTCGATACAAAAATAACACTATTATCAACACCAACACAATCAAAACCAACATGAACACCCCACTCACAGGCACAACCGCAATTAACAGCAGTATCTCTACAATCAACACCAAATCAACACATTTTAAACTAACATTTTGTAAATTACCAGATACATGTATGTAATCAACATGAAATAAAGTCGTTATTTTTCGTATCATTATTATTATTGTCATATTTATTACATCAACAATATTGATTTTTTTTTTATCAAAGTGAAAATAGTTAATATAAATATTTCATGTACAAGTATATGTATATAAAGTTTAAACCCTTTGAATTTGAGTTCTGTTCACGCATATATTCCTATGTGTCCTATGTCAACAGATAAAGGATGCATTTGATCACAGGGCTGCCAAAAGTTGATAATAAAAATCCTAAGATTTCAAATTCTCATTTTTTCAGACGCAATTTTACTAATCGTTCCTTTACCATATAGTCTTTTTCTTGTTTTGAAGCCACGTGACTGCTTAAATCAGGTTGAAAGTAAAGCAGAATGCGCCTTAGGGCGCATTCTGCTTTATTTTCAGCCTGTTTAAGCTACGATCTGCTAGGATAAAAATCCGAATACTTAGGAAAAATCAGGAGAAATGGCAGCCCTGTGATCAGGGTCTGCACTGTTTATTATACTGCAATACATTGAAGAAGAAAAAACGACTCAAATAGTCAAAATGGCCTAGAGTAAATTTGAAACTTGAAACTTTGAAGCTTGAAACTTTATTGAAATATATCTGTATGAGGTCTACTACCGTGGACAGCATTTACATTTATACAAATAGTAAAAATACATATAAATAGGGGGTCATTACTTGGGAATACGCAAATTCATTTGAATTTTTTATTATTCATAATAAAGTATAAATAAAAAGTTTTTATTTTAAATAAACAGATGTTAACCACAATTCGCTCCATAGATAGTCATATATATCGCCTGACAGTTTAGATCGTGATCAGGTCCTAGGTAACTCGGACTCTGATCATAGTCTATGCTGCCTCGAATTCACTCTTTTCAATTTGTATATTGATTTGTCATAATAACTAACAAGAAGTATCGAGGTTACATTTAAGAACAAAGCATACAGGTATTTACCAAACTCTACCAAATAGGGTAAAGAAATAAAATACTTGGTCTATTATTGCCAACAGTAATGCTGGGGTACCAATATGATAAGCTTCTCCAGCTAGACGAGATTTGGAGAAAAAATACAATTTGAATTGTCCATTTGAAGTTTCAGGGAGCACCGTGTTAAATTGTATAGTGTCTTTGTCACGTGTTACGTTGTGTGTCGAAACTATGTTAACGGCTACAGTGGAGAATCTGTTATTCTTTCCCGTTTAAACGCTACGTACGCAAACGCAAAGCACTAAAACGTAGAAAAGGACAACTTTTGGACAATTCTGATACTTCTTGTTTATCTTGGTGGCAAACAGATTGGAGCCTGATCAGACGCCGGGTTACCCGGCGTCTGATCTGGCTCCAAACTGTTTGCAGTGAAAATAATAGTTTTAGCGTACACGTGTTTATTGGGAAAGAATAACAGATTCTCCACTGTAACATGTATTTGAATAAGACAAAAATGCATACCATCTTGGGAATGGAATCCTTCTTTGCTATAATGATTCTTTCACTGCCAAGTCTTATCGTCTGCTTTAATTATCTCACCGCCCAAATACCGTCTGCATTAATAGTTTCATCCGCTATACAGTACTGTTTCGAGTGAGATTTAAGGTATTTTGGACTGAAGGAACATCGATGCGAGTGTCTTACAAGTTGGGTCCTGATCAGACACCGCGGCGTCTGCTCAGGATCTAAACGTTTTGCAAAGTCGCTTATTGGCGCCATTTGCAGTGAAAGAGTTAACCTTGTCGTCATTGAAACGCATTAAGAAACAATTACGCACAATCTTTCTCACGTTATGGGAGAAATTGTGATAATTTTTTGCAAATAGTTTAATCCTTTCGCTCTCAATGACGCTTAAAAGCACGACTGCAAACAGTTTGGATCCTGATCAGACGCCGCGTAACGCGGCGTCTCATCAGGACCAAAACTGTTTGACACTCGTATCGATACGATTTAAGGCATACTACATTGAATCTTGCTTTGAAACGAACTTGCTAAAAGCAAATTTGAAGCATACTTCAATGAAACGATGGAGAGGTAAAAATCTGACGAAACATTTGGTAGTGAAAGGGCTGGTTAACTAGCCTCCTAATACGGATCCAGACTACCTTAGAATGTGTGGTGATGTTTCGAAAGAGAAATGGAGAAAAAACACACACAAAAAACCAACAACAAACCCAGCCCTATTGTGCAAGATAGGACAAACCATGTGGTACATACAGTGGAGAATCTGTTATTCTTTCCCGTTTAAACGCAAACGTACGCAAACGCAAAGCACTAAAACGTAGAAAAGTACAGCTTTTGGACAATTCTGATAATTCATGTTTATCTTGGTGGCAAACAGTTTGGAGCCTGATCAGACGCCGGGTTACCCGGCGTCTGATCTGGCTCCAAACTGTTTGCACTGCAAATAATAGTTTTAGCGTAAACGCGTTTATTGGGAAAGAATAACACATTCTCCACTGTAAGCGAAACAAAAGAGAGAAGCCGCACAATAAAGTAAAGCTGTGAGATCATTGTCCAAAGAGAGTTAAAAAAATAAGTGAACTGAAAAATTCAATAATCCAAAAAACATTACTGCAATTCCATTAATTTAAATCTTTCGTGAATTAAATGTGAACTCAGAACCTTTAGTAAATGGTTTTAACCCTGCAAATAGTATACTTTTATTATCATTTGAGAAAATGCTGTGTAACAGAAATTCCGTATGTAAAATGGAGAAAAAACGTTATTCTTTCCCAATCAACGCGTTTACGCTAAAACTATTATTTCCATTGAAAAGAGTTTGGAGCCTGATCAGACGCCGGGTAACCCGGCGTCTTAACAGCTTCCAAACTGTTTACCACTCAGATTAAAATGAATAGTCAGAATTGTCATACAATTGTCATTGTATTTACGTTTGCATTTCGTTCGCGTTTAAATTGGAAAGAAAACGTCTTCTCAACTGTAACTAGGGTGTCTTTTACAGTGGAGAAAACGTTATTCTTTCCCAATAAACGCGTTTACGCTAAAACTATTTTTTCCATTGCAAACAGTTTGGAGCCAGATCAGACGCCGGGTTACCCGGCGTCTGATCAGGCTCCAAACTGTTTGCCACTTAGATTAAAATAAAAAGTGAGAAATGTCAAACAATTGTTATTTTCTACGTTTTAGTGTTTTGCGTTTGCGTACGTTTGCGTTTAAACGGGAAAGAATAACGTTTTCTCCACTGTATGTAACTAATACATGTAGACACTTGGCAACAAAAGTTCTGTATGAAGGAGGGGATTGTATTCCTTAAACCTATACTTTAGGTATTTTGACTTAAGAAATGTTGAAATGCGTGTCAAACAGTTTGTATTCTGATCAGGATCCAAACGGTTTGCAAATGCTAGTGTTTTCGTCCTTGGCAGCGGAAGGGCTCGATCAAAACATCTACATATAAATAAATACGTGTTCAAGAGTATAATATAGTTACATTTCTGTGTGATAACAAAAATAATTTTATTACCGTAACTTCTGGTTAAAATCGATCCGATACGTCTGCTAAAGTTTAAACTGTATTTGATGCTGCGTTTTACCCTTTCGGTGCCAAATATAACTTTATTCCAATTTGCAAACAGTTTGAATCCAGATCAGACGCCGCAGATAGCGGCGTCTGATCTGAATTCAAACTGTTTGACAGATATGTATATATCTTCCACCGCACTACCGCAAGTCTAGCTTTGAAACAATGCATTTATAGAAGCAGACGAAATTATGTCGTTGACGCGGTAAAAGCAAGCGATATAATGGCGATCAAACGGTAAAGCAGATTGTTAAATTTGGCAATGAAAGGGTTAAACTTCTATTTGATACTTCATTTTATATCCTTACCCTGTTATGAAAGCACCTGTTTCAAAAGTACCGTATGCAAAGGCAACCAAATTAAATCAATATCTTGATTATCTTCATTTAAACTATATATCATATAATAATGCTAGATCTACATGGGCTTGCAGTTTAATTAATTTGATAAGACGTCTGATCTGGATCCAAGTTGTGCGCGAATATTTCTTACCTCTCGGACAGAGGTATCCCGAAATCTAGCCGAACTATCTTATGATTGGTTGTTATTGCCGTTGTTATGACGTCGTCATGACGTCGTCATGCACGCATTGGCGTATTAAATTACAACTCGCCACTGTATAGCAAGCTAAACGCGTTTTTAGGATCGAAGAGGTGAGAAAATAAATCTAACACCACAGTTGAGTGTCAGATGAATATCCCACCCTCGTTTGAAGATATTTTTTGGAACACTCGGCAAAGCCTCGTGTTCCAAAAATATCTTCAAAACTCGGGTGGGATATTCTTATCTGACACTCACGGTGGTGTTAGATTCACTATATGTCGAGCGGTGCTTGCAGGTACAATAAGAGAGTTCACCTTACTTCAAAGTAGAGCTTTTTGTTTTTATAAAGAAATGTCCCGTTTTATTTTGTTCCAAGATAGAATGTCTGTCAAGAGCAGCTGTCTATTTGAACAGACATTCGAGTTTATGTTGTTTCAAGATATACCGTCTCTTCTGCTTTAGAAATATCCCATTACATATACATGTTTGTTTCAGGTAGAAGGCTCGTTTGTTTTGAGAGGTCACATGTCGTGTAGTTTCAAAGAAGGAATGCCTCTTCTGTTATACCCCATTTTATGCTGATTCAAGAAAATAAAATCTCTCAGTCTGTTGTAGAGATAGCCCATGTAATGTTGCATCAAGATAGACGGTATCTTCTGTTTTAGAAAATGTCACATTTTATGTTGTATCACATTTCATGTTGTTTCAAAATGTAATTTTTCTTCTGTTTTCATGTTGTTTCAAGATAAATGTCTTTTCTGTTTTAAGGTATCTTTTTTCTCCTATTTTATGTTGCTTCAAGATAGAAAAAGTATCTTCTGTTTTAGAGATGTCCCATTTTATGTTGCATCAAGAGAGAGACTATTTTCTGTTTTAGAGATGTCCCATTTTATGTTGCATCTATATAGAAAGTATCTTCTAAATGAGAGATATCCCATTCACGTTGCATCAATATAGGTCTCTTTTATATAAGAAATATTCCATTTTATGTTGCATCCAGATAGAAGTTCTCTTTTATTTTAGAGATATCCATTTTATGTTGTTTCAATATATTTTTGTCTGTCTGTTACTTCAAGAAAATGTATCTCTATCGTTTTAGAGATATCCCTTTTTATATTGTTTTAAGAAATATGGTCGTTTCTGCTTTAAAGATATCCTCTTTGGTGTTGCTTTAAGATGTAAAGAATCGCTTCTCTGTTTCAGAGATACCCCCTTTCGCGTTGCTTTAATATATGTCTCTTCTTTTTCAAAATTCCCCATTCCCGTTTGTTGCTTAAATATAGATTGTTTCTTCTGGGTTTTTTTTCTCTTTAAAATGAATGTTTGTGTCTCTTGTCTGTTTTATGATAATCTTTTAACCCTCTAATCACAATAGGCCATGACCCTGAGCAGACGCCGTGCAGATATACCTGAAAAGTTTAAAGTTCCAACTTAAATCTTGTCCATTTATAAATGACTATTTAGAGTTGTTTTTCGCTATTTAATGCAAAATAACGAACGGTGCAACCCAGAGCAGATGGTTCCTAAAGGAGCCTTCTGATCTGGGTTTACATTGTTTGCATAGAACACACGGGTACCGTTTGTGAAGAACGAGTATACTTGTCGCTAGAATGATTGAGTTGAAATACATGAACAAAATAATGCGATAAGCTCCTATAGGAGATTTTTAGCATCATATTTGTTCTTCATAAGTCAAACTAATTGGAATTCGAATATTTTTAACCCACTTTAGTCCAATAATCCCTACTCAAAAGTTTAAAAGTGAATCAGATAAGTTTGACAAAACCGTGTTCGAGATAGTGTGCTTTAAACGTTTCATTACCAATGGCGCCGAAAAGCGCATTTGCAAACAGTTTGTATCCTGATCAGACGCCGCTTTAAGGATCAAAACTGTTTAAAACATTCGTTTTGAAAGTTCGTCAGCCATGCTGCCTTAAATCTTACGTTGAAGCGATATAGCAAACAACACTGTCTAAGCAGACGACAATATGGCGGTGAAGGAGTTAAAACTCTCACGATAAATTGAACCATTAAAGGATAACTGTAGTTCATACAGTGGATAATCTGTTATTCTTTCCCGATAAACGCGTTTACGCGAAAACTATTTTTTCTTTTACAAACAGTTTGGAGCCAGATCAGACGCCGGGTAACCCGGCGTCTGATCAGGCTCCAAACTGTTTGCCACCAAGATAAACATGAACTATCAGAATTGTCCAAAAGTTGTTCTTTTCTACGTTTTAGTGCTTTGCGTTTGCGTACGTTTGCGTTTAAACGGGAAAGAATAACAGATTCTCCACTGTACGCTACGCTCACTGAGAGCTTCAAGTGTTACACTAGCATGAAGCAATATTGATTTGTAAAGTCTCTTGTGAATCAACTCAAGGTTTTCAATTGTGACAAACTATTTCTAGACCCGTGTATCTATTTTATGCCGCGTTAGCCCATTACCCCTTAAATACGCCTTTTCACGCCTTTAATTTATTCCTCCATTGAAGAAAAAAGTTTACAATTTATACAGTCTTAAATATGTTCTATAAGAAATATTTTCTTTATTCTAGCAGATGATGGCTTAAAATAGGCTGAAAATAAAGCAGAATGTACCTTAAGGCGCATTCTGCTTTATTTTCAACCTGCTATAAGTGGGCATCTGTCTTCAAATCCAGAAACAGGCTATGGGGTAATGGGTTATACCTAGTTAAAACTTTGAATTATCCGGAGTCAAAACCGGATCCAAGCTGATTGCGAAACAAAAGAACAAAAAAATCCCCAACGTTTCTTCATCCCACTAATATAAGAGCTGAAATTCTATGAGGGATGTAGAGTGGAAAGACGTTACTATTCACCCGTTTAAACGAAACGTAACCCTTTACCCCATAACCTGTTTCTAGTTTTGAAAATAGTTGACTACTTAAAGCAGGTTGAAAGTAAAGCAGAATGCGCCCTAAGGCGCATTCTGCTTTACTTTCAGCCTGTTTTAAGTTTCCACCTGCTAGAATTAAGAAAATATTCCTTCTGATACACATTCATGACTGTAAAGATTGGAATTATTTTCTTCTGCGGAGGATTAAACGGAATGCGCTAAAAGGTGCTAATATAAGGTAAAGGGTTAAGAAAAAATGCTATACAATAAAATAGAGAAAATGACAGCGATCTGAAAATGTACACATCTTATTCTTACCAGAGGGTCGTGCTCGGCCATAATGTGGTTCCTACCTGTTTGGAACGGTTGTACAGTCACGCCTGTAATATGAGTATAATTTTCACTGCAATGACGTCATCTGCATTAAACAATTGTCTTTTTTATTATTTTTTTCAAATTTAAATTTCAGGTATTTTGACTAAAGAAATATTGAAAGGAGTGTCAAACAGTGTGGACCCTGATATGACGCCGAGTTACGCGGTGTCCTATTAGGATCCACACTGTCAAAATACCTGATATTTTAATTTGATGAATAAAAAAAAGGACGAAAATTGTTTAAAGCTGATGACGTCATTGCAGTGAAGTTGATCTACATCTATCTAAACATTACTGACCACCTTCATCAGGTTGAAGATTATGTCAGAGTTGTGTGCAATAACGCAAAACGGGTGACAAGGCCGTTAGTTTAGTAAACTGATTTGATGACTGATGATTGATGATTTAAAATCTTCTGATGATTGGATTGACGAGATATCAGGTGGCAAAGAATTCCAGTCTACTATAGTTCTAGGAAAGAATGAGTATTTTCGAGTCTGGGTTCTAAAAGGGAGTGTTCGGAAGGTGTTTGGATGGGCATGTCTTGTGTGGCGTATGGGGGGCATAAGGGGATCTTTTTTAATATTAATTTCGTTATGGACTATTTTATGGAAAGTTGTAAGTCTTGCGTTACATCTCCTGGTTTCAAGTGACTGCCAGTTCAGGTTGTTTAACATGTTGCCAACACTGGAGGTGTTCCGAAATTTATTTGTTACAAATCTGGCTGCTCTTCTTTGGACCATCTCAATCCTGTCTATATCAGACTTGGTATGAGGGTCCCAAGAAGAGCAGGCATGTTCCAGTGTTGGTCTGATCAGGGTTTTGTATGCCATCTCTTTGGTGGAGCTGGAGCTTATCTTTAGATTCCTCCGCAAAAAGCCAAGGGTGGAGTTTGCTTTGTTACAGATGTTTGCAATGTGACTGTCCCATTTAAAGTTGGACTGTATGGTTATGCCAAGGTACTTTGCTTGATCAACATGCTGTAAGGGTTTTCCATGAAGAGTGTATGTATATTTTTCAGTTTTCTTATTATTTGTAATAGAGAGGACATTACATTTATCTGAGTGGAATGACATTTCCCATGATTTTTCCCATGCTGAGAGCTTGTCTAGATCTTGCTGTAGTTGTAGGGCATCAGATGGACAATTAATAGTTAAATAAGCAATAGTATCGTCGGCGAACAGGCGAACAGTGGAATTAAGGCCAACAGGGATGTCATTTATGTAAAATAAAAAGAGTGATGGGCCCAGGACAGAACCTTGTGGGACACCGGATTTGACATTGACATAGTCTGATTTTTCACCTTCTACGATGACTGCCTGCTTCCTTTCTGTAAGAAAGTTTTCTATCCATGTTGTGACCTTATCATTGATGCCATAATATTTGAGTTTGTGACAGAGAAGTGAATGGCTAACCTTATCAAAAGCTTTAGAGAAGTCCATTACAAGTACATCAGTCTGTTTTCCTTTATCTAAGTTTGAACTAATATCATCAAAAAATTCTATGAGTTGGGATTCACAAGACATTGAGCGACGAAAACCATGTTGAAGAGGATACAGAATATTATTACTATCTGCATGACCCATAATTTTACTAACCACTATGTGCTCCAGTAGTTTGCTACAGATGCAGGTGAGAGAGATTAGCCTATAGTTTTCTGGGTTTAGCTTGGATCCTTTTTTGTAAATGGGTGAGACATGGGCCAATTTCCAGTTAAGAGGTACACAGCCAGAGCTAAGAGACATGTTAAAAATGAGTGATAGAATAGGAGCAACTTCGGGGGATAATACAGTCGTGACTTTTTATCCGTTCATACTGTTTGCAAATAATTATTGTACTTGACGTAAAGTAAGGCAGTGAGTAATAGTTAATAATAATAATAATAATAATAATAATAATAATAATAATAATAATAATAATGATAATAACAGAATCTAATAATAATAATAAATAGAAATAAAAACGACCTTATTTCATGTGGATTACATTATATGGTTCATAAGTTTAAAGGCAGGAGACAAGTACATTCAGCTTTACTTCAAACCTATTTTAAGTGGCCACAAGCCTTCAAAACTAAAACAGGCTATCTAGTAACGGGCTAAATATTTCACTGTCAACGACGCTTGGAATTCGTAATTATTTGAATTTTTCAGATCAGACGCCGCTATACTCGCAGACGACAATTTTAAGCAGAAGACAATATGACAGCAGGGCTGCCATTTCTCCGGATTTTTCCTAAATCTCCGGATTTTTTACCAGGTCATGGTAGCTTAAAGCAGGCTGAAAGTAAAGCAGAATGCGCCCTAGGGCGCATTTTGCTTTACTTACAGCCTGCTTTAAGTAGTCGCATGTCAACAAAACAAGACAAGGGCTATGGGGTAAAGGTACGATTCGTTAAATCGCACTTGAAAAATGCAAATTTGGAAATCTTAGGATTTTTCATGTCAACTTATGGCAGCCCTGTGACAGAGAGTTTAATTCCCATATGGCATCGCCTGCATGCTTACACATTATGCTGTTGAAATAGTTAACTCTCAAAACCGCATCACTTTGTCTTGGTAATTTTTCTCATAAGGTTAAAACTGATTGAACAATTTACAACCCCCTCCCTTCTCCCCCATAGGTACATGTACAGTGCAGAATCTGTTATTCTTTCCCAATAAACGCGTTTACGCTAAAACTATTATTTGCAGTGCAAACAGTTTGGAGCCAGATCAGACGCCGGGTGACCCGGCGTCTGATCAGGCTCCAAACTGTTTGCGACCAAGATAAACAAGAATTATCAGAATTGTCCAAAAGTTGTTATTTTCTACGTTTTAGTGCTTTGCGTTTGCGTACGTTTGCGTTTAAACGGGAAAGAATAACAGATTCTCCACTTTACTTCTAATTTATTCCGCCACTGAAGAAAATATATCCAGTTTATACAGTCAAGAATATGACACATAAGAACTATTTTCTATACCCTACAATGTTGCTTAAAGGGACTCGCAACCGGATGGTGTACTTGTCAAAATAAAATAAAATACTCAAATAAAAGCAAATTTGTGGCATTATTTGGCTTCTGACATTAAAAAAATATGATCAGTCCAAAAAAAGTCTCAAGAATCGTCACCGAAACTTAGATTTTTAGATATTTTCCATCGTTTTTCTATACCGACTAGTAGACGGTATAGTTGTTGTTGTTGCTTCTCTACACGGGCTCAGACATAAACACGAGCCGAATTACGAAGTTGTATGCACTTTCGATCGCTACACATTGAAATACGTTAAATCGATCCGAGATAAACGGATAGTTCCGTGGTCCATTGGTCTAAGCGGTTTCCCCTATTTTGCCTTCTGTCCACCAATGCCGTGCCCCGGGTTCGAATCCCACCAGAGACCAATATTTTTTTTATTGAAATACATTTTTTTTAAACAGAATTTCTTATCCTAAACTAATTCTTTACCATTTATATAAGCGTTTGACACATATTTACAAATTACTATTTTTAATGCACCATCTGGTTGCGAGTCGCTTTAAGGCGCATTCTGCTTTATATACAGCAGACAAACACATGTACCAGAAGTAATATTTTCTATATCCTATAATCTGATTGGCAAAGAGCTTGGAGCCTGATCAGAAACCAGTGTCCATGCTTATAACGCGTTTGAGTTTAGTCTGAAATCGTTCTCAAGCATTTGATTGGTCAGATTTGATCCTAGCCTAAAACTTTCATTTCCAAACAGTTTGTGGACAGGATAAAAATGTTTGACACTCGTAACTATTTTTCTTAATTAATGTACTCTGGTCTTTTTTTTTAAATATAAGAAATAAAAGCAGAAAATAAAATGAGAAGATGATAATTATATAACGGCACCGAGTGTATTAGACGCTTTATGACGTCATGGTGGTATTTTTTCGTATAGTTAAAGAGTTTGTATATCCTGTACACACAACAGGACATTCGATATCCCTAAATGTATCGGGCTAAATGATAAAATGATACCCGAAATGGTTCCGTGTCTAAGTTTGACTCAGGCTTGACGTCATTGTCAGACAGTAACTGTTGTAAAAGGTATTTTTAACTAGTCGCCTGCTGCAATATAGTCCGTTTCATAGCTTTCGTCTGCAATAGAAATAACAGTCGAACTTCGATATCAGAAACTCGATTAAGTCGAACTTTACCGAACATGAATTAATATAATTGATGGGTCGAACTAACGGATAGTTCAGTTTAAGCGAGTTCGAGATATTGAGGTTTGACTACTTTTTAACTTTAAAACCATTTTAGTATACATGCGCATATACAACGCTTTAAAACTTGGTTGTCAAACAGAAATCTCCTTTAAGAGATTTCTTCTTTACTTGCATGTTGCTTTGAGCAGCTGCATGCCCGAGCTTGACAATGTGTTTGGTCTCTAGTTACAGTGGAGAATCTATTATTTGGTACGCAAACGCAAAGCACTAAAACGTAGAAAAGAACAACTTTTGGACAATTCTGATAATTCTTGTTTATCTTGGTGGCAAACAGTTTGAAGCCTGATCAGACGCCGGTTTACCCGGCGTCTGATCTGGCTCCAAACTGTTTGCAATTGAAATAATTGTTTTAGAGTAAACGCGTTTATTGGGAAAGAATAACAGATTCTCCACTGTATAGGGGAGGTAAGTATTGCTGTCTTTTCTCAGAATAGATTTAGCGGAAGTATTTCAAGTCATTATGCAAGCAACAGACAGTTTCACTTTGTATAGTATAATCTGCTGAAAGATTCCTTTTATACCCTAACAGGGATGCCGTTTTAAACTATTTTAAGCTTATTGTTAGGTTGAAAACGGCCATGCGGAAGTAATTTGTCGATTAAAAATAGATCGCCTAATCTATACACGTTAATGCTGCGGAGTTAGGGTTTCCTAGTATAGTCTCAACTAAGACAATAATGGCATCTCAAAGGAATCATGTTTGATATCAACACCGTCACTGTCATGAGTCTTGTGACGTCATCTTCTTTTAAAAAGATGTCGCCTGCTTTTATTTTTTAAATCTAAATGTTAGATCAACTGACTTACATAATATCGTAAAAGAGTGAAACAGTTTGGATCATGATCATACGTACGTCGTGTTTTGCAAGCTATTTTCAAATAGCCATTGTACTCCGTGTAAGGCATTGGAGGAGTTACGAAAATGTCGGTACTTTTATCCTGTTTTTAGTACAGTCGAAACTCAATACTTCGAACTCATTGAAATCGAACTTTCAAGCATTGCAAGAGTTTATTTTCGATATTAATTCTTGATTGAGTCGAACATACCCGTATTTTAAAGTTAAAACGTGGCTAAGCCACGTTATAAATTTGAAACATGGGTATGTTCGAACTAACGAGGGTTCGAAGTATCCGGAGTGTTTACTAATCACGAAGTACTGACACAGAGTACATCGGGGTATAATATTCGCAAATTGCAAAATAAAACATCGATTGTATCAGAGACATTATACTGGGTCTTTGATTGTATAATTTGATTAATAATAAAATGATTTGAATAATATGCAGTTCTACGTATTTTCGATTTTGAAGGACAATCGTCTAACTAAGAGCGCTGTAATACAGTGGATAATCTGTTATTCTTTCCCGTTTAAACGCAAACGTACGCAAACGCATTTAGCGCTAAAACGTAGAAAAGAACAACTTTTGGACAATTCTGATATTTCATGTTTATCTTGGTGGCAAACAGTTTGGAGCCTGATCAGACGCCGGGTTACCCGGCGTCTGATCTGGCTCCAAACTGTTTGCACTGCAAATAATAGTTTTAGCGTAAACGCGTTTATTGGGAAAGAATAACAGATTCTCCACTGTACGTACAGCGAAGAGGACGTTATTCTTTCCCAATAAACACGTTTATGCTAAAACAATGATTTCCATTGCAAACATTTTGGAGTTAGACGCAGGGTAACCTTAAGGCGCATTCTGCTTTACTTTCAACTTGCTAAGTGGTCAACTATTTTCAAAACCTGGAAACAGGCTATAGAGTAAAGGATTCGCTGTCTGTTATAGGCCAAGAGCGATTCCAGCATCGCGCCTTGTTGCAGACTCGTTTAGAAACATAAAGTCAATCATTTTCCCTTTAAAGATTGCAAAACACAGCCAAAACTAGCAGCTCTAACAAATAATTAAAACGCTTTAGTAATGTGCAGAGGTGGCGTTTAGGAGCACTTAGTGTGAGGTATTGAGCGGAATTCGAACGTGGGGCTACCAAAATAGAATCTAGCTCTGTACGCGATCGTCGAAACCATATTTGTCTTTTGCCAAACAGTTAAGACCCAGATGAGACGCCGCGAAACGCGGCGTCTGATCATGATCCAAACGGTTTGATACTCTTACACTAATTTTGGAAATAAACTTTAGAAAAATATTTTTGAACAAAAGCAGACGACACTTGATACGGATGAAAACAATTACTTTGCGTTCAAACATTTAACACTGTTGGTGAAAACTAACTAGAAATTGAATCGATCCATTTGGTTTCTTCTTTGTCGAGATGTTTAACCCATTTGCACCTAGTGGATTGTTTCGGCATTCTTAAATTGAATTACATGTAGTCCATTTTATATAAAGTGTGTCTCAGGTCTGAATTTTCCTTTTCATACAATTCACAGACTTTGACCAGACGTCGCATAATGCGGTGTCTGATCAGAGTCTACACTGTTTATATGTCCCTTTTAAAGGACGCTGGGCACAAAGACGTTAATTATACGTTATCGTAACGAAACGAAACTCAATGTAATAAAATGAAGAGATAGACAATAATTTCAAATTCTATTCTAGTTTTATCCGAGTGGCAAACAATGTTGAGCCCGATCAGATGGTGGGAAGCAGGTTAGTAACCCGGTCCTTACTGAACTGTTTACCATGGTATATTAACCACACACGGGTTATTTGAGATGCAGGACGAACTTAAAGCTATGGACAGTTTTAACTCATTTAGCCCTTGAGACGAGTACCTTTCTCCGGAATATCGAAATAAACTTGCTGCTGTTTTGTGTCAGGGCTTCCATAAATTGATAAAAAAATCCTAAGATTTCAAAATTTTCAATTTTTCAAGTGCGATCGTCCGAATTATACATTTTACCCATAGTCTGTTTTTAGTTTTTAAGACACGTGATGCTTAAAGCAGGTTGGAAGTAAAGCAGAATGCGCATTAAGGCGCATTCTACTTTATTTTCAACCTGCTTTAAGCTACCATCTACTGGGAAAAATCCGAAGATTTAGGAAAAATCAGGAGAAATGGCAGCCCTGTTGTGTATGCTTTTATAAAGACCATGGCTGTAATAAATTGTTTTTAAAAGATCGTTTTTAATACAAACGCACAAAATAGCACGTGTTAAGGTACCTTGCATGTCATTGATGTACTATTCCTATGAAGGACATGGTTAAAATCAATTGTCTTAGCATAAGAAGCGTGTACCAGATATATAGGACTGTTGTCATTTGAGATGAACAAAGATTTAATCTGTATTGAACCCTAGTGACGCGAATACGCGTGATTTACTGTGTATCGGTGAAGAGTACTTTGTCCTATTGGAACCCTCTGACCAATTTAAACTGTAGTGACATGTATATATTAGTACGGTTAAACCTCTCTGAAAGGACCACTAGTTTAGTTTGTGTTTCAGATACTTTGCGGTTTAAAGCAACGTAAAAGTAAAACAGAAAGCTCCTTCAGGAGCTTTTTGTTTAACTTTAACCTTGCTTTAAGCTGCCACATGTCTTAAATTCCTTTATACAATCAATTAGTCTTTGTTACTTTGCATCATTTAAAGTGTTCTTGTGCAATGTGAAGACTGCATTTGTCAGTGTAAACATTGTAGACCAAAATCAGAGCACAAACAGCAATCTGACAATCCAATCCATGCAGAAATAGTCTGTATGTAAGAGTTCTGCTTTACTTTCAAAACAGTTTAAGCCATCGGTCTTAAAGAGGCTCGTAACCGGATCAAGCATTAAAAATAGTAATTTGTAAATATATGTCAAATGCTTATATAAATGGGTAAATTTTAGTTTATGATAATAAATTCTGTTAAAAAATGCATTTCCAAAAAAACCCGTGACCATCCATGCGGAGACAAAAATGAACAAGAGGGCCATGGCCCTAAATTCGCTCACCTGAGGACATTGAAGTTTGTACCTAAGTTGACTGGGCAAGACAACATTTTAATATAACTATAAATGGAGTTATCTTCCAGACAAGAAAACATGACAAAAGTGAATTTTGTTGCCAAGCTTATGACCCTTATCCATGACACATCCTCTTATCAAGCTATTTCCATTTCCAATAAATGATAATTATTTCACTAGCGTCAGTAGAACTGGAATTATTTTCCTGACAATAAAATATGACAAAGGGGAAAAACTAAATATTGCTGCCCTTGTGCATGGCATTTTCTCTCATCAGTTTCTTTCCATACATAAAATTTCATTACAATAGCATCAGTAGAACTGAAGTTGTCTTCTTGACAAGAAAATATCACAAAGGGAAATAATTAAAAAAACAATGATGTCAGAGTTATGGCCTTTGCAAATGGCACTTCCTCTCATCAGGCTCTTTCCAAATAGGCAATTTCATTTTACCCATTACCCCATAGCATGTTTCTAGTTTTGAAAATAGGTGGCCACCTAAAGCAGGTTGAAAGTAAAGCAGAATGTGTCTTAATGCACACTTTGCTTTACTTTCGCATCTTACATTTTCATGACTGTTTAAAGTGGAATTATTTTCTTAAGTAGAGGAATAAATCAAAGGCCTAAAAATGCACATTTATGGGGTAATGGGTTAACAAACGTCAGTATATGGACGGAAAGGGTTGAATCCTGGACAAGAAAAAATGACAAGACATACAGATAACTCTGACAAAACCAATATTAAACATATGTATAAATATGGCATAAGACATAATTACATAACTATCAGTGGATCACTTCCAGATCCTGTTTCTCTAAGTATGAAGCAGACTAAACCATATCTAAACTTTAGCAGACAACATGTTCAGCTGATCATGACCAGTTCTGTGATACTCCAACTGTTGCATAATATTTGACCTCAGAGGGTAGAGCTCTGGGGCTTACCCTTACCAGACTGAAATGATGTCTGCTTAAAACCTACTGTATGTGAAAAGTGTACAAAAAAACAATTTAGAAAATGTTAAGGTGGTAAATGAGTGGCAAATAGGTTGGATCCAGATTAGATGTAGCATTATGATTATGTTGCATCTGATCTGGATCCAAAATGTTTGCAAATATTGGCTATTTGCCCTTAGTATATTAAGAGTAACTCAGGTAAAATACAGTTCTGCTTCATCAAAAATACTGTGAAACCTGCCTAGAGCAGCACTTAAACTGCGCAGGGTGGCGTCAAGTGTGACCCTAAGGATTTCATTTTAACAAACTATAGAGGGATCGACCAGGATATTCTACTGTCAATGTAATTCTACATGGCTATGAATATGCTTATGCTATTTTATGCCGAATAAAGATCTGTATCTGTATCTGTATCTGTAAAAATATCAAAGCTTAGGGCCTAGTAGTTTTGGGCAAGAAGATTTTTTAAAGTTTTTTGCTTTTTTGCTTTTTCAAGCAGTTTTTGCTTTTTCTCTTTCATTTGAACAACTTCTGTAGAGAAGCATCCAAGGAACATCATGAGCAGTTTGAACTCACCCTACAATTGGCGGGTTCAGAGGAGATGTCGTTTGAAGTAAATGTGAACGGACAGACGGACAGACGTACTATGGACGGTGAGCGGTCACAATAGCTCACCTTGAATCTTTGGCTCAGGTGAGCTAAAAATGAGGCATCGCCTTTACGCCCTCGGCTAAGGACGCTCTCTATATATATGGTAGCGAATTAACGTACTTCAATGATAGCTATTAATAGAACATTATTCGGCTCGGGTTTATGTCTGACCCCGTGTAGAGAAGCAACAACAACAACTATACCGTTAGCTAACGCTATGGAAAAACGATGGAAAATATCTAAAAAACTAAGATTCGGTGACGATTCTTGAGACGTTTTTTGGACTGATCATATTTTTTTAATGTCAAAAGCCAAATAATGCCACAAATTTGCTTTTATTTGAGTATTTTATTTTATTTTGACAAGAACACCATCCGGTTGCGAGTCCCTTTAAGCCATTGGTCTTAAAACTGGAAATGAGCTAGAAGGAGACATATGTGAAAATAAAAGGGAGACAATTCCTTGTTGCTGTGAAATAACAGCGACTTTTGAGTTATTTATCTTGCAACTTTCCCATTTTGTAAATGTGGATTTTAGAAAGTCTGCTATAGATTGAAAAGAACAAGTAAGTGCTAGATAGAAATACTTTGAATGAGTTTTAAGTTAGGTCAGATTTAATTATCAGAAGCAAAATTGGACAGTTTGTAGTATATAAAATTGGGTGCTATTTTTCATACATTAAGTTTTGGATATTAACCATTTCAATCACAGGTACTTGACACATACATCTAGATCTATTAACACCCCCCCCTTTTTAAGTTTTTATTTATTAAGGGGGGGGGGGGTTAATAGATCTAGATGTATGTGTCAAGTACCTGTGATTTCAATGCTGAGTAACTATTCCATTTCTGTAAAATATTCTTATAAAACATGACAAAGTGAAATACAAACACCATATTTCGTATATGTTTTTATTTATGTACATGTATTATCTTTTTATTGAAAGTATTACAGTAGAGAATCTGTTATTCTTTCCTGTTTAATCGCAAACGTACGCAAACGCAAAGCACTAAAACGTAGAAAAGAACAAATTTTGGACAATTCTGATAATTCTTGTTTATCTTGGTGGCAAACAGTTTGGAGCCTGATCAGACGCCGGGTTACCCGGCGTCTGATCTGGCTCCAAACTGTTTGCACTGGAAATAATAGTTTTAGCGTAAACGCGTTTATTGGGAAAGAATAACAGATTCTCCACTGTCCTAGAATCTAAATGCCAATCACCGGTACTCTCTTAAATCTTACAAATTCCTTTGAATTATATAAAGTTAATAATACTAACTCCCAAAGTTCCCTATTAATCATTAATCATATGAACTACTTTTCCATGCTTCTACAAGATTCCTTTAACTCTTTGCTTCTACAAGATTCCTTTAACTCTTTCAACACTAAGTAACTCTTTCTGTTTATAAGATTCCCTTGTGGATCTTTTTAGTTACCAAAACATGATCCAGTCTTCTTGGAATTCTTGGTAGTTTAATAAATACTGCCCTAAATTAGCAAACAGTGTAGATCCTGATCAGAGGGCTCCTCTGATCTGGATCTGCCCTGTTTGCAAATGTAATGAGTATATTTTAAACCGGTCCATGGTGTTGAAAGAGTTAATGAGGCACTGGAAAGCTTTTTCTGCACACTTGAAAGTAAAGCAGAAAGCTCCTGAAGGAGCTTTTGTTTTTACTTTCAGTCTGCTATAAGCAGTTACCTGGCTTAAGCATTGTAAACAACCAGTTTGGGGACAGGTTTAAACATTGAACTTTTCAAAAGACTATCTTATGGCAATATAGTAAACCAGGGCTTTTTCAAAAACGATTCCAATTAGTAGTAACACCATAGGTTTTGGTACTGGAGTGAGTAAGAAATTGTTGAATTTGTTCAATTAACTCCCTCTAATCTGAAGCCCTGAATACCATACAGTGGAGAAAACGTTATTCTTTCCCGTTTAAACGCAAACGTACACAAACGCAAAACACTAAAACGTAGAAAATAACAATTGTTTGACATTTCTCACTTTTTATTTTAATCTGAGTGGCAAACAGTTTGGAGCCTGATCAGACGCCGGGTAACCCGGCGTCTGATCTGGCTCCAAACTGTTTGCAATGGAAACAAGACTGCGCGTTCAATAAAGGCTTATGCCCCCGGTGGCATCCTTGACAATATATTCTGAATCTTTTCTAAGTCCAAATTAGGTCAAGGTCAAACTGAGCTTGGGTATTACTGGTGGGTTGGTAATGGTCCGAGGCAATAACTGTATAAGTATAGAAGCATTGTAGTAAGTAGTGTTGATGCTAGACGAAACGGTAAAATCTAGTTAACCAAGAAATAGCCCATTTAAAATATTCTAAGTCCAAATTAGGTCAAGGTCAAGGTCAAAATCAAGGTTGGGTGATATTGATGGATAGGGAATGGTCCAAGGCAACAATTGTATAAGTATCCAAGCATTGGAGTAAGCGGTGTTGATGCTAGACGAAACGGTAAAATCTAGTTAACCAAGAAATAGCCCATTCAAAATATTCTAAGTCCAAATTAGGTCAAGGTCAAAATCAAGGTTGGGTATTATTGGTGGCTAGGGAATGGTCCAAGGCAACAACTGTATAAGTATCTAAGCATTTGAATAAGTGGTGTTGAAGCTAGACGAAACGGTAAAATCTACTTAACCTGGTTACGGACGGACGTGCCACCGAAATGGGTTAGAGGGGCTTTTCTTTTGTTATTTTCTTTTGTTTGAATAAAGGGCTACGGCCCCTTATTCTATTGTTACGGAATGAACCCTATTGTCTTCTTTTGTTATGTTTACCGTTATCTGGCCAGAAAAGGCCCTCTAACCCATTTCGGTTGTGCGGAAGGACGGACGGACGGACAGGACGATTACTATATGCTCCCGCATCTGTCGATGCCGGGGGCATAAAAATAGTTTTAGCGTAAACGTGTTTATTGGGGGGGAATGACCTATTCTCCACTGTATGCCTAGTACAGTAAAACCTATGCACAACAGCAACACATGAATAACAAGGTGGAAACTTAATGCAAGACAAAACAAATTCAAAAAGCCCATTTTGTATTCAATAAACAGAATGGTCCACATTTGTACATTGTCACAATTTACATTGTATAAAAATATGTTACAATGATTGATCATATACAAATTATGTGAGTGAATATACAAAATGTGTCACATTGTACATTCAGTAAACAAACATACTTTCAATACACAAAAATGAATATGAAATACAAAATGTGCCACATTTTACATGATGTAAACAAATATGCCATAATAGTACACTCACTTCACTCAGTATACAAAATATGTCATACTTAATACATTAAGTACACAAAAATGTACTACAATGTACATTCATAAAACAAAAGTGAAAATGATGTACATTCAGTATACAAAATGTGTCACAATGTACACTAAGTATATTTAATGTATAAAATGTGTAACAATTTACATTCAGTATACAAAATGTATCACAATATACATTTAGTACACAAAATGTGTGACAATGTACATTTAGTACACAAAATGTACCACAATATACATTTGGTACACAAAATGTGTGATAATGTACATTCAGTATACAAAATGTGTCACAAGGTATATTCAGTATACAAATGTTAAACTATAAACATTGAGAATATATCCCATTGCCTATTTCTAGTATTTAATATAAGTGATCACTTAAAGCAGGTTGAAAGTAAAGCAGAATGCGCCTGAAGGCTCATTCAACTTTACTTTCAGCCTGCTTTAAGCTTACATCTACTAGAAATATTTCTTTATGATAAATATCCATGATTGTATAAGTCTGAGTATTTTCATCATGCAGTGGAGAAATTAATTAGAGGCATAAAAGAGTGTATTTATGGGGCAATGGGATAAAATGCATATTCAGGTTACACTAAAACCACACTAACAACTTTATAAATGTAAAAGTTAATAAGAGGTATATAGTGGTAGATGTAACAACAACATATCAGTATGTATAGAATCATAGATAGCACATACCATTTGCACCGCAAGTCATGGGTAAGAATAGTTTATTTTTGTTGCTAGATTCACCAGCACACATAAAATTTTGTAGATATAAAATATCATGGGTACATTTCAACAAAAACAATCATATTTCAAAATGAAATTTCAATTGGCAATTGCTCTATGAAGATGCTAAGTAAAATCAACAATTTCGCCCATAAACACACCTTTACCAATTCCTCTTAGAAATCCCTTTCAGGCCTCCACTGTTATAAAGAAATATATGAAAATGTTTCCCAAAATTCTCGACAGGTGGATGCTCAAAGCAGGCTGAAATGTAGTCAGACATTTCATTCATGATATTTCTGTTCTAATTCAGCCTGCTTAAAGTTAAGCAAGCCAATCATATTTATTAACTCTTTGCATGTCCAGGGCTCCAGATAAGGGGGAGTTTTCTGAACAAATCCACCTTTTTCTCACTTATTTCAGCACCAATCCTATGGTGTTACTACTCATTAGAATCGTCTCGAAGAGACGATTCTAATAAGTAGTGACACCATAAGGTTTAATGCAGAAATAAAGATTTTAGTTTTTGAAAAACTACTCTTATCTGGAGCCCTGAATTGTTAGAAGTGAAATCAAGATAGCCTTTGCAAACAGTTTTGATTCTGATGAGACACCACATTAGATGTACTAAGAAGCTGCATTACCAATATGTACTACAAACTATATTGTGTAGATCTTAACTAGCAGATGGAAGCTTAAAGCAGCTGAAAGTAAAGCAGAATGCGCCTTAAGACGCATTCTATTTTACTTTTAACCTGAATTAAGTGATCACCTCACTTCAAAACTTGTAAAAGGGTGTAAGTTTAAGGGTTAAGAACCTGTTCTGGGCGCTACTATAAAGGACTGGCAAACAGTTGTAGAGGTGTCTGATCAGGGTCTGCACTGTTTTCTTACATAATCTGTCTTGACAAGAGTCTGCACTCTTCCCTTATTGTGTTACAGTGGAGAATGTGTTATTCTTTCCCAATAAACGCGTTTACGCTAAAACTATTATTTGCAGTGCAAACAGTTTGGAGCCAGATCAGACGCCGGGTAACCCGGCGTCTGATCAGGCTCCAAACTGTTTGCCACCAAGATAAACATGAAATATCAGAATTGTCCAAAAGTTGTTCTTTTCTACGTTTTAGCGCTTTGCGTTTGCGTACGTTTGCGTTTAAACGGGAAAGAATAACAGATTCTCCACTGTAGCCAGTGTAATAGTTCAGATGATAGATATGCATAGTGGGTGGAGTTTCATACATGTATATGATCGACAGAGGTTATACTGTATATGAATATTCAGTGGGAGAAGGGTTAACACATTGTAAACAAAACAATATAAAACTTGTGTAGACTAGCCATTGTGCTCCCAAATCAACACTAACTGAGGTAGTCAAATCAAAAGAATCAATTTGGAAAATAAATCTCTTTCATTTTGAGTATTGGAAATAAAACAAGAGTTCAGAGCTTCAGATAAGGGGAGTATTAAATTTTCAAAAACTAAAATCTTTATTTCTGCATTAAACCCTATGGTGTTACTACTTATTAGAACCGTCTCTTCGAGACCATTCTAATGAGTGGTTACACCATAGGATTTGATACTGATGTAATGAGAAACTGTTGGGTTTGTTCAGTTAACTCCCTCTTATCTGGAGCCCTGGAGTTGTCAGAAAGACCACAAAGCTCGCCAATGGCAAATTTCAACACGTAAATGTACAAGCTGAGATTACCGCCACAGGAGTCAAAACTTTCACATGAATGGAAAGACCTTGTCTAAAGCAAGAATGAAAGTTATATGTCCAAGGGTATAGTAGTTGCGGTCATTTTTCAAAACATACATTTCAGAACTGTTGATGCCGATGACTCTTTGACAACATAAACTATCTCTGACATATGTCCAGCAAGCTAAAAAGGATTGAGTGTTTAAATAGTTCTGCTTTACATTTAGAAATGTAGCAATCATTCAAGGACTAAAGTCCTATAATAAAAGCGGTGTCTCATGTGTGATATATTTATGTATAAAAATAGTACATGTCCATGAGATAAAGTGGCAAATATAATTAGTCTTCTATGAGATGTCTATATAATGGCAGTAGTTGTTAGTGTTCCATAAAATAAAGTGGCAGTACTAATAAGTCTTCCATGTCATGGATGAGATGTCGATATACCTGTTACAGTAGAAACATGAGATGTTCTTACACTGTTAAATGTAATAAACCTTCTATAAAATGTCTGTACAGTCAAACTCCCTGAAGTCATGTGACATGAGTCAAGCTCTGATTGTTCCATCACCGCTCCTATGTAAAATAAGTAGCCAAGACACTCACTGACTACATCCCTCAAGTCATGTGACTAGATCTGTAGATAAGCGTCTTTGGGTGGGACTGGCTTGGCTGTTGGATCAAGGCCTGCCTTTTTCATCTCCACTCCTATTTCAAACAAGTAGTCGTAACATTCACACCTGAGAAAATACACACATTTCCATTAGAATTAAAACTACATGAATCTAGTTTTACCCATAGTCATGTTTCTAGTTAGGAGACAGGTGACCACTTAAAGCAGGAGCATTCTGTTTTACTTTCAACTTGCTTTAAGCTACTATCTTGAAAAATACTGGAAATTACTTTTTGTGTTTTATGTTCAGGACCTCTTAAGTGGGGGCTGCTATTCTTAGTGTAGAAGTAGTTAGAGATGTAGTTAAGTGTTAAAATACACTAGGGCTTAGTGGGTGAATTCAAGATAAAGTAAAGGAGAATACTCCTGATCCAACATATTCTTACATTGTTTTAGCCTTTTGCCACGTTGGTCCCCACACATACACACCATGCCGTCGGACCAGTACAGCACAGGATTCTGGGTAATCTTCCATTGCCGCTGTCATGCGCATTTCAAGGTCTTTCTCCTCCGGAGTATTTTCAATGATTGGAACAACAAGTTCATCATCATATCTGTGGTAGGATGCTGAATAAATTGAAAGAGAAATTGTTAACATTATCATGCTGTGATACAATCTCTTTTTAAATTGCTGTCAGCAAAATCGTTTAACTCTTTGCATGCTGGGTATTTTTTTCGTCTGCAACAGTTGTCGTCTGCTACTGTCCTAAGAATAGAATTTTCAAAATTTCTTTTCAAAACAGCCTGGTCAGAGTGTCAAACAGTTTGGAAAGGTTATCCCTGTACGATATACCCCCGCTAGCATGGTAAGAGCTAAATTTAGATTTATACATAATATTTTTAAATAAAGAAAACCTAAAGACCAGGGTCAAAATTTTGATCCAGATCTGATGTTGTATTATGCAAAAACCAGTTAAGTCGTCATTGGCAGGCAAAGCATGTGTACAGCTGAGACTCAATAAAGAAATGCTGTCGAAACATGATACTTCAAGTTAACGTGAGTTAAAACTGTTGAGTTTCTACTGTATGGTGATCTCTCAGGATAGATTTAAGTGGTCTCCTGTCTTCAAAACTGGAAAAAGGTTATGGGGTAATGGGCTTTTAGAACAAAAGAGCGTCAACCTACCTTTTGTCCCTCGTTTTATTCCTTTGATCATTTCTTGGTAAGAGATTCTGAATTCTGTGCCAGGAAAGAGCAGTGTTGCCATGACAGCATGCTTAGAATGGGTGTGAATCACAGCACCTGCATCTGTAGAAAACAATTATAAATATACAAAATAGAAGAGAATTAGAACTAACATTCAAGGCAGATATTGTACAGTGTACACTATTATTATCTATTAACCAACATTTTGGCCCACTTCGCAAACAATACTTAACCCTTTACCCCATAGTCTGTTTCTATTTTGAAAACAGGTGACCACTTAAAGCAGGTCAAAAGTAAAGCAGAATAGAATAGCATTCTGCTTCACTTTCAGCCTGCTTTAAGCTATCAACTACTAGAACATATTAATTTTTTCTTTTAATATATATTTATGACTGTATGCATTTGAACTATTTTCTTCAGTGGAGGACTAAATTAAAAGATTTTAAAAGGGGTATTTATGAGGTAATACCATTTTCTACTGACTAGGGTATAGAGAATATTCATATTCATGATACATATTCATCAATGTATAAAGTGTAACTTTTTTCTTTAATGGAGAAATAAATAAAATGCGTAAAAATGTGCATTTATGGGCTGATGGGTTAACTCTTTCCTCCCTGAAACTTTAAATGGACAATTCCAATTTCCATTTTAGCCTAGTCCATTTCTGACTTTTAAGGGTTGTTTTTGTCAATAATTGACATTATCGGAGCCCTCCTTTCGGAGCCCTCTGATCTGGGTCTTCACTGTTTGCACAGGACAAGTGTACTACTCACATGTACACTGTTTGAAAAGGACGCCTATATGCGGGACTAGGGTTCAAAGGGTTAATAGGCAATTGGAATTGTCCATTACACATGTTTATATTTCAGGGGCTTGTGAGCATCTCTACCAGCTCCTCCAGATAAGTGCCAAAAATAATTATTCATTTATGGTGTTAAAAACAGGTGACAGCTTAAAGCAAATTGAAAGTAAAGGAGTTTCAGTTTTATTTTCATCTTGCTTTAACTCTTTTAAAACAATGGAAATGTTTTAAATATTCTCCTAACATTTGCAAACAGTATAGACCCAAAACTGTCCAGAAGGCTCCTGTTTTCTAATCTAGACCAGTATTTATTTAACTACCAAGAAGTCATGTTTTGGTAAATAGAAAGACATACAAGGGAACCCAATAATCCCCAAGAGTTACTTTCGAAGCCCTCTGATCAGAGTCTGCACTGTCTGCAAATTTAGACCAGTATTTATTAAACTTCCCAAAATTCCATAAGAGCTGGTTAAAAGTTTGCTTACTAAAAACATCCACTACTAGGAACATAATAACCCACAAGAATTACTTAGTGTTAAAAGAGTTAAGTGTTGAAAGAGTGAAGCAGTATTCTTCCTTAACCCATTCCCCCATAAATACGCCTTTTTACGCCTAAAATTTATTTCCCCACTAAAGAAAATTGTTCCCTTTTATACAGTCATGAATATGTATCATGACAAATATTTTCTATATTCTAACAGAAGGTAGCTTAAAACAGGTTGAAAGTAAAGCAGAATGTGCCTGAAGGCACATTCTGCTTTACTTTCAACCTGCTTTAAGTGGTCACTTGTCTGCAAAACTATAAACAGGCTATGGAGTAATGGGTTAACCACAATTAGGCATAGGTGATTTGCACTTCTAACTGTGGAGGAAAGGTTTACCCATTAACTCATAAGCGATAAACAGTTATCAATGCTTATCTCAATACAAGCTAGTTGATTAAAGTGTGTCAAAATGAGTCAGTATGAGGCTATTGCACAATGAGTCAATATGAGTCAGTATGGCTTAATGATAACAATATTATACTGATGTTTCTCTCACTTTTCTTGCCATCAAAGATTACCTGCCATAGTATAGGCTCTCATAAACATAGGGGTACACTGGCTCTTCTTTAGCTTCTTTGCTGGCGGTGGCCCATCCAGGTCTATATTGTCAATGGTTTGTACAAACAAATCTTCTCCCTGCAGGTACAGCATAGAAAACATGACTATTGTCAATACAATAAAACCTCTAAACCTCCAATCCTCCTGGGCAGAGAAAAAGGTTTCGAAAGGTCTTACTTTTCACTTGCTTCAAGCTCATATCTTCTAGAATATAGAAAATATTTCTTATGGTACATATTCTTGACTGTTTAATGTGGATTTATTTTCTTTAGAGGAAGATTGAATCAACGCATATTTATGGAAAAATGGAACACTACAAGCAAAAATAATGCAGAAAGTACCTTTATTGTGGTCCTGCATTCAGCAGCCAGCTGTCCTAAGATTTCCATACCAGTCTCATTTGAATGACTGATGAGCAAATAGAACAAATGTATGGGACCAGGGTTTTCCCCAGGCCATTTAAGCGCTTGGGTATCCCAGCGCCTTAATTTCTGGACCTCAATTGCCCCAGCGCCTTAAATTCTCGCCAGCGCTTAAAATCCGAGACCCCAGCGCCTTAAAAATCCCCACTTGGGAAACAGTGCTAGATCTATTATTATCAAACTTGCTAAAAGGTCGTAAAACTATTCTTATCAGTATGCTAATTAAAGCGTGGGGTAGATGGGGCCTCTCAGCAGGAGACAATTATGCATGCCTCTGATCGCGTTCTGCCCGAGGCTGGGATTATAATCCCTTTGCAATGGTGTCACATGCGACTCTCACGTAGATTCTATAGGTCTAACAAGTATTTTCAGTCCCGGACTGAAAATACTTGTTAGACCTATAGAATCTACCAGTTATAACAATAATACAAGAGCCCTCTGACTCAGATCTACATAGTTTGTCAAATCTTTACTAACCCTTTCAATACTAAAAAACTTGTGTTAGTTATTACGTTCCCTTGTGGATATATTTGATTAGCAAAATATGAACCAGTCTACTTGGCATTATTGGTAGTTTAATAAGTACTGGTCAAATGAGAAAACAGTTCAGACCCTGATCATAGGGCTCCTATAGAAGCCTTCCGATCTGGGTATTCACTGTTTCCAAATGTAAATAATGAGTATATTTTAAACAGGTCCATGGTGTAAAAAGAGATCAGTAGAAACTTAGAGTGTTTGTTTGAAATTTCAGGGGTCAATAAATTTATCTACCATTGACTCTTGTATTTCTCATACGTTATACATGCAGGGCTCCAGATAAGAGGTAGTTATTTCAACAAATCAAACATTTTATCACCCATTTTAGCACCAAATCCTATGATGTTACTACTCATTAGAATCGTCTCGAAGAGACGATTCTAATGAGTAGTGACACCATAGGGTTTAATTCAGAAATAAAGATTTTAAGTTTTGAAAAACTACACTTATCTGTTGCTCTGTACATGTCTATATATTGTGTGTTACTTTACAACTCAATAGGTCTACTTTCAATACTTACATGTATTCTTTCCTTTTGTACACCAGAAGGCGCAATGTATATCTTATCACTGAAACAGAGGTACATGTACAATATAATACAGTCAAATTCGATATCTTGAACTCTGTTAAGTCAAGCATACCCATTCATGTACATGTACTTTAAAGTTAAAACATAGCTGAATTCGAACATACTCATATTAAAGTTAAAACATGGCTAAATAACCTTTAAACTTTGAAATACTGGTATGTTCAACTTAACCGATCTTAAAATAATGGTGGAACCTGAATTATGTACATGTATTATAACTTCAAAGAATTAATTTCATTGAAAGACCAATCAGTCTATTCTGCTACATCTCATAATGTCCATTTAGGTCTTTACAGTCAAACTTTTGTTCAGCATTGAAGAAGCAATGACACCATCTTTAAGTCTGTAACTGGTGACATGAGTGATGTGTTTGATCTGAATCCAAATGATATAACACACGTATGAACTATTCTCAAGTAAAAGGCTAAAAATATTAATTGAAAACAAATTGTATTCATAAAAACAAAATGTGTTTGTGAAACACTATGCCCTCTGATGTGACCATGACCTCTAAATGACCTTGACCTTTGTCTGACATGACCCAACTTGCACTGAGCACAAGAGCTTCTTGACAGTGGACAGAGAGACAGACAGAGCAAAACAATATAAAACTGAATAAGTTGTGCAGGGCATAAAAATGCAGATGAAAATTTAAAGGAAAATATATAGCAATGGAGAGAAGTGTCTGCTTAAGGTGGTTCGACAGCGGGCGGCCCGCATCTCGAGTTCCGGAAATGCTGATGATTTTCACCTGATCTTTTCGGCACGTGCTAATTGTAGAAAATTTAGATAAAAAAAAGTTAACTGATATTCAGTGTCTTCTCTGTTAGCGCAGTTGGTTACGGTGGTTGACTAGCAATCCAAAGGTTCTAGGTTCGATTCCCACTCACTTCAAAACTTTTTTTTAAAATAAATTGTCTGATTTTATTGACTAGTTAATCCATAACGCAGTGATCAAAGGACAGGCTATGTTTAGTCACTTAATAATGAATAATATCAGATGCAAGTATAGTCAAGTGACAACTAAACTTTGTGAGGATTTATAGCCTACATGACAGATGGCAGCTTAACACAGGACAAAAGTAATGCTAAAAGATAGATCCTAAAGGAGCTTTTACGCATTACTTTTGTTCTGTATGAAGCAGTCACCTGTCTTCAAAGATCTACAGGCTACCGTATTTAATGGTCTCTTATAACAGGTTTGACTTATGGTATTATTTAGAGCTGACGGCATTTTAAAGTTGAACTCAAGGGAGGTTACTCGTTTTGTGTTAACATTTTGTCAGAATTTCTGGAAATCATGTATAAAATGTAAATTCCACTGTAGATTTTCATAAAACTTTTGTGACTAGTAGAACTAAGTAATATCTATCTAATAAGAGTAAAATTAGTGTATGTTAAACGACTAGATTTTTTGTAATTTGAGATTTAGTGACTTTTTCCGAATTTAACTTTTTTAAAATATTGATATTTCCAGAAAATATGTCATGAAATATTTTTTGTTTGCACAATATCTTATAGTCTCTGTACAGTTTACAGACATTATTGAGTTATATCATTTTATAAAGAAAGTATTCCTGTTTATTAAAAAAGGAGCTTTTCTGGACAAAAGGTACTGTCAGAAAAAAAAGGCACTGATCACATGTAACTTTTTTTTATTTTAACGTTATTTTACTCTCCATATGGTATATTTCAATTTAATCAAGGTTTCAAAGAATTCTGACACAGAATAAGCTGACCCGCGAACCACCTTAACTATAACTCTAAAGTGGTTTTTTTGTTGTTGTTTAAACGTTTCAAACAGGTGGCTGCATAAAGCATGCTGAAAGAACTTTCTGTTTTTCTTTCAGCCTGCTTTAAGCAAACATTTCCCTTTTTATTTACTGTTCACTCAGTCTTTTTCTCTGTATGATCCTTTTAATCGCAGTCACCATGGGTGTGATGGCAATTCACTTCCCTTTATAAATGGATGTACTAAATAAAGAATCAAAATTTGAACTAAATAGTTTGAAGTAATTGACTGATTATACAGGGCTGCCATAATTTGATCTTGAAAAATCAGAATATTTCAAAATTTTCTATTTTTCAAACGCAATTGCTTAAAGCAGGTTGAAAGTAAAGCAGAATGTGCCATTAGGCGCGTTCTGCTTTACTTTCAGCCTGCTTTAAGCTACCATCTTCTAGGAATAAAATCCAGAGATTTTGAAAAAATCCGGAGAAATGGCAGCCCTGATTATATTATCTCACCCTTGCTTGATGCTGATACCCCCGCCTGTACCTGTGACCCAGCCATGAGTGAAGAACTGTTTACATAAGTCTGGAATCAGCCGTCTTGGATGGTCCTGAAAATGAAATCCTTGCATTATGTCAGCATTAAACCCTATGGTGTCACTACTCATTAGAATCGTCTCATAGGGTTTGGTGCTGAAATGAGTGAGAAAATGTTGGATTTGTTCAGTTTACTCCCCCTTATCCAGATCCCTGATCTTGTATTAAGCAAGAAGACATATTGGTAGTCTAAAATACAGGTGGTAGAGTGGTTGCTTAATGCTGGATTGAAATAATGCAAAATTTGAGCTACTTTAGGAGCTTTCTGCTTTATATCTATCCTGCATTAAGTAGTCACTTGTTGTTAGAGATCTCCAAGCTTTTACAAAGAAAATTATTACCCCATAGCTTGTTTCCAGTTTTGAAGGTAAGGTGATCACTAAAAGCAGGTGTAAAGAAAAGTAGAATGTGTCTTTAGGAGCATTCTGCTTTACTATCATCAGTGTTCTAAGCTATCATCTGCTTGAATATAGAAATTATTCTTTATCATTATGGTACATATTTATTACTGCATAAATCGGAGCTGTTTTCTTCTGTGGAGGAATAAATTAAATGCGTAAAAAGTGCATCTGCGGGGTATTTAAAGGCTTCAGGACAACCTATCAGTCTTGCATTGAATGTTTACTATTTACAACTGATAATATTATGTAAGGATGAGTCAAACATGCTAGTTTGTATGAGCAATCATGCTTGTATCATCTGACCTACTTCTGTCCACTCTATATTTAGGTAAAATCCTACTTTTTATCATGAATGGCCGGGTTAACATCTCTGCCTGAGTCAAAACGATCTAAGAGTGCTGGTTATCATCACGCTGTTACATCATTGTGTACTCTTTAACCCTTTCCCTCATGTGAATACCTTCACATATTTTCACATAAAAATGTTACTGAGTAAACCTTGTCACAAAAAAAACAAATGAAAATATAATTTCCTACATCCATGATCCTGGCACCTGCTTTAACGTAGAGTAGGCTGATAGTATAATATGTCAAATATCAATACAGTAAAAACGACCACTAAAAAGAAGGCTAATTGATTGTTTAATAGACATGTGACAGATTAAACCAAGGTGACAGTGAAACAGAAAGCTCCTAAAGGAGCTTTCTGTTTCACTTTCACATTGCTTTAAGCAGTCACCTGTTTTAAACGATTAATATTTGACATAATTTAGTGGTCGTAATAGAGAGGTTTTACTGTACTTTCAACCTCCTTTAACCCATTACCCCATAGCCTGTTTCTAGCTTTAAAGATATGTGGCCACTTAAAGCAGGTTGAAAGTAAAGCAGAATGTGCCTTAAAGCGCATTCTGCTTTACTTTCAGCCTGCTTTAAGCTATTATCTGCTAGAATTATAAAATATTTCTATGATTTTTATTAGTGAAAGTATTAATTAGAACTATTTTCTTCAGTACAGGAATTAATTAAAGGTGTAAAAAGGTGTATTTATGGGGTAATGGGTTAAGCTGCAACTTAAATGTTTCAAACAATGAAAAGCTATTATAAAGAATTGGTGGCATCACAATCAGCAGCATTTTGATATGAAGACTGTATTGTAGCATCTTGTACACACGTTCGTACCTCATGACTTGATACAAAACGGATCCCTGGCTGTCTATTTATAAATCTTAATCATAATTCATATGTTGCAAATCAAGCAGTTCTAAGCGAGCTACTACTTCTAATTCTTATGACTTTGAATTTTTGACTCTAAACTTCTTTAACCCATTCCCCCTATAAATAAGCCTTTTTACACCTTTAATTTATTCCTCCACTGAAGAAAATAGTTCCAACATGAACAGTCAACTATATACACAATCAGCAATATTTTCTTTATCCTAGCAGATGATAGCTTAAAGCAGGCTGGAAGTATAATGTACATTGAAAGCAGAATGTGCCTTGAGGCTCATTCTGCTTTACTTTCAACCTGCTTTAAGTGTCACATGACTTTAAAACTAGAAATAGGCAATGGGGTAATGGGTTAAGAAAACAAAACATGGTGTAATTTTTGCATGAAAACAATTCATGATGATTTCTTTCATTGTTGAAATTTTCAAATGGATGAGTCCACTTATGAAGAAATGACATGATTATGTTATATTTTAAGGCTGACTAGTCTGTTTAGAAAATATTTCAGAAAACTTACAAAAAATAAACAAACAGCTAGTGCAGACCCTGTTCCTTGAGCTTCTCTCTAATCAGGATCTGCACTGTTTGGAAAACGAATATAAATATGTTTCAAGCATAGGAAGGGTATAAAACATCATTTAACCCATTACCCCATAAATACGCCTTTTAAGCGTTTAATTTACTACTCCACTGAGGAAAATAGTTCTAATTTATACAGCAAAACATACAACTGAATCGGTTGTTTCCAAGTTCAGGATTTGACATATTGATAAGTTTTTCATGACTCTGAGCAATTTCTTTTTACACTGGTCTGTGTTTAATTTTCGATACCTCCGAAACTTATATGTAAAAAGAAATTTTGCTAATAGACATGAAAAAATGGTCAATATCATTATATGTTTATATGTTATATGTTTAACCCCCGATTGAACATTGCTTTAAAAAAAAGTTTACTTTCAACTCTGAAATATAAACTCTCTTCACTATGTATATGGGCCCTTGAACCAGAGTTTACATTATTTGTCATTTTGCAGTGCATTTTAAAAGACGACCCTGGATATAAGTCGAACATAAAGTCTCATCAATGTCAGCCACTGTGACGTCAAGCTAAATTTGTAATATGTGCCGTCTCAGGAGGGACAGCGTCCGGAGTCTAAAATACACAGAGTGAATTAGTAAAACATACACTTAATCAGTTAATTGGAAACTGGAAATGTCAGATTGATACTTATAGTTTTTGTACTCATTGACTTTGTTGACATAATGCATTCTTTATTTTTACTGTTGTTTCTTTATCTAAGCGTCAAACATCAAGCGATATCAATTAATTCAAGAATTATCATAATCAGTGACCTTTAGCTTACCTCTGGTAGTTTTTCTTCCATTTTAATTTTAATTTAGTCGCCGCAACTTGAAATACCGTGTTGATATGTAGGCGCATGGGTCTTATGCCAGTTCGTTTCCGGTTTTCCCCCATCTAGACTGGTATGATCTCACAGGCGATTGCTGCCATGTGGAAATAGCTGAAAACAAGCACCTGACTGCTCAGATTTATTCAATTGAGGCAGTCTAAAAGGAACATGGCGTCTGCTGTACTGAAGTTGAGTAGGGTCATAAGAAAAAGTGGCGCTTTGTCAAAGTTTAAGGATCAATTACGAACACCATGCCTCAGAAACAACATTTACACATCTTCTCAACTCTATGGTAAGATAACAAGAACCATTGAACCTGCACCTTTTTCTGACAGCCTTTTTAATAAAAAAGACCTTGACCCAATGATCAACTTACTTAGTGGGTGGGGTAAATTTCACTGACTACTGACTTTTCAAGAGATCTAGTGAAATGAGTCATTTGAATGCATTTTCTGTAAAAATACAATAAATAATTTAAAGCAATCCATTGAGTCCTGTCTGTTAAAAAGGATCCAAATTTAACAACGTTAGCCAGACACTTGACTCACTTTCCAATAAAAATTGCAAGGGGTCACACAAATAAGCTGCAGTGACCTGGAAACCCACGCGCCATGCGCCATAGTCACATAAAAATAAAAAATGTCACATAGAATTTCCAACTGGTGCGCCCAGCGTCTCGCCGATTTTATCTTACCATAATTTTCAAATGCAAAATGTCCTGTATGCTAGATGGCTTGATTCTATCATTTAACAACTAATTCGTTTTTCTGGAGGATTTAATCGTCTTTTTTCAATAGAAATTAGCTGCACGTTGTGGAATTAAACATCGAAATTTACCTTAAACAAATCGAAACTTCTTGCCAATTCCGACATTTTTTTGTGCGAAAATAGCAAAGTATTCCGATTTCATTCCCAAACACAACAGCTTGGACGCGTATAACGCAATGATACTCGGGAACATTTTATATGAATGTAGATCGACAGTTAATTTCTTGAATTGATTTTCCAACGATACATTATGAAAAAACCCATTAGAAAATAAAGAGATATGCCGAAATTGCGAAGCAGAATTTCTATTCACATTTCAATAGGCCCTATATGTTGCGAACACCCGTGTTTTGGCATATGTGTATTACCGTTACGTGTGTTACAAGTAAAAAAGATGGTTCTTAGGCGTCTTTTTTTGTCGGTTTTACGAAGTATTATGTCTTTTTCATCTTTGTAAGACTGTTTTCAATAGGAGATATTGACAAATAAAACGGCATTAAAAATAGCGCTGTCATATTTTGAAATTGACTCGAAACAAAATGGCGCCTCGACAAAATCGAGGACACTAAACGTGGACATTTCTGGAAAGATTTACGATTGAGAGATACAACAAAGTAAAAAAAAACCAGCACACGCCGGGATCGAATTCTTTCTTCATAAGACGCGATTCTAAATATGAATTATACAGTTAATAGACTGAGAAAACGATTCTAACTTGGACACTTGTCTATCAGATACAACGGATTTGAAGGAAAGTTTGAACTTTTTCGTCGAACCTGTTACTAAATAAAATAGCTGAAAACACCAGACCGACGGATATTTCAGGTGATTGATTGGATGTTTTATAGAATTTGATCATTTGGGGATGAATAGTCAACAAGTTATGTAAGTATTTGTCATAATTAATAGCAATCGACCCAACTCCGTCTGCTACAACAGTATGGGCTACACCCGCGATACGCCCTCTAGACTTAATTTAACAAACTAGAACGAATACAAATGCATAGGGTTGTGCACTTTGTATCATATGATTATCTATTTTTCAATCAGATATGCCACACACCTTTAGTTCAGAAATAGTATACCTGTTTAAGTTCTTACTTACGAATAAAGGTATGTAAAAAACATTGATTTTTATTGAAATCTAAGCATTTTAAAAATTGGCCCATAAAATTTCAAAATGTCACATAGATTTTTGAAATGTCACATAAAAAATTATAGATGATGGGCCATAGTCACATAGAAAAAAATTCTTTCCAGGTCACTGAAGCTGATCGCAGAAATATGCGGAATCGGAACCTTACGCTTTCTTGCTAATTCCGTTGGGTAATGTCAAGTGAGCGCTCATACAGATAATAATTTAAATAAAGCGTAAATGTTTTTATGGAGTGGCAATGTTGATGACGAGTCGTAAAAAACAGCACAGATTCTATGTTTATGTCAAAGAAATAATATGGTCACACATGCGCAATTATATATATTTTGCCGTCGTAAAAATAACTATAGCAATTATCGTAACTTTAAGTATTGACTCAGTGATAATTTTAGGTTTGTGTCCTGCGTTCTATACGCATAAAAATCATCAAGGATGCATAGTCTGAGGACGTGCGTCCTCAAGGACGCATCGTCGTACTTGCATGAAAAATACAGAACGATTAATACTTTAATGTGTAGCAACTTTGTAACGGCGTATCAGGCCTACGTAGGTGCTAAATTGTTTTCGCAGACGAACATAGTTGCTAAAGACGCTGAATATATTATGATAATTAGGCCAAAATAAATCATAAGACGAATACAAAAAGACCGCGCCGCGAATAATGAACTCTATTTATACTGGCTTGTCAAGACAGTGCGGTCAATGTTTTAGACTAGCCTATCTATGTCCAAAATGGCCGGTATCGGACTTGACAAGAATCGTCCCACAGTTTGAAAGGTTTGACGCATAGTATTTGATTATTAAGCAATTGCCCGCGAATTTTTGCGCACTATCTGTATCTAAACTTTCTATATCAAATGCGTCGTAGAATATCAAGACGGGGGAGAAGAGTCGTCATTAGTTATTATTGGCAATAATATCGTAGGGTGGGTACCTCGTAGGGCTAGTAACTTTTGTGTGAGATTTTCGAAATCTATGCGAGAATCAGACATCATAGCTGCACCACTGTTTTAAGTACAGTAACATTATAGGTGTGTTCGTAATAATAGTAAAGTAAGAAATTCAGTTGTGAAAGTTTGTTAGAACAGTAATTTTCAACACAGCACTCTTGCTAGACATGCTGATTTGTAGAGTATACAGGCTTTCGTTTTTGGACAGAATCACAAAGAACAGAATCCTTATAAAGTCAAGTTGACCAAAGTGCACATTGAACTGGAAAGATCAGAAACATGCAGGTTTTATGAAATTAAATGAACAAACTACGCTTACTATGACATTTAGATTTTAATATTCATTGATTCATTTTCAGCGTCAAACGTTAAATGAATTTAAATGAAAATACAGACGGGTGTAACAGTCGGTTCACATGCTTATAGTTGGTGAACAAATTTGGGACCCATATTTTTTCTATGGGACCCATAGATTTCAAAGTTATGGGTCCCAAAGGACCCATTCTTTTTTTTCTAAAATTATTACTGTTGACTTTGTCGAAATAAAGACTATTTAAATTGTAAAAATTCGCAAATTCCTTACAATTGTACCTAGTGTTCTTAGATTGCTTTTTTTCTTCTAATTTTGTAAACTACCGGTAGTTAGTAACTGTGTAACGCATTTTTACGCCAGTGTTGACTGTGTAGGAGAAGGATAACTTGCTCACGGAATCTAAGAGTATAATTACTCTGACCCGGAGTTACATTATGTCAATCATGACGTTATAGCTTGTAAAGTTATCCTTCAAATCATGATTATGTTCCTTTGTGAAACTGGATGTGCTTTAAGCGTAGAAACCTGTTCTGACATGTATTTGTATGAGAATGAAAATTGCAGGAAACATAGGCCAAAGACTTGAGTTTTTAATCATAAAAAGAAGTAGATCTACTTAGCTAAATACTTTTTGATCATAACGAGGGACTGAAGTTCTTCTCACTCTGCCTCGATTACAAGTATAAGTAAGCACATTCACCTTATTCCTTCATGCGTTGCAGCCTGACCTAGAGCTTATGGTCCCATTTCATTTATTTTGAAAACCGGCCCTATCAAAATATATCCACATTGAATCTTCAATTGTGTCTACATGAAGATAGATTCTATATATATAACTGAAGTCAAAATAGTTGTTTAATCACGGAATTATACAACATGTATAATTCCGTGTTTCAACATCAACTTAGTTGTGATATCATAACTTCAACAACAACAACCCTATTGTCTTTATTGATGCCCAATACAGTCTATTTAGACGTTCCTTGGTCTAGATTTAAAGATACGATACGACAGCTTGGCATCGACTTTGAACAATGTCATGGTATCTTGCTTTAACCTCTTTAATTACAGTGATAAAACAGGCCAAAGTAAAGCCACATACATTGGCGTATCTATTTATATAAGGGAGAATGCATTCTGTTTCTCTTTCAGTTTGCTTCAATTTCATAAGCATCAATATGTCAGAAAAATGATCTGTTAACCAGTAGATCTATAAAACGTCTCGAAGAGACGATTCTATTGAGTAGTAACACCATAGGATTTGGTGCAGAAATAAGTGAGAAGATGCTGGATTTGTTCAGTTTACTCCCCCTTATCTGGAACCCTGGTCCAATACACAATATCTGGAACCAGGGCGTTGTAACAACATGGTATCAATGCAAAAGCTATTCAAAGATTTCAACATCACTGATAAAATAAAGCTCAGTCTGGAAAGAGAAACTGTTAAATTGCTCCTTGATGATGCACTCCATGAACAAATCTTAGCACATAGCAGGGCTCCAGATGAGGGGAGTATTTCAAAAACTAAAATCTTTATTTCTGCTTAAAGCCCTATGGTGTCACTACTCATTAGAATCGTCTCAAAGAGACACTTCTAATGAGTAGTAACACCATAGGATTTGATGCGTAAAAAAAGTGAGAAAATGTTGGAATTGTTCAGTTTAATGAACTTTAATCCCGCTTATCTGGAGCCCTGACATAGGTACAAAATGTACAGAGTATGGCTTAAATATTCCTGTCAAATTCATCCGTTGATACAGTAATAACTGATTGGCCAATAGGTGTGTAGTTACCTGTACGCAAAAAAAATGAAACTGCCTACAAAATCAAGAATACAAAACACTCATTGAGAACAGTCTGCATTACTAGTTTATTGCATTTAGCTATAACCTTTACATTCATCTGCTTCAGGCTTCCATATTCTGGGATATAAGGGGGGAAAATTGTGGTAAATATTAGTGTATCTACAGCGTAGTGAAAGTGTAGTATACTGATTCGCCAATGAGATTCGTTGTAACATTATTAGACCAATCATATACTATAACTCTGCTTAGATATCGATGGATTACCGAAGGCTATAAAAGGCGGAGGCAACGGCTTTCGAGAGCATTTGGTCGTCAATCATAGATGAGTAAAATCAACTCGCTCATTCAACTGCTCAACATAAAAGCTGATACAAAGCCAGTCCTGAAAAACTTAGTGAGCATGTATAGCATAGGTTATTCTTCTAGGCGAACGAGTCTCGCCTTGCTCAATTTAAATAAGTTGGTTTGAGTTTGTTCATATCTTGACTCAGACAGTGTAGCTTTAGATCTTTTGACTCCAGCAAGTTTGTCTGGCTCACTCAACTCCATGATTGCTAAAATCCTCGGCACAATATTCCAAGGGCTCATATTCTCTTAGAGTTTGTTAATTATTTGTGATTCATTGCATAATAGTATTGTTTTTGATCTTAATCATTTCTTTTAGCAGAAAGCTCAGTCTCAAATCAAGAAGTTTGTATATATATATTACCTCTAACCATTGTTGAGCAGTTGCTCAGTATAAATTGAGAAATTAGTTGATCCACTAAAATGGCTCATGTTGCAACTGTATGAATTGGAACTACCGATACTCTCATCAGTGGAGGAATAAATTAAAGGTGTATTTATTGATAATGGAGTAATGGGTTAAAAGGTTACTGACAACAAATTGAATTAACAGTTTTTCAGAAAGATGACATTTAATGCAATAATAATAATAATAATAATAATAACGACTTTATTTACTGAGGCTACACATTTAGGCAAGCCCAATCTTCCATGTGGGCCTCGACATATATACATAGTTACATCATATTTAACAAATCATGAAACAAACAGAATACAATATGTGAATATGTGGTTAAACTTATGTTAAGGGGCCAATGTTTGAAGAAACGTGTACACAGGTACTGTGGGATTGCCCGATGCAGGACAAAAGCAGAGCAAAAAGTTCCTTTAGGACCTTCCTACCTAACTAAGCAGCCACTTGTTTATATATAGAACGGAAAGTTTTTTTTATATTTTGGGTGGCTACTTAATACAAGTTCAACTTCAATAATTTAGACAATAAATCTACAACTAAAGAAAACAACTATTTAACCCATTACCCTTAACCTGATTCTAGTATTAGAGATAGATAACCACTTAAAGCAGGTAGAAAGAAAGGCACATTCTGTCTTACTTTCAGTCCGCTTTAAGCTACAATCTGCTAGGATACAAGAAATGTTTGTCATCGAACATATTCATGACTGCCCAAAGAGGGCAATTTCTTACAACGGCGTAAAAAGCTGTATTCATGAGATAATGGGTTAAATAACATGTTTAGTGAAAACAATTTACATCGAAACTTTAAGTTGGCTGGTACTTCATATCATTACAATGGGATTATGAACTGTCTGCATGACAGAATAAATGAGGAAACCTCAAATTCAATCATGGACTTTGCTGGTTTTAATGGCAAACAGCAACCCGAGGCTGCCTTTTCAGACTTTCAAGCTTCTTTAAAGAATGACTGCAGAATGCAAGTTTTATGCTTTTACTTAACCCATTACCCAATAGCCTGTTTCTAGTATTGAAAATAGTTGACCACATAAAGCAGGTTGAAAGTAAAGCAGAATGCACCCTTAGGCGCATTCTGCTTTACTTTCAGCCTGCTTTAAGCTAATATCTGCTAAAATATAGAAAATATTTCTGATGATACATACTTATGACTGAATAAATTTGATACATTTTCTTCAGTGAAGGAATAAATAAGAGGCGTAAAAAAGTGTATTTATGGGGTAATGGGTTAAACGATCTTACTTGGTCTCTTAGTTATTTATTTACATGTTTTTCAGCAACTTCAGAACTTTGCATGCCATCCCTGTCTCCTACTATGTCAGAAGGAACCATTGTCAAGTGGTACAAAAATGAAGGTAACTCATTTGAATTGTTAAATGTTGCTTGTTGCTTAATGCAATACATTTAAGTAAATCAGAAAACTCCATCTTGTTCTATTAATTTAAGCAGCCACCTGTCTTAACGTTAAACGCTGTGGTGTACTAAATATTCTCCAGCAGTTAATTATCAATAGAAAAGTTTTATTACCAGTAGGTAGAAGATGCACTACTAGTTTTTACAGGTTTCTGAAAAAGCATAACAAGATTTGGAATACAGGCTTATACGCCAGTCACGCAACAGACATTTATATTAATGAGCAGGGCATGAGTTTAAATGGTGTTCTAGAAGCATCATATAAAATCTTATGTATTCATTGATTAATGTCATTGTGGACAGAAAAAATCTAAGGAACTTGTATTATTGAAAAGAAACCTCATTATAAGTCCCCTATCAGTGAAATCAAGAGGAAGTTTTGTATCCATCCATCTGTGAGTGTCTGTCTGTCCATCCATTACCTTTAGTTAAAGTTTTTGGATGCTAGTGGCGGATATATGTGCCACAGTGATTATCATTGCAAACAGTTAAGATCCAGATGACCGAGATGCCGTGTAATGTGACGTCTCATCAGGATCTTAACTGTTTGACACTCTGACCCTGTTTTGCAATGAAATTTTGAAAATTCAATTTTTAGAACAGTAGCGGACCACAATTTGTGCAGACGAAAAAATCACAGAGCATGCAAAGAATTAAAGTTTTGGCTCACTATTTGCTATTAGGGGACATGATCATATATTATTTCAACAATGCTTGTTTAAGTAGATACATGTAATATATTATAGTAGTTTCATGATTGTGTTATTCTATTCAGGAGACAAGGTCAATCCAGGAGATATCCTCTGTGACATTCAGACTGATAAGGCTGTTGTGGCCTTTGATACAGAAGAAGAAGGAATATTGGCCAAAATTCTAGTAGGTTTTGTTGCTTTCATCCCACCCTCTACATATACACCATTACCTGCCTTCAATCACAGAAGTACTGTACATATAGATTTTTATGCTCCTGCCACGACCAAAAATTTGACTAAGTTCAACTGACTGTACTTTTGTGAAAAGTTATAGCAGATCAAAATCATCTATGGTATAAGTATAAACACTCTGCAAAGTTATAAAGATGTAGCTTAAAAACTGTGTGAGGAGTTAGCAGGAAAAAGTATGTACTGTATGTCGGATGGAAAGACAAACGAAAGAACAAATTGACTGATGGACAGACAAGGGGGTGGGATAATGTTTTGCCCCTGTCTTATTTGTTGATCAGTTATTGTTTTGCTGCAGTGAGGGAGCGAAAGCAAGACTCCAACATTGTCTTCTTATTTAGACATTCATCAACTGTTTGTCAGAATTTTAGGATGCTTCAAATTTGGGTTCAGCCAAAGCGCTTTCTCTGCTCTGGATCAGGCTTAGGTTCTTTCCTCAGAGCACAAAAGTTTTTTGCTTTACCTTGGAATTTTATGAGATGTCATATCCCCATCATCAGCAAGACAGTAGTCTTGCGGATGAAGGGGATGTGACATCTACTTGAAAACTCCAAGATACAAAAAACCATTTGTGATCAGTAAAAGAACCCATATACTATTTGGTTTCAGATTTGGTAATGATTGCGTTAGTCTCACTTTAACATTTTAGTTGTGGTGAGATATCATATTTGTGTGATCATCTTTTGTAAAGTTCTGGTTTTTCTACACAGAAACCATCCGACTCTAAAGACATCAAAGTTGGAACCCTTATAGCTCTCATGGTGGAAGAAGGGGATGACTGGCAGAATGTGGAGATACCAGCTCAAACAGCTGTCTCTGAACCTGAACCATCACAGACCACGCCCCAGCCTGCCCAGACAACACCCACTACACCAGTCATGGCAGCATCTTCTTCTACAGGGGTCTCAGCTCAAGAGTTAGAAGAAGCACTGCATATGTCAGGGTACTTATGTACATTCTAGCTCACCTTGGCACAAAGTGCTGAATATTGACCATGTTGACTGTTTGCCTTTTCTTGTCTATTTAGAGCTCCAGATAAGGGGAGTATTTAAAAAACTAAAACATTTATTTCTGCTTGAAACCCTATGGTGTCACAACTCTATAGAATCGTCTCTTCGAGACGATTCTAAAGAGTAGTAACACCATAGGGTTTAGTGCAGACATTAGAGAGAAAATGTCAGAAAACTTGAGGTTACTCCCTCTTATCTTGAGCCTTGCTTTTAAATGCTGTCTGCAACCACTGTTACAAAACATAGGAAAGGTATTCAACATTCTGACAATAGTCTACTTAACCCATTACCCCATAGCCTGTTTCTATTTTTGAAGACAGGTGACCACTTAAAGCAGATTGAAAGTAAAGCAGAATGTGCTTTAAGGCACATTCTGCTTTACTTTCAGCCTGCTTTAAGCAACCATCTGCTAGAATTTAGAAAATATTTCCTTAGAAACATATTCATTACATATATAAAATGGAAATATTTACTTGAGTTGAGGAATAAATTAAAGGAGTTAAAAGGTGTATTTATGGGGTATAATGGGTTAAAGAAAGCTAACTATTAAGCAGAAATCTGTCAGAGGAGCCTGCTTTAACCCTTTACTCCATAGCCTGTTTCTAGTTTTGAAGACAAGTTATCACTTGAGGTAGGTTGAATGTAAAACAGAATGCGTCTTAACTTAAGTTAAGGTACAATATGCTTTACTTTCAGCCTGCTTTAAGCTAGTACTATCTCTTAGGATAAAGAACATATTTTGTCTGATTCTTAATCACAACTTTATAAAGTGAAACTAATTTCTTCAGTTGAGGAATATATTAGATGCGTAAAAATGTGCATCTATGGAGTAATGGGTTGACTCTCAATATTTGGACAGCTTGTTTGAAGTGGTTTCAAAGAAAGTAGTTTTGGACAGGACAGCCATAATGAATGCTAATACATGTAGACAGTTTAAAACAGCTTAAACCATTTGAATCAGTCTCAAGAATTTTTCACAAGACTGCTTCTATGTTGTCCCTATAAGTTTTGTCTCAATGCACTAAAGCAGCAAAAGCTTTTTGATCGTTATTGATGTCAGTGTAAAACATATGGTTTTAGCTGCACTGTTAGGTTTTCATTTTAGCTCTGTTGCTAAAAAAATATAACAAGATTTGGAATACAGATTTATCAAGTCTAAATATGTGAACAGTCAAACTTATTTTCAGCAAGCTTTCTTTGACAAAGTGTACAGATAATCAAAGATAGGAAAGTGCTAAATGCAGTAGAGATATACGGTAATGCAGATAGCTCCTATGGGATCTTTCTGCATTCTTTTTTTCCTGACTTTAGCAGGGCTCCAGATTAGGTTAGTATTTCAAATACTAAAATCTTTATTTTTTGCATTAAACCCTACGGTATCACTACTCATTAGAATAGTCTCGAAGAGACAATTCTAATGAGTAGTGACACCATAGGATTTGGTGCTGAAATAAGTGAAAAAATTACAGATTTGTTCAGTTTACTTGCTCTTATCTGGAGCCCTGATTTTACCAACCACTTGAATAGGAAACTGTTAATGGGCAGTGTATCTAATGGTTCTTTGATACATGTTTGACTACTGCTGAATGTTGACCAGTATTACACTGGTTACAAGGATAATTCTTGTTTCAGCATTGGTCCATCTGTAAGGAAGTTGATAGAGGAATATGGTGTCAGTCCAAAGGCAATCACAGGCTCAGGGCCACAGAACAGACTAACAAAAGGGTAGGGATGTATTGCACAGGATATTGAATAATTCATTTAAGGCGATGGTCCTATATTTAAGGAATAATAGATTCATACCAGTGTTTTATTTTGAAATATAACATGGGTAGGAGCTGAGATGCGTAGTAATTAAATCACAAATCCGAAGGCCGATTGATTTAATTACTAGCATCTCAACAATTTATTTACCCCATAAATACACCGTTTTACGCCTCTAATTTATTCCTCCCCTGGAGAAAATAATTCCATTTTTTACCATTATGAATATGAATGAAAATATATATTTTCTATATCCTAGCAGATGGTAGCCTAATACAGGCTGAAAGTAAAGCGGAATGCACCTTAAGGCACATTCTACTTTACTTTCAACCTGTTTTAAGTGTTCTAAAGTTTTCAAAACTAGAAACAAGCTATGGGGCAATGGGTTAAGATATAAAGGAAACACTACTTTATTTCAGGGATGTTTTGAAGTACATAGAGTCACAGCATCTACCAAAACTAGAACTTACATCCATCCAGCCTTCTGCTCCTTCTCAACTTGCTGTACAGGATACAGCAGCGCCTACAGCAACAGCCACGACACCTACAGAGTACCCAGCACAGTTTATACCAGATATAGGTGACTTTTTTAACAGTTATCATATACACTCAAACTTATGTCAATGTAATAATTGATTAGCCCATTTCGCCATGGCCTGTTTCTAGTTTTGAAGTGTTGAATGCAGAATTACTATGAGACATATTCTGCTTTACTCTCATTCTGCTTTAAGTGCTCTTCTGTATTCAAAACTTGAAACAGGCTATAGAATAATGGGTTAACCCTTTGAACCCTAGTCCCGCAGAGAGGCGTCCTTTTCAAACAGGTTATATATGATTAGTACACTTGTCCTATGCAAACAGCGAATACCCAGATCAGAGGGCTCCTAAAGGAGCCCTCTGATCAGGGTCTTCACTGTTTGTCATAATGCCAAACATTGACAAAAACAATACTTAAAAGACTAAAATGGAATTGTCCATTTAAAGTATCAGGGAAGAAAGAGTTAACTTAACCCATTGAACTGACTTGTAGAAGTTGGAATAGATATTGATTGATGTTAAATAAATGAAGATTTAGAAAAAAAAGAAAAAGAGTTTGAAAGACTAGTAACTAACTTCTTGGTAGAGTAACTATTCTTGGTCTACATTGTATGCAATTTGCATATTGTTTATAATGGTTTGTAAATTGTATAGCACTGCTCAGTCAAATTTGTATTTAGCAACCACTGATGACAGAGACATGGCAATCTTTGAAGGCATATTTCTGCTTAGTGCAGGGCACAACCTTAAGGGGCTTCCTGCATTACTTATGGAACACCTCTTAGATTTGATCTATCTTTATTATTAAATTATCTACCTTATTTTTGTGTTCTTACTCAATTTTATCACAAATAAGACTATTATAACTTTGATAAGCCCAATTTTATTACAAATTTGACAATCATAACTTTGATAAGCCTGCCAAGAGTAAAGATTTCCCATTTTCAGAGCCTTCTATTGAACCCTAGTCATGCATATATGCGTCATTTGCAAACAATGTACCTGTGAGAAGTACACCTGTCCTATGCAAACAGTGTAGACCCTGATCAGAGGGCTCCTTAAGGAGCCCTCTGATCAGGGTCTACACTGTTTGTCATTTTGACATATATACTGTAAAAATCATCAGACTGGACTAAATTGAAAAATAGATTTGTCCATTTGAGGTTTCAGGGAGGAAAGGGTTAAAGTGGAGGTTGAGGAGTTGTGTTATTATTTTATCACTTTCTCTTGACAATTTTTGTTTGTATGTTATTTCAGAAGGTGAAGTGTTTGTAGATATTCCCAATACAGGAATGAGGACAACAATAGCAAAGAGATTAACACTGTCAAAGGTAAGAGGTAGAATTATATATTGAACAAATAAAGTTTAGTCATACACCAAGGGCCTGTTTCGTAAAACTTCTTACGACAAAAGTTGTCGTAAATCAAAACTTTAAAATACATTTAGTCTCTGATTTCTCTATCGAATCCTGTCTTGTGACACCTTTTTGGAATCGTCTTTTCAAGACGATTCCAAAAAGATGTCACAAGACAGTATAAGATGGAGAAGTAAATACTTATTGAGAGTTTTATAATCTGACTTACGACAACATTTGTCGTACGAAGTTTTATGAAACGGGGCCCTGGGCTGTAAACCATATCTGTGTTGTACATTTGATCACTCATGCTGTATAATGAAATAAACAACAAAAAGTTATAAAACATAAGGAAGTGTCAAAGGTGTGTTAAACATTTGTATAGAGGGAGGTAACTCCCATTTCATTGTAACTACTTTATAAGTCATAAACTAGATGTCAGTCAAGTTTGTCTCATAAAAGTTAGCAATAATGCTGAAAAAGTAGCAAGTAACAAAAAGCGACATAGTTGGAGAATCATTCTTTAGCAGTTTGTGTACAATCATCCTTTACAGTAAAACCTCTCTATAACAACCATTAAAGTGTGATAATTTATTAGGTGTTTTCGACAGGTGACTGCTTAAAGCATGGTGACAGTAAAACAGAAAGCTCCTATCGGAGCTTTCTGTTTTACAGTCACCTTGCTTTAAGCTGTCACCTGTCATTTATACAGTATATAATCCTCGTTTTAGTGGCCGTTATAGAGAGGTTTTACTACAATTATATGAAAAAAGAATTTTTTAAATGACCTCCTTTCACATTGAAAAACAGACTAAACTTTGAACAAATAAAACTGCAAAACCAATTATTGGAATTGATGTCTCTCAATGCATCCCCTTTCATTACATTATTCTCTACTGTTCCATTTGTCTTTTATATTGCTTTGCAGACCTACTTAACTCTTTCCTCCCTGAAACTTTAAATGGACAATTCCAGTTTCCATTTTAGTCTAGTCCATTTCTGACTTTTAAGGGTTGTTTTTGTCAATGTTTGGCATTATGACAAACAGTGAAGACCCTGATCAGAGGGCTCCTTTCGGAGCCCTCTGATCTGGGTCTTCACTGTTTGCATAGGACAAGTGTACTATTAACATGTACACTGTTTGAAAAGGACGCCTAAATGCGGGACTAGGGTTCAAAGGATTAAAGCAGACAGTGTTGTCTATGGGAAATTCTGTGTTAAACAACTAACTAAACTTTATTTTTATGCCCCGACCAGGATCAGTCTGAGGGCATACTGTTTTACACCTGTCTGTCGGTCTGTCTGTTCATCCGTCCGTTCATTCATCCACCCGTCCCTCAACATTTGGTTTGTCCGGATCTTTTTCTGGAAAACTGTTTTAAGGATATCAATGAAACTTACACAGAGATCATAAAGCTGAGTCAATTTTAAGGCTCTTTCTATATGTCATTACAGAGTTATCTCCCTTGGTTGTAGTCAGATATGCTATAAGAGGCTTTTCTTTTATTTTCTGTTTGCCGATTGGCGTATTATGTACCTTTTTTCTGTGCTCTTGTTCCAAAAGGCTCAACTGGAATGACAATAATGAAGACTGCTTATCAGATTGTTCCTTCAGGAATAGTCTGATCAGGATCTACACTGTTTGCTAAGACCTGTCTGTCCCAATACTTAGGATCATTACAGTACATGTAGTATGTGATAGGACAGATTTATTTCTAAAGTTTAGTTTATTTTATCTATCATGGTTTTTGTTTGTTTGTAAAAGACTTATCATTTAACCCTTTCCCTTATAGAAGCGACTTTTAGCACATTCATTTTATTCATCCGCTGAAGAAAATAGTTCCAAATTATACCGTAATGAATATGTGTCATATTTAATACTTTTCTTATTCTAGCAGTTAATAGCTTAAAGCAGGCTGAAAGTAAAGCAGAATGCGCCCTAAGGCGCATTCTGCTTTACTTTCAACCTGCTTTAAGTAGTCACATATCTTCAATACTAGAAACAATGCTATCAGGTAAACTTTTAAGGGTTAAAAGCACTATGTCTTCACTGATGTTATTTTTCTGCTTGTAGCAAACTATACCCCATTCATATATAACTATGGAGTGCAATGTTGGACCTGTTACCAAGTTACGGAAGAAACTACAAAAGGAAGATGTGAAAGTTTCGGTTAATGATTTTATTATAAAATCTGCTGCAGTAGCATTACAAGTAAGTTCCTGCTTTATCTTGCTTTGATACATAAACCAATAAGTAACTGTATGCATTACCTAATAAATACACTCTTTTACACCTTTAACCCTTGGCCTGCCACTCACGACTATAGCTCCATATGCAAACAGCTTGGATCCGGATGAGACGCCGAGTAACTCGGCGTCTCATCCGGATCCAAGCTGTTTGACACTCGGACAACATTTTCAGCAATTTTGAGCAACTTTGAAGCACTTTGAAACTTGAAGCAGACGAGAAATATAGCAGACGACAATTTATTTGGCGGGCTAAGGGTTAAGTTATTCCTTTGTTGACGTGAAGAGTTCCACTTGATACAGTCAAGACTATGGTCTATAAGAAATATTTTCTGTATCGAAGCAGATGGTAGCCTTAAGCAGACTGAAAGTAAAGCTGAATATGCCTTAAGGTTTAAGGCCCATTCTGCTTTACTTTCAATCTGCTTTAAGTTGTCACTTTTCTTCAAAACTAGAAACAGGCTATTGGGTAAAGGGTTCAGTAACCATCTGCTAGGATATTGAAAATATTTTCACGGTGCATATTCATGGCTGTGTAAAGTGGAACTGTCTTTTTCAATGGAGGATTATTATGAAAGGCGTAAAAATGCATATTGGAGTTATGGGTAAGTAATATGTGTATGATTACATTTGCATTTGAACTTAATTGTGATTACCGGTAAGCCTAATTCTTCCCACATAGTATTGGTCAGTGTTTAAAAAAAAGTTAATTGCTTAAAGCTGGCTGAAAGTAAAGCAGGAGCTTTTTGCTTTACTGCTTTGCTTTTGAGCCTGCTTTAACCCTTTACCCCACAGCCTATGTCTTGTTTTGAAGACTGGTTACCACTTAAAGTAGGTTGAGAGTAAATCAGAATCTTCCTTAAGGCGCATTCTGATTTACTTTATAATTGCTAACATCTTCTTGAATATAGATGATATTTATTTTGATATATGTTCATGACTGTATTAATTAGAGCTATTTTCTTCAGTTGAGAAATAGCTTTAATGCGCTAAAAGGTGCTTCTATGGGAGAAAGGTTAAGCATCCACCTGACATGTCTTTATGTGCGCATGACAAGGAATTGCTATAAGTGATTGATAAATGTGTTGTGAGCTGTTTCTGTGTGGGGAGGGAGTGGAAGGGATTAACACATTCAGCTCTAGCGACGAGTATACTCGTCATTTACAAATAGTGTACCTGTTAGGATTACACTTGTCCCATGCAAACAGTGTTGATCCTGATCAGAGGGCTCCTTAATGAGCCCTCTGATCAGTGTCTACACTGTTTGTCATTTTGAAATCACTCACTCACTCACTATCCTAGTTTAGGGTCTGTGTTCCCTTCGTCAGGGGTTCGACGTTGTCTGGCTGTCTTAATACATCGTCTCCAGTGATCACGGTCGTGGGGGTCCACCTTCACCATCTGCGACTGTACACGGAAATATATTGTTAGAATCAACCCTAAATAGATAAAAATGGACTAGACCTATTTTGAAATTGGAATTGTCCATTAAAAGTTTAAGGGGTGAATTAGATAAGCAAATCATAGCTAAGAAGTTGTAGAGATTGATGTACCGTGTGATTGACTAGAGAGTTGTGTATTTCAGAGAGTACCACAAGTGAACTCTGTTTGGCAGAGTGAAGACTTTCAGGCAATGGCAACCGTTGATATCTCGGTGGCAGTGGCTACAGACAATGGTCTCATCACCCCTATAGTGAAAAATGCTCCCACCCTTGGAGTGGATCAAATATCAGCCACCGTAAAGGTATAATAAACATGATTAAACCCTAGTGAAGTGTTCACACCCTTTTACAAACTGTACTAGTGAAAAGTAAACTTGTTTGATGCAAATAGTGTAGACCCAGATCAGAGGGAGCCCTCTGGTCATGGTCTGTAGAGTTTGACATTTTGTAATATATTGCAAAACCCAACAGTTTAAGAAATGAACTGAATTTTTTCGGCGTTTAATCGAAATAAACGACAGAAAATGACGATCAATTTCTGTTGTTTATATTGCTTAAACACAGAAAAAATTCAGTTCTATTCTAAAATGAACATTTTATTAGTATGCATATATGTTTTATCCATGCATTACTCAGGTATCGCAACAAAATGATTCTGGGAGAGCAGATCCATAAGCTCCACCTCCTCTGCGCAAGATATCCACAAGTACTGCCCCCTAAAAAATTGCGTCTATACGAATTTAACATCATTTTGTTCAATGGTATTGAATGGGGAGAATGTAAATATAGTCTTAAATGGACTCGACTTTGTTTATCTTGTCAGATACCTTTTAACTCTTTCAACACTAAGTAAATTTTGTGGGTTATTAGATTCCCTTGTGGATCTTTTTAGTTATAAAACATGAACCAGTCTACTAGGAATCAGGGTATATGCTGGGCTAAATTAGCAAAAAGTTTTGACCAAGATCAAGGGGCTCCTATAGTGGCCCTCTGATCTTGGACTACACTGTTTGCAAATGTGATTGATCTGATGATTATATTTAAAACAGGTCCATGGTGTTGAAAGAGTTGTATGCAAAAGTGAATGTGAAAAAAGGTGTTCTAGTAAAACTTGTATATAGTTATACTTGCACTCAAGGACCATGCAGTAGAAACTAATTGGCAATTTTATCGTTTTCGCTGAAATGTTGATTTTTCAATACTGTAAGCAACTAATTAGTTGTTATTTATATTGAAGGATCTGGCAGATCGAGCACGACAGAACAAATTACAGCTGCATGAGTTCCAAGGTGGTTCTTTCACGTAAGTCATCATTCTGAAGATATTACACACAGAAGTTTGACTTATGGGTTATTTTGTCTTATTAAATTTCCAATGAATCTATTGAACCGCCTGTATAGCTCAGTGGTAAAGCGTTCGCTTGCAGTGCTGGAGGCGGGTCAAACCAAAGTCTTGAAACTTGGTAGTAATGGCTTCCCTCCCTGGCGCTCAGGATTTCAGGTTAGCATTACAACTGGTTCGCCGGTGTCAGGAAGGTACAGTTCCAATGGTGCACCTAAAAAGTGTCCCTTCTCATAATCACCTGAATTTATGGCATAGAAGTAATATATAGAAATAGTAAAAATAGAAGTCTTCTTTTCTCTGATTTCTATTATTTCAGAACTTACTGTATTTTCAGTTTGTTGCTCTTATTTAAACTTCTTTAGAATGTAAAGTGATGCAAAAAACAACTATAAAATGACTTTGAATCCAGAAAGATCAAATGTTTTAAGTACATTTCCACAATATATCTGTTAAAGGTGTGATGGCCAATTTTAGGAGCAGATGTGTCATATATGGCCAATGTGAAAACTTCAAAAACCTTCTTTTCTGAAAAGACTGGCCTCATTTGAAAATAGTGTTGCACAAATGATCCTTGGTTGACACTCTATAAGATGTTGTAAAATAATTGTCCTAGTTTAAATACATCTTGCATACTTTTACAAGTTTCTGCCTCTGTGTTCTAGCAGCATCTATGAGAAATAAGTAAATACTTTACCACATAGCCTTTTCCTAGTATTGAAAATAAGTGACCGCTTAAAGCAGGTTGAAAGAAAAGCAGAATGCGCCTTAAGGCGCATTCTGCTTTACTTTCAGCCTGCTTTAAGTTACCATCTACAGGTACTAGAATATAGAAACTTTTTATGACTGTATAAATAGGAAGTATTTTCTTCAGTGGAGGAATAAATTAGAGACGGAAAATGGCGTGTTTATGGGGTAAAGAGTTAAGACTTCATGTAGAATGAGAGTCTGTCTTAATCAACATGTGTCTTTTTTTTCTTGCAGCATCTCTAATCTGGGAATGTTTGGCATCAGTGAGTTCTCAGCTGTCATCAATCCCCCACAGACAGCCATCATGGCAGTTGGCTCATCTCATTTAGCTTTAGGCGGGGACGGCAAACCAGAATCTCGAATGACTGTTACCTTGTCATACGATGCCCGAGTCATAGACGAAGGCGAGGCATCACAGTTCTTAGAAGTATTCAGAGACTCGATGGAAAATCCTCAGCTTTTGTTGAGTGGACGACCGGCATCAAAACGAAATAGTGTTGACATGTTTTGAGTGAAGATATAACTAGAACAATTTAGTCAAACATGTGTTAAGTGGCAACTCCTTAACTCATTACCCCATTAACATGGCTTGTACGCTTTTGATTTATTCCTCCACTGAAGGAAAGAGTTCCATTTTATACATTAATGACTGTGCAACATGGGAAATATTTCCCTAATCCTAGTAGTTGATAGTTTAAAGCAGATTGAAAGTAAAGCAGAATGTGCCTTAAGGCACATTCTGCTTTACTTTCAACCTGCTTTAGGTGGTCACCTTTTTTCAATACTAGAAACAGGCTATGGAGTAAAGGGTTAAATAAACATGAAAAACTCCAGACAGATGGTTGCTTAACTCTTTGCAAGCTAGCAACTCGCGATTATCTGTGCCAACAGCTTGGATCCAGGTGAAAGGCTGCGTAACGCAGCGTCTTATCAGTATCGAAACTGTTTGACAATCTGACCCTGTTTTAAAAAGAACATTTTTGAAAATTATATTTTTAGAACAGTAGGAGACTACAATTGTTGGAGAGGAGAAAAATTATCCAGCATGCAAAAGGTTTACCCTTTCCTGCACAGAAGTGCCTTAGAGGGCCTCTACCTACTATTTCACATAAACACCACAAATGAATATTCAATGACACTGTTGAAAAAAAGTGGCAGATTAAAGTAAGATGAAAGTCATGCAGAAAGCTCATATAGGAGGTTTCTACTTTATTTTCATCTTGCTTTATGTAGTAACCTGGCTTAAAAACAGTTTGATATAGGTGATTTGCAATTTTGGCTATGTAAGAAAGGGTTTAGGCAGAACAAAAGTAAAGCAGCTTTTTGCCTGGCTTTAGTCCAGATTGAAACTACCACCTGTCTTTAAGATGGCACTTTCATCATCGTTTTTGTGGCTGCTTAACACATGTTTGAAAGTATTAATTTTAATATGAGCAAATTAATTTTTATCAAAAAGTTTGTATACTGCATAGTATATTGAATATCAAGTGAAGAGTCCTCAATTTGTGTTCTAGAGATATCACCCATAGGTTTAGAAGTCAAACTTGTTTTGTTTTAATGTCTACAAATAGAAAATGTTTGTTAAGCTACCACTCTGTTAACCCTTTACCTTATAGAAGCGCCTTTTAGCGGATATGATTTATTCATCCGCTGCAGAAAATAGTTCAAATTTAATCAGTAATGAATATGTATTATAGGGAATATTTTCTATATTATAGCACATGATAGCTTAAAGCAGGCTGAAAGTAAAGCAGAATGCGCCCTAAGGCGTATTCTGCTTTACTTTCAACCTGCTTAAAGTAGTCACCTATCTTAAGTACTAGAAATAGGCTATCAGGTAAAGGGTGAAGAGGCATGGATATGAGCCCTGTCATGAGAAATGAGTCTTATTGCATGCAAAAAGTGTAGATTAAGGCTAGCTGCTGCATCAAAGAAGTGGCGGCTGGTCTTGATCTACACTGTTTGACAACCACATGCATCTATATCATTTTATGTAGCTGTATTATATACAGTATTTAGCAGTGTAGACCAAACTTAGAACCAGATCCTAGGATGACAAAGGTGCTTGGTATGTACAATGTTGCAATGCAATAAGGCTACTAAGTAGTTTTGTTATGGCACTGCTTATATTTTTTAAGCCAGATGAATGCAAACTGAAGGTCAAAAGTACAACAGGAAGCTCTGATAGGAGCTTTCTGCTGTACTTTGGTCTTGCATTAATCTGCCACCAGTAATCAAGGCTGCAAATATAGTTCTTTTACCCCATAAGTATGCATTTTAGGCTATTAATTATTCATACATTTAGAAAAGTAGTCCATATTTATAAAGTCCTTAACATAAAATATAAAAAAGTTATTTAAATACCTTTCAAGATTGAGCTTAAAGCAGGCTAAAAGCAAGGCAGAATACTCAAATAGGAACATTCTTCTTAATTTCAACTTGCTTTAAGTAGTATCCTGTTGTTTTGCTTTAACCCATTACCCCATAGCTTGTTTCTAGATATGATGACAGATGACCACTTAAAGCAGGCTGAAAGTTAAGCAGAATGCCCCTCAAGGTGTATTCTGCTTTACTTTCAGCATGCTTTAAGCTACCTTCAGCTAGAAAATTGAAAATATTTCTTACTATACATATTCAGGACTGTATAAATTAGAACTATTTTCTTCATTGGAGGAATGAATTAAAGGCATAAAAATCATATTTATGGGGTAATGGGTAAAGAATGGGAGAAAAAAATGCTCTTCCTAAAAATTGTGTGAGTAATATATTACAAACTTTTACCTGCAAAAGTGCTATTGTTTAAAATGATATCTTGTAGATTAAAAAGAAATCAAGTGCTATTGTTTTATATGGTATCTGGTAAATTAAAAAGAAATCAAGTGCTATTGTTTAAAATGGTTTCTGGTAGATTAAAAAGAAATCATTTTCTTCATTTAATATGATTAAGTCTAGGCTCTGCATTTTGGACATGATTTAGATAGCTGCATGTATTATCAAATGAAATGTGTTTTCTGTTAACCCTTTCCCCCATAGAAGCGACTTTTAGCGTATCTAATTGATTCCTCCGCTGAAGAAAATAGTTCCCGTTTATACCCTCATGAACAATTACTATTACAAATATTTTATATAACCTGGCAGATTTTAGCTTAAAGCAGGCTGAAAGTAAAGCAGAATGTGCCTTAAGGCACATTCTGCTTTACTTTCAACCTGCTTTAAGTGGTTATCTGTCTTCAAAACTAGAAACAGGCTATGAGGTAAAGGGTTAAAGAGAAATAGTAATGATCATGAAAGAAATATTAGGTTAATTCTTCTCAATTTACAATACATGTAAACATTTACATGTGTCACTGCGTATTTCTATGAATAGGGCTGATTAATTTCAGTAATTAAAAAAATATTTGTGATGTTCATTTATCACAAATTTACAGGAGCCCTCTGATCAGGGTCTTCACTGTTTGCTATTTTGCAATATTTAAAAAAAACACCACCAAGGCAACCCCTTAAACCCCTAAATAGTGACAATGGGCTAGACTTTATATTTCCATTTGAAGTTACAGGAGCTAGCGAGTAACTGAAATATTTATGTCTGCTCCTTACCCTATGGTGTGACTGCTCATTAGAAATGTCTCTTTGAAATGATTCGAATGAGTAGTCACAACATAGGGTTTATTGTTGACATTAATTTGAAAATGCTGGAGTTTACTCTCTCTTATTTGGAGCCCTGAATGTACATGTATGTTGAAGACGTTATGTATGGTGCCCTTGTCATCTAATTTGTTACATAAATTATGTTGTTAAGCTTATGAATGTCTATGGACTGAATGAGGAAATAAATTATAAAATAAATAACTCAAACTGTTACCATTGGCCTTCTTTGTTCAGTATCTATAACCATATTATCTTGAGTGATTTCCCCCTCTAATGTTAAGGTCAATCTATGTTAATAATTGTTTTAAGTTATAGTTAAATATAGGACTACTGAAACAAACCTGTTACAGTGGAGAAAACATTATTCTTACTCATTTAAACGCAAACCAAACGCAGGGTACTTAACTAAAAGGGAGAAAATTATGACTTTTTGATAATTCTAGCAATTCATGTTAATTTGAGTTACAAACAGTTTGGAGCCTGATCAGATGCCGGGTTACCAAACTGTTTGCATTGGAAATAATAGATTTAGGCTTAACATGTTTATTGGGAAAGAATAACGTTGTCTCAACTGTAGCACTTGAAGCAGGTTGAATGTAAGCCATAATTTATACACATGATATACACATGTGTATAATTTTGTAGTAAAGCAGAATGTGCCTTAAAGTGCATTCTGCTTGACTCTTAACTAAAGTGTGACTGTTTTATTTAATGTAAGAATAAATTGAAGGTGTAAAAAGGTGAAATTATGGAGTAATGGGTTAATATAAGTCTGTAGCTCAAGTCTACTGTTTGACAGACATACAGCATCCACTAACTTAGTTACATATTTGGAACTTACATTAGCACTACCTCTAGAAGTAGTGGCAATCACCTGAGCTTCAGTTTTAATACAAGGGAGGTTATCCTGATAAATGGAAGCAAAGGGTTCTTGAATTAAGTCCCTTACTACATAGCGCCCGGTAGGCAATCTATTAAACATGTTACAATAAGATTTCTCTCTTAATAAAAATAGATGAAACTCATACCATGCTAAATGTTTATAACTGTTTAATCATTTGCCTGTTAATTGCAACTTGGCTAGACTTTGCAAACAGTTTCTGATCAATCAGATGCATTATACATCATCAGGGGCCCGTTTCATAAAACTTCGTACGACAAAAACATTCGTAAGTCAAATCTTCAAAATACATTTAATTCCTGATTTCTCTATCTAATCCTGTCTTGTGAAATCTCTTCTGAATCGTCTTTTCAAGACGATCCCAAAGAGATGTCACAAGACAGGATTAGATAGAGAAATAAATAGCAATTGAGACTTTTATAATCTGATTTACGACAACATTTGTCGTACGAAGTTTTATGAAACGGACCCCTGATCAGAATCCATAAATCTAAACTATGAGGAATCATTTTTAGCAAACGGCCATGAATGGAGAAGCAGAGGATATTGTACCAGGTGAAGAGAGAACCGTTATGCTGAGCGTGACCTAACTGGAATTACCAACATTATGGATCCGATCAGACGCCGAGTCAAATTGCCTCTGATCTGGATCAAACTTTACTGTAGATTAAAGAGCATAAGAACGGGATTTTCCTTGTACATGATATATTTTAAGCAGACGACAATTCAGCATGATAAGGTTTGAAAGGTACGGTAATACCTGTAAAAAGAGACCAATTAAAGGAACTTTCTTTTACCCTGCATTAACCCTTAGCCTGCCACTCAAGACTATAGCTCCATATGCAAACAGCTTGGATCCGGATGAGACGCCGAGTAACTCGGCGTCTCATCCGGATCCAAGCTGTTTGACACTCGAACCACATTTTCAGCAATTTTGAGCAACTTTGAAGCACTTTGAAACTTGAAGCAGACGAGAAATATAGCAGACGACAATTTATTTGGCGGGCTAAGGGTTAAGCAATAACATGTATTTGAATATCCCCATGCCTTATATTCGAGTGGCCGCTGAACTGATCTTACTGTAGACATTTTTTCTTAAAAGCAAGTTTTCCGCTTTACAACCAGTCTGCTTTATATCCACCTGTAAGAAGGAAGCAAGGTGACATCGGGAAAAGTTGCTCCGGCATAAAGTTCCTAAGATTTCAAAATTTTCAAGCGCGATTTCAGGAATTCTACCTTTAACCATTTCGCCACCAGACTCTTAAACACTTACCTTATTGTTCAAACAGTTTGGATCCACATCAGACGCCGCTTAATGTGGCGTCTGCTCTGGATCTAAACTGTTTGACGCCCATATCAAATTTTCCTCAGTGAATCGAAATTTAAAAGTAAATGCATAAATCCAAAAACGTCGAAAAAAACGTAGGGTCGGAGAAATTAAGAAATATCCAAATATTTCGGGAAAACCCAGAGAATTGGCTGCCATTTGGGTCCTCATCAGACATCTGGTGGCGAAATGGTTAAAGGTAGGACTCCTGAAATCGCGCTTGAACATTTTGAAATCTTAGTAACTTTATGAGTAACCTTTTCCGATGTCACATTGAGATCAATATCAGACGTCTTTTTTCTGATCTGAATTTAAACTCAAGTGTTTTCAAATAATGATTAATCCTGTCACTCCCCAATCCGACAATACAAACATTTGCAATTTTAACAGTCATGATCCAGATAAGATGCCGCATTTCAGGTTCCAAACTGCTTGACACTCATATCAATGGTTCTTAACTCTTTCCTCCCTAAAACTTTAAATGGACAATTCCAGTTTCCATTTTAGTCTAGTCCATTTCTGACCTTTAAGGGTTGTTTTGTCAATATTTGGCATTATGACAAACAGTGAAGACCCTGATCAGAGGGCTCCTTTCGGAGCCCTCTGATCTGGGTCTTCACTGTTTGCATAGGACAAGTGTACTATTCACATGTTCACTGTTTGAAAAGGACGCCTATATGCGGGACTAGGGTTCAAAGGGTTAAAGCAACAAACCCCGTAAATTTCCAAAAAATACAATTACAGCCCCCTCTGTACAACGACATCCAATGGGAGAAAACAGATGTGTGCGTTGTTAGGAGGGAGTCGTTATAGGTAGGGAATTGGCTTACATTTACAAACAGTTTGAATCCTGATCAGACGCTGCGTTACGCGGCGTCTGATCTGGATTCAAGCTGTTTGTCACTCGTCATTACGGGTTTTTCTGTCAAAATGTCCATTATGTAATTTTGAGAAAAACATTAGCCGACAATTAAAGGCAGACGACATTGCAGCCGTGAATAGGTAGGACATACTTGTATTGTCTAGGAGAAGAGCAGCAAATGTCGTAGTTAGGAAGGAATCATTGTTTGGAGGACCATTGTAGAGGGAGGGAGCAGAGTAAAAGCAGAAGAAAAATATAAGCAGACGACAATATGGGCGTGATATTGTGTTAGATGTGTTTTATTACGTCATAATGGCAGTAACATGGTTAATGAATGCTTTTCACAAAATGATATCTAGTCACGATGAGATACAGTGTTATAATTTATGCAACTAAACTAAAATTTAATCATTTTCATGCTGAATTGTCGTCTACTTCAAATACAATTATCGTCTGCGAAAAATAACAACAAAGTATTAATTTGTTTCATTTAAAACTGACGGAAAGTTGAATATGAGTGACAAACAGTTTGGACATAGATCAGAAACCGCGTTACGCGGAGTCTGATCTGGATCTAAACTGTTTCTAAATATTAGCAAAGTCGCGCTTAGCATGACAAGGGTCCAGCTAGCACATATTGTCATTATGAGGATCTGATATCCAATATCAAGGGTGTTGAATTGATATAAATGTACCACGAAACCTCATAAGCCCGAACTATTCCATACCAGGTGCATTTTTCCAGTTTGTTTACATATATCTGATTTTATAATTTATTATATAGCAGGGCTACCTTAAGTTTCTCATCAGAATCCTAATATTTCCAAATGTTGAAGCGCAATTTTTGAGGATCGTATTTATATCCCTTTCGCTGCCAGGCTTTACTACACTAACATAATTATGCAAACAGTTAAGATTCAGATCAGACGCCGCGTAAGGCGGCGTCTGATATGGTTCTAAACTGTTTGACACCCTTATCAATGTTTCCTAAATCACGTGAAAAAACGCATAATTTCCCATCTTTAAATCGGAAGATTTCGGACAAAAATCCGTGGGTCGGTGAACAAATAAGTTAAAAGCGAACAAGACAATTGGTTAATTAACTTTGAACATGTATTTGCAAGGAGCGTTCTGCTTTACTTTTAATCTGCTCTAAGCAATCACTTAAGAAAAAAGGTTTAGACACTCGATGCTTGCGAAGTAAACAATTAACTTAAGTGAACGCTTGTGATGGGTTTCAAAAAATGAAAGTTACATTTCTCGAAGGGACTCCGTGGCCTATAGTGATTATATAGTCACTGTGACTAACAATCACTAAGCTAGTTACCGCTGTGAGTTCGAATCCCGGTCTAGGCACTTCCGATTTTTCATGTTGGGAAGCCTTCCAGCTGGCTTGCGGAAGGTCGGTGGTTCTAGCTAGCTGCCGACATGTGCCTGAAACACCTGTAATTAGCTGGACGTCCCCACCATAAAAGGTCGATAATAACCTGAAGGGACATCAAACTTTCAAATATTTAACTGTTTTAACTAAGTTACATCCCGATGCAAACAGTGTAGACACTGGTAAGGGAAACTGTCTGATTAGTGTTTTATTAGTTGGTCATTTTTCAATAGTTTGTAAAAGCAACACTGAGAAGTCAAAATTCGAGTAGACTTGAAATAAAACTTGGATAGTCCATCTTAAATTCAACGGATCAAGACAGTCCTAAAAATATCTGTAATTAGTAAAATTAATCGTTCATGCTTTTGCAAAACAATCATGACCAGCCATCGAAGGAAAACTATGATTACAGTTGAGAACACGCATTTACGTTGTGAAGACCATACAGTCGAACTTCGATATCTCGTAGTCGGTTTTGTCGAACATACCCGTATTTCAAAGTTAAAACGTGGCTAAGTCACGTTTTAACTTTGAAATATGGATATGTTCGACCCAACCGCGCATGAAATAATGCAGTTCATGTATCGAACTATCGGATATTTCGAGTTAAGCGGGTTCGAGATATCGAAGTTCGACTGTATTTTCCAAATACAGTTGCAATCAGTTTGGTCCCGCATCAGACGCCAGGAAACCCGAAGCTTCAATCTGTCACTCAGATTTAAAATGATTAGGCCACGGAATTATACAAAAAAATTCAGTGTATAATTCTGTGATTAGGCGGAGTTGTAAAAAAAACTTGTCCTTTTCTCCATTTGATTGCAATGTGTCTGCGTTTCGTTTGCGTTTTCCACTGTATAATTTGGTTAATTAGCTAATCTGGTTGACATTATTTATGAAGAATTAAAATGCTCGTTATTGCGCTCGTGTACAGATAACAACAAATGAAGTAATGTCACGATTTCCAGATAGGAGAAGACGAGTAACTTCTAAGACGTTAAATTCTTTAAATAGCATAAGACAAGTACAGTGGAGGAAACGTTAATCGTTCCCGTTTAAACGCAAACGAAACGCAAACGCAATGCACTAAAATGTAGAAAAGTACAACTTTTTGACAATTCTGACAATTCAAGTTTATCTTGGTGGCAAACAGTTTGGAGCCTGGTCAGACGCCGGGTTACATCTGTCTCCAAACTGTTTGCAATAGAAATAGTATTTTTAGCATAAACGCGTTAATTGGGAAAGAAAAACGTTTTCTCCACTGTTTGTGCCGTGATTGCAAACAGTTTGGAGCTAGTCTAGTACTGGTGGTTTGCCACACTGGGTTTAATAGATCGTCATCAGTATCAAAATTGCGCTGAGTCTGTTGTTTCCTATACATGCAAACAGTTGGTGTCTGATTAGACGCCGGGTAACCCGGCGTCTGATCAGGATCCAAACTGTTTGTGATTCAGTTAAAATGATAATTCAGAATTGTCAAAGTTGTCATTTCTCTATTTTATTGCACTGTGTATGCGTTGTTTGGTTTTAACGGCAAATAATAAATATTCTCCACTGTTCTTCGTATATGAACTCAAAAACTCAAAAGAATAAGATCTATGTATTACATCGAGGAGGCGAGGAGTTATATTGAGAAGTAAAAAGGCATATTTATGAAGAAATGGGACAATATACAGAATACAGAATATTTTATTTTAAAAATATACCTTCTTAGAGTATATTAATACTTAACACATAATAATTGTAAACAATTTGGAGGAAGAAAATAATATTATGTTCGCAGGAGAAATAATTATAGTGTCATCTAGACACCTTTTCATACTTTTGTTATGCATGTTGTAGTGATAATACACACATTTTAAAAGTCAACGAATATATATTCAGATCAACCGACAACTAGCCTTTAATCTCAAACTCACGAATAAGATACTCCAAGTGTCTTGACAATTCACATTTGACCTATAATGATTACACAAATTTCCAAAAAAGATATTTATTGTTACAAACACAAGTACATGGGAAGGGCAGGGAAATAGCACACCCTATTAATATAATTGAGTAAAAAGACAATATATAAACAACTGTAAGCCTTTAGATCTACTTCTTTCATAGGCAATTTTGTAAAAACAATCGCGAGTTTTGTATGGAAGAGTTCATTCTTGATATTATAATTTCCACATGTCTTAAACTATTACCCCATAGATACGCCTTTTCACCTTACTAAAACGTCCACTGAAAAACAGAGTTCATGTTTACCAGGAACGTACATATCTCTAATCATTATATAAATACGTTCCTTACATAGTCATGAATATGTACCATAAGAAGTATTTTCTTTACCCTAGACAAGTTTAGCTTAAGCAGGCTGAAAGTAAAACAGAATGCGCCTTAAGGCGCATTCTGTTTTACTTTCAACCTGCTTTAATTGGTCATCTTTCTTTAAAATTGGAGAAAGGCTTTGAGTTAATGGGTTAATACGATATCAGTGGCTGTTTATATAAAATGTGGTTATGACCAAAGGACTGTGCACTATTTTAACGAGGTCCACACGCAAACCAATTGTTTCATTACTTTATAATCACTAATAAATGTGTCGATTACGAATCTAGGTGAGCTTATCAGCCACTTGCCGCAACCTCCGAAACCTTACGGTATAACCGCTGGAGGTAATACTAATAGCTGTCCAAAATCACATGCCGTGACGTCACATACGGGCGAAGTTCATACCAGTGTTTATTTCCATGTTTTGATAAAGTTGATGAATTGTGTTGTTATACTTCGCTGAACACGCAACATAAAACATGGATTTGTAACAAAATACTTGACGCAGTGTTTAAAACTTGGACATATGGATATATTAACAGAAGATCCGACCTTTTCGTCTGTGTTAGGTAAGACAATGAAGTAATTCAATGGATATAGATCTCTTCAGTGTACTATGTATTTCAATATAATTTGAACGCACTCAGTAAAGAGAAAAAAAACCACGTAGTCTTTTACGATCTTATGTCAGTATACTTATGTCAGTGTACCAATGACAAGCCAGATTTAATACTTAGCAAGAAAAACCCACTTAAAACATAATGTTCTTAATGATTTACACTTAAAGTAAGGCTTAGATATCCTCCAATTATGCGTATCTACATACCAATTAACCAATTTCCCCGACTCTCAATGGAAACTATTAATTAGTTTAAGTGGTTATATACTGTACAACTGCACATTTTTATTTTACTTAAAAAGTCAAATGCCGTTCAGATATCTCTTTCAATACCAAATACCGTAATTGTTGTTTGCTAAAATTGTCGTCTGCTAAATTTCTGATATTGGTTTGGACCCCTTCATAGTTTCAGAAACAGAATCCTGTTGGACATCCAGTTTTGATCCTGATCTGACAGGGCCAACGTTGAATGGGATCAAAACTATTTACGAATGTCTTTTAATTCATGTCTACAGTGTCCAATTAAGCACTCTTTTCGTCTGCTTCACTTTGTATGTAAATAGTTTGCTCTAAGATCTGATAGGTCCTCCCGTCGTTTGTGAGAACAACAGTAGAACATCTCTATTACGATCACTAAATGACAGGTGCCTGCTTAATGAAGAACAAACTTGGAGCAAACAATTCCTACACATTGAACTTCTACTAGTAAATATGTACATCATTTGAAAATAATGCAAAACCTGCCAAGAGGGCTCCAATCATCCAGGTCTCCTAAATGACACAGGGCTGCCATAAGTTGACATGAAAAATCCTAAGATTGCCAAATTTGCATTTTTTAAGTGCGATTTTACCAATCGTACCTTTACCCTATAGCCTTTTTCTTGTTTTGTTGACATGTGACTACTTAAAGCAGGCTGTAAGTAAAGCAGAATGCGCCTTAGGGTGTATTTTGCTTTACTTTCAGCCTGCTTTAAGATACCATGTAGTGGAAAAAAATCCGGAGATTTAGGAAAAATCCGGAGAAATGGCAGCCCTGATGACATATCCTAATGAACCCCTCTGAGCAGGGTCTGCACCGTTTGCTTTACAGGTTTTCAAAGTTAATGTGGTAACTTGAAATTGTTCATTGCAGTGCATCTGTTTTTACATTAAATAGTCACCTGTCATTAACAATCTGGCTGTATTGATGTGAAGATATTTTATTTTCACATTATAATGCAGAATTTCCTTCATTAAAACATGTCTTCTTTTTCTACTTCACAAAAATAGTATAAATGGAAGAATAAGTAGTAGAAGAAGTAGTAGTAGTAGAAGTAGTAGTAGAAGTAGTAGTAGAGGTAGTAGTAGTAGAAGTAGTAGTAGTAACTGTAAGTAGTAGTAGTAGTAGTAGTAGTAGTAGTAGTAACTGTAAGTAGTAGAAGTAGTAGCAGATGTAATAATTGCAGCATTGGAACTAAAATGGAAGTAAAAGTAGTGTTACAAGTTGTGAATGATAGCAGGGCTGCCATATCTCCGGATTTTTCCGAAATCTTCGGATTTCTTTCTAGTACTTGGTAGCTGAAAGCAGGCTGAAATTAAAGCAGAATGCGCCTTAAGGCGCATTCTGCTTTACTCACAGCCGGCTTTAAGTAGCCCTGTGTCAACAAAACTAGAAACAGGCTATGGGGTAAAGGTACAATTCATAAAATCGCACTTGAAAAATGAAACATTTGAAATCTTAGGATTTTTCATGTCAACTTTTGGTAGCCCTGTGATAGAAGTAAAAGTAGTTGAAGTACATGTAGAAGTAGAAGAAGTAGTAACAGTAGCATAAGTAGTAGTAAAGGTAATAGTTATAGTACTAGACAGTAGTTAATAAGTTATTATAGAAGTTACTTTTAGTAATAATTGTAGTAGTAGTAATAGTAGTAATTATAGAAGTAATAATTGTAGTAGTAGTAATAGTAGTAGAAGTAGTAGTAACAGTTGTGATAGTTATAGTACTTAGTAGTTATAGTAGTAGAAGTAATTGTTAGAGTAAAAGAACTAATAATTGTAGCAGTAGTAGTAATAAGTGTAATATGTGTAGTAGTAGTTGTAATAGTTGAAGAAGTAATTAGTGATAGAAGTAATAATTGTAGTAGAAGTAGACCAGTGGTAGTAGTACATGTAATAGTAGAAGTAATAATTGAAGTAGTAGTAATAGTTTTATAGGTAATAATTGTAGTAGTAGTAAATGATGTAGTAATAAAAGTAATAATTTTAGTAGTAAAAGTAATAACTGTTATAGTTGTAGTAGTAGTAATAGTTGTAATAACTGTAGTAGTAAAAGTTTATTAGTAGGAATAATAATTGTAGCAGTACTAGATCTCTAGTAGTAGTAATAGAAGTACTAGTTGCACAGTAATCGTGCTGATTGTAGTAGATTAGTAATCAAAGTAATAATAGTTTAAGTTCATGACATAGTAATAGTTGTAAAAATTAAAGTATTAATTAATTGTATAGTTGTAGTAGTAGTAGTAGTAGTAGTAGTAATAGTTGTAAAAATTAAAGTATTAATTAATTGTATAGTTGTAGTAGTAGTAGTAGTAGTAGTAGTAGTAGTAGTAGTAGTAGTAGTAGTTAATTAATTGTATAGTTGTAGTAGTAGTAGTAGTAGTAGTAGTAGTAGTAGTAGTAGTAGTAGTAGTAGAAGTAGTAGTAGTAGTAGTAGAAGTTTGTTTTGCAACATCAACATTTATTCAGGATCTATCAAAATTTAAAAATTAACTAAAATTTTTTTTTGTATAACGGAAAACAATAGGACCAACACTCAGTTTAGTCAACTTTAGTGTACAGCTTAATGATAGACCACACTACAAGATGCCTATAAATATCTTCCCTGTAGAGTTTTGGCAGATTAGGAAGTGAAGAGCCTATATCCTGGCCCAGCTATCCTCAATGGCACTCCTTGTCTTGAGTCATTGAGCTACCAGTAGTAGGGATATACAGTCGTTTTCTATTGATGATATTCCATTAAAACACATACTTAAACTCATGCACCACTGAAACTTTAGATGGACAATTCCAGTATCCAATAAAGTATAATACATTTTTGACTACTTTTTTTTTTTTTTTTGCAATTAACTGCAAACTGACAAACAGTGCAGGCCCTGATCAGAGGGCTCCTGTAGGAGCCCTCTGATCTGGGTCTGCACTGTTTGCATAGGACAAATGTACTCTTCCCATTTAAAGAGCATTATGCTTTACTTTCAACATGCTTTCAGTGATCACCTAGGCTAACTTTAAAGCTAAAAACAGGATTATGGTTTTTGAGGGAAATGTTTAGTGACAAATAAACATACAATACCTTTATAATAAATTAACTCATTAAGGCCTTTCGCATACGGAAGTCGGTCTTGCGAGCGAGCGGATATGCGTCTTGACGACATAGACTTTTTCCGCACGTGCTTATACTAGAAAATGTATATAAAGGAAATGTTGATACGATTTAGTATAATCCTTCATAGCGCAATCAGTAGAGTGATTGACTACCAATTCAAAGGTCATAGGTTCGAGACCCATCCGATCCAAATATTTTTTTTAAGTGTCCGATTTATTGACTTGTCAATCCATAACGCAGTGATCAAGGGGCATATTATGTTTAGTATATTATGTTTAGTCTTCGTTGATTAGAATTAGAAATGTTATATACGGTCCAATTATTATGTCCACTTACGTGTACGTTTTAGTTTAATGACTTACAAGTCAATAAAATCGGTATACGATTTGATCGAACTATAAAGCCACACATTGAAGCTTATCAATATGTCAACCTTTTCAAGATCGATAATGCCCATTATTATTATGTTTAAACAATATAATTAACCTTGTATGCAAGTCCATGAATGCATTTTAATTACAGTTTTAATTTTAAGGTAGGTAACTGTATCTCAACTTCAAATATCCCACATTTAAATAAAAAACCTGTTATTACAACAAATCCTGACTGTAATATTTTCTAAATTTTTCAGACAAACTAGTTCATCAACCATATATTTGAATAAAATGAAAACAAATATACATTGAATGAGTCAGTTTTTTGTAATTCAAGTTTTTAGCATTTTGCGAAATTTAAATAGCTGATGACATCTTTCTGACCACCTACATTCAAAATGTTTTTTGCTTTTCTTGTAATGAATGTTGTGGACTACTTATTGGGCGAGCTTTATAGTCATTAGCTTTATTTATTTTTGAGAAAAATAAAATCATCAAAATTCCAGGTTTTTGTCAGAAAAAGAGACCTTAAAGACAAACCACACGATAAATTTTGCCTATATTTTCACACATTGTTTCTTAGGCTATTATCATTCTTCATGAAAAGTTTCATAATACCTTGTATGGAAACTAAGCGCACCTGCAAAGTACCTTAATGTCTTCATTAAATTACAAACAAAAGAAAATCCATTCTGTTACAAATTTTTTGATACTGAAAACCTGTATTATAGACAGGTCTTAAAGTCTTTGCAGATATTTTTTATCAAGATCAGATCCCATGAAACATTTTCAGCACCAAAAATCAAGCCTGCATGTAGTTGCATGGGCGGACAAAGGGTGTAACACTGTAATTTCATATTTGTTTACTGCATATCATATTCTATATATTACAGTGGAGAATCTGTTATTCTTTCCCAATAAACGCATTTACGCTAAAACTATTATTTGCCGTGCAAACAGTTTGGAGGCAGATCAGACGCCGGGTAACCCGGCGTCTGATCAGGCTCCAAACTGTTTGCCACCAAGATAAACAAGAATTATCAGAATTGTCCCAAAGTTGTTCTTTTCTACGTTTTAGTGCTTTGCGTTTGCGTACGTTTGCGTTTAAACGGGAAAGAATAACAGATTCTCCACTGTATATGTGAAAGGGATATCAGGTGTGCCTTATTTTTATGCAGTGCTACCAGTAAATCATATGGCATTAAAGTGCAGGATATTCAACCTAATACTCCATATATATGCACCTTTTTATGCCTTTTAAATTTAATTTATGAGTGGACTATGGGTGTAACACTTTAATTTCATATTTGTTTACTGCACATTATGTTCTAAGTATTATAAGGGAATCAGGTGTGTCTAGTTTGTATTCTGGATGCTACCAATAAATCATATGGCATAAAAGTGCAGGATATTTAACCCATTACTCAATATATATGCACATTTTTACACCTTTATTTTATTCACTAACTGAAGAAAATAGTTCTGTTTTATACAGTCCTGAAGGTGAACCATAACTTTTTGCTATATCCTAGCAGATTGTAGCTTAAAGCAGGCTGGAAGTAAAGCAGAATGTGCCTTAATTAGATCTTCTAAGAAAACAAGTCATTAGCTAGGAAGTTCTCGAAATGAATCATGGATGGAACTTTAAGTTTTTTTCCAGACAGAATTTAAGTTTCAAGTAGGTTGAAATTAAAGCAAAATGCACCGTAAGGTGCATTCTGTTTTATTTTGAAAGTTATGACAACCTGCTTTAAGTGGTCACCTGTCATTAATTCTGGAAGTAGGCGAAGTAAAAGAAAAACAGTTAGTCTCTATTACTACCACTGCTAGTATAAAAGACATGTGACAGCTTAAAGCAAGGAAAAAATCAAACAGAAAGCTCTCAAAGGAGCTTTCTGTTTCATGTTCACCTTGCTTTAAGCAGGAAACTGCCTTTAACAGAAAATAATTAACTAAACTTTAGTGGTCGTTTTAGAAAAAATTACTGTATTAGGTGTGCTTTATTTGCATGCCAAGTGCCACCAATAAATCATGGCATAAAGTTCAGTATTTTGTAAATCCATTTTTGCTGAAATTTTCATATGTACAGTACAATATACAGTAAAACCTCGCTATTACGACCACTAAAACGGAGGCTAATTGAGTGTATAATAAACAGGTGACAGCTTAAAGCAAGGTGACAGTGAAACAGAAAGCTCCTATAGGAGCTTTCTGTTTCACTGTCACCTTTCTTTAAGCGGTCACCTATCGTAAACACCCTAATAATTAACATAATTTAGTGGTCGTAATAGTGAGGTTTTACTGTACTATAATACTCTATTTTTCCACCTTTGAGAAATTATGACAGGTGTATTAGTGTTTATGGTGTAGAAATTAAACCAAATAGTACAGATCCTGATCAGAGGTCTCCTCATTAGTCTATAATACAGTTTGCAAAATAATTAACTAAACTTTAGTGGTCGTTTTAGAAAAAAATACTGTATTAGGTGTGCTTTATTTGCATGCCAAGTGCCACCAATAAATCATGGCATAAAGTGCAGTATTTTGTAAATCCATTTTTGCTGAAATTTTCATATGTACAGTACAATATACTATAATACTCTATTTTTCCACCTTTGAGAAATTATGACAGGTGTCAGGGTTCCAGATAAGGGAGATTAAACTAAACAAATCCAGCATTTTCTCACTTATTTCAGCACCAAATCCTATGGTGTTACTACTCATTAGAATCGTCTCTTCGAGACGATTCTAATGAGTAGTGACACCATAGGGTTTAAAGCAGAAATAAAGATTTTAATTTTTGAAATACTCCCCTTATCTAGAACCCTGGGGTTAGTGTTTATGGTGTAGAAATTAAACCAAATAGTACAGATCCTGATCAGAGGTCTCCTCATTAGTCTATAAAACAGTTTGCAAAATAAACATGTATTGGTTTCCTCCAGAAAGGGTTGATAGCCAGTTAAAGGGTTTTTTCCAAGAAAAATAACACCACAGTACTGATAAAATCAGATATTATGATTTAGATTTATAGATTTATTTAGAGTTTTATACGGTGAGACTTAAACCAGACACATTTGTCTCCAAACCAGTTGATAACAGGTGACAGTTTAACCCATTACCCCATAAATACACCTTTTTACACCTATAATTTTTTCCTCCACCTAACAAAAATGTTCCCTTTTATACAGTCATGAATATATTTCCTATATCCTAGCAGATAATAGCTTAAAGCAAGTTGAAAGTAAAGCAGTATGCGCCTTAACTCTTTCCTCCCTGAAACTTTAAATGGACAATTCAAGTTTCCATTTAAGTCTAGTCCATTTCTGACTTTTAAGAGTTGTTTTTGTCAATGTTTGCCATAATGACCAACAGTGAAGACCCTGATCAGAGGGCTCCTGAGGAGCCCTCTGATCTGGGTCTTCACTGTTTGCATAGGACAAGTGTACTATTCAAATGTACACTTTACTTTCAACCTGCTTTAAGTGATCATATTTCTTTAAACTAGAAACAAGCTATGGGGTAATGGGTTAATGCAAGATAAAAGTAAGGCAATAAGATCCATTTGAGAGCTTTTTGCCTTACTTTTATCTTGTATTAAGTATAGTCACATGTCTTTCTTTTCCAAAGAGTGTAACGTTTAGAGTAGTTTTACTGTACTACTAGACTTGTTTTTGAAAATAGATATGATTTCTCTTAGGTTTTTTTTAATACAGTCAAACTGGGATCAGTTAACTTTAAATCTGCTTTACTTTCAGCCTGCTTTAACCTACCATCTGCTAGGATATAGAACATATTTCGTATATAGCATATTCATAACTGTATGAAATTCTACTATTTAAGAATCCTTCTGTGGAGGAATAAATTAAAGGCATGCAAAAGCATGTTTGGGGAATGGGTTAACGGATAACAAAGTTTGAATCTGATGGTTTACCTCTAAATTCATGCACCTCAAAAGGTATATATAAACTTATTGATAGACAGACAGACAGATAAACAGATTTGATAATAGCCTATACATGAATACTCAATAGTGAATATCATATCAATTTGATATCAAATTGACCTGTTTATTGTGATAAAAGTGGGTTCAACCAGTAGAGTCTAATCTGTTGCTGGTAAAACCTCTTTATCACAACCACAAAATTCTATTAATCATTAGGTGTTTAAGACTAAAGCGAGGTGACAGTAAAACAGAAAGCTCCTACAGGAGCTTTCTGTTTTACTGTCACCTTGCTTTAAGCTGTCACCTGTCTTTTATACTAACAATAATTGACAATTTGCCTTCTTTTTGTAGTTGTAATAGATAGGTTTTACTGTACTATACAATAGCTCTTTCCTTCATTCAGTAGAGTCATAATATTGTAAGGATACAATTTAGTATGTTGCTTGTAAGTGGAAACTTATTTCAAAATCTTTTATGTCTGCAAGTGCAGAGATGAAGAAGGAAATGTTGGGAAACTTGGGTAGTTTTCTGCCCCTTATCTGGAGCCTGCTGGCATTGAATGTTATTACTTGAGCCATGATTGATATATATTTGCTATTGTGATATAACCCATTACTCATACCCCAGTACTTCAACCTCAAGCAAAATTTTGAAAATAAGTCAGGAGAAATTTGGCCATGACTATTCATTTGCAAACAGGTTGGATCCAGATTGACCTTTTCTTCCATAGGCTTAAGTACCAATCTTTATACAGTAATCAAGGCTACAGATAAGGGATTTTTTCAAAAACTAAAATCTTTATTTCTGTTTTAAACCTTATGGTGTCACTACTCATTAGAATCGCCTCAAAGAGATGATTCCAAGAGTAGTAACACCGTAGGATTTGGTGCTTAAATGAGTGAGAAAATGTTGGATTTGTGCAGTTTACTCCCTTATATGAATCACCGAGTAATGGTCCTGTGTTCAGTTGCCACTCAATAATCAGGCATGGTAATCTCCAAAGACTAATATCTTTATGCCTTTCCAAAACCTTCCGATGTGTCACTACTCATTAGAATCATGCATCACTCTCTAACGATTCTAATGAGTAGTCATATTATTGGTGGCGGTATAACAGAGAATTAACCGTTGGCAATAATAGGTTTACACACTCTTATCTGGTTTCCTCTGATCAGGGTCTGCACTATTTGTCATTTTGCAATTTATTGTTAAAAATCAACCCTTGATAGTCTAAAATGGACTAGATTTAATTGGAAATTGGAATAATATTGTCCAAAAGTCTCAAGGAGGAACAAGTTCAAGCAGATGACATTTTGAGCAATCAATATTAATCCATCATCTTTTCCAAAAACTACTGTCTGCTTGACTTTTCTCGCCTATGAGTTCTATTTTCAATTAAATTTCAAGGATATGTAGTTTAAGAATTTTATATACATGAGTGTCAAACGGTTTGGATTCTGATCGGACGCCAATGTTTCACAATGTCTGATCTGGATCCAAGCTTTTTGTAAATTGTAGTAAAGTCGTGACAAGGAGATATTTTTGAGCGTAGAACACAATTAAGCAGCAGATAGTCCGATGACGTAAAAGCAATGGTAACTCCTTTTATGCGTAGCATTGAAATTAACATTGCAAACGGTTTGGATCTTGATGAGACGCCGCGTTACGCGGCGTCTCATCAGGATCCAAATTATTTGTTGCTCATGCCTTATTTTGAAAAGAAATTTAGTGTTTTTTTCTTATTTTAGAATAGTAGCAGACGACAATTGTTGCAGACGGAAAATTTTACCAAGCATTCATAGAGTTAATGACATCAGCAAACATGATTAGTGTCTGTGCATTGGTGTCCCATGTAAATATCTTGATTAAATTTACATTGTCTGGGTGTAATTTGAACATGGTGAGCATTTTAAGTGGATGAATGATGTAGAATTTCATGAAGCAAGCATGCCCTACTTTCTCTAGGCAGAGTTCAGTGGTTGCTGAAATAAGGTTTTAACCCATTAGCCCCATAAATATGCCTTTTTACGCCTCTTTTTTATTCATCCACTAAAGAAATAGTTCAAATTTATACAGTCTTAAAAAATATGATCTATATTCTAGCAGATGATAGCTTAAAACAGGCTGAAAGTGAAGCAGAATGTGCCTAAAGGTGCATTCTGCTTTTCTTTAAACCTGCTTTAAGTAGTCACCTAGTAGAAACAGGCTATGGGGTAAAGGGTTAAGTTGCTTCTAGAGTATTTCAGTCATATCGCAACTCCAGGAGAAAAGTTGTCAGATCAGCACCTTGTTTACATCGATCTAAAAATATGAGGTATTGATGTAGAAATTTGAACCCTGACCAGAATTCAATACCAGAGTTACAAATATTCTAGATTTTAACCTTTTCAGTACTTGGACTGACGTACAAATACATCAATTTATGACTGATTCATCCGTCAATGGAATAACTGAAAAGGTTCCACCATTTGGCAGCCTTCTACTGTATCATGCCAGGCTATGGCAGTGGTTCCCATTCTTTCCTGCCAGTTGACCAAGCTGGCATAACCCAGAAGCACATGGGGGGCAGAGTTCAGAGTCAAACCTAAAGTTCTAATTCTGAACAAGTTCTCATGTTTAACCCTTTTCCCCAATAGAAGCGACTTTTAGCGTATTTAATTTATTCCTCCGCTGAAGAAAATAGTTCCAGTTTATACCCTCATGAACATTTACCATAACAAATATTTTATATAGCCTAGCAGATGTTAGTTTAAATCAGGCTGAAAGTAAAGCAGTATGTGCCTTAAGGCACATTCTGCTTTACTTTCAACCTGATTTAAGTGACCACCTGTCTTTAATGTTAAAAACAGCTTATTGGGTAAAGGGTTAAAAAAATATGATGCAGTCTTTTAACCTTTTTTTTCTGATAGTTGCATAAGTGCAGTCAATCTTGTTTAACGGGACCACTAAGTGAAGTAGCGTGGAGACCCTATCAATTTTTAACCCTACTCCATAGACATACTATTTTTACGCATTTAATTTATTCCTCCACTGAAGGAAATTTTTTCGCTTTATAAAGTAACAAAATTGCAACATAAGAAAACAATATTTCATATGAAATTGTAGCAGATCCACAGTTAAAATTTAGAATAATTATGCTGAAAGTAAAGCAGAATGCACCTAATAAGGTGCATTCTGCTTTATTTTCAACCTGCATTGAGTGATCACCAGTCTTCAAAACCAGAAACAAGCAAGTGAGTGAAGCTTTAACCCTTTACCTGATAGCAATGTTTCTAGTATTGAAGATGTGTGACTACTTAAAGCAGGTTGAAAGTAAAGCAGAATGCGCCCTAAGGCGCATTCTGCTTTACTTTCAGTCTGCTTTAAGCTATTAACTGCTAGAATAAGGAAAGTATTAAATATGACACATATTCATTACGGTATAATTTGGAACTATTTTCTTCAGCGGATGAATAAAATGAATGTGCTAAAAGTCGCTTCTATAAGGGAAAGGGTTAAGACAAGTGAAAGGCAGAGGACCTTTCTGTGTTATTTTCATGTTGCATTAACTCCTTCACTGCCATAACGTCATCAGCATTCAGCAAATGTCGTTTGCTTTAATTCGACAAAATTAAATTTTATAGGTTACATACCCAAAATGGTGAAAATAAGCTCTGGGATGTCTCGAGATCTACTTTAACTCTTTCCTCCCTGAAACTTATAATGGACAACCCCAGTTTCTATTTGAATTTAGTCCATTTCTGACTTTTAAGGGTTGTTTTTGCCAATGTTTTTTATTATGACAAACAGTGAAGACCCAGATCAGAGGGCTCTGTAAGGAGCCCTCTGATCTGGGTATTCACTGTTTGCATATGATAAGTGCACTTTTCACATGTATACTGTTTGAAAAGGACACCTATATGCGGGACTAGGGTTCAAAGGGTTAAAAAATGGTATATTCATGGATGGTGTTGAATAACAGGTAACATCTTGAAGCATGATGAAAGTAAAGCATTAACTATCATCCCATAAATGCGCCTTTTAATTTATTATTCCTCTACTGAAGAAAATAGATCCACATTATACAGTTATGAATATGTATTATGAGAAACATTTTCTATATTCTAACAGATGGTAGCTTAAAACAGGTTGAAAGCAATGCAGAATGGGCCTTAAGGCGCATTCTGCTTTACTCTCAACCTGCTTTAAGTGACCACCTATCTTCAATACTAGAAACAGGCTATGGGGTAATGGGTTTATCTTTTCTGAATGTGCTAAGAGGCTGCGCTACAAGGTTTTACTGTAAACATTTAATGTTTTTTCCTTCAGATTCGGATCTAGGACTAGACGATTCTGTGACTATTGACTTTGACCTGGAAAAGTTCATCACAGATGATGCGTAAGTACATAGTGATTACAGTCTTGTTAATCTGTCTGTCTGTTTGTTAGTGTTCCCCATGATCATTTGGACAGTTTTTGACTCCCTTTATTTATGAACTCTTCAGTTACTATCACTTATTTATACCTTTATTAACAGTTTAGATCCGTAAATCGTATTCAAATCATAACTTTGTGAACAGAATCGATCAATACCAGATGTCATGTAACTTTGGTCAAGACCAAATTCAGATGTAATTTGTGTCATGAACTTGTAGGCCTCTTCTTATAAATGTCTACACTTAGGAAAGTTACTAAATTCCATTCTAGGAAGTCCATAACATAAACACAAAAGGAATTTCCAGCAGTTTTCCAAATGGTAGCTTAAAGTAGGCTGAAAGTGAAGAAGGTTCCTTAAGGAGCTTTCTGCTTTATTGTCAGTCTGCTCTAAGCAACCAATTATCTTTAAAACTGAAACCTAGCCATGGGATGAAAGGATAATTCAGGGTTCCAGGTACATTTTCTCCTTTATGTTTAGTCTAAAACATTATGTTGTGACTACTCTTTAGGTTCATCTCTTGGAAATGGTTCAAATGTCAGTGTTCACAATATAGGGTTTGGTGGAGACAAGGGAATTTAGTATTAAATTTTGAAATATCCACCTTAGCAGGAGCTAAGGGACAATATCTTTATGTATGTACATAGGTGCCTGACATTTATTTTTACAATAAAAATGGTGACGGCCAAATCCGGTTTTCAGTCTCGTTAACACGTACATTCAGACCTAGCCATGAGTATATTTATCAGTACAGCGCTCCCTCTCTACAACGATATCCAATGGGAGACAAAAAATGTGTGCGTTGTTCGGAGGGAGTCGTTATAGAGAGGGAAGTTGGCTTACATTTGCAAACAGCTTGAATCCAGATCAGACGCCGCGTAACGCGGCGTCTGATCTGGATTCAAGCTGTTTGTCACTCGTCACTAAAGTTTGTTATGTCAAAATGCCCAATATGTAATTTTGAGAAAAACAGCAGACGACAACTTTAGCAGAAGATATTGCAGACGTAAAAAGGTTGGACATCATTTCTTGTTTCGGGATCAGCAGCAAGCGTCGTTGTGAGGAGGGAATCGTTGTTGGGAGGGCCGTTGTATAGAGGGAGCGCTGTAGCAAAAAGTGTACCTGTAAAGAGAACATTCATCCTATGTAAACAGTGCAGACCCTGATCAGAGGGCTCCTGTAAAGGAGCCCTCTGATCAGGGTCTGCCCTGTTTACCATTTTACAATATATTGTAGAAAACAGCCCTAAATAGTCATAACTGGACTAGACTTACGGTATTAGGAAACTGGAATTGTCCATTGAAAGTGGTAGCATTGATTCAGTTAACTCAATCAAGCCTAATGTTCCCTAAAGTAGGCATTAGCAAACAGTGCAGACCCGAATGAAATATGTTCTGTTTGCTATTATAATGAGATGTTATGCTGTAAGGACAAATACTGCAGTGCATATACAGTGGAGAATGTGTTATTCTTTCCCAATAAACGCGTTTACGCTAAAACTATTATTTGCAGTGCAAACAGTCTGGAGCCAGATCAGACGCCGGGTAACCCGGCGTTTGATCAGGCTCCAAACTGTTTGCCACCAAGATAAACAAGAATTATCAGAATTGTCCAAAAGTTGTTCTTTTCTACGTTTTAGTGCTTTGCATTTGAGTACGTTTGCGTTTAAACGGGAAAGAATAACAGATTCTCCACTGTAGATCACCCCTTGTATATTGATAATCTATAATGAAACCTTCCAGCAAGCATCAAAAGGAGAGTTCATTACAATATTCAGACATAATAAACTGTGTAAACCCATTCCCCTATAAATACGCCTTTTTATGCCTATAATTTATTCCTCCGCTGAAGAAATTAGTTTCAATTTATACATTTGTGAATATCTAACATTAGAAATAATTTTTTAACATTCTAACAGCTTGTAGCTTAAAGCAGACTGGAAGTGAAGCAGAATGCGCCTTATGGTGCATTCTGCTTTACTTTCAACCTGCTTTAAGTGGTAACTTATCTCTAGTATTAGAAACAGGCTATGGGATACTGGGTTAAACCTCAGTGAGGAGAATAGCTGAGGTTGTGTCATATGATCGTTTTAGGTTTCCAAGGCTAGTAGGTATAGTATTAATTGGTAAGCAGTACATGTGTGTTTAAGGCCTCACTGTCTCCAGGACACAAACGAGGGTAATTAATTATCTCGGTAATAAACATGGACGAATAACTACGAATAACAGCTGTTTGTCATCCTATGTTCAGTTTGATTGGCTGTATGCAGATATTACATAGTGATGTTTTAGTCTTATGGTTGTCCTTGTCCTTGTTGTTGTTGTTGTGCACATGGGGGAAAAAAGATCCACCAATTACGCTGTGACCTTCGTAAACTGGAAATCCCTGAAAACCCAACATACTTCTTGGCCCCAAAAACATATTCTACAAATAACTCACAAATCTTTCAAGGAAGAGATATAAGAGCTCATTATGGCAGATGGCTGCTTAATGCAAGACAACAATAATGTAAAAAAAACCTCTATTTAACCCATTCCCCCATAAATATGCATTTTTATGCCTTTTATTTATTCCTCCACTGAAGAAAATACTTCCAATTTATACAGCTAAGAATTTTTTACCATTAAAAATAAATGATATTTTATATTTTTAGCAGATGGTAGCTTAAAGCAGGCTGAAAGTAAAGCAGAATGCGCCTTAAGGCGCATTCTGCTTTTCTTTCAACCTGCTTTAAGTGGTCAGCTATCTTCAATACTAGAAACATGATATGGTAGTGATGGGTTAAAGATGCTTTCTGCACTACTGTTATCCTCATTAACAGCTGGTACCTGTCATAAACAACTGCCAAAGTAGCGTCTTTTGAGTGGCTGCTAATAGATCTCCTTATTTGGGGACATCCGCCATGAACCCAAAAAAATTTCTGGGTCCGGAAGGGTTTGATTTTTAGAGGTTTCACAGTACTCATGTAACAGAAACGGATGTATATGTCAAATGATTTAGAGCATAACATGAAACTGTAACTGTCGTGTCCTCATGCACAGCGTATTATATCTTAACCCCTTCACCCATTGAATATCATAATATATTACTAAGCCCTGTCATGACAAAACCTGCCTTATTGCATTGCAAACAGTGTAGAACAAGGCCAGCCTCAGCGTCAAAGACGTGGCAGCTGGTCTTGATATACACTGTTTGACATCCATATGCATCTAGTTGTATTATATACGGTATTTGACAGTTTTGGACAAACTCAGGTGCACAGAGCCTGGGATGACAATGGTACTTTGGTTGTACATTGCTGCAATGCAATTAGGCAGGTTTTGTCATGGCATGGCTCATATGAATTATATATATAAATACGCTTTTCTACAGAATTAGGATTCTTTTATGGCGTATTGTAGTGTTTTCCTATGGGAGATTTCTGCTTAAATTTAGCCTGCTTTAAACAACTATCTCTCAGAATGTAGGAAATGTTTTGTATAATTTGTTATAATTTATACTGAAAATAAACTACATGTACAGTAGAACCTCACTATTTCGATAATTAAGTTGTGTCAAATATTAGTCGTTTAACACAGGTGACTGCTTAAAGCAATGTGAAAGTGAAACAGAAAGCTCCTACAGGAGCTTTCTGTTTCACTTTCATATTGCTTTAAGCTGTCACTTGTCCTTTATATGGACAATTAGCCTTCTTTTAAGTGGTCATGATAGAGAGGTTCTACTGTACATGTACATGTATGAGGTAGAGGGGAGAACATTTGATTGTATTGGAGGTGAACTGTTATACAGGGACATCATAATGCAGAACAAAGTAATGCAGGAAATTACTTTTGGAATATTTTCAATACTCATTTTCAGACATCATTCTTGTCATTAACCCTTAGCCCGCCAAATAAATTGTCGTCTGATATATTTCTCGTCTGCTTCAAGTTTCAAAGTACTTCAAAGTTGCTCAAAATTGCTGAAAATGTTGTCCGAGTGTCAAACAGCTTGGATCTGGATGAGACGCCGAGTTACTCGGCGTCTCATCTGGATCCAAGCTGTTTGCATATGGAGCTATAGTCGTGAGTGGCAGGCTAAGGGTTAAGATGTTGAACTTTATATTGAACATTCCTTGAGTACAAATTAATCCTAAATTACAAGTTGACTGCATATTAATGCATGGTAGCATTATCATGACTGTATGTGTTTATAAACTATATATATACAAGTGGGAAAAGCATTATTCTTTTATAAAACATACAAATATTTGCTTCAATAGCTGGGTCCAAGGTTATAAAAGATTTTAGTTGAGTCTGAGATCATTCTCAAGTATTTGATTGGTCATATTTAAGCTTTTGCTAAAATCTGACCAATCAGATGCCGGAGAACTAACTCTCAGACTCAATTCAAACACTTTAAACCCTTAAGGCCTGATAACCATAGCTATCAGTTTGGAATAAATGCTCAATATCTGATCGGGTTCAAGGTTAACAACTCAGATTAATAAAATTCATCAGCATTTGAGTATAACTGTCATGTTCTACATTTTATTTCATTCGTATCAGTTTTATTTCATTGAAATCGGAAAGAACAATATTGTTGCCACCATGGGACGCTGGTACAAGAGTCCCCAATTCAAGTGACCATAAAACATTAAACCTGTTTAATCCTTGTGACGCTTATATACACACTTTTACAAACAGCCTTCCTGTGAAGAGTACACTTGTCCTATGCAAACAGTACAGGCCCAAATCAGAGGGCTCCTTTAGGAGCCCTCTGATCTGGGTCTGCACTGTTTGTCATTTTGTAATAGTATTATAAAAACAACTTTAAATAGTCAAAACTGTCAAAATTTAATTGGAATCTGGAATTGTACGTTTGACGTTTCAGGGGTCAGTGAATAGCCCCTAAATTGATAGATGTTTGAGGGAATTTGGAGGGGTTTTATTGATATTTATCTATAAACTTATTTTATTGAGGTTTCAAATGTGATGGCTCCCTGTTTTGGTTGAGAAACTATTATCAGAGTACAATAAAACCTCTCTATTACAACAACAAAAGATGTTAACAACAGGTGACTGCTTACAGCAATGTGACAGTAAAACAGAAAGCTCCTACAGGAGCTTTCTGTTTCACTGTCACCTTGCTTTAAGATGTCCCCTGTGTCTTTTAATACAATCAATTAGCCTTTGTTCAAGTGGTCGTGATGGAGAGTTTTTACTGTACAATCTTTAGGGCCATTGATACTTACTTCCTCTGCATTCCATTCCGCTATCGTTGACTGGATCCCGGGTGCAAACACCCTTTGATCGGACTGTTCTGCGGGTTGCTTCAGAAAATTGCTGGAGATTTCTTTTTATAAAAAAAACCCTGGGGTCTTTACTGTAACTGATTGTAAAAATCAAGGTCTGGATGTTAGGTATTGTGTTTTCTGATCTCACATTGAGTTTTTTGGGTTTTGATCTGAATCAAAACTGTTTTGCAAATAGGTAGTTCATTTTTGGGTTAGTTGTAAAAACTGGGTGATAAGGGTAGTGGGGTATATTGTATTGTAAGTATGTTCACGGATGAGCAGGTCACCTGACCACAACGATGATTAATGTTGACACAATTACAATGAGGCTGTTCATTGGAGCCCGCTCATGATACTGGGGGAAAGGACATTATTCTTTCCCCGTTTGTTAGCCCCTTTATCCCCTAGCTTGTTTCTGGTTTTGAATATTCCTGTTACAGTAACAAATATTACAGTGTAAACATTTAACCCATTCGCCATTAAACCAACTTTTTATGCCTTTAATTTATTCCTCTACTGAAGAAAAAGTTCCATTTTATACAGTCATGAATATGTATCATGAGAAACACTTTGTATATTCTAGCTGGCTGAAAGTAAAGCAGAATGTGCCTTAAGGTACATTCTGCTTTACTTTCAACTTGCTTGAAGTAGTCACCTGTCTTCAAACTAGAAACACGTAGCCTATGGGGTAAAGGGATAAGGCGTTAAATTTAAGACGTTTAACCTTGGTGACAACTTAAAGCAAGGTGAAAGACCTTTATTCAAGCAATAACCTGTCACCTTTCTTTAACCCATTACCCCATAGCGGGTTTCTAGTTTTGAAGACATGTAATCTTCGAGACGTTTCTAATGAGTAGTGACACCATAGGGTTTAAAGCAGAATAGACATTTTAGTTTTTGAAATACTTTCCTTATCTGGAGCCATGCCTTTGGTGTGACCACTCGTTAGAATCATTGCAATGCGACATAGCAGCGACAATTCTAATGAGTAGTCACAACATAGGGTTAAAATTGGTGGAGATATAAGGATTTTGGAATTGAAATTATACCCACCTTACCTGAAATTCTGATTGGGGCCAGTGTCAAACAGTGTAGATCCTGACCAGAAGCACAGTCTCTTTGAAATACAGCTAATCTGGGTCTACACTGTTTGAAATGCAATCTGGTAAGTCTGTTTTTTTCATGGCGGCTCATGAGTATGATTATATGATATTGTATAATACAAGCTTAGTCATGTTGAGAGAAAAAAAGCCATTGAAACAGCAGTATTGTCTCTCTTAACAAGATCTCTAATATTTGCCATGATCCATAAAATATTTAATGATTGAATAAATACATGTAATGGTGTTTTAACCTTTGAAGGGTGTGGACTTTATATAAACATCTTCCGCAAACAGTCTCAACTCATATCAGAATATGCTCGCAGCAACCCTCTGATTTGGGTCTATACAGTTTTCATAGGACAAGTGTTCTATTCACAGGCTCACTTTTTGTAAAGGATAAATAATTAAATATACCCTATGTTAGGGGTGACTGCATGTGATGTTGGCACTATAGGTAGGGAAAGAGTTGACAGAATAAAGCACAATTTAACCCACTTAATATTGGAAACTTGCACCTCTGCTTATAAAGCATTTGAGGTTTGTCTGAAATCTTTCTCAAAACTTTATGATTGGTCAAATTTGAGGAATGCTTCAGCACCAAATCCTATGGTATTACTACTCATTAGAATTGTCTCTTTGAGACGATTCTAATGAGTAGTGACACCATAGGGTTTCATTAAGAAATAAAGATTTTTTATTACTCCCTTTATCTGGAGCTCTAATAACTGAATCAATAATTGTCAAAAAAATTGATTGTCACATAATACAGGTGTGCATCTGATCAAGATCCGATTTGTTTGCATTGTGAACTATAATTACTGTGAAATGGTCTAACCATTTCAGTGCTTGGTCTGAGTACATCCTTTTGCAAACAGTGTAGACCCAGATTAGAGGAATCCCACTCCTGACGGAGTTGTCTGATCAGGGTCTACACTGTTTGCCATACTTTCAGATAGTTTAATAACAAACCCCTCTAATCAATTTGAACTGATCATTTATCAGAAAATGGAAGTGTCCATTTGAAAGTATGGTGCTGTGAGTGGCTTATTGTAACCCATTTCCCCATAAATATGCTTTTTTACACCTTTAATTTATTCCTACACTGAAGGAAATACTTCATTTTTATACAGTCATAAATATGTATCATGAGAAATATTTTCTATATCCTAGCAGATAGTTGCTTAAAGCAGGCTAAAAGTAAACCTGCTTTAACCCATATTACCCCATAGCCTATTTCTCATTTTTAAGACAGGTGTCCACTTAAAGCAGGTTGAAAGTAAAGCAGAATGCACCTTTAGGTGCATTCTGCTTAACTTTCAGCCTGCTTTAAGCTACAATCTTCTAAAATATACAAATTATTTCTTGTAATACATATTCATGACTGTATAAATTAGAACTATTTTCTTCAGAGGAAGAATAAATTAAAGGCGTATTTATGGAGTAATGGGTTAAGTGATTACTTGTCTTCAAATCAAGAAACAGGCAATAGGGTAATGGGTTAATGCTGGTAGCTAGAAATCTGTAAACCAGGGGCTACTTATCATGTAAGTGTAGGGCAATAGAATTTGAAGGGCCTTTGAGACGAGGCAATTGAGCTTGTCACATGTAATTGACTTTACAGGCTGAGATTATGAAGTAAACACAATATAGTATATTATATCATTATAACCCATATCAAATAACTGTGGTGTACACCTTTAATTTGTCTGTTCTCAATTATCCATGCATTCCATAGATGCTCATTTTTACACTTTTATTTTATTCCTCCACTGAAGATAATATTTCCGATTTTTAAAGTCATAGTTATGGATTGTAAGAAATATTTTCTTTTTTCTAACAGATGGTAGATTAAAAGAGGCTGAAAGTAAAGCAGAATAGGAGAAGAACTTAGATAAGCAAAGGCTTTCGTTCTCATCCTAATGTTCATTTATGTACGACTTAAAAATACATGTTTGTATATATTATGAATAAAATATGTTTGAACTAAATCAGAATGCGCCTGAAGGCACATTCTGCTTTACTTTATGCCTTCTTTAAGCTACCATCTGCTAGAATATAGAAAGCTTGTATGTATTATTATACAAATTCATGACTGTATGCTTAAAGCAGGTTGAAAGTAAAGCAGAATGCGTCTTAGGCATATTCTGCTTTACTTTCAACCTGCTTTAGCTACCATCTGCCAGAATATAGAAGATATTAACTTCTTATGATACATATTCATAACTGTATAAATTGAAACTATTTTCTTTAGTAGAAGAATAAATTGAAAGTGTAAAAAGGGGTATTTATGGGTTAATGGGTTAACTAAAGAAAATAGTTTCAATTCAAGCGGTCACCAGTATCTTTAACCCATTACCCCATAGCCTGTTTCTACTTTTGAAGATAGTTGACCATTTAAAACAGGTTAAAAGTAAAGCAGAATGTTCCTTAACAATTATCTGCTAGAATATAGAAAGCTTGTATGTATTATTATACAAATTCATGACTGTATGCTTAAAGCAGGTTGAAAGTAAAGTAGAATGTGCCTTAAGGCACATTCTGCTTTACTTTCAGCCTGCTTTAAGCTATTATCTGCTAGAATATAGGAAATATTTCTTATGATTCTCATTTGTGACACTTATATTGGAACTATTTTCTTCAGAAGAGGAATAAATTAAAGGTGTTAAAAGGCATATTTATGGGGTAATGGGTTAACACATGTTTGACTGTATGGCCCTTCTATATCCTTTCCACACCCATAACGTATTAAAACGTTTTGACGTTTATGGCACATTTTGGCTTCCGTAGAATGAAAAGTTATGATTCGCACATCACGTTGGACGACTTTTCTGAAAGGCCAGGTTCCGCTCTTCCTATTTCTAGAATATCAATGGTCTCCTGCAAAATGTGACACTTTCAGGCAGCATTGAAAATGGATCCAGAAACAAATTTGCAAGATTGGAAAAATGCGAATGCCAGAGGGGCCGAAACGGTCCATCTTTCTACTTTCGGTTTAAAATGTACGCGACCTTTTTGTCAAAACCCATTATAAAAGCACTCATGCTGGAATTCAGTAACACTGACATGTCAACACAAAGCTCACAAAGCTCAAACTGAGCTCAAACTGAGCTCAAACTGAGCTCAAACTGAGCTCAAACTGAGCTCAAGATCCTTTTTTTTTTTTAAGTCGTTTGGGTATTGCGTGAACGCGATTTAAATATAGCGCTTCTAAAAATAGATTGTCACTTTCGGTTTCGTGTTGACACGTCAGAGTAGTTTTGAGATGTCAGAGTGTAGTGTTTAATCAGAAAATGAGCTCAAAACTAGTCCGGTAGTATCTGTGTTATATGTACAAAATCGGTCAGGCTTGCTAAGGATATATGTATAGGTTAACCTAAAATACATAACCCTTACAACATGACATTGTGTCCTGAGTATATATATATCCATTGCAAAGTTGCAAACAGTGTAGAGTCTGTAGACCCCTTTAGGAGCCATGTGATGAGGGTCTATGCTGTTTGCATTTCTTTAACTATTGCTTGGATAAATTACTAGGGAAGCAATCATCAGAAATTGTTTAGTTTAGTTTAAATCATCAGAATTTGTAATCTAGCCGTTTTGAAAATTCAGCATTGTAAAGGTTGATGATAGGTTTCAAATGCAATTTGTCGAAACTTCAGATAATCACAAGTGTCAGTTAACTATCTCTATAACCCTTTCTCCAATAGAAGCATCTTTTAGCGCATTCAGTTTATTCCTCCACTGAGGAAAATAGTTCCTAGTTATACAGTCATGAATATGTATCATAAGGAAATTCTTTATTCTGGCAGGTGATAGCTTAAAACAGGCTGAAAGTAAAGCAGAAGGCACCTTAGGTGCATTCTGATTTACTTTCAACCTGTTTTAAGTGATCATCTTTCTGTAAAATTTGAAACAGGCTATGGGGTAAAGGGTTTAAAATTTAAATTTGCAAACAATGTGGATCCAGATCAGATTCTGAAATGCTGAGAACATTACTTCCGAAAAGGATACAATGGAAATTGATCTCAATTAAAATTTTCTGCAAATTTTAAAAATGGAACAATCAATCAGAGAACTTCAGCAGACGGCATGTTTTAGCTGTCAATATTCATTCAGAACTCAAAGGATTAATTCTACTAAATACTATAGGCTTATAATGTCAACCAGACCTTACATCGTTTAAGAAATCAACAAGTTTATATAGAATTTACAACACTCGTTCATGAACTACTGGTATTTCTATAACCCATGATGTCTGTCATTATCAAACTCGGTGTATTAAGTCTTCAATTTTTGCCAGCTATGGGCTAATTTAACACCAAGAGATAGGGAAGCGGATACAGAAAGCCTGGGCGCGATGCCCTTCTCTTATTATCAACAGGGTTCTCTGGTTATTTTAGATGCCCGGTGTTAAGCACCTTTGGATGAGACTATATAAATGGAGGTCTGCTTTATTGATCAGTGCTTTACACTGGGAATATAAAGAACCAGAAACCTTTGTCAATAGCGGAGGTCCGCCGCATACAGCTTTCTGTGGAGTAATCTAATAATTAAAGAAAACCCAAGAATAGCCTGCATTGCGCCAGGGTTTTCTGTATCTGATCCCCTCTCCAAATTGCCTATAGAATCAGGCGTTAACAAACCATGAACCCATTACCCCATAGCCTGTTTCTAGTATTGAAGATAAGTGACCACTTAAAACAGGTTGAAAGTAAAGCAGAATACGCAGGCGCATTCTGCTTTACTTTCAACCTGCTTTAAGATATCATCTGCTAGAATATTGAAATTTTTACTTATGTTGCATATTCCTGACTGCATAAGGTGTAATTATTTTCTTCAGTGGAGGAATAAACTACAGGCGTAAATAGGCGTATTCATGGGGTAATGGGTTAAAAAGCGCTTCTTTTGGGTAAAGGTAATATCAAGCCGTTCTCTTGCTTGTCAAATACATAGACTATTTTTTTTCAAACTGGGCTCTAGATATTGGGAGTTTTTCAAAAACTTAAATCTCTATACTTGCAGCAAATCCTGTTGTGTCACTACTCATTAGAATTGTCTCTTTGAGATGATTCTAATTAGTAGTAACATAGGATTTGATGCTGTTATGAGAGAGAAAATGTTGGAATTGTTCAATTTACTACAATCTGTTAGCTGGAGCCCAGTGGTTAGTATAAAACTAATCTAAAACTTATCTTTAAAAAATGCATACCTCAAAAAGACAAAAATAATTGCTAGTCTTTGCAAAAGCTGTCCTTGGGGTGTTTATTATGCATTAATATGCAACCACAGTGATATACAATGGGCTATATAGTATACCTCCAAAGCCTAAAGAGCTCTCCTAAACTCTTTAATACACTGTTATGCATAATTAAGTCTTTGCATGCTGGCAACGGATATGACCCACAGTGACTACCTTTGCAAACAGTATTAATCCAGATGAGACGTGGCGTCTCATCAGAATCCAAACTGTTTGACACACTGACCCTGTTTCGAGAATAATTTTTGAAAAAATCTATTTTTAGAATATACATAAGAAGACGACAATTGTTTCAGACAAAAAAACTTCCAAGCATGCAAAGAGTTAAAGCAATGTTGAGAGAGCACGAAACCCAAATTTTATTACATTCTTTTTGCAAATTTGCATTTTTATTGGGTGTCTAGTTTGAAAAAAGTTTAAAAGAAGGACAGCACTTTGACTTACTTTATTCTTAGAGCTTTAATGTCCACTTGCCTTACATTTAAAGCAACTTTGATTCAGACAGGGTAACCCAGTTGCTTTAACCCATCTCTGGATGAATATCCATATCGAATATTTTTCCACTCTAATCATCTATCATATGAACTTGATCTATGACAATACAGTGCTCCCTCTCTACAACGGTCCTCCCAACAAGGACTTCCTCCTTGCAACGACCCTTGACACTGTTTCCTTAATAGGGCATTTAGCCTGTTTACCTGTGTTTTCGCCACCCTTAGCTATATTTTTTGCGCATGCGCTTTCTGATGTAACATTTCTTACTTGTTCACGGATCTAATTCTGAACTGAACCTTCAATAACACGAATATATACAAATAAAACTTGTGAAATAAATGCAAATGTAAATAACTGTACCGTTTTCGAACGAGGTCATTGCTCTGGATCACCGGGATACTTTCTTGTCAATTCGCCACCTCTGATTGGTCGTTCGATAATTAGGTCAATATAGGCTCTGTCAGTATGATATAGTTTGTTTCATGAAATTTGTACATTGTTTAATGATTTTGAAATATTTATTTGTTTAAAAGTAAATAATAACTTTTACAACTTAACAATAAAAAAGTAACAACGGGAATATAGAGTTAAAATTACCAACATGTCCTTTGATTTGAGATTTTTGTGAATTATTGTTATTTTACCTGTTTCTTTCGCATTTTCGGCGCTTGAAATCTTCCTTAGTGAAACTGTCCTAGTATTCGGATATCCTCTGTAGTTTTCGGACATCCTCGGTAGCCTGCTCGTGACGGAATTCTAAGTTTTGCTTAGGTGGCGAATTGACAAGAAGTGGCGAATTGACAAGAAGCAAGGATATGTCTAAAGCTTTTACTTTTGCAATGCCATCTGCTTAAAGTTGTTGTCTGCTGTTTTCTCAAAATTACATAATGGACATTTTGACCAAATAAAAATTAATGAGGAGTGACAAACAGCTTGAATCCAAATAAGACGCCGCATAACGAGGCGTCTGATCTGGAATCAAGCTGTTTGCTAATATAAGCCAATTTCCCTCCCTATAACAACATTAAACAACCACTTTTGTCATATGAAGTTTTATGAAACGGGCCCAAGATTCCGTATGAAAACAGTGCAGACCTATATCAGTGCTCTACCACAGACAACGAATCATGGTGACAGAATAAAAAGAAACTTTTCCTACATCCTGACAGTAGGCTGCTTAAAGCATGTTAACCCTTAGCCCGCCAAATAAATTGTCGTCTGCTATATTTCTCGTCTGCTTCAAGTTTCAAAGTACTTCAAAGTTGCTCAAAATTGCTGAAAAAGTTGTCCGAGTGTCAAACAGCTTACTCGGCGTCTCATCCGGATCCAAGCTGTTTGCATATGGAGCTATAGTCGTGAGTGGCAGGCTAAGGGTTAAAAGTACAGCAGAAAGAAAACCAATTTATACTGAATATTAGAGCTTTTTCTTAGGAAATATGTCAGAAAAATGAAAGTAAAGCAAACAGTGTTGACCCCAGTAATGGATGTAACTCATTACCGCAAAGAATTATAGTACCCCTTTAATTTATTCCTCCAAGTACAGTAAGAAAATAGTTTCACCTAAATAACTATGCACTTTCATGACTATATGCACCTTAAGAAATATTTCCTTTATCCTGCAAATGGTAGCTTAAAACAGTCTGAAAGTAAAGCAGAATGCTTTACTTTCAGTTTGCTTTAAGCAGCCTCCTCAGCCACAGTCTTCAGTTTCTGAGAACATTTAGCTATGGGGGGCAAAAGGTTCAGAAGTCCTCTGATCAGGGTCTGCACTTTGTGCAAAATTTACATAATAGGCTCCAGATAAGTGGAAGTTAACTGAACAAATCAAACATTTTCTCACTTATTTCTTCACCTAACCCTATGGTTTCACTTCTCATTAGAATCGTCTCTTCGAGACGATTCTAATGAGTAGTGACACCATAGGGTTTAATACAGAAATAAAGATTTTATTTTTGAAATACCCAACGTATCTGGAGCTCTGGTACTGGTTTCAAGCATAGAAAAGGTTTAGACTAAGTTACCACATGTATATCACATATATTGTTTTAACTTTGACAATAGAAGGCTTGCACATAATGGTGCATTGCACTCACAAAATGGCTTGCCATGCAAGTTGCTTGAAATTAGATCTATCTGTTGACAAGTTTTTAGCAAACAGAACAACTAAAAGACAAAAAACTGTTAGTTTTTAACACATCCAGTATACTCATCATTTTGGAAAAGTACACATGTGAAGAGTACACTTTTCCGATGAAGACAGTGTCGAGTCTATCTGGTCAGAGGAGTCCTACATCAGCCCTCTGACCAGGGTCTTCACTGTTTTACATTTTGCAATATAAATTGTTAAAATAAATCCTAAATAATCAAAGATTGAGTAGACAACATGTACAGGAAGTTGGAATAGTTAAATGCTCAATGTCAATAGTTTGTAGAATCTTTGCTTGAAAAACAAGGTTTTGAAAAGAAACAAAATTAAATTATGTACACTTATTACACTTTTATTTTTTGAGACTTTTCACAATTTTTTATGTATTTAGACAGGCGACAAATTAATGCAGGTTGAAAGTAAAGCAGAATGCACCTTAAGGCGTATTCTACCTAACTTTCAGCCTGCTTTAAGCTTTTATCTACTAGGATATAGAGACTATTTCGTTTGATACATGTTCATGACTGTATAATTTAATATTATTTGTTTTCATTACATTTGGTCAGCTGTGATTGGCTGTAATTTTTGTTTCATAACTCCATGAAAAAAATTTAAATTCAGGCCACGCCTTTTCAGGACTACTTTCTCTTAAGTAGTCCAACTGCTCTCCACAAGCGCTGCATGAAGCAGGACGCCAAATGACGTCATTGACGTCGACGTTACTACAAAACAACGCCGAGTTTTGGCGGAAAATATATATGGTGGAGGGACTACAACTTACGTTTCAAAAGCGTTAAAAATGAATATTCGCGTCAGATTCTCTATTGAACTTCTTTCTTAAATTCATGAGTGATATTAAATTATAAGGAATAATTCGAATATTTATTGTATTCATGGAGGTATGAAAAAAACACCTGGTCACACTTTTGTATGAAACCGCTTCGCGGTTTCATACAGTGTGACCAGGTTTTTTTTCATACCTCCATGAATACAATAAATATTCGAATTATTCCTTAAATAAATTGGAACTATTTCTTCAGTGTAGGAATGAATTAAATGTGCTTAAAGGCGCTATGGGGGAAAGGGTTAAACTCATTGGATACATTTGGTTAAGGAGGAAAGGGTTAACATTTGACCTAGTGACTGATGGGGCATTGCTTAAATTAGTAGCAGGAAGATGTAGGCCAAATTCTCAAGTAGTATTTTAAGATCTTTGTTGCTTATACTTATTAGTTAGTACCATACTTAAAAAATATAAACAAACAATATAACCCTTGCTGGGCCATAGGCGACTGAATGAGGTCCACTTTGCAAACAATTTGGATCCAGATTAGATGCCGCATATTACAGCATCTGATCATGCAGGTGTCTAACTGTTTGCAAAGTCAACTTTTTGCATACTAAAAAATATGATAGAACTATTAACCCTTAGCCCGCCAAATAAATTGTCGTCTGCTATATTTCTCGTCTGCTTCAAGTTTCAAAGTGCTTCAGAGTTGCTCAAAATTGCTGAAAATGTTGTCCGAGTGTCAAACAGCTTGGATCCGGATGAGACGCCGAGTTACTCGGCGTCTCATCCGGATACAAGCTGTTTGCATATGGAGCTATAGTCGTGAGTGGCAGGCTAAGGGTTAACCCTTTCACCGCCTTGCAACAGTTGCAGACGACAATTTTTGCAGACAAAAAAATTACCAAGCATGCAAAGAGTTATAGAATAGTGGATTAACCCATTACCCTATAAACATGCCTTTGACACCTTTAATTTATTCTTCCACTGAAGAACATTGTTCCACATTATACCATAATGAAAATGTCTCATAAATTATTTTCTTTTTGTAAGTAGACTAGCCTAAAGCAGGCTGAAAGTAAAGCAGAATGTGCCATAAGGCACATTCTGCTTTACTTTCAACCTGCTTTAAATAATCATCTATCTGCAAAACTTGAAATAGGCTATGGGGTAAAGGGTTAAAGGCAGGGCAAGGGTTATTGGAAAGTTTATCACCAGTTTGTATAATATTAATCTCTAACTTTCTTTTTAAGAAGTGAAAAGTTATGGACCATATTTCATAACATCACAAAGTTATAGTTTTAGAAAAGATTTATGATTCTTCTTGAACACTTTACAGGCTATTATTAAAACCATGAATTTATAAAATATTTACAAACTTTTGGTATCCAAATGAGGCATAAAGTTAACTTGGCATCTCAAGGCGATTTGTGGAGGAAATGGTTAAAAGTCCCTCCTATTATCACTAGACTTAACCCTTTGAGCCCTAGTCCCGCATATAGGTGTCCTTTTCAAACAGTATACATGTGAAAAGTGCACTTGTCCTATGCAAAACATTGACAAAAACAACCCTTAAAAGTCAGAAATGGACCAGACTAAAATGGAAACTGGAATTGTCGATTTAAAGTTTCAGGGAGGAAAGAGTTAACCCAGTAACTGGGTAAATATATGAATAATTAATAGTCTTATATAAGGGTTGCTTTTTAATATAGGATAAGTGGGATGCTGAAAGCTGCTTCAGTGCAGTGGTAAATACTTGTCACTTTATAGCAGGTGCACGTATAACCTATAACATAGTTACTGTTGTAAACAATAGTCCTATTATCACAGGTGACCTATACCTCATTCGCAATCAATTTTCTATTGACAACTCCTGCATTGCCCTTAGTTCATTGGCATATACAGACAGTTTTGTTCCTGACCAGATGCATATTTAGTAGCCATCTGACCAGAGAATCTCAACTGTGTGACTCTCATACCAATGCTTTCTTCAGAGCTCCAGATAAGGGGGATATTTCAAAAACTAAAATCTTTATTTCTGCTTTAAACCCTATGGTGTCACTACTCATTAGAATCGTCTCAAAGAGACGATTCTAATGAGTAGTAACACCATAGGATTTGGTGCTGAAATAAGTGAGAACATGCTGGATTTGTGCAGAAAACTACCTCTTATCTGGAGCCCTGTTTCTTCATTCAAAATGGCTAAATTGTGAATGATATGCATAAACAACAACCAGCAAGTAAATAACAAATACAGTCGAACTTCGATATTTCAAACTCGCTTATCTTGAAATAGCCGATATTTCGATACATGAATAACATTACTTTATGCTTGGTTAAGTCTAACATACCCGTGTTTTAAAGTTAAAACCTGGCTCTGCCACGTTAACATTGAAATACGGGTATGTTCAACATAACTGAGTTCAAGATATCTAAGTTCAACTATAGTTAGATAAGCAAATGATAATTCATTGCAGTGAATGGGTTATCCTTTTGTATGCTGTTTTTTCATATGGACTTTTTCCATTTTTGAAAAAAATGACCAGTCATTTTAAGGACTGGTTTTAAAAAATATATCCAATAGATAAAATTAACCAAACAGTGCAGATCCTGATCAGAGGGCTCCTTCAGGAGCCCTCTGATCAGGGTCTACACTGTTTGAAAATATACTTAATACTGGTTTTCCAGCATAGAGAGTACTAATTAACGATTCAGCTGGTTGTTGTCTATGTTTTAATGTACAGTGAAGTCTATACTAAAATGGTACTTCAAAGGAACTATCAGTGTTCATGTAAAAGAAACATACATGTGGCAGCTTCACGCATGATGAAAGTAAAGCAGAAAGCTCCTACAGGAGCTTTCTGCTTTACTTTCATCCTGCTTTAAGCAGTAACCTGCATTAAACATTTCCAGCAGTCCTTATAATCAAGTGGTTGTATAAGAGGGGTCCTACAGTACTACTGTATATGTTAATGATGTATACGGTAATGTATAACAAGCTAGGACAAGCAATTACGTACTACAGAATAAACCTCTCTATTGAACCCACTTATTAGAAGGCTTATTAATTGTATAAAGGACATGTGACAGCTTAGGGCAAGTTGACAGTAAAACAGAAAGCTCCTAAAGGAGCTTTCTGTTTTACTGTCAACTTGCTTTAAGCAGCCACATGTCTTAGAAATTACCGGTAATACAATGCAGTGGCAGTAATAGAGAGGTTTTACTGCTGTACAGCTTTACCAATCTTCAGTGATACTTACAGTGTGTCTTATGATCTTATCATTTTTTCTTTAAGACAGGTGATATCTTAATGCAGGATAAAAGTAATTAAGAAAGCATCTTGAGCAGCTTTGTGGATGACTTTTGCCCTGCAATAAGCTGCCACATGCTTTTAAAGATAGTCATTCTGTCCTTACTGGCATGTTGCTGAAGACAAGTTCATTGTTTTGTACAGTTTTAACCATGAAATTGATTGTGGAGGGTTGCAAACATGTAGGTCTTCATGACGTCACACAAAATTAAATGATCACATGCTTAACATCGGCAAAGTTTAACTCCATAAATCTATTCCTTTTTACACCTGTAATTGATTCCCCCAATTAAGAAAATAATTCCACAGTGCTCATAAATATGAAAATATAAGAAAAAGTTTCTATATTCTAGCAGATGGTAGCTTTAAGCAGACTGAAGGTAAAGCATACTGCTCAGAAAGCCTGTTTTAAGCTTAAACCAACCATCTGTCTTCAATACTGAAAACAAGTTTGGGGGAAATTGGTTAAAAAGATAGCAATGAATGATGTTTCATAAAACTGTTTGCCATTGTGTTTACTTCCTGACAGATGAATGACTAAAGCAGACTGAAAGTTAAAAGCAGAGAGCTTCTATTAGAGATTTTTGCTTTACGTTCAGTCTGCCTTAAGCAACCATTTGTCTTACTCCATAGTTATTACCATAAAAATGAATTTTGAAAAGTTCTCATTGGTAAATTATGTAAAATATAGTCCTTTCCGTACAGGCACTGTTTCAAGATTTGAAAAAACTGTCCCGACTAGCAGTTCTTGTAGAAATTATGTTTATGTTTTTATCAGCAGCACTGTAAATGCTTTAAGTAACTAAAACTTTATTTAATGCTGTTGTATTCACATACACTCATATATTTACCAATTTAAGCAACTATTGGATGAATATTTCTCATTTTTAGGTCAACAGAGACCCAATTTGGCTATTGGGGGAGGTATATTTTCTGCATAAAATCTAAGGGGGTAGGGTTAGAAATTTGACTATATTTCATAAATGAACAACGCGACACCTAGGTTTCTTTACACCATTTGATAAGAAATACTTTAACCTAGATGCCTAGAAAGTTTAAAGAATTTTCATTGGATTTTTTTTACATAATTGATGTTTTTGTGAGACATTGGCAAGAAAAAATGTCTTATTTTTCCGGTTTTCAGCATTCATTTTAGCCCAAAAGCTCATTAAAAACCTTAAAAAGTTTATTTCACACTTGCTTGTGATGAGTGAATGCTAGAAACTTAAAAAGTGTACTAGAAATATGTTATTGTGTAGTTATATAAGTGCATTTGTCCCTTATGACGTTTTCTGCTCTGACAATGAGCAAATGCGGCAAACGTCACACTTTTCAAAGCCAGCTGGAGCTGAAAAAAGCATTGCAACCCCCAATTTTTATTTTAGCAATTTGCTTATATATACCTTAATTCAACTTGTAGAACTTTTCTTCATGAGATTCTGTTGAATTTTTCAAATACGCAAGTATCCCTTTAAAGTAGGTTGAAAGCAACTTATTAATATCTTCAGTGACAGAATAAATTAAATGCGTTAAAACATGCTCATGTATTTATGGAGTAGTGGGTTAAACAGCAAAAGCATTCTATGGGATCAAAGGTTTAATCTTGAGATAAGCACACACTCCAAGATGATAGATAAATTGAGAGGAACTACTTTTTGCAGTGGAGCAATTAATTTAAGGCATAAAAAGGTGTATCTATTGGGTTAGCACATGGATGGGGTTTAACCCCCACCCTTTTAACTTATATTTTGGAAACTGAAGAGGTTAAATAAAGGCTAGACGACAAGATACCTGAGTGCCCTGACCTCATAATTAGGGCTATCTATAGGACTAATGTGTACATTTCAGATTTGCCTTAGATGGTTTGCATAACTGAAACAGATTAACTCGATCATATTCCTAACCCCTTTTTACCCATATGTATCCATATTGACCATACCCCTTTTGATAAACGATTATGTTGAATTTAAGGGTTGTTTATAGAAAATATTTCAGAAAAATAGAAATAAAGCAAACAGTGTATACCCTGATCAGAGGGCTCCTTACGGAGCCCTCTGATCAGGGTCTACACTGTTTGTAGGATATAAATAAATTGTTTTTCAGTATATAAAGGGTTAAACACAATATCAAACAATGAGAGGTGGTCCATCCCTCAAATATTTTAGGTCAGTAATCATAGAGAGAGGAAGATTTCAAATTCTGCTGTAATCCACGTTGAACTTTGGTTGAGTGAACACTTGAAAATAGGGGCAGGGTCTAGGTGTTGCATGCGACTCAATTTACTCAACTCCTTGCAAAGGTAGACAAACAGTCGGACCTCGAAACTGGTCAAGCCTAATTGTTAACCCTCATATAGATTGTTGACTGTTTAATCTCTTATTCCATGAATTGTTAACAACATGTTTAATCTGCTACTCCATAAATATGGCATTTTATGCCTTTAATTTGTTCCTCCACTGAAGAAAATAGTTTCACTTTATACAGTCATGAAAATGCACCATAAGAAATAATATTACATCAGCTATAAGATGGTAGCTTTAAGCAAAGAATGAGATAAGCCGAAATCATCTTCCTGAAATCATCATCATCTCATCTTATCATCCCTCATCATTCAACAGCCGCTATATGACCTATTTTGTGTTGCAGTGCCATAAAACCCAGTTCATCCATCCTGCCTAGAAACAGGCTGTTTGTGATTGCTGTCAAGGACACCAATCTGTTACTTTCCTCAATGACTCTTTAAAGCAAGATGAAACTAAAGCAGAGAGCTTTACTTTCATTTAGCTCTGTTAGCTGCGATTTGGATGTAAAACATGCATTCAGTGATCCTTTTTAGACAGCAATATTCAGAATTAAGAGTGTCCAATGTTGGCTGTGTGGAACGTATTTTGACTACCATAAAAGCATTATAAATCATAAAAGAAATAAACTGGTTCATGTTTTGGTCAACTTAAAAGATCCATAGGAGAACCTAATAACCCCTTAAAGAGTTGGGTTAAAGTCTGCATTGGTGACATTTGCAAACAGTATATATCAAAATGGCATGCCAAGTAACTTGGCATCTCATCTAGATCTAAAATGCTTGACACCTAGACATGTTTAACCCGTTACCCAATAAATACACCTTTTTACACCTTTAATTTATTCTTCCACTGAGGAAATTAGTTCCAATTTATACGGCCATGAGTACACTTCAGAAAAGATATTTCCTTTAGCCTAGCAGATGGTAGCTTAGAGCATACTGAAAGTAAAGCAGAATGCGCCTTTAAAGCACCTTCTGCTTTACTTTCAACCTGCTTTTTATTGTCACTTAATTTCAAAACTAGAGACAGGCCATGGGGTAATTGGTTAATAAGGATAAACAACAGTATTCTTTTAAAGAAGACAATTTTTCAATGCGTATATACATGTATTTTTTTAAAAAAGACAACTTGTTTTGAGCATGTGATGTGGTAACCCTTATACTACTGATCATGAGTTGACTGATATTTGCAACAGTTTGGATCCAGATCAAATTCTGTGTGGTGTGGCATCTGATCTGGATCTCTACTATTTGACACATGTCTTTAAGTTTCTTCGATGAAAAATGTATAAATCTTTACTGAATATTTTTCGCAGACCACAGTTTCAAAGCAGATTATATTAAGGCAGGATAAGGGTTAATTGTTAGATTGGTTAATTAATTGTAGTAGTGTTTTAATTGGTTTGTCGGTGAGGCTTAAGATTGATATAATGTGTACAGCCATAATGTGAGATGCATGCCAATTGACATTAGATTCAGTTGAATATATTCATTTAGAAATACATGTATTAACTTTTTCAACTCCATGGACCTGTTTAAAATATACTGATAACATTTGCAAACAGTGTAGACCCAGATCAGAGGGCTGGATATGCTTCTATGGAGGAAAGGGTTAAGTGTAACGTACATGGTACGTTGGTATATGCAAATGAGGCTTCCCAAATCATTGTATGTTGGGAAGTGAGTCAAACAAACATCTCTTCATGTGAACTTAAGCTGGGTCTCTCGGTTTGCATGCTACATAAGCAGCTGTGTGTTTTATTCTCTGGCCTTTTTTCTTCTTTTGAATGGGCACAAACAGGCAGACCATGGTCTAGTGTTAACATCCTAGATTACCAATCCCGCAGTCGAGAGTTTGATCCCTGCTGAACCATTGTCCCTTAGATGAGAATTTAAACAGAGGTCGATACACATGACATGCAAAAGATACAGAGGGATCTATCGGGCATTGCCCAGGCTCCTGGGGCCTGTCTTATTAACGTATGACAAATATCGTTGTAAGTCAGCTAAGATTCTAAAATTCTCAATTATTATTTTACTACCCCATCTAGTCCTGTCTTTGTGACATCTCGTTGGAATCGTCTTGAAAAGACAAGATTAGATGGAGAAATCAGAAAGAAATAAGATGTATTTAAATCTTTGACTTACAACGTTTTGTAAGACAGGCCTGTGATCTGTATCAGCTTCTCTCTCTCTGGGACGTCCAATTAACCCAAAGTTGGCAGAAATGGAGGTAAATCAAAACAAACAATGGCCACAAAAAACCTTGTATGACAATTGAGAGATTGATGCAGTGAGGTAAAAGCTGCATCAAAGGGCTTGTTTGGACTCGCCATGGAGGTATTTATGATGGTTGTTTCTTTGTGGTGAGCTCTAGTAATAATTGGGTAATCTTATAATCTGATTTTACCCTGCTTCAAGTTACTGTAGTGGAAGATAGGGGCGACTGAGACCACAACTGATAATAGTTTAACCCTAAACCTTTTGTGGGCAAATCTGAGTATATCGTCATTTGCAAACAGTGTAGACCCAGATCAGAGGGCTCCTGAAGGAGCCCTCTGATCTGGGTCTGCACTGTTTGTCATGCTTTAACTATATGAAAATGAATTCCTTGAAAGTCTAAGTAAACTTGTTATTTATTAGTAAATGGATGAGTCCATTTGAAATTTCAGCATGGTATAGGGTTTACCTTTGACAATTTGGTTTCAGTATTTTAATTAAAGACAGGACCTGGTGGTTTCTTACAGCAGGGTGTAAAGCAGTAAGCTCCTTCAGGAGCTTTCTTAGACATCACTTTCAGTTAGCCTTTTAGGCATCAAACTGTCAATGTGTAAGAAAAGATTCATGTGGCTCTTTATTTGGTCAAGAAAGAAACAGTCAAAGGAATATCTGTTAGGAATAGGTAAAGGCTTTACTATTGGGGTAAAGGATTAATCAGAAGAGGGCGGAGGACCTTGCAAACCACGATAAGAACCTGTGGGAAAATATTTACTATTCATTAAACCTTATTTATTGTAAACAATGATAGAATTCTGAAGCAAGATCTGCACTGTTTTGCATCACATATTTAACTTTGATTTAACACTAATTAAAAAAATGAAGTCCACTCTGTGTACACAGTTGGGGACAGCAAGCTCAATATATTTGGACTAATGGCCTGCCCTTTACTGCTCTTTGAGGTGGCACCTGTCACAAAACTAGCAATCCGTTTACAGGGGTTCATTGATGATACTACAGCGCTCCCTCTCTACAACGACACCCAATGGGAGACACAGATTGTGTGCGTTGTTCGGAGGGAGTCGTTATAGGGAGGGAACTTATTTTACATTTGCAAACAGCTTGAATCCAGATCAGACGCAGCGTAACGCGGCGTCTGATCTGGATTCAAGCTGTTTGTCATTTGTTATTATGTTTTTTCTGGCAAAATGTCATTTATGTAAGAAAAACAGCAGACAACAATTTTAAGTAGACGGTGATGCATCAGTGCAAGCATAAAACATAATTTTCTTGGGAACAACGGCGAATGTCGTTGTAAGGAGGGAGTCGTTGTTCGGAGGGCCGTTGTAGAGAGGGAGCACTGTACCATTTATGATATTATAAATTAGCAGCAGAAACCGTCAAGACTGCTAACAACTTCATATAGGAGCTTTCTGCACTATTTTTGTCCTGCATTAAGCATGCAATCACTTATGTTTTGGATAAAAAATCATCTTCTTTTAAAATTGAGTGGCCGCTAAACAGAAGTTTTACTGTAACTACAGTCCGACTTCCATATCTCGAACTCGCCTAAATTTAACTAACCGATATGTCGACACATGAACTTCATTATTTCAGGCTCGATTATGTCATACATACCGGTATTCAGCCACGTTTAAACTTTGAAATAGGGGTATGTTCGACTTAACCGAGTTCGAGATATCGAAGTTCAACTGTATATAAACCATATTTGTATGACATTATGCTGTCATACATACTTGCTAATAAAAATGGTTGGATGATTTCTAACATAAGATGTGGTAAAAGCTCATGACTTCGAATAATTAGATATAGGATGTTTTTGCAGAATTTAACTAAAATATGATATCATAAAATCTTGTGGATATTTTGTACTGCATAAGTACAAAAACAGTCTATAGATATACAGGATAATGAAATGATGTCTATTAAAGTTATCCAGGGCTCCTGTAGTCTCATTAATGAACCCCTGTGACGGCATGCTAATTTTTGTGACAGTTGCCGTCAGGTGAAGATGATATCGCCGATACGAAAAATAGCTCCATATTATCTAATTAACCCATTACCCCATAAATATACTTTTTAACGCCTTTAATTTATTTCTAAAGTCAAGAAAATAGAAAACTGTTCCAATTTATAAAACCATGAATATGTATCATCAGAAAAATATTTTCTATGTTCTAGGAGATGATAACTTAAAGCAGGCACATTCTGCTTTTCTTTCAACCTGCTTTAAGTGGTCACTTATATTCAAAACAAAAAACAGGCTATGGGGTAATGGGTTAACTGTACACATGTGGATTTGGGCTTCAGATAAAAGGGAGTGAACTGAACATATCCAGCAATTTCTCCTCCATGACAGCACAAAACCCTATGGTGTAACTACTCATTAGAATCGTCTCGAGGAGACAATTCTAATGAGTAGTCACACTATAGGGTTTAATGCAGACATTAAGATTTGGGTTTTGTAATATACTCCCCTTAGAATTATCTGGAGTTGTGCTTATCAAAAATTAAAATTTCTGCATATTTCTTTGTCCTTTCCTTAGCTTTACAGAAATTTTAACTTGTAGAAACTTCTTTTTCTTGCCTTATCTTTTTTATCCCTTTATCTATTCCTATCAATGCAGATTAATGTTTTAACCTATTCCTCACCATTAATTATGAAGCATGGTGATCCTGAAACATGCAAAACCGCTTGATGTTCCAATTTATAGTCAATCATGAATAAGCACCATGAGATATATTTTCTACATTCTACCAGATTATAGTAGCTAATGTAGCCTTAAGGCACATCCTGCTTTACTTTCAGCCTGCTTTATGTGGTCACCTATCTTCAGTACCAGAAACAGGCTATGGGGTAAAAGGTCAACACAATAACAAAATACACTGTACTCATTTCTGGCACTATGTGGAGAAGTCCGTTCAGGCTTTTCTTAACCCATTGCCCCATAGTTTGTTTCTAGTTTTGAAGACAGGTGACCACTTAAAGCAGGTTGAAAGTAAAGCAGAATGCGCCTTAAGGCGCATTCTACTTTACTTTCAGCCTGCTTTAAGCTACCATCTGCTACAATATATATATAGCAAATATAGTTTGTGATACAAATTCATGTATAAATTATTCATATATAAACTATAGTCTTCAGTGAATGAATATATTTAAGTGGTAAAAATTAAGAATTATTTGTGGGGTAATGGGTTAAACGTGCTTGTTTGAAGGAAAGGGATAGTACTGAATTGATTGTATATTGTGAAAATTCAGACATTAAATAGATCGCAAGTCATTGACGAGGTATTACAAAATGAAAGTTAATTCCTTGAGTCAATATTTTGTGTACTTTATGCCATTTGTGGGCCTTGAATACTCCATGCATTGTTGTCATAGTACTGTCAATCATGTGATTAACGAACACTCATCGAAGCGATTTGGAGATCTTTTAAGATCTTTTAAGACAGATGGATGCTTAATGCAGGATGATGATTGCAGAAAGCTCCTGTAGTACTGATTCTTTAATTAATTTGATCTTGCAATAAGCAACAGCCTTCATTGATGATTACCAATGGGTATTTTATTAAGTGGTCGCTAAATACAAGATCGAGTGTAGAAGAAGGAAAGGTGGAAATGTTTGATTTATGGAGGGATTTTCTTTGCTTTGTTTCGAGATTCAAATTCTATGAACTCTTCGAATGCTACGTAATTGTTTTCTTGTGTAATAATTGGCATCATCTATACTGTTCTAAAATTGTTTCTTTTCTAAATTAGTTCAGTGTGTCAAACAGTTTGCATCCTGATGAGACGCCGAGTTACTCGGCGTCTCATCAGGATTCAAACTGTTTGCAAAGGTAATCAAATAATCTACTTTTGCATGTACAGAGTTGACACTTATTCTGGGGCAATGGTCACCTTTCTTCAATACTGTTGTAAGAGCGTTTTTAATATGCCTTTTCTTATCATTATTATAAACTAACTAAAAATGGGTTAAATCAGGCATCACACAGAGTTATAGCCAAATCATATGCCAAGTTAATTGGCATTTGATCTGTATCCATACCGTTTGCAAACATGAGTAATGTCACGCATGGCAGGATTGGGGTACGAGTATATTGATTGTAGGATGTGATGTGATTGAATAAATGTTTATTCATGTACGATCGATCTTGTATTCCCCGACTACTATTTGAAGTAGAAATGAGATCTTTTAAGACATGTGACTGCTTAATGCAGGATAAAAATAATGCAGAAACCTCCTGTAGGAACTTTCTGCATCATTTATACCCTGCGTTAAAAATTATGAATTTAAATCAAACATAGGTCCCCTATTGGGTGGTCGTTTTATTACACTATTGACTATATAGTGCTTCATGACTAACAGATCTTCGATTGCGTGGATTATTCATTGCCTTACCTCGGGTGCGAAAAGAGATTTTGCAAACAATTTGGGTCCAGATCAGACATTGAGATAAATGTATTATGTGTTTTATTAGGATCCAAAATGTTTGAAATTTTAAGTGTTTCTACAGTCAAAATGACAAAAATCAAAATTTGAAAATTAAAAACAAAGAATCAATGTTTTGATAAGAAAATTTGTCATTGAAAGGGTTAACCCTTTAAGTGCTTAGAACTAGATATAACCATTCTATGCAAACAGTGTAGACCCAGATCAGAGGGCTCCTTAAGGAGCTCTCTGATCTTGGTCTACACCGTTTGTCATACCTTTAAACAGGTTTTGGAAATAAAAACCCTCGGGAAATATTGTGTACTTTATTTATCAGTAAATGGAAAAGGCTTTTTAAAAATTCACATGTGTAAGGGTGAAGTGTTAGTGTTTTTTTAAGGCCTATAAATTACTTAACCACAAGGGACCATGATGTAGGCAATATTTGTTCTTAACTATTATACCCTTTTATTTGGCTTTAATATAGATCTATGTTATCCTTGTACATGTTATCCTTGTACATGTATTCACAATTTCATGTGTGTTCGCAAACAGTTTGGATTTAGACACAAACCTTGAGGTAGCTGAAATTGATATACTTGATCAGAATAAAAGTCCTTTTAGCATTCTTATTGATGTTTTCTTTAGCTATAAAGACACAAAAAATTAAATCTCAAAGTGTGTATAGGCACGCCATATATCTAAAGCAAATGATAATAATTGTATAACCCTTTAAGTGCTGAAATTTTCATAATTTTACTTTATTTTTTAAAAAATGATCAGTGAATATTTATTTTTAGGGCTGTTTTTAGCAAATATTTCAAGAATAATAAGTATAAAACAAGCAGTCTAGACCTTGATCAGAGGGCTCCTTATGGAGCCCTCTGATCAAGGTCTACACTGTTTGCAAAATATACATAATACTTGTTGCAAGAAAAGAAAATGTTAAAGAATCTAAAAAGGTTAAAGGGATGGGTTATAATGAGGAGGTAGTTTATAATAATTTTCTTTGATTTTATGAGTGAAATTTTTGTGTGATTTTATCAATTATGAGTTTAACCCTTTCCCCCATAGCGCCTTTTAGCGCACTCAGTTTATTCTTGCCCTGAAGAAAATAGTTCCAATTTATACATTCATAAATATGTATAATACAAAATATTTTCTACATTCTAGCAGACGATAGCTTAAAACTGGCTGAAAGTAAAGCAGAATGCGCTTAAAGCGCATTCTGCTTTACTTTCAACCTGCTTTAAATGGACACCTATATTCAATACTAGAGATATGCTATGTGGGAAAGGGTTAAACTGTTAAAATGACATGAGGAGCAAAGCCGTCAGCACAGACCACCTATATGTAACTTATATTGCATAGTTAGATATTCTGTATTGAATTCTTTACTTCAAGGCCTGTTTCTTTGTAAAAGCAGGTTGAAAGTAAAACAGAATGCACACTAAAGGTGCATTCTGCTTTACTTTCTGCCTGGTTTAAGCTACCATCTGCTAGGATTTAGAAAATATTTCTTATGGTGCATATTCATATCTGTAAAGTCAAACTACTTTCATCAGTGGAGGAATTAGTGAAAATCGTAAAAAGGCATATTACAGTGGAGAATGCGTTATTCTTTCCCAATAAACGCGTTTACGCTAAAACTATTATTTTTCAGTGCAAACAGTTTGGAGCCAGATCAGACGCCGGGTAACCCGGCATCTGATCAGGCTCCAAACTGTTTGCCACCATGATAAACATGAAATATCAGAATTGTCCAAAAGTTGTTCTTTTCTACGTTTTAGTGCTTTGCGTTTGCGTATGTTTGCGTTTAAACGGGAAAGAATAACAGATTCTCCACTGTATATCGATGGTTGTTGAAAGCAAGATGAATGTAAATGATCTTTCTGCTTTAATTTCATCTTGCTTTTGTCTTGTATCTAAAATCAAAAAGAGAATCTTTATTTTATGGCATTTATCATGAACGAGTAGTGCACATGGCTTCCAATGACAATGGCTGATTCGTGGTCTGGTGGTAACACAATTGACTAGTAACACAGGGGTTGCTGGTTGGATCCCTCACTGCACCATTTAATCTAATGGTCCAATAGAATGAGATTTAGCTTAAACCAATTGCCATGTGCCGATCTTCTCCCGGCATGCAACAAAACTAATGGTTTCCTCAGCAGAGGGATTCCATCTATATCTGTACTTAACCCTTTCCCTTATAGAAGCGACTTTTAGCACATTCATTTTATTCATCCGCTGAAGAAAATAGTTCCAAATTATACCGTAATGAATATGTGTCATATTTAATACTTTCCTTATTCTAGCAGTTAAATAGCTTGAAGTAGGCTGAAAGTAAAGCAGAATGCGCCTTAGGGCGCATTCTGCTTTACTTTCAACCTGCTTTAAGTAGTCACATATCTTCAATACTAGAAACAATGCTATCAGGTAAAGGGTTAAGTGCACCTCCCCAAAAAACAAAAAAAAGTAACAACTGCTTTTTGCATCCCTGCCAAATTAAGTCAACTTGGAAGGAATCGTTAAACCTTCACAAATACACACATAACTCCAATGGTGTTTATGTGGGGAAAGGGGTAAAATCGTCCTATGACGTTTTTGAAGGTGGAGCGGTTATTTCGATTATGTGGACAGTGTCCTATGGCACTTATGTATGCATCCTATGATGCTTATTGGGATGGAAAGTAAAAAACGTCCTCTGGAGGAAGGGTGAAAGGGTTAATCCTTTCTTTTAGAAGCCTTATAACAAGAACTACTCAGTTTTAAGTGCACTCTAGGATTTCCGGAACATAACAATTGCTACCATGAACTACTTAATGGTTTCTCTTGTAACTATATCATGCAGCTCTCCAAAACACTTGTACTGGCCCGTTGGTCATGTTACACATCATAGAAAAATCATTCCCATTCACAGTTGTGTTGCAATGCTAGTATCTTGACCTTGTGTTACTTTGGCCTCAAAAAAATGTCTAAACCCTTTACCCCATAACTTGTTTCTTAAGTTTGGAAGAAAAGGTTATTATCTACTGAAAGCAGGTTGACAGTAAAGCAGAATGCTCCTTAAGGAGTATTCTGCTTTACTTTCAGCCTGCTTTATGTTACCATCTGCTAGGATATAAAAACTATTTCTTATGGTACATATTGATTAAATAATCATAACTGTATAAAATGGAACTATTTTCTTCTGTGGAGAAATAAATTAAAGGTGTAAAAAGGCGTATTTATGGGGTAATGGGTTAAAACAGGAAATAATGACATCTCCGTTGTGCTTTAAACTTCCCACATAAGTGCATGCACCACAAATGAGTATTCATTGATGAAGTTTGATACAAGTAGCAGCTTTATATTATAACCATTGCCCCATGGATATGCCTTTTTACGCCCTTGATTTATTTAACCTCTAAAGAAAATAGTTCCACTTTATACAGTCATGAATATTCACAGTAAGAAATATTATTTAGTCATGAATGATACACCATAAGAAATATTTCCTGTATCCTGTCAGCTGGTGGTTTAACCCATTACCCCATAGCTTATTTAAGAAATAACAAATTCGTAGGTGTCCATTACCGTGCATTAGATCACAGTTAGGAGTTGAGATGTGGAGTCATTAGATCACGAGGCCTTTAGGCCTCGTGATTTTATTACCCACATCTTAACGACTAACTGTGATCTGATTGCACAGTAATGGGCACCCACGATTTGTTATTTTAATTCTAACGTGACTTTTATTATAAAAACACTATTTATGTATTACGCGTATGGAGCAAATGGAACAGCGGATGGAAACGCCGCGCGTGTATTTCATTATCGCGCCGTTTTATACGTTTCTCGGTATTCTTTGTCTCTATTACGTAGGTTTCGAGACGTGTTAGAATTAAGAATTAACAAATTTTAATTCTAACGCGACTTTAATTCTAAAATTACTATTTATGTATTACACATATGGGGCAAATGGAACAGCGAATGGAAACGCCCCACGTGCAGTTCATTATTGTGACGTACTATACGTTTCACAGTATTCTTTGTCTATATGCCGTAGGTTTCGAGTCGTGTTAGAATTCTAGTTTTGAAGACATATCACTACTTAGAGTAGGTTGAAAGTGAGGCAGAATGTGCCTTAACACATATTTTGCTTTACTATCAGCCTGCTTTTAAGCTACCATTGCTAGAATATAGAAAATATTTCTTACGATACATATTAATGATTATATAAACTGGAATTACTTTCATTAGTGGAGGGAAAATTAAAGGTGTAAAAAGGCTTATTTATGAGGTAATGGGTTAAAGCTGGTTGAAAGTACAGCAGATTGCTAATTTTTTCTGAAACAATAAGTTCAATAGAACCAATAAGGGGTCTCGGTGGCCTAGTGAATTAGTCGCTGTGACTTACATCACTAAGCTCCTCAGCATTGTTGGTTCAAATCCCGGTCTTGGCACTTCAGACTTTTCATGTCAGGAAGCCTTCCAGCTCGCTTGCGGAAGGTAGATGGTTCTTCCCAGTTGCCGATTTGTGCCTGAAACAGTGCATAAAGGGCTTCTGGGGTCTTCCTCCCCTTGAAATTACATGTAGCTGGACGTCGTGATATGACTGAAATAATGTTAAAGTGACGTAAAATCATAACAAATCCAATCAAGTAAATAGAACCAATAAACTATGAGCACTTATATTCTACTTATAATACATGTATAACGTAGACAGCCAACAATGTGTTTCAAAATCAATTCCACTTTTTCAAACGATAGCATTAATTTTGTATGAATAATATCTAATATTCAGTTTTCAGATAGATATTGTACAGTAAAACCTCTCTGTTAAAACAACTTAAAAGAAGACGAATTGATTGTATGAAAGACAGGTGACTTCTTAAAGAAATGTGAAAGTAAAACAGAAAGCTCCTAAAGGAGCTTGTGTTTTACTTTCATATTGCTATAAGCAGATACCTGCCTTAAACTCAAAATAATTAAAAAACTGGTGGTTGTGATAGAGAGGTTTTACTGTATTCAATAATTAAAAATTTATCAACTATATAATTATAAAGGAGAGATATCCCTGATGTAGGTCATTGATCCCATTGTAATGAGGTCTTGTACAAGTCTCATACATGTACGGTATATACCTCATTTGCATAGTGATATCACTATTTAGATTTACAAATATATGCCTTTTTATGACTCTTATTCATTTCTCCACTGAAGAATTTAGTTCTATTTAATACAGTCATGAATGTGCAATATAAGAAATATTTCCTATGTCATATCAGATGGCAGCTTAAAACAGGCTGAAAGTAAAGCAGAATACGCCTTAAGGCACATTCTGCTTTACTGTCAACTTGCTTTATGTGGTCACCTGTCTTCAAAACTAGAAACAGGCTATGAGGTAATGGTTTAATTTACAAAATTAAACAAAGGTTGTTATTCAATGCCCACACCTTCTGTTTTGTCATAAAAGAAAACCGTCAAATTCAAAATTTTCAACAACAGATCATTTTCATCGGTTGAAAAAAAAACACAGCATGGAGAACCCTTATCATACACTTTTTGGAGAGAATCTAGATCCAAACTGTGCTTTCACAACACTCTGATCTGTGCTTACACTGTTTGTATAGGACAAGTGTACTCCTGATGGGAACACTATTTGCAAAAGATCAGTATACTTGTCACTATGGTAATGGTTCACTGAATAAATGTTTAAAACATATTGAGGAAAGACAACTGTGGATTAGAAAGCAAGTACTGTTTGATACAGTGATCTCCCTTGAAATATGCCAAGGGCACCTTTTTGATAACTCCTATTGAATTATTTCTGTATACCTGCAAAGTTGTCTCTCTTTAATTTGACTTAAACTTTCTTTGGAATTGGTTTTATATCTGTATCTTAACCAACCTTATAGTAACTTGTTTTCAGCATTAAAGCGACTCGCAACCGGATGGTGAACTTGTCAAAATAAAATAAAATACTCAAATAAAAGCAAATTTGTGGCATTATTTGGCGTCTGACATTAAAAAAATATGATCAGTCCAAAAAAGGTCTCAAGAATCGTCACCGAATCTTAGTTTTTTTTAGATATTTTCCATCGTTTTCTATAGCGTTAGCAAACGGTATAGTTGTTGTTGTTGCTTCTCTACACGGGCTCTGACATAAACCGGAGCCGAATAATGCAGTATTAAGCGCTAACAGTGAAGTACGTTAATTCGCTACCGTATATATAGAGAGCGTCCGTGGTCGAGGCGGCGCGTCCTCATTTTTCTTGTTTGTCTCCGCAATGGAGGGTCACGGGTTCCAATCCCACCAGAGCTTCTTCCTTTTTTTTTTTGGAAATGCATTTTTTAACAGAATTTATTATCCTAAACTAAATCTTACCCATTTATATAATCATTTGACATATATTTATAAATTACCATTTTAATGCTAAATCCGGTTGCGAGCCTCTTTAAGGACAGGTGAATGCTTAAATCAAGCTGAAAGTAATGAAGAGCTGTTTTACCTATTCCTCATTAACCCATTTCCCATATATACAAGATTAGTATTCTGGGTAGTTAAATAAGGAGTGAGTCTTAATTAGCAATCAGTGTAGACTCTGATCAGGGGGCTCGACTATAGGAGCCCTCTAATCTGGGTCTACACTGTTGTCAAATGTAATGGTGTATTTTTAACAGGTCCATGGTGTTGAAAGAGTTAAACAGTGAAAATAAGCAATGGAAAGTTGAATATGTTTTATTGTTTCTATTTTGGGATCTATAACTTTTTCTACCCCGATATTTCCTCGGCATTTCTGAAATGCTTTTAACTAAATCAACATGGATAATACATCATCATTTTAGTGTCAAACGGTTTTATTAGATTTTGAGCTACTGGGTGCACTTGAACTGGATTTTACCCTTCTCTTACTGAATATTCATATGTACCACTGATGAAGACTCGGTGAGAGTCGAAACCGTTTGGTTAATAAAATTTGCAAACCCGATCTGCCTTGGTCGTTGGTTCTACTCCTCTATTATTCTATTGTTTGAATATTCATATATAAAACTCTAAGCTCAGCCCTCTGTGAATATCAATTAACCCTTTACCCTGTAGCCCATTTCTAGTTTTGAAAATAGGTGACTGCTTAAAGCTGGTTGAAAGTTAAGCAGAATGCGCCTTAAGGCGCATTCTGCTTTACTTTCAGCCTGCTTTAAGATAACATCTGCTACAACATAGAATTTTTTTTTTATGATATATATTAATATCTCTATCAATTGGAACTATTTTCGTCAATGGATGAATATATAAAAGGCGTAAAAAGGCGTATTTATGGGGTAATGGGTTAACAAAACTATTACATTGGCTAATAAAGACAGGAAAAAAATCCAGAAGAAATAGTTTAGACTCACCTCTGACAGATTCTATAAGAAATGGCTGCATACCCAGATGAGACAGCTCGTAAATGGGATTTCTGCTACCACCTGCCTTAACCCATTACCCCATAGCCTAGTTTTGAACACAGGTGACTACTTTAAGCAGATTGAAAGTAAAGCAGAATGCACCTTAACTCTTTCCTCCCTGAAACTTTAAATGAACCATTCCAGTTTTGACTTTAGTCTAGTCCATTTCTGACTTTTAAGGGTTGTTTTTGTCAATGTTTGGCATTGTGACAAACAGTGAAGACCCAAATCAGAGGGCTCCAAAAGGAGCCCTCTGATCTTGGTCTTCACTGTTTGCATAGGACACATGTACTATTCACATGAACACTGTTTGAAAAGGACGCCTATATGCGGGACTAGGGTTCAAAGAGTTAAGGCACATTCTGCTTTACTTTCAGCCTGTTTTAAGCTATTAAACACTAACATATAGAAGATATCTCTTTCCATACAAATTCATGACTGTATAAATTGGGACTACATGTACATTGTATTATCTTTAAATTAGAGGAATAATCTAAATGCATAAAAATGCTAATCTATGGAGCAGTGGGTTAAACACTGTTAACTACATGTATAAGCAATTTGCATGTTTGGGTATGTTTAACCCATAACCCCATAAATGTGCCTTTTTACACCTTTAATTAATCCTCCACTGAATAGAATAGTCTCAATTTATACAGTCTTGAATATCTCCCATATGAAATATTTTGTATATCCTAGAAGATTATCGCATATAACATGTTGGGAGTAAAGCAGAATGCGCCCATTAAAGGTGCATTTTGCTCTTACATTCAACCTGCTTTAAGTCAGGCCATCTGTCTTAAAATCTAGAAACAGGCTATGGGGTTTATGGGTTAACCCATTACTCCATAGTCTGTTTGTAGTTTTGAACATAGTTGACCACTAAAAGCAGGTTGAAAGTAAAGCAGAATGCGCCTTAAGGCCTTAAGGCGCATTCTACTTTACTTTCAGCCTGCTTTAAGATACTTTTCTTCAGTAGAGGAATATATTAAAGGTGTAAAAAGGCGTATTTATGGGGTTGTGATTTAATACAAGACTTACTGTAAATGGAAGTATAACTCTGATAATTTTCTTTTGTACAACATGGTGTCAGTCACCATTTAATTTTCCATTATTTCATTTTTTATTTTAAAATTTAATTGATTTTAATACTTAAGTGACATTTTAATCTTTATTTAATGGGCAAACTAGTTATCAATCACAACATATAACTAAATCTTATTAAGAGGATTTGATCTGACAGATTAGAATTTTTGTAAATTTGTAAATTTGGTGTTTTTTTCAAAATTATACTGATGACACAAGTTTCGAAATGTGCATTTAAGTTAAAGTGACAAGTGCTCACAACTGCTATACCCTGAAGTTGTCATACAGCTTTCATATTTGCTGCACACATGCCTTTAAACAACTCCTTTCATCTATGTGAAAATTAAACCCCTGCGACCTTGACCTCAGACTTTTCAAAATGTGCCGCAGGTGAGCTTTGTTGTCTTCTGACAACTCTTGTTATAATCAATGTCAAACTCTAGTATGAGCAAATGAAGATTGTGCTTCGAAAATAAATGGCTTAAAAAGTCAATTGAAGAGGATTCAAACATTTGTTGCCATGACAATAGAATTTAAAATTGCATAAACCAAATAAAATGCACTATTTTCTCATTTAAAAAATATATACAAAACTAGCTTGATTGTTGAGTATTGTTTGTCAATGCAACTACACTGTACTTCCTTATCCTTCAAACATACGTTTCTTACTATCTAGAGTGTTTTCTGTCTGAGCCCTCTGTTCTGGGTCTACACTGTATGCCTAGGACAAGTGTAGTCTCGCTGATTTTCCAAGGATGAGTTAAGTAATAATACTTGTCTCTAGGGTTCAATTAATTAACCCTTTCCCCCTTTTAACAAATATAATTTATTCCTCCACTGAAGAAAATAAATGCTTTAACTCATAAGAAATATTTTCTATACTATAGCAGATGGTAGTTTAATGCAGGATGAAAGTAAAGCAGAATGTGCCTTAAGGCATATTCTGCTTTACTTTTAACCTGCTTTAAGTGTTTACATATCTTCTTTACTAGAAACAGGCTGATGGAGTAAAGGGTTAATACAAGTTTGAATGTAGTTTTTTGAATGAGTAAGTTTGAGGTGAGAGCAGAGCACCAGATAAGGGTAGTTTTTCAAAAAACTAAAATCTTTATTTCTGAATTAAACCCTATGGTGTCACTACTCATTAGAATCGTCTCTTCGAGACGATTCTAATGAGTAGTAACACCATAGGATTTGGTGCTAAAAATAGTGAGAAAATGTGGGATACCTCTTATCTGGAGCCCTGGGTGAGAGCCTAGTCATGCCTCCATTAACTCTTTGCATGCTACCGGCGGATATATCTGCCACAGTGATTACAATTGCAAACAATTTGGACCCAGATGAGACGCAGCGTAATGCGGCGTCTCATCAGGATCCAAACTGTTTGCCATTCTGAACAAGAATTTATAAAAGAAATTTTGAAAAATTCAAATTTTAGAACAAAAGCAGACAACAATTGATGCAGACGAAAAAATTACCCAGCATACAAAGAGTTAAGTACTGTGTTAGGTATTAGGGGTAGTTAGTGTTAGTGATGGGTAGTGACAGCCAGTCGGGGAAAACATATTTTGTCTATGTAATATCAGTACCAGTCACATTGGAGGGTGTCAGCCCTGATAGGCAGCCCCTGGGTAACTGCCAGCTGCCCCAATGTCCACACCCATACACCAACCCACTGTTGCTTCTACCTTTAACTTTTTGCACCCTAGTGGCGGATATATCTGCCGCATTGATATTGCCTTTGCAAACAGTTTGGATTCAGATGAGACTCCGCAAAACGCGGCGTCTCATCAGGATCCAAGCTGTTTGACACTCTGACCATGTTTTGAAAAGAAATTTAGAAAATTCTATTTTAAGAACAATAGTAGAAGACAAATGTTAAAGACAAAAGAAAATTACCTAGCATGCAAAGAGTTGATAATTATCGTGTTCTAGCAACAAATCGCTTTGGCAAACAGTATAGATCCCCATAAGAAACTTTGATCTTTATTGCCAAACAGTTTGGATACTGATCAGATGCTGCATTTAGCAGCACCTGATCTGGATCCAAAATGTTTGCAAATTTGAGTGAAGTTGTGAATAGCAGACAAAACATTTAACATGTTCAACCCTGGCAACAAGTATACTTGTCATTAACAAACAGTGTACCTGTGAGGAGTACACTTGTCCTTTGCATACAGTGTAGACCCTGATAAGAGGGCTCCTAGCTTTAGGATCCTTATGACCAGGGTCTACACTGTTTGTCATGTTGCAAGATATTGCTAAAATAAACGCTAAATAGTAAAAAATGGAATAGACATAATTTGAGATTTGAATTTACCACTTAAAATTTCAGGGGCGAATGAGTTTAAGGGTAATCAAGGGTAACAATAGATATTATTTCTTAACTTTTTTTCTTAGCCAGCTGCTTGTACTAAGTGGGTATCAGTTAATTTGTGCCTGTGCTAATTGTCGCAATAATCTTTCATCTTTATATTTTAAATGTCTATTGTTGGCCGACTGTTTGTCATTGGCTTTCATTCTTAATTCATAACCATCTGCATTTGGAGTTAAGAAAAACATATCACAGTTAGACTTGTGTTAAACAACTATACATTGAAGTGACAATAACATTTCTAAGGACAGGTGGCTGCTTAATGCAGAAAAAAGTAATGCAGAAAGCTCCTTAAGGAGCTTTCTGCATTACTTTTGTTCTGCATTAAGCTGCCGCCAGTCTAGGAGACTAGGATTGGATTGTATTTTAAATGGTGGACTCACAGAAGTGTGACTGTATTTTGACATGTGGCTTACAAGCAGCTTATGTTGGGATATTGCAAGATGTTTGGGCCACCTGGTAGATCAGACAGGAGGGCCTGGACATATACGCCTTGCCGTACCCTGCCTTGCCGTACCCAGTACCCTTATCCCCTTATACAATATTAAAGTTTCAAATTAACTCCTCAATGATTATTCTGATAAATGGCTAGTTTACATAAAATTTTATTTGTTGGACATTCGTCTTCAAAATATTCAACGCATGACAAGCAGTGCAGACCCATATTAGAGGCCTCTTATCTTGGTCTATGTTGTTTGCACATATAATTATATTCTCTGTTCCATGCAGTTATATGATAGTTAGCAATATGCGCAACAGTTTTATGCTTCAGATTTAATAACTACCGGTAATTTCATAATCTATATGTCAGGCACATATTAAAATGAATATAAGAAAACCCCAAAAGTTTTATTTTACATCTTACACCCTTGGTATAAGTTTACCGGTATATCCAGATCTTGAGTAGCTCATCTGATCAAGATCCAAACATTGTTGCTAAGCAGAACTCCAGATAAGTATTTCAAAACAAAAATCTTTATTTTTGCATTAGACCATTATGGAGTCACTACTGATTAGAATCGTCTCTTTGAGACGATTCTAATGAGTAGTCACACCATAGGCATTGGTGCTGAAATGAGTGAGAAAATGTTGGAACCATGAGCCCTGACTTACATTGTATGTTATTTAAACATAGCCATTTTTTTATTTTATAGTTTGAAGACACTCACTGGTGACCTTAAAGCGGGTTCAGAGTAAAGCAGAATGCACCTTAAGGTGCAGTCTGCTTTACTTTCTGCCTTCTTTAAGCTACCATCTGCTAGATTTTTCTTGTGAAAAATATCAAATTGGAACTATTTTCTTCAGTGGAGGAATACATTAAATATGTTCAAATGCATATCTATGGAGTAATGGGTTAAGCTGCCAGTATTTTGAACAGATGATATTTACTGATGTCTGATTGGCTAAACTACCAACCATATTTATGTACAACCGTGTTAGATTTATGAACGACCATTTTAAGAGTTTTCTGGTCATAACGTAAGATTTATTACGCATGAGCATCTGCATCTGAAGTCGTTTTCTTAGAGCTGATAAAATTTATGTTCCAATTTATATCAAAAACAGTTTCAAAATCGTACTTAAAACATAAAATTTACTACCTAAGTTCACGATATTTAAGTTTTTTAAAAATATAATCCCAATTATTGCGCAGATTAATGTTCCATTTACATTTTATCTGTCCTTTGTTGCTGTTTAATTTTGAATGATGTGTAACCCTTTACTAAATAGATACACCTTTTTACACATTTAATTCATTCATTCACCCAAGAAAATAGTTCCACTTTATACAATCATGAATATGCAACATATGAAAATATTTTCTGCATCCAAAGAGATTATAGTAGCTTAAAGCAGGCTGAAAGTAACGCAGAATGCTCCGTAATGCAAATTCTGCTTTACTTTCAACCTGCTTTAAGTGTTCAGAATTATAAACAGGCTATGTGTTTGGATTGTTGAGTTCACATCCATTTTTGCCATCTATAGACTATGGGGTCAAGGGCTAAACAAAAATATATGTAATGCAAAACAGAAGTCACTTATTTGCTTTACTTTCATTTACCAAGACAACAATATTATTATTAACAAGCAACAGACTCCATACATCGATCATCAATTTAATCAAAACAATAAATCCAGTCTTCTACACTAAATCTTGACCACACTTCCATTACTTTAGGCACTTCTTAACCCATTACTCCATAAACACACCTTTTTACGCATTTAATTTATTCCTCCACTGAAGAAAAAAATGCAATTTATACACATATGATTGTATACAATAAGAAATATTTTCTTTACCCTAGCAGTTGATAGCTTAAAGCAGGCTGAAAGTAAAGCAGAATGTGCCTTAAGGCACATTCTGCTTTACTTTCGACCTGCTTTAAGTGGTCACCTATTTTCAAAACTAGAAACAGGCTATGGGGTAATGGGTTAAGAAGAAAATGCTTTTGACTCTGTTTAGAAACCTCACTTTATGCATGGCAGATGATGTGTTTGACACTGTTTGCAGTACTGTGATTTCACTCTCATGACACAGCTCAAATCAAAATGTTTAACCCATCACCCCATAGCCAGTTTCCAGTATTGAAGATAGTTGGCCATCTAAAACAGGTTGAAAGTAAAGCAGAATGCGCCACTATAAGATGCATTCTGCTCTACTCTGTTTTCTTTAATTTAGTCTATAATCTTCAGTGAAAAAATAAAAATAAGTTTAAGGTGTAAAAAGCATGTTTATTGGGTTATGAGGTAAAATATCTTTTTCATGTTGGTTGTCTATGACTTTCATGAAAGTTTGTCTAAGACATTACAGAGGATGGAACAGAATTTCAATAAATTCACATGAACTTGAAACTGTCAGTCTCGTATTGGTTTTAACCCTTTCCCCCATAGAAGCGCCTTTTAGCGCATTGAATTTATTCATCCACTGAAGAAAATAGTTCCAATTTTACAGCCATGAAAATGAATAATAAGATTTTTTTTGTAAATTTTAGCAGATGATAGCTTAAAACAAGCTGAAAGTAAAGCAGAATGCGCCTTATGGCGCATTCTGCTTTACTTTTAGCCTGCTTTAAGTGGCCACCTATCTTCAAAACTAGAAATAGGCTATGTGGGAAAGGGTTAAGAGGAAGAATTCCAGATCGTCAATTTTTTTCGCACTGTTTCATCTGCTTTAAGTCACTTCCTAAGGAGCAATAGTCACATCTTACACTTCCCTATCAAATAAACGTTATCCTTCATGTTATTGCCAATTTATATATTGTCTTTTTGTAGATAAGTGTATTTGAATGTTGACAAAAAAATTAACCTTACTGTCCTTTAGTTTGGAGACACTCACTTTAATTGCCATGTTTACATCTGGCTCCAAATTGTTTGCAACACTAAGTAGTAGTTTTAGTTGTTACAGTGGAGAATGTGTTATTCTTTCCCAATAAACGCGTTTATGCTAAAACTATTATTTGCAGTGCAAACAGTTTGGAGCCAGATCAGACGCCGGGTAACCCGGCGTCTGATCAGGCTCCAAATTGTTTGCCACCAAGATAAACAAGAATTATCAGAATTGTCCAAAAGTTGTTCTTTTCTACGTTTTAGTGCTTTGCGTTTGCGTACGTTTGCGTTTAAACGGGAAAGAATAACAGATTCTCCACTGTAGAATACAACACACACTTATTAAGAAAAGAAATGCATCTTTCAACCATGTATTCTGCTTCAAGATAAATCCTCAAATGATTTTAGGTGGATTTGTGGTGGGGATATTTATATGAAACTTGTCCATTGATGCTGTGGGGTAGTGTCAGTAACAAGACTTTCTCCACTAGTCGACACCTTGCCCTACACAGGACCCGTGTTACGGTACATGTTACGGGACTATCGTATGCTAATGTTTGGCCCAAGTCTGTGACATACACCTACATTCAGCCATCATCGTACCATATCCCTACTAGCACTTATGTTGTCAGCAGCTGGTTCATGGTTAATTTACATATAGTTAAGTTAGATAACCCATTGAACCATGGTGACACACATATACATCCTTTAAGCCATTACACCATAACCCATTTCTAGTAACTGCTTAAAGCAGTTTGAACGTAAAGCAGAATGTGCCTTAAGGCACATTCTGCTTTACTTTCAACCTGCTTTAGGTGATCACCTGTATTCAATACTAGAAATATGCTATGGGGTTATGGGTTAAGCGGTCACTTGCCATTAATACCTGATAATTAAAAAAATTAACTAGAATGTAAAAAGTTAACTAGAATATAGAAAATATTTCTTATGATACAGTCATGTTCATGACTATAATATTATTTGAATTATTTTCTGCAGTGAAGGAATAAATAAGAAGTGTCAAAAGGCGTATTTATGGAGTAATTGGTTAACAAATAGTGTACACATCAATAATGCACATATCCTATGCAAAAAGTACAGACCCTGATTGGAGGGCTCCTGCATGAGCCCTTTAATCAGGGTCTGCAATCTTTGTCATTTTACAAGCTAGTTTTCACCTATATACTCAAAAATGGACTAGACTTAATTTGACACTTGAATTTATCCATTTAGGTTAAATGGGTGAACAAGTTAAACCTCTCAAAACTAGACACTTAAAATAATCTATAGTTGTTTTTTCAGAATGGGTGGCAAGAATGCAGGATATATAGGTAATGCAGAATGCTACTATTATCCTGCATTAAACAGTCACCTGCTTTTAACCCTTAGCCTGCCACTCACGACTATAGCTCCATATGCAAACAGCTTGGATCCGGATGAGACGCCGAGTTACTCGGCGTCTCATCCGGATCCAAGCTGTTTGACACTTGGACAACATTTTCAGCAATTTTGAGCAACTTTGAAGCACTTTGAAACTTGAAGCAGACGAGAAATATAGCAGACGACAATTTATTTGGCGGGCTAAGGGTTAAGATGTTCAACTTTTTATAACAGGTGTCAGATTTTCTAAGATTTAACACTAGAAAGTATCACTTACTATGTATACACCTTAGGCATATTTTATGCTCTGTCTACTACTTGAAAACTAAACATTGATGCTGAGTAAATTCAAATGGTTGATAATATCTTCTGAACATCCTCACCTTAATTCTGAATTAACTATTTCACAGACTATTTAGATCCTGATCATGGTGGCTGATCTGGGTCCAAGCTATTTGCAAGGCCTACAATAAGTTTTGTCGTGGCATCAAAGGTCTAAAATGATGTGGTGTTGCCTATTTGTATAAACTAACTTTATAATTATTTTGTTGTATGTAACTTACAAGGGGCCTTTAGGTTTAACTCTTTTAGTCTTTCTGATTGTATATAGGAGCAGTTTGCTTTACTATCATCCTGCTTTAAACTACAAGTGAATCATTGATAATTTATTAGGGCAGGCTGGAGGTATTTAATATGGCATTTATATTGAGGAAGGGATAATATTTAAAGCTGTTAGAGTCTTAGAGAACCAAACGTTTTACCCCATTACCCCATAGTCCACTTCTAGTTTTGAAGACAGATGGCCACTTAAAGCAGGTTGAAAGTAAAGTAGAATGTGCCTTAACTCTTTCCTCCCTGAAAGTTTAAATGGACAATTCCATTCTCCATTTTAGTCTAGTCCATTTCTGACTTTTAAGGGTTGTTTTTGTCAATGTTTGGCATTGTGACAAACAGTGAAGACCCTGATCAGAGGGCTCCGAAAGGAGCCCTCTGATCTGGGTCTTCACTGTTTGCATAGGACAAGTGTACTATTCACATGTACACTGTTTGAAAAGGACGCCTATATGCGGGACTAGGGTTCAAAGTGTTAAGGTCCATCCTGCATTACTCTCAGCCTGTTTTAAGCTGTTTTTTTGCTGTCTCACAACTGAATAACATGGAACGCTTTTCTTCAATGGAGAAATAAATTCAAGACATAAAAAGGCATGTTCATGAAGTAATGGTTTATAAACAATCACTTTACTTTCCTCTAAAAATGCCACACCATCATTTCATTATTAGACTTGAAAAAACCCAAACTAAGTTGCATATATGCTGTACCAGCCAGTTATAGGTGATTTGCACTTATGACTATTGGGATTTGGGAGGAAAGGTTTCAAGTGTTTGCATGCTGTTTAGTTTTTTTGTCTGCAACAATAATTGTTGTCTGCTACTGATCTAAAAATAGGATTTTCAAAAATTATTTTCAAAACAGGTTCTTAGAGTGTCAAACAGGTTGGACCATGATGAGACGCCGCATAATGCGGCGTCTCATCAGGATTCAAACTGTTTGCAAAAATAATCACGATTTCACTGCTAACGAAGCGTGCTACGAGTTGAAGTGTTTGCTAATGAGCCTGCTGCAAGCTATTGTTTGTTATGTGATCTTATTTCTTGGTTGCTGTTAGGCAACAATTCACTTAACCCTTAGCCCGCCAAATAAATTGTCGTCTGCTATATTTCTCGTCTGCTTCAAGTTTCAAAATGCTTCAAAGTTGCTCAAAATTGCTGAAAATGTTGTCCGAGTGTCAAACAGCTTGGATCCGGATGAGACGCCGAGTTACTCAGCGTCTCATCCGGATCCAAGCTGTTTGCATATGGAGCTATAGTCGTGAGTGGCAGGCTAAGGGTTAATGGTGTACAGTTAATACTTTATTAAGCAATCACTATTTGGGGTCTATAATGACAGAGGATTGTTTAATGCAGATAGAAATAATGGGTAAAGTTGCTATAGGAGTTTTTTTGCATTTTCTATCTGGAATTTAGCAACCACCTGTATTTAAGAGCATAAAATATATAAATGGACATTCTTATATGTGGTCTTAAGATTGATTGTAGCACACTCAAACCTATGTTAAGTCATCATTATGAAGGTGTACAAGCAAACTTTTAAGATAGGTGGCAGCTTAATGCAGGACAAAAGTAATGCAGAAAGCTCCAGTAGGAGCTTTTTGCATTACTTTTGTCCTACTGCATTTTAGCGCTGCAGTTGTGCATCTTTAAATATATGCTGATGGATACATGTTGTTTTAAGTAGGGTTGATTGTATGTATATATTTGACAACTTATTGCAGCTAGCTTTATCTTTAATAGTACTTCTAAGGAAACTTAACTGGATTTATATAAACATATACATATAACCATAAAGCAGTTGGATTTAAAACTGCTTTTATAATGATTGCAGTTTTTAGGTAGGTTAATTAACATACTTATCTAATAATTTTGTTTCATGCCCAATTGTTTCTGCTAATTTGAGACAGTCAATTTTGGTTACTCTATTTCATGCTGAGTTTTATTCCTTCAATTTCTCTGTTTTTCTGCAGTTCATATGTATATAATATGCACAGCTGATCCTCAATAATATCAAACTTACTTAACCCATCACTCCTTAGTATATTCTAGTTTTGAAGATAGGTGACCACTTAAAGCAGGTTGAAAGTAATTTTAGCTTTCAACCTGTTTTAACCCATTACCCCATAGCCTGTTTTTAGTATCGAAGATAGGTGACCACTTAAAGCAGGTTGAAAGTAAAGCAGAATGCTCCTAAAGGCGCATTCTGCTTTACTCCCAGCCTGCTTTAAGCTATAATCCTATAATATTGAAATATTTCTTATAGAACATGTTCATGACTGAAAAATTGGAACTAATTTCTTCAGTAGAGGAATAAATGAAAGGGGTAAAAAGGCGTATTTATGGGGTAATGGGTTAAGCTACCATCTGCTAGGATATAAGAAATATTCAATCTTATGTTGCATATTCATGACTGTATAAAATGGAATAACATTTATTATATACCTACTCTAAAATCAAGCGAATACAGGCCATACAATCTTTTTCTGTATCAGATGATCCGTATCAGATGGCATATATGCTACACAATGTTGACGTCACTGCTTTTATGCAACACAAGTTGTACACGATCTATTAATATAAAGAAGCGTTGCACGTGACGTTTCGGAATTCCAGGTCCGATGCTATTTTTTTAAAAAGTTGAAACTAAGAATTGGTCAACTTTGAATAGTTGATTTCCATTTTAAGCGTGAATAACCCACATCACCCACTTTTACTAATGTTTTCCTCCAAAGGATAAAGCTTAAAACAGTTCAACTTGTGTTCTGAAACGCTTAAATGACCGTTATTTGCAAAACGCCATTTCTTAAATAACGGATTCAATTGAGAACAACGTTTTGAAAAATAATGACGTAATTTATTGGTGGTCACATGACTTCCATAAATAGTTTTGCATAGAACTCAGGATATTTAACATATAGGCCTACATGTATGCGTATATGTGATTATTTGGTTGAACAATATATAGATTTAGATCTAGTCCCAAACAGTTTAGGTATATAATAAAAGGAACATCACCACAGTGTGTGATCCGGGGTCTTGTATCAGTTCTCGTTGGTTGTGTAATCCAGATCACACTCGAGGCTGTGCCTCTCGTGAGATCTGGATTACACAACCAACTCGAACTGATACAAGACCCCGGATCACACACTGTGGTGATATTCCGTTTGTATTAACTAAATGCATCAAAATGTGTATCTATGGAGTAAAGGGTTAAGTCGAGCTTACCTGTATTTCAAAGTTGAAATGTCTTTCAAATCAGTTTTAATATACAGTGCCCCCTCTCTACAATGACACCCAAGGGGAGACAATGATTGTGTGTGTTGTTCGGAGTCGTTATAGAGAGGGACATTTAAGACATGGCTTACATTTGCAAACAGCTTGAATCCAGATCATATGCTGCGTAACACGGTGTCTGATCTGGATTCAAACTGTTTGTCACTTGTTATTATGTTTCTTTTGTCATAATGTCTGCTAATAATTAACTTTGAGAAAAACAGCAGACCACAATCTTAACCCTTTTCCTTATAGAAGCGACTTTTAGCACATGCATTTTATTCATCCGCTGAAGAAAATAGTTCCAATATATACCATAAGGAATATGTGTCATATGTAATACTTTCCTTATTCTAGCTGGTAATAGCTTAAAGCAGACTGAAAGTAAAGCAGAATGCGCCATATGGCGCATTCTGCTTTACTTTCAACCTGCTTTAAGTAGTCACCTATTTTCAAAACTAGAAACATGCTATCGGGTAAGGGGTTATATAAACAGACAATAATGCAGCAGTGAAAGCGTTAGAAATAATTGTCTTGTTTGTTGGAACAGCGGCAAGCATTGTTGTGAGGAGGGACTTGTTGTTGGGAGGGCCTTTATAGGGAGAGCACTGTAGTTGATTTTCACTTTTTTTGCAATAACGAAAAGGGTTTGTTTTTAAATTGACAATGTGAACTTTATATTTACGTGCATGAATATACAAACTATATGGATCCTGATTAGTCATTAATATTATCTTATCTAGATCTAGACTAAAGGGCTTGAATATTTGTTTGCAACATTAAAAATGTTGAAATGTATATTTTCTCTTTACCATAGAGGCCAAAAGTACAGTGGAGAATTACAAACGTTATTCTTTCCGAATGTAATCGTTTACACTTAATCTATTATTTCCATTGCAAACAGTTTGGAGCCAGATCAGACACCGGGTAACCCGGCGTCTGATCAAGCTCCTAACTCTTTGCCATTCAGATTAAAATGAACATTCATAAAATGTCAAAATTTAAATTTTCTACAGTTTATTGAAATGCATTTGTGTTTCGTTTGCGTTTAAATGGGAAAGAATAATGTCTTCTCCACTGTAACAAAAGTTTGATCTGCTTGCAAACTAGAGGTGAAATGATTACCTTTTCAAACAGTTTGGATCCAGATTAGATGCTGCAATAGGAGCTATCTGATCTAAAGCTACACTGTTTTAAAAAAAACACCAATATACATGTATGCTAATAGCATCATAAGCACAAAAAACAAAAAGAAAAAAAGAGAAACGAATTACAATTTTGAAGTCCACAAAGTTGTAAAATGATAATTGTTAACTACCAATTTGCCAGTTTCAGGTGATTAGCAATTAGCTTTGTGGTGGTTATTTAAAAGCCTTGGAGAAAAAAACTCAAATTTATTGCTAATGATCACAGTCCCCAAAATTAACAGAGGTATCATAGGTGTAATTTCAAGGTTTTATCGTCTGCCTAATTAATGCATGTAATTTTTTGGACAGCTGGCTCTACATGTATTGTTACCCAAGTTTCTCTTTGACCCTTTGAACACTGATTAACCTATTACCCCATAAATACACCTTTTTACACCTTTGATTTATTCCTCCACTGAAGGAAATAGTTCCAATCTATACAATGATAAAAGTGTATCAATAGAAATATTTTATAAATCCTAGCAGATGATTGTCAAAAGCAGGCTGAAAGTAAAGCAGAATGTGCCTTAAGGCACATTCTACTTTTCTTTCAACCTGCTTTAAGTGATCACCTGGTTTCAAAACTAGAAACAAGCTATTTGGTAATTGGTTAACCTATTGTAACGTTGGTGGAACATTGGTCTATGCAAATGAGGCTTCTTAACTCATTGAATGTTGGGAAGTGAGATAATATAATAGTTTATTATATGCCTTTGTACGATATCGAGCGTTTCCGCGTGTATTTGCACAGTAAAATACAAGAGTCTGTATCAGCCACCTTGTATCAGCCACTTTGTATTTTACTCTGACGTCGCTTTCGATTTAACGTGACGTCATTTACGTACATGTACGAGTGCCGCGTTATTCCTTGTGGCATACAAAACTTCTCGTTCTGCTTCAAATAACTAATAAATTTTGGATGTAAAATGATTTAAACAACTATTTAGTTGTTTCTGGTTTGTATTCAAGGCATATAATAAACACATTACCATTTAGCAGTGCGCAACAGAGTGTTGCATTTAGCTCTCGACGTTTTTGGCGGAAACAACCGATCAGACTCGCGCCAAGGCGCTCGTCAGATCAGCTATTTCCGCCAAAAACGTCTCGAGCTAAATACATCACTCTGTATCGCACTGTCAACTGGTAATGTGTATATAGTGCAACAACGAAACACTTCTTGGTGAGAGGCCATAAGCTTTTATTTGCATCGACAGGGTTTGTTGTTGCTGGGTTTTGCACACTATAAAAAATGTATACCGAGTATATAATATACTAAGGATTTATTCACTATATAAGTGCAAAATAAGTAGACTTGCCAAAAAAGTGGTTCCAAATTAATCATTAACCATTTAGTTTGTAGATAAGATCTAGCATGAATTTTGTATGAATAAATAGATCCTAATCAAGTAGATATGATAATTAATGATTAACTTAATAAAAAATTATAAATTGTATACGAAGGAGCAATGAAGTGACGTTACTGCTAGGACGTTCAAAGCATTGTAATGACACCATACATACACATTACACAGGGCTCCAGATGAGAGGGAGTAAACTTAACAAATTCAGCATTTTCTCTCTTATGCATATGCCAAACCCTATGATGTGACTACTCATTAGAATCGTCTCGAAGAGACGATTCTCATGAGTAGTGACACCATAGGGTTAAATGCAGAAATAAAGATTATAGTTTTAGAAATACTCCCCTTATCTGGAGCTCTGAAATTTGCATACCTCATTCGCATAGATTTACCATTAGTTATATATACAAAAAAACAATAACAGTTGGAATTCAACACCCATATCATCTGTTATGTTATAAATATATTGATAGTGCAGAATAACCTCTGCATTGGGATATATAAAGGCATGTGGCCGCTTACTGCAGGACAAAAGTGATTTTGAAATAAGCTTCTAAAGGAGCTTTCTTTATTATAGGATAACAGAAAATATTTCTAATAATACATATGCATAATTTTATAAAGTGGAACTATTTTCTTTGGTGGAGGAATAAATTAGATACATGAAAAGGCATAATGGAGTAATGGGTTAAATTTTGTTTGATCATTTAACTTCCACCTGTAGTTAAGAGTTTAGTAGTGTGACTTGCTTAGATGGGGTTCCAGATAAAAGGGAGCAAACTGAACAAATTCAGCATTTTCTCTCTTATGCATGCACCAAACCCTATGGTGTAACTACTCATTAGAATCGTCTTTTTGAGATGATTCTAATGAGTAGTCACACCATAGGGTTTAATGCAAATATAAAGATTTTCGTTTTCGAAGTTCTCCTCTTGTCCGGAGCCGTAATTAAGTTGGATTATCAATGAAGAAAGTTTTCGCTGAAGCAAACAATGTAGACCTAGATTTGTGTTCTGCACTTTTCAGGTCAATAATATATAAGCAAAAATAATTGTACTTTCTATGCGATTGAAAAGGTACATGCTTTTCAGTCAATCCTATATAAAGGGACCACTAAATGGCTAAGTTTAAAGACAGGTGACAGCTTAATGCAGGACAAAAATAATGCAGACAACTTTTTTAGAGCTTTCTACATTGCTTTTGTTCTACAGTAAGCAGTCAACATTTCCTGAGGCTTCAAATATACATTATTTGCATAATAATGGTATGACTGTACTTATCCCTTTCAAATTCTCTGACAATTTTGAATGCAGGTAAATATTTAAACGAGTCGCTAAAGCCGCACTGCTTCTTTTGTGTGGGGGTACAGAGGGCTGGTACGAGGTGTCACCGTTTGTATACAGCATTCCGAAACACAGTGCCCCAGGCGTTCCAAATCGCCTATTATACCTAACCTATCTAAGCTCCATCCACTAGTTATACGTCTCTAACTATAAATTGTTAACTACTGTAAAACCTGCATACAGCTACCAGTAAAAAAATCTTGAATAAAGGTGACAGCTGAATGCAGGACAGCAGTAATGCAGAAAGCTCCTAAAGGAGCTTTCTGCATTAATGCTGTCCTGCATTAAGCAGTGATTTGTCTTTTGAGATTTACTTGATTTGTTAATTGAGAGGTTGCTGTTTGAAGGTTTAACTGTATTTTGTCATTTAAAGATGTTAAAATAGCGATCGAGAAGAAAAATTCAGCCATACGGAACTGCTGAGTGAAATTTGCTTGTTTATGGCTAACTAATCTAGGGTTAGGATCAGGCAAGACTTTAATACATTTTTATACATCAAGGCTGCCTTGACTTTGGAAGTTTTTTTCGGTCTCTTCAACTGCCATCTTAGATCTATTACTAGCAGTGATCAAATAAGTGATTCATTAGATTTGACAGCTTAATGCAGAAGTACATAAGTTGAATAGGAGTTTCTAAGTGCAGTTCTTGCCTTTGACATTTGCCACAGGGTTATATTGTATGTCAGATCATATTTGGACTTTAAGCAATTGATCTGTAGAAATTTTGTCACAGACAATATATCGAGGTGTGAAGAGATTTTAAGAGAAGTACAGTGATCATGTAGTGAAAAACGTTTCAGGACATATATTTCTCTACTGATAGAGAGACAGAGTGAAGGAGAAATACATCAATATTGATATGTAAAAGAACTAATATATACATGTAATAGATATTTGTTCACCTTTTGGATATAGACTACATTATAAGTCATCATGTTGAGGTAAGGCTCTCAGAATTTTTTCATATAGAATATTCCACTATTAAAAAAATGTATTTGAATTTTTTTTCCTTTAACGTATTACTCCATAGTAACACATTTTATGCATCTATTTGATTCCTCCACTGAATAAAATGGTACCACTTTATACAGGTGTGCATTTGTATCATAAGAAGTATTTTCTATATTCCAATCAATAGTTTAAAGCAGGTTGCAAATTAAGCAGAATGTGCCTGAAGGCACATTCTACTTTACTTGCAACATGCTTTAAGAGGGTGTACATGTGTATGTGCCTTCAAAACTAGAAACAGGCCATGGAGTAATGGGTTAATCAGAATACAATATATAACCGTGTTAAGAGACCACTTACAACATTATGAATTGACAAGACTATGATAAAGGTTACACAACTAAATGCAGGGCAAAAGTATTTCAAAATTACTCTTTCCCTGCATCAACCCTGTCACCCATTTGAGCATCTTTTGATGCCCTTTACTTATCCCTCGTAGAATTTGGCTTTTCATGGTTTTAACAGGACCTGGTACTGTCATAAAGAGCCATATGAAATCTTAGCAGCACCCTGACATGTGGATGCTTACAGCAGGCTAAAAGTAAAGCAGAAAGCACCCTCAGGAGCTGCTTTACTTTCAGCATGCTATAACCCATTATTTTATTATTCATATACTTTTTTGCCTTTACTTTTTTCAACATTAAGGAAAGTATAAGTTCCAACCAAAAAGTTCTAAAACATAAAACACAGAAGGTATTTCCAGTTTATTTCCAGATAGTAACTTAAATCAGTTGAAAGTAAAGCAGAATGTTCCTAAATGAGCATTTTGCTCTACAGTGATGTCTTTAAAACTCGAAACAAGCTATAGAGTAAAGGGTTAAACAATCATCTGTCTAAATATTGAAAACCAAGTATGGGGGAAATCATATTTATGCAGTTAACCCTTAGCCTGCCACTCACGACTATAGCTCAATATGCAAACAGCTTGGATCCGGATGAGACGCCGAGTAACTCGGCGTCTCATCCGGATCCAAGCTGTTTGACACTCGGACAACATTTTCAGCAATTTTGAGCAACTTTGAAGCACTTTGAAACTTGAAGCAGACGAGAAATATAGCAGACGACAATTTATTTGGCGGGCTAAGGGTTAATTTGTCTTTGGAGATTGCAATACCATATTATTGAGTGGCTGCTAAATACAGATTTTACTGTGTCTATACATTTATTAGACTGAGCAAAAGCGTTTGATCAACAGAGGTGCAATAATTTTGGAGGTTGAATACATGGTCATTCCAAATAAGTGGCATTGGCAATAGTTAAACCAAATGGAGCTTAATGCAGTGTATTTAAGACTCGCAGAAAGTTTCTTTTAGAGTTAACTGACTAAAGAGCTCTATCCTATTAGAATCTTTGTTTAGTGAGGAGTGAGCTAAGTAGAATAAATATTTTGGAGTGAAAAAAGCTGTTTTTTCTACAGGGATTTCTGGCTTATGTAGCAGTGCTTTCAGAGGCTACAATCTCTGCTGTATAGACATTTTGTGTTTACAGTCAATCTTGTATTAAGTTGCCACTTATTGAATATCCATGGCTTACCTGAAATATAGGTTGCTGCTTAATGCAGGATGCAGTCACCTGTTGATAGAGAGCTTCACAGGTTTTCAATGACTGGTTGCATAATCATTTACCCCATAGCCTTTTTCCAGTTTTGGCGACAGGTGATCGCTTAAAGGAGGTTGAAAGCAACCTGCTTTAAGTTTTAAGTTATCATCTAGAAAGATACTGGAAATGCTTTTTGTGTTTTATTTTCATGACTTCCAAACTGTTGATTACTTTCTGTAGGGCAGAAATAATAGGAGGATTATAATTATAAAAAGGTGTACATTAGTACAGTGGAGAATCTGTTATTCTTTCCCGTTTAAACGCAAACGTACGTAAACGCAAAGCACTAAAACGTAGAAAATTACAACTTTTGGACAATTCTGATAATTCATGTTTATCTTTGTGGCAAACAGTTTGGAGCCTGATCAGACGCCGGGTTACCCGGCGTCTGTTCTGGCTCCAAACTGTTTGTAATAGAGAAAATAGTTTTAGCGTAAACGCCTTTATTGGTAAAGAATAACAGATTCTCCACTGTATGTATTTATGGAGTAACAGATTTTTACAAATTGACTTAAACTTGCTTATCTTTGAATTTCAGGTGTATGCCAGAAGAGGCAATACCTGCCATAGCATACAGCCACCCTTCCCATGGAAATGGGTTTCGAATCAACAACCTTCACCTGCGGGGTTTGGGCTCCCAGAGCCAGGTGCCACACCCAGCTGTGCCCAACATTACCCAGAGCCAGCCCCAGCCAGTGGCCTCATGTGGGAGTATGTTTTCTTGCAGTCAGCAGCAGCAACATCAACAACAGCAGCAGCCCCATAGCAGCAACAGTATAAATACAAACCTTCCATACATGGACAAACATCACATGCTCCACACGTAAGACATATAGGAACTTTCTCTATAACTCTTGTCCTCTGAGGCTTTCCAATCCTTTTAACCCATTACCCCATTAATACACCTTTTTACACCTTTTAATTTATTCCTGCACTATAGTAAATATTTCAAATTTATACAGACAAGAACATGCATCATAAGAAATATTTTCTATATCCTAGCAGATGGTAGCTTAAAGCAGGCTGAAAGTAAAGCAGAATGTGCCTTAAGGCACATTCTGCTTTACTTTCAGCCTGCTTTAAGTGTTCACAAATCTTCAAAGTTAGAAACAGTCTATGGAATAATTGGTTAATACTTTCTTCCAAAGAAGCTGCTAAGGATAACATTATTTACCACTTCACATATATATATATAGGTCCCATATATGAATATTAATTGATTATGTATAAATCAGGAAGCAGCTTAATTAAAGCAAGATGAAACTATAGCAGAAAGCTTATAAAAAGTTTTCTTCTTTACTTTCATCATGCTTTATAATTAAGCAGCAACATCTCTTAAACTAAACTAAACTGTCTTGATGTAGGTGATTTACACATATGGCTACTGAGGAAAGGGTTAATTAGTATTTTACCCATAACCCCATAAATATGCCTTTTTACACCTCTAATTTATTCCTTCAGTGAGGAAAAAAGTTCAAATGTATACAATAATGAATATATAACATGCGAAATATTTTCTATATCCTAGCAGATGGTAGCTTCGTTAAAGCAGACTAAAAGTAAAACAGAATGTGCCTTAAGCACATTCTGCTTAATTTTCAACCTGCTAAGTTGTCTCCTATCTTCAAAACAAGAAATATGCTATGGGGTAATGGGTTAAAGATTATCATATTTGTAAGCTCCTTATTGCTGAAAAGTTGGATTGTCAAAGTTATTTTCTCTGTCCCTTTGTATTTCTATTTGCCATTCTGTCAGTCAATCAGCCAGTCCATTCCTAACTCTTTGCATGCTGGGTAATTTTTGTGGTCTGCAACCATTGTCGTCTGCTACTGTTCTAAAATAAGAATTTTCAAAATTTCTTTAAAAAATGGGTCAGAGTGTCAAACAGTTTGGATCCTGATGAGACGCCACATTATGCGGCGTCTCTTTTGGATCCAAACTGTTTCCAAAGGTAATCACTGTGGCAGATATCCGCCGCTAGTATGCATAGAGTTAAGTACCTTTGGTCACCATTCTCAAGCTATAAGGGATATGTAGTGTTTCAGTAGTAATTGCTACTTGTTAATTGAGGGGCTCTATTGAACATGTTAAATCTGGGCCTCGTCTTACGACGAAAATGGGCGAAAGTCAAAACTTTAAAATACATATAATTTCTGATTTCTCCATCTAACCCTGTCTTTTGACATCTCTTTGGAATTGTCTTTTCAAGATGATTCCAAAGAGATGTCACAGGACATGATAAGTGATAATTATAATTGAGAATTTTAGAATCTTACTAAATACGACAATATTTTTCGTACGATGTTTCTTAAGACGGGCCCCAGACCCCCCAGATAAAGGAGTATTAAAGAAATTAAAATCTTTATGTCTGCACCAAACCCTAAGGTGTGACTACTCTTTAGAATCATCTCTTTGAGATGCTTTTAATGAGTAGTCACACTCTTGAAAGTATTGGAAAACTTGAGCTTACTCCCTCTTATCTAAGAGCCCTTTGGTTACGATATTACCTACCACATTCAAGCCAAATTATGATCCATTTACGTTTTACTTCATTCAAGGTTGTCATATGCAATTTTTCATAAATTCTGTTCGAAAACAAGATTCAAACTGTGTATGATAAAATACTTGGCAGACTAAGGGTTAAAATATTACAGTCAAACTTCGATATCTCGAACTGGCTCAACTCGAACTATCCGATATTTCGAAACATGTATTGCATTATTTCAAGCTTTGTTTAGGCGAACATATCTGTGTTTCAAAGTTAAAACGCGGCTTAGCCGCAATTTTACTTTAAAATACAGGTATGTCGACTTAACCGAGTTCTAGATATCGAAGTTCTACTGTATAATATTATGAACTAAATTGTTCTGAGTGTTAAGGTATGTTGGCTTTGTAAGTAAAGAGTTTTTACAAGATGATTGATTTGATACAAATTGTCGAGATATCACTGACTGTTAGAATCACATAAACATAAACAGATTAGAAAACTAGAATCATAATACCGCCATATCTGATGTTTTATACTAAGATTAATGTGCTTATACTTAGCCTTTAGCATGCCTGGTATAGTGTTAAGGGGGGTTCACTGTTTGTTGGTAAGACTACAGTTTCAAGATAAGAGGAATATTTCAAATACTAATTTTCCTATGTCTTCATTAAAGTCTATGTTGTGGCTTAATGTACTCATTATAGTGTTGTCTCTTCAAGACAATTCTAATTAGTAGTCACAACATAGGGTTTGTCTCTTTGAGGCTATTCTAATGAGAGTTGTCACAACATAGGGTGTGTCTCTTTATAGCAAATCTAATGAGTAGTCTCAAATAGGGTGTGTCTGTTTGAGGCAATTCTAATGGGTAGTCACAACATAGGGTAACATTGATCAACTTAAAGGAATTCTAATGAGTAGTCACCTTATGGGGTTTGTCTCTTTGAGGCAATTCTAATGAGTAGTCACACCATAGGGTAACATTGATCAATTTAAGGCAATTATAATGAATACTCACAATATAGGGTTTGTCTCTTAGAGGCAATTCTATTGAGTTGTCACAACATAGGGTTTGTCTCTAATAGTGCGCTCACATTTGCTCTACGGCGGCCGTACGGCGGCCGCAGAAACGTGAAATAGAGAGAATCCTACGGCGGCCGTAGAGATTCTACGGCGGCCGTGTGGCGGCCGTACGGCAGCAGCACTGTGTATCCCAATATTTCACAGGCCGTAGAGCTCGCCGTAGAGTTATAACGCGGAGTTATAACATTTTTTCATTTCTACGGCGGCCGTAGAAACACAAGCCGCAGAGTGATTCTACGGCAGCCGTACGGCCCCCGTGCGGCCGCCGTAACTCAATGGTCAATTTTCCTATTGTGCATTTGTACTTTTGTTCATATATGTTAAACATGTATATTATCTAAAAATGGATTTAGATGTTCTTAAATGCTGTCCAAATGTGTCCTTTGAGTTCATGGTGTTGTTGGACTGATATTAGTTGTGTGAACATGTAGCAAAACAAGTTGTGTAGCAAGAGCAGCATTTTGGTTTCAGGGTATCTGGTGGAACTTCCACGGCTGCCGTACGGCGGCCGTGCGGTCACCGTACGGTGGCCGTACGGTTGCCGCAGGTTTTTTAACCCCACAAAAATAAAATCTCGCCGCGCGGCAGCCGCAGCAAATGTGAGCGCAACACACGGCAGCCGTAGGAATTCTGCGGCGGCCAGGGAATTCCTACTCGGCGTAGAAATGATTAGCCGTGCGGCCGCCGTATGGCAGCCGCAGCAAATGTGAGCGAGGCGTTAGAGGCAATTCTGACTAGTAGTCACACCATAGGGTTTGTCTCTTAGAGGCAATTCTGATAAGTAGTCACAAAATAGGGTGTGTCTCTTTGAGGCAATTATAATGAGTAGTCACAACATAGAGTTTGAATGTGACATAAATGAGAAAAGATAGAAAATGTTTGTTTAGTCATGACAGCTACTATTTATTGTAGGAGTTTAAAAGTTTCCAAGATTTCCCCTGCTAACTAGGACCATTGTCAAGCAATGTTGTCCTTGGTCAATTAACCATGGTCAGCAATGGTTAAACCATGGTATTGACATTTTTGTTAATTGGACCAAAGTCATAAATCATGGTTGATGATGGTCAGTGACCTAGCTTAACACATGTTTGTAAGCATGGTCCACCATGTGTAATGACCTTGGTCAACCTAGGTTTTAAGCATGTTCAACCTAGGTTTTAAATATGGTCAACCTAGGTCATTACTATGTTAAACCCAGGTCTGTGACCATGGTGAACCATGGTTTAACCATTGCATGAGAGTTTTAACTATGTCAATCAATGTTGAATTATTACCATCGTTGTCAAATACCATGGTTGACCAAGGTAAACTAAGGTCAGCCATGGTACTAAATGTCAAAAAGCAGGTGCAACCATGCTTTAACCATGGTTGGCCTTTTTTTAACCGTGATTTAACCAATTTTAACCATTGATGACCATGTTCATGGTTCACATGGACTGTTCAACCATGTGTATTAATATTTTCTAGATTTTTTTCTTATCCATATCTTGTACATTTGATTATTTTTGTTGCTAGGTTACCAGACAGTCCTCCTGACTCTGAGCCATATTCACCACCTGAGGGTCATTCTAATGGTCATCTGAATGGGCACACCAATGGCCACCCCAACACCATACAAAATACTCACCAAGGTAAGACTCCCTTAACACTGTACAGTATATCTTGTATTAACCCATAGATATACCTTTTAACACTTTGCAGTATATCATGTATTAAACCATAGATATACCTCTTAACACTGTGCAGTATATCATGTTTTAACCCATAGATATACCGTTTAACACTGTGCAGTATATCTTGTATTAACCCATAGATATACCTTGTAACACTGTGCAGTATATCATGTTTTAACCCGTAGATATACTGTTTAACATTGTGCAGTATATCATGTTTTAACCCATAGATATACTGTTTAACATTGTGCAGTATTTCTTGTATTAACCTATTCCCCCATAGATATGCCTTTTAAAGAATGCTTATTATTTCTACATTAAGAAAAGTAGTCCCAATCTAGAAAGACCTGGAACATAAAATACAGAAGGCATTTTAAGTTTCTTCTTATGATAGTAGTTTAAAGCAGGTTGAAAGTAAAGCAGAATGCTCCTTTAGGAGCATTCTGCTTTGCTTTTAACTTGCTTTAAGTGGTCACCTGGCTTTAAAACTTAAGAAACACGCTATAGGAGTAACTAACTGGTTTAGTGACCACTAGTGTAGAGACTCTTTACAGATAGGTGATTGCTTGATGCAGGATAAAAAATACTGCTGTAGCTTTCCGCATAGCTATTTCCTGCATTAAGCAGCTACCTGTAATCATGACCAGTCAAATTATGTTTAGTTGTTGTTGTTTTAAGAAGGATTTGCTTCCACTCAAAGACATGTAATTATGCATGATTCCATTCCTTACAGCTCTGGGGCCAATTTCATAAAACTTTGTAAGACAAATATTATCGTAATTCAAATTATAAAAGTTCCCCATCTAATCCTGTCTTGTGATATATATTTGGAATCTTTTTGAAAAGATGATTCAAAAGAAATGTCACAAGACATGATTAGATAGAGAAATCATAAATTAAATGTATTTAAAGTTTTGACTTACAAACGTTTTGGCCGTACAAAGTTTTATGAAAAGGGTGTCTTGTCAGCATCAGCTCATTGGTATAGAGATGTTAATGCCTCATATACGAACGTTGTACCTGTAAAGAGTACAATTGTCCTATATGCAAACAGTGTAGATCCAGATCAGAGGGCTCCTGAAGGAGCCCTCTGATCAGGGTCTGCACTGATTGTCATTTTGTAATTTATTGCAAAACCCCCCAAAACTCTGAAAGCAAAGAATGGACTCTTCTTAATTGGAAACTGGAATCGTCAATTAAAAGTTTCAGGGATAAAGGAAGTTAAGGTTTCTGTTTGTGGAGGTTCTACTGTACTTGTTCCCAGCACTGTGGGGACCAATAGGGCTCATGGGTTGTAGTGACAAGCTGTGTGTGAGTCTAATTGAGTGATACAGACAATTACGGGGTGCACCAGGTGGGAACACGTCATATTGCACACCCACCCACCTGACGGCACACTCCAGATGTCAACTCACTTCAAGGGTATAACCCTCAACCTTGATAGGCATCAGTACTAATCACCTGTATTAACCCATTACCCCTTAAATATGCCTTTTTACACCTTTTATTTATTCCTCCACTGAAGAAAATAGTTCCAATTTATACTGTTATAGATATGTATGATAAAAAGTATTTTCTATATTCAAGCAGATGATAGCTTAAAACAGGCTGAAAGTAAAGCAGAATGCACCTTAGTGCTTTAAGTGGTAACCGAATTTCAAAATTAGAAACAGGCTATGGAGTGATGGGATATTATGTAGCAAATATAGTATGGCAGGCTACTGTTTAACCCTGTACCCTGATAATAGACTGTTTCTAATTTTTAAAACTGGTGACCACTCAAAGCAGGTTGAAAGTAAAGCAGAATATTCCTAAAGGCACATTCTGCTTTACTTTCAGCCTAATTTAAGATACCATCTGATAGGATATACAAAATGTTTCTTATGATGCAGATTTATAAATGTATAAAGTTGAATTATTTTCTGCAGTGGAGGAATAGATTAACTCTTTCCTCCCTGAAACTTTAAATGGAAAATTCCAGTTTCCATTTTAGTCTAGTCCATTTCTGACTTTTAAGGGTTGTTTTTGTCAATGTTTGGCATTGTGACAAACAGTGAAGAACCTGATCAGAGGGCTCCTTTCGGAGCCCTCTGATCAGGGTCTTCACTGTTTGCATAGGACAAGAGTACGATACACATGTTCACTGTTTGAAAATAACGCCTATATGCGGGACTAGAGTCTGGAAGAAAGCTGTTTTAGGAAATATTGTCAGCATATAAAATCAGTTTTTAAGAATGATAAGACTACACCTTATTTAGAAATGAACCAGCATCTCAATCTGTATCCAAAGTGTTGGCAACAAGTGTCACAATTTGCACATTGCTTTCTTAAAGTTCAAGACAATTTAGTAACTTATCTAAGGCAAAATAGAGAATATGGACATTGCAAAGAATATAGACTCAGGTCTGCCACTGCATTGAAAACCATGGTGACCAAAGTCTAAGCTATTTGTTGCCAGGCAACAGTAATTTTCTCACTTCATCAGCATTATACTTTAAAATAAGCATCCATGAACACCTTTACCTGTTCCTGGTTATAGAATGCCTCTACATTGTTCTGATAAATGAAATTAGTGGAAAATTCATTAATGGTGTTAACCTTTTACTCCATAGCTTGTTTCTATTTTTAAAGACAAGTTACCATTTAACCCTTTGAGCCCTAGTCCCGCATATAGGCGTCCTCTTCAAACAGTGTACATGTGCATAGTACACTTGTCCTGTGCAAAAAGTGAAGACCCAGATCAGAGGGCTCCAATAGGAGCCCTCTGATCAGGGTCTTCACTGTTTGTCATAATGCCAAACATTGACAAAAACAACCCCTAAAAGTCAGAAATGGACTAGACTAAAATAGAAACTGGAATTGTCCATTTAAAGTTTCAGGGAGGAAAGAGTTAAAGCAGGTTCAGCCTACTTTAAGCTAACATATCTGCTAGAATATTGAAAACATTTCTTATGATACACATTCATGCCTGTTTAAATTGGAACTATTTTTTTGAGCGGAGGAATGAATTTAAGGCATAAAAAGTAAAAATAGTAACACCATATGATTTGGTGTAGTATGAGTGAGAAAATCTTGGATTTGTTCAGATTACTCCCCCTGGAACCCTGTAATTAGACTTGTAGATATACAATGTTTGGTCATCAAAGATTCACAGAAACATAAATGAATTAGGATGTTTAATTTTCAAAATAGGAAGAGTCCATTTTAAATTTAGCATTATAAGGGTTAGGAAGAAAGAATCATTGTGATGAAGGTCCTTGAAGATACAATAAAGCTGATGTTCTGCCTCCATATACAATAAAGAAACAAGACGATCTCTTAATCCTTTCCTCAATAGAAAAAAGTGCAAGTCACCTACATTTAAATGCAAATGTATGTTTAAAGCAGAATACTGCTTAAAGCAAGATAAAATTAAAGCAGAAAGCTCCTTTAGGTGTATTCTACATTTATTTTCTATTGCTTTAACTCTTTCCTCCCTGAAACTTTAAATGGACAATTCCAGTTTCCATTTTAGTCTAGTCCATTTCTGACTTAAAAGGGTTGTTTTTGTCAATGTTTGGCATTGTGACAAGCAGTGAAGACCTTGATCAGAGGGCTCCTTTAGGAGCCCTCTGATCTGGGTCTTCACTGTTTGCATATGACATGTGTACTATTCACATGTACACTGTTTAAAAAGCACGCCTATAGGCGGGATTAGGGTTCAAAGGGTTAGCTATTATCTGTAAGAATATAATAAAATATTTTTTATGATTTTTATCTGTGTCAGTATAAATTACAACTAATTTCTTCAGTAGAGGAATTAATTAAAGGCGTAAAAAGTTGTATTTATGGGGTTATGGGTTAAGCTGCTACATGCATTTGGAATACAATGTTTGGACTATTATTTGGAGGTGTAGGTAGAGGTGCTCCTGTGGAGGAAAGGGTTAATCTGTTGTTTTTTTCTGCTAAAAGTCTGATACTAAGTCTGAAATGAATTTGCGTGTGTCTAGAAAAACAATGAGATGGACACTGTTTAAGTTCTGATCAGACCCCACACTTTGTTGGGCTTGATCTAGGTCCAAGATGTTTGCAAAAATCTTTTAAAGGATCAAATTAGGTAGCAGCTCAAGGAAAACCAAAAGTAATTCAGAAAGTTCTGTTTAGCTTCCATGTGTCAAACAGACCTTATGCGTCATAGATTTGGACTATTCACTACAAACAGGTTAGTCTTTTTGATATAATGGCCAAACAAGGGTGGTCGGTTACAGTCAAACCTGTATTAAGCAACCTTTCATGACAGAAACATACAGGTAATCAAAGAAAGATGAATGCTAAATGCAGGATGAATATAATGTAGAAAGCAGGAGCTTTCTGCATTATTTCTATCCTGCATTCAGCAACCACCTGCGTAAGACACAGCGAATAGGCATTGTATTGAATTGCCACTAAATAATACAGGTGTCAGGGCTCCAGATAAGAGGGAGAAAACTGAACAAATCCAACTTTTTCTCAGTCATTCCACACCAAATCCTATGGTGTTACTACTCATTAGAATTGTCTCTTCGAGACGATTCTAATAAGTAGTGACACCATAGGGTTTAATATAGAAATAAAGATTTTAGGTTTTAAAATACTCCCCTTATATGGAGTCCTGGGTATGATTGTAGTTTCACAGCTGACAGCTTCTGTGTGAAATGGAGAGTGGCTTGTACCTTTCTGTCAGTCATTAGTTACCGGTAGCAGATAATATCTTTACCGATAGTAACATTGTCCACGAGGATATACCAGGCACACCGTGGACCATAGTCATCCTATTACACCAATTATTTACGAATCAAAAACTGTTTAAAACCAACCCTTACACTACAAACTTTTCAAATAGACTCTTCCGTTCTCTGATAAATGACCAATTTACATTGATTATTTAGGTTTTTCGAAAATATTGAAAATCTTGACAAATAGTGTAGACCTTAATCTTGAAGTCACGCTGAGCCCTCTGATCTGAGTCTTCACTGTCTGTTGGGGTTGGTAAAAATATATCCAGTCATCGCATTGTAAAAGTTAAAGGATTTCAGCATGATTACCTGCATTGAATAACTTGATTTGTAAAACTGCTTGGATCCAGATTAGGCTCCATGAATAGTGAGGCATAATCAGCATCTAAATTGCGTTTTACTCAGATTCTGTTTACGTAAATATTTTAAGACCCACTTTATTTCAGATAGGGAGCAGATGACATTTTAAGCAAACAATAGTTACTTAGCTTTGAAAGAGTTTAAGAAGGGTGAAATTAGTGTCATTTCTACTATGGTACTTTGCAAACTACAACTTTTGACTTTAACCCTTTCCCCCATAGAAGTGCCTTTTAGCGATTATTATGTATTCCTCCGCTGAAGGAAATAGTTCCAATTTTATCAGTCATGAATATATATTATAGAGAATATTTTCTACATTCTAGGACATGATAGCTTAAAGCAGGCTGAAAGTAAAGCAGAATGCACCTTAAGGTGCATTCTGCTTTACTTTCAACCTGCTTTAAGTGGTCACCTATTTTCAAAACTAGAATCAGGCTATGGGGTAATGGGTTAATTATCCTTTTGAACTTAGTGTTAACCCATTGATGCAGAGCTCTAGCAATAAGTATACTCAACCTTTACAAACAGTACATTAAATTTTGTCCTATGTAAACCTTGTAGACCTGATCAGAGGATGTGTTGAAAATAATTGATTATCATTCGCAAACGAAAAGAAGACGACAGATCAAGTAACTTGGCATGGGTGAAACATCCTCTTTGGTGTTTCATCATTTTGTTTAGACTTTTCTCTTTTTAAAACTTGTTTGTTTGTTTTGCAGATGACAATATTTTTTAATTCAGCAATATAAGTATATAAAGAAAAGCATCTCCACGCAAGCAAAGTATTTCAGATTCATTGTACCATAATCGTCATGATCTAACCAGACTTTTGTTATGTCATTTTCTATAGACATATTGAGAAAGCATTTAACCCATTACTCCATAAATACTCCTATTTACACCTCTAATTATTTATACACTATGGAAAGAAGTCCCCCACCTAGTAAGTCCTAAACGTAAAACACTGAAAGCATTTCCTGTATCTTTCCAAATGGTAGCTAAAACCCATTTCCCAATAAATACACCTTTTACGCCTTTAATTTATTCCTTCACTGTAGAAAATGGTTCCAAATTATACAGTTATTAATATGTATAATAAGAAATATTTGCTATATACTAGCAGATGGAAGCTTAAAGCAGGCTGAAAGTAAAGCAGAATGTGCCTTAAAAGGCACATTCTGCTTTACTTTCAACCTGCTTTAAGTGGTCACCTATTTTCAAAACTTGAATCAGGCTATGGGGTAATGGGTTAAGTGGTCACTCAGTCTTTAGAACTAGAAACAGGCTGGGTAGCGGGTCAACTGGAAAGCTACTATCTGCTAGAATATAGAAAATATTTCTTTTGGTACGTAATTATTCAAGACAGTTTATAGATAATTGGAACTGATTTTGTTAGTGGAAAAATACATTAAAAGTGTAAAATGGTGTACTTATAGAGTAATGGATGAAGCTGTGACCTTTATTTAGCAGTATCAATGAATCATGATTTGAATGTATTTATCAGAACAGGGTAGAGGTGTCACATGGTGCTTATGTGGTGAAAGGGATACTGTTAAACCGGTTTTATTCTTGAGAATAAAATTTTCGCGTTCATTCGTGAATTTCTCTAGTTTTGAAAATAGGTGACTTCTTAAAGCAGGTTGAAAGTAAAGCAGAATTCTGCTTTACTTTCTGCCTGCTTTAAGCTACCACCTGCTAGAAATAGTGCATGATGTCGCCAATTAATACAAATCGCATTACGCGAAATATTCATGACGCGAAAAATACCTGTTTTACAGTAATGTTATATCCTATGGCACTTATGGGTGAAAGGGGTTAATAAGTACTTGTACCCAATATTCAACAATTAAATTCCCGTATTGCATATCTTATTGAAACTTTATCAGGCAAGGTATTTTTGCTCCTGCAAAATGTATGGCCTGCTGCAATTCATAGAGCAATTTTATCTACCCCTTTCTTTCATGAAATATCATTACAGCGCTCCCTCTCTACAACGACACCCAATGGGAGACGAATATATGTTCGTTGTTGGGAGGGAGTCGTTATAGACAGGGAAAATGACTTACATTTGCAAACAGTTTGAATCCAGATCAGACGCTGCGTAACGCGGCGTCTGATCTGGATTCAAGCTGTTTGTCACTCGTTATTAAGGTTTTTTTTGTCAATATGTCTATCATGTAACTTTGAGAAAAACAGCAGAGGACAATTTTTAACAGACAACATTAAAGTCGTGAATTGGTTGTGCATACATGTCTTGTTTGGGGAACAGAGACAAGGGTTGATGTAAGGAGGGAGTTGTTGTTGGGAGGGCCGTTGTAGAGAGGGAGCACTGTAGCATGCTCTGAACAATCTAGCTCCAGATGACAGACAGAGTTACTCTCTGAATCCAAACTGTTTGCAGCTGGTATCACAAATTTGTGTACTTAACCTATTTCCCTATAAATACGCCTTTTTACGCCTTTATTCTATTCCTCCACAAGAGAATAGTTCCACTTTACATAGTCATGAATATGCATCATGAGAAATACTTTCTTTATCCTTGCAAAAGATAGCTTAAAGCAGGCTGAAAGTAATGTAAAATGTGCTTTAAGACGCATTCTGCTTATTTTCAACCTGCTTTAGGTGGTCGCCAGTCATCAACATAAGAAAACTGCTATGGGATTATGATATTGTCAAGGTTACCTTCTGCACACTGCTGGCGGAATTTGTGATAAATGTTGCACCAAGAGGTTGCATTCTGATGAGAAACATATTAACTCCATGTCTCATCCGAATCCAAATTCAATCTGTTTGATAATCGGATTATATTTTCTAAAAGAAAAGAAATGTCTTTAATGAATTTTAATAGTAGTCACATGACCAGTAGTATGCATGAGCTATTAAGTCACAGATTGCGTGTCTGTGATGTGATAGATTGTTCTGGATTTGTTCATTTTAATATGTTTTGCAGACAACAAAGTCTGCATATGACAATTGCATAGCATACAGACAGGTTAAGATTATTTTGCATGTTCCACCGTCATTGCCATTCACAGGCTAGTGGTGAGTCATAGGTTTGCCTTAATTCTTTGCATTCTGGGTATTTTTTTCGTCTGAAAATTGAAGTCTGCAACTGTTTTAGATATAGAATTTTCTAAATTTCTTTTTCAAAACAAGGTCAGAGTGTCAAACAGTTTGGATCCAGATGAGACGCAGCATAATGCGGCGTCTCATCTAGATCCAAACTGTTTGCAAAGGTATTCATTGTGGCACATATATCCCCAGCTAGTAAGAGTTAATTCTTTGAACATTTGATAAATTTGTCGTCTGCAACTATTGTCGTATGCTATACTGTTATGAAATTCAAAAAGTTCAAAAAATTATTTTCAAAGTTCGGTCAGTGTCAAACACTATTGATTCTAATGTGACGCAGAATTGCGCAGCATCTCATCTGGATCTTAACTGTTTACAAAGGTAATCACTGTTTCGATGTAAGCGTGCAAATATTTAATTCTTTTCAGGCTACGAAAAGCACCCGTCTTTCATTCACACCTCGACATAATTTAATTTTGACACATAATGAGGCGTAAAATTTATAGGCATTCAGGTTAACAAACCATTATTTATGAGACGTCGGCCATACCTATGACTTCTTAAATACAATATCTACTGTCTCGTATTTCAAATGGCATTCACAAAAAGCGGTTACGTGGAAAATCGTGACAGGTAATATTTCAAATATAGTTGAACCATTGACTCCGGTATAGAAATACCCGTAGATCTAGTTTTTATCAACCGACAGTATGTTCTTTACTTTAACAACAGAATTATATTATATATTTAAGGCATTTATTGTGTAAAACAGGATGAAAGTAAAGCAGAAAGCTCCCATTGGAGCTTTCTGCTTTACTTTCACCCTGTTTTAAGCTGTCACCATCATTTAACATGATCAAAGAGTTTATTGTTTGTGTGGTCTTATTGGAATGAGTTAACAGTAGGTCTTTTAAACCTTTACAATGCTCTCTTAAAGTCGTCTGCAACATTAGTTTCTGTCGTCTGCTACAATCTTCAGAATTTGTACATTTTGCATTTTCTGTTAGAAAATATTATCGGTTCCCATGTTTTGATTCAAGGAATAGGATGAGTTACTTGGCACCGAAAATATTAGCAACAGATATCACAAATTCGCAAATGGCATTGGAAAGTTAAGGAAAAAAAGAAGGTCCCCATGTATTAATAAAACTATCTATTACACGTAATTAGTAGAAGTAACCATTGGCCAAATGTTGTAAACTCTTTGAAATTACTAGTACGGGAATCTTGATGATATGCACAAACAGTTTGGATCCTGATGAGACGGCGTCTCATCAGGATCCAAACTGTTTGACATTCTGATCCTTGTTTTAAAAAGAAATTGTGAAAAATCTATTTCTAAAACTGTAGCAGATGACAATTGTTGCAGACGAAAAAATTACCCAGCATGCAAAGAGTTAATGTATGTACTCAGGGTACTCTGTGAATGAAAAGGAAACAATACGACCGAAAAGTGTAGCGAAATGTGTTTCAATTTTTAATGTATCGGTAAAAAGTTGCTTTACAATATGGCCAATAGCATGTCATATCTAACAAACTTGGTCCACAATGAATGGGACCTCAGGATGGATTATCCATTCCCAACTGGTAAGAATTTTTGTAATATTCAAATTTATTTGCAAGTACATGTACAGCAAAATACGCTCTATTTAGATCGCTTTATGAAGTTCAATCAAAGTTGTGTAAGGTAGGATAATGCTGGACGCAAGATGAAAATAAAGCCGATAATGGTCACTTAACACGGATTTGACTGCACCTTAGGCAATGAACAGAGCTCCAGATGAAAGTGTGGGGGTGTTATTTTAAAAACTAAAGTTATCATCTCTGCATTAAAACCTATGGTGTCACTACTCATTGGAATCGTCTCTATGAGAGTAGTAACATAATAGGACGATAAAAGTAAAGCAGAATGAGGAACTATTTTTTTAAGTGGAAGAAATTAAAGGCATAAAAAGGTATATATATGGAGTAATGGGTTAACTTAAATTTGACTGTATTCCTGAAAATCCAATCACAATCACACAATGAGTACTTTGTTCTGGATGATGATGATAAATTGCTCCAGTTTTAGTCCTTTCAGTTTTCCGTGTTGTAGAGCATTAGCCCCTACCCTGTGTTAATATCTTCTGCTTTAGAATTGTAATCTGCAAATTTTGTCAAAGCAAGATTTATGCATTTTAAATTGAAAAAAAAATTAAGAAAAGTTTCAAACAGTTTGAATCCAGATCAGATGCCACATAAAGTGGCGTCTGATCTGAATTCAGCCTGTTTGCAAATGCATGTCAAGGCAGGGTCCAAGGCCAAGGATTAAATCCAGACTGTAATGAGAATTAAAGAAAAAGGTTTTTTTCATCGGTAATCTGTTACTTATAACGCGAAAGCTGTCAATTTACAGTAGGTGAATGGATTTCTAGATTTGACAAGTAGTAGATACCGGCCGAGGTAAATATTCGGTGCCTGTCATCAATATTGTTCTAAAATCTTCTTTTGAAATTGTACAACACCGTTTGACAATTGTCCCATCGCTAACTATCACGGGCCTGGGTGATAGCTCGGAGATCATATGGCGGGGTCAAATGGCTTTAGTGTAACTTTATGTATTCCCCAATTTATGAGTATTCAAATCTAACAAAGACCTGTATTAAGAAATTTAAACGAGAGCGAAAAGGAGATGACATGTTCTCAGGTTTTTTAAATGCGCTCTTAGTTTTTGTATTTCTGCATTAAAACAGGCTTATAAATTGCACGAGCAAGTATAGAGCTTCAAATAAGCAGGTGTAAACTTAAACACTTCCTACAATAGTTTTGTGTGTCTTCTTGAAAAGACAATTTTCATAAAGTTTTGCGGAAGGATCTTAGCATTAGAAGTACACTCCTGATCAGTGACTGTATCAAGAGTGATTTAACCCATTTATCCATATAAAGCCTGTTTCTAGTTTTAAAGACAGGTAACCACTTAAAGCAGGTTGAAAGTAAAGCAGAATGCACATTAAGGCGCATTCTGCTTTACTTTTAGCCTGCTTCAAGCTGTCATCTGCTACAATATAGAAACATTTTCTTATTGTGCATATTCTTGAGATTATAAATTTGAACTATTTTCTTCAGTGGAGGAATAAATTAAATGCAAATCTATGGAGTAAAGGGTTAACTGAAAGTGATTTAAAGCAGTGTAGTGAGAACTCACTAAAATTGGCTGAGATGATGATAAGCCACAGAAGAAAGAGATTATCGGCTAACATTAGGTAGTTAATTGGTGCTTAGTGTTTTATGGAGTGTGGGCTCTGATGATTTTTAGATTGTCACATCTGACTGGAGCCAGTACCAGGCAGATGTTTTCCCTTGTCTTCATGTCGAAAAAAAAAGTTTGAGGAGAGAAAACTAGCGAGAGAAAACTAGTGTATGAAAACTAGCATATGAAATTGTCTCCAAAAACTAGCGTATGAAATTGTCTTCAGTGTATATATAATGTAGCTAATATTATCTGAAAGAAGAAAGAAGATTATAAAGGAAAGATGGAATTTCTATATTCTCCCGGATATGATACATCCTTAGGGAAGTTTCATCTCATGCCAAGTAAGATATTTTCATTTTCGTTCAGTACTGAATTATCTCATTACCCCTTTGTCTGTTTCTAGTTTTGAAGACAAGTGACTACTTAAAGCAGGTTGAAAGTAAAGCAGAATGCGCCTGAAGGCACATTCTGCTTTACTTTCAATCTGCTTTAAGCTACTGTTTGCTAGGAATTGTATAGAAATATATTTCTTATGGTGCATAGTAATATATTTTGTGACAGTATAAGTTGGTACTATTTTCGGTGCAAAAAGGCTTCTTTAAGGAGTAATGGGTTAAGAATATTGCTTTACCAACATTGTTCCAATGATATGTTATTGAAATCTCCCCTATGAAATATATATGGGTATGATAATGGTAGTGATGGTTAAACTTAGTACAGTTAGACATACAGTGGAGAATCTGTTATTCTTTCCCGTTTAACCCTTTACCCAATAGAAGCGCCTTTTAGCGGATATGATTTATTCAACCGCTGAAGAAAATAGCTCCAATTTAATCAGTAATGAATATGTATTATAGGGAATATTTCCTATATTATAGCACATGATAGCTTAAAGCAGGCTGAAAGTAAAGCAGAATGCGCCCTAAGGCGCATTCTGCTTTACTTTCAACCTGCTTTAAGTAGTCACCTATCTTAAGTACTATAAATAGGCTATCAGGTAAAGGGTTAAACGCAAACGTACGCAAACGCAAAGCACTAAAACGTAGAAAAGTACAATTTTTTGACAATTCTGATAATTCATGTTTATCTTGATGGCAAACAGTTTGGAGCCTGATCAGACGCGGGGTTACCCGGCGTCTGATCTGGCTCCAAACTGTTTGTAAAAGAAAAATTAGTTTTAGCGTAAACGCGTTTATCGGGAAAGAATAACACATTCTCCACTGTACCCTAGTTATTGGTTTTATGAAGATTGACCTGTTACCCCATAAATATGCTTTTTTACACCTTTAAATTATTCCTCCACGAAAAAACCCAATTAAAACTTTATACTTATATCAATATGCACCGTAGGAAATATTTCCTCTGTTCTAGCAGATGATAGCTTAAAGCAGGCTGAAAGTAAAGCAGAATGCACCTTAAGGTGCATTCTGCTTTACGTTTGGCCTGCTTTAAGTGGTCACTTATCTTTAAAACTTTCAACAGGCTATGAGGTAAAGAACTATTATATTATTGTTACTTGTATTACATTAACTATTGATTATTATCAACAACGTCATTTACTAATTGTTGTTATAATATCTGTGACTGACAATAACTAAATAGCCTCTCACTGCAGTGGTTTTGAATCCTTGTCTTGGCACTTTTGAATTTTCATTTGGGGAGGCCTATCTAAGCAGTGGTTTGTGAAAGCTCATTGGTTCTACCCAGTTGCTGATTTTTGCCTGAAACATTGTATAAAGGGCATCTTTGGGGTCTTCTTCTGCCAATTGTTAAGAGCAATTTAAAATTATATCAAATCAAATTAAAGCATATAATTTTTGTCACCATTATTACTGTTTATTACATTATTGTTATTATAATTACAATCATGATGATGATGATACTGATAATATTAATTTTGTCACCATTATTATTGTTTATTACATTATTGTTATTTTAATTATAATCATGATGATGATCATGATGATGATAATATTAATTTTGTCACCATTATTATTGTTTTTTACATTATTATTATTTTAATTATAATCATGATGATGATGATGATGATGATGATGATATTAATTTTGTCACCATTATTATTGTTTATTACATTATTGTTATTTTAATTACAATCATGATGATGCTGATATTTATAATATAATTTTGTCGCCATTATTATTATTTATTACATCATTGTTATTTAAATTATTATGATGATGATAATGATAATAATATCATTAATTTTGGTACCATTATTATTGTTGTTTTTCATTGTTATGATGATGATGATAATGCTGATGATAATTATTATTATAATGATGATTAAATGATACTGGTTTTCATAAAAATGTAATTATTATTTAAATTAAAAGGAAAATACATGTATATAGAAGTAGACATTGTTATAAAAAAATAACTGCAGAAGAAGAAGCAGTAGAAAAGAAACAAGGAATGTTTTAAAAGTATTATTAATTTCTTATAAGTTCTTATTCTCATACTTATCTTCCTTCTTATCATCATTATTATCTTCATCCCATAATAATAATGCAGACAATGATATGCTTATGAAAATATTTGACACAATCATCACCAGCATGCATGACCATCATCATCATCCATCATCATCATCATAATCATCATCAGCAATTTATTGTAAATATAGCAGTTTAATTTAGTGTCATCATCATCAACATCAACATCATCATTATGATTTTTATTGAAATATAATATTGATAGTAATAATTTAGTATCATCATTATGATTAATGAAAGTAATTTATTATCATCAGCATTATAATTTTTATTTAAATAGAATATTGATAATGATGATTTTGTTTCATCATCGTTATGATTATAATCTAAATATCTTAATATTTAAATATAATGTTAATGATAGTATTTTAGTATCATCATCATTATAAATATAATTGAAATATTTTATATTTGAAATATAATATAAATAATCATAATTAGTATCATCAGCATTATCATCATGAATATAGTTATTATTGAATTATAATAATATAAATATTAATTAAGTATAATCATCATTATAAGTATTACTTAAGTATTATGATAATAATAATAATGACTATATTGATAATGATGATATTAATAATGATAATAGTAATTATTATTATAATTATAATTATTATAATTAATTATTATAGATCTATTATTATTATAATTATTATTACATTATAATTATTATTAAATGAAACTGTGATAGTAGTAGCATTGATAATTACAATTATAATTTGAATAAATATATATACTATAAGCATTTGTGATAATAATAAAGATAAAAATAATCATTACTATTAGTCAAAATTTTAGTCAACTAGTTTATTAAAAATGATAAATAAAGATCACTCATGTAATTAAGATCCTCTATGTATCATGACTGTATAAATTGGAACTTCTTTCTTCATTAGAGGAATAAATTAAAGGTGCAAAAATATGTATTTATGGAGGGTCTGACAAGGGTCTACTCTGTTTGTGTTACTACTATCTTTTCCAAAGTAATTTCTAAAAACAGTCCTACGATTAATTTAAATTGCTCATTTTTCAAAGAGAGGTTGGCCATTTGAAAATAGCTACAGTTAGTAAACAGTTAACCAGAGTACAGTTACAGCTAGTTATCTGTTAGTCTCAGTTAGAAAACAGTAAATTATCTGTTATTAGAAAACAGTAAAATTATCAAAGATAATGAGGCATTTCAAAGACCCGACCAGAACAAATACCCTTCATTGATTTCTGTTATTACCTTGGGGCTAGGTTAGCAGTTTCCAGCGACATTTCTGCCTGTCTTAATTACATTGATAGCATTCTTCCATGAGACTTTAACCCTTAAGATTCCTAGTTTGTAAATGGACCCTTTCTTTTTCCTGATAAATGAACAGTTTTCGTTGACTTTCAAGGGGTTTGTCCTATAAGTATTTAAAAGTAATGACAAATATCCAAAGTAAGGCAAAGCCACATTCTAACTTTGGAATACAGGTAAGTTCCGTTTATGGTAAGTTTGATTTGTGGAAGTTTTTGGGTACATGTTGCCTTTCAATATTAAATCTTTGCATGCTATAGCGGCTGATATATCCACCACAGTGATTGCCTTTACAAACAGTTTGGATCCAGATGAGACGCCGCATAACGCGGCGTCTCATCTTGGTCCAAACTGTTTGCCATTCTGACCCTGAATTTAAAAGAAATTTTGAAAAATGCTAATTTTAGAACATTAGCAGACGACAAATGTTGCAGACGGAAAAAATTACCCAGCATGCAAAGAGTTAACAGGGAGCTCCACAAGGCAGCTATTTCACACATCATTAGCATCATTAAAGTCTGTGAGAGTCTTTGGTCACGGGTAGATGAGCAGAACCAATATGAACAGCTAATTCCCTGGGGGCAGGATCTTTATCACTTTACATTTAAAATCCTGAAAGAAAATTTCAATTTCGAGAATAAAGAGTTAATTAAAAGTTCAAAGCTTCTTTTTTTCAGTAGATTAGTTATGGTCTAAATCAGGGCTCTAGATAAGAGGGAGTAAACTGAACAAATCCAACATTTTCTGGCTCATTTCAGCACCAAATCCTATTGTGTGACTACTCTTTAAAATTGTCTCAAAGACAATATAAAATATGTTTCTTATGTTATGTAAATTGAAACTATTTCTTTCATTAGAAGAATATATTAGAGGCATGAAAAGGTGAATATAGCTATGGAGTAATGGGTTAATTTTTTCCATGTTAAATAATTTTCAGTCACTAATTGATTAAATATGTTGATTTCAGCTTCAGTTTTGCAGAAATTGAATCTGAGTGTCAAATAGTTTGGATCCTGATTATGCTCCCGATAGTCATTTAGGGTCTGATCTGGATCCAAAATGTTTTACTGTACATGTATTAACTGTGATACCCTTTACTCCTTTGATATGCATATTTACACCTTTAATCTATTTCTTCTCTGAAAAAGATAATTCCAATTCATATAATTATAACAGTTGTGAATCATGTTTCATTAGAAATAGTTTCTATATTCTAGCAGACTGGTATCTAAAAGCAGGCTGAAAATAATGCAGAATGTGCCTTAAAGCCCATTCTGCTTTACTTTCAGCCTAGCTGCTATATGTGGCCCCCTGTCTTCAAAACTAGAAACAGGATATGGGTTAATTGGTTAAATATCAATGTTTTAAACTTCAATTTTGCTGAAATTGAATCCAAGAATCGAACAGTTTGGATCCAGATTAATCCTCGAAACAGTTTGCAAAAACAATTATCAAAGAGTTTATTTCTAAAGAAAGTGAAACACACTCCCCAATCCTTCCAAAAACAAAACCCAATTAAAACAAAAACAAAACAAGAGTGAATAACAAAAGAACAAAATTTGAGACCTTTTCTGACTAGGATATGTATTGTTTTGAATTAAGAAATAATGTGTGAATCACCAGTATTAGTAAACTGTGTTAAATGCAGATTATTTACTGGTTAAAGCATGCGATTAAAGTAAAGCAGAAAGCTCATTTAGTGTTTTATTGTATTTACTGTGGCGGGAATTGACTCACAATACCAAATTAATGGGTCCTAATTTGTCAAATAATTTCAATTGAGTAAAAAAATCATATAATTCTTATATTCAGTTAACATAATTGAGATAATAAGAGGGTAGGTGTTATAAGGCGTGAACACCTGTTAATATGACATGTATTGTAATTCATTAAATATTCTCAACTAGCCGTTAGATACAATTTTGAATTTCGTCCTAGTCAATATTTGCATAGAGTCAGCTCTGCGAATAAAAGTTTTAAAATATTTGTTTTTGATGAAGTCCAAACACTTCGAGCCTAGCACAGATCCTCGCCATGCTTCGGCAAATTTTCATTTACAAGTTTTTCTAAAGTTTCGAGTTTGCCTTTAACAATTAAGCTAGATTTACCTTTTGTCAATCCATTAAGAGTTTATTGAATTTGTTTGATTCATAAGCAGTATTAACTGCGTTTTCTGGGATATTCTCAATGTGAAACCAGAGATTCAAACTCGCTAAATATAGCTACGCAAGTACACCCATAGTTTTGTTAGTAGAGTGGAGGGTATTTTTTTGTGTGTATGTATTTTCGAAAAAGCAATCTTAATTTGGATTTAACCACAGGGTATTATGCAAGCTGTCAATGTTCTGTTTTACATTTACTGGTGAACGAGGAGTCGTCAAAATGAACGCTATAAATGTGTACTAGTTAGTGAGAGATTTACAAAATGGCGGAAGGGTATTCTTTGTGGAACCTGCAAGAACTGGGTGGGTGTTGTCGCTGTCTGGTACAACAAACTTAGACTGGAATACCGCCAAACTTGCGTTAAACGGTTACTCTTTGAAAAATGATATACATCTCTACTGCCAGGTGAAGGCTTAATGTAGAACAAATGTGAAACAGAAAGCTCCTGTAGGAGCTTTCTGTTTCACATTTGTTCTGCATTAAGCTGTCACCTGTAAAAAATGACTTAATTTTTGCCTTTTTTTACGTGACCGTTTAACACAAGTTTGACTGACTAACATATTTGCATGTCAATATTAACTTACGTACAAGCATCAGTTTCTTAAGGCACTTTTCATGTAGAACAATTTTATTTTAGAATATGCGTCATATTATGAGGAAATCCTGAACGTAAAACACAAAAAACATTAAGTATATTGCCAGATTGTTGCTTAATTAAAGCAGGTTGAAAGTAAAGCAGAATGCCCTTAAAGGATCATTCTGCTTTACTTTCAATCTGCTTTAAATGCTTTCAATCTGCTTGATGTGCTTTCAAAATTAGAAACAGGCTATGGGTTATTTTTTGTTATGACTCCAAAATGTAAGACAGAGTAATGTGAAATGCTAAATTATAAGAGCTATCATTCTGTATAACTGTTTTTTGCATTTAAACCCATTACCCCATATATAGCCTTGATGTAGAGAATATTTCTAATGGTGCACATTTATGTTATATTATATAAAGTTGAACTATTTTCTTCAGAGGAGGAATGAATCAAAGGTGCAAAAATGCATATTTATAGATAAATGGGTGAAGAAGTGATCTGGTTTTAGGTATCTTGGATGCTTTTTCAATAGATAGCAATTTAACACAAGTTTAATGATTGTTACAGTGGTAGTATGCCATAAATTGTATTAAGAAACAATGAATTAGAATTTGAACTTAAGCTTTGTCTTTGATTAGAAGCATGTATTATATTTAAATGCCTTTTTTGCTCATTTACTCTTTACATCATAGATACACATTTTGATACTTTAAATTTATTCCTCAACTGATGAAAATAGTTCTATTTTATACAGTCATAAAAATGTGTCTTAAGAAATATTTTCTACATTCTAGCAGATGGTAGCTATGTAAAGAAGGCTGAAAGTAATGCAGAATTGGCCTTAAGGCACGTCATTCTTAATTTCTTACTTACTTTCAAATTGTTTTAAGTGAAGACTAGTCTTCAATGCTAGAAACAGGTTATGGAGTAAAGGGTTACAATGGGGCATGCTATATTGTAATGCATTTGTCATGTCCTTTCCGCATATATTTGTATGATGTGATACAAAATCCTGTATCACACTGGCTGTATCTTACTATCTGTATTAACTTCATCTGCAATAATTGTCGTCTGCTATCGTTCTAAAAATAGATTTTTCAAAAATTCTTTTTAAAACAGAGTCAGCTAGAGCGGCAAACAGTTTGGATCCTGATGAGACACCGTGTAATGTGGCATCTCAACAGGATCCAAACTGTTTGCAAAGTCAATCACTGTGGCACTTCCCTCCGGCTAAGTATGGTAATTACCGGTAAGAGTAAACCAGTGAACCTTAATGTTTTCAATAAGTCTGACATCATGCATACATGCATGTACAAGTTTAGTCATGTATGCTTACAAGTTGTGTGTTTGTCACATTAAAGAGTTCCCTGCTCTGCTTCAAACATCATATGTTTCTGGATCTAAAACAATTTTATTGTTTTGGTGTATATTGAATGCGTATACACTATACACCCATCATTAATTGCTTGTTCTTTACGCTCATGACTTTCTTGATCAACATAGCCAGTCACACTCATATCAAAGTGGATCATGAGATTGGCGATTTCCACCAAGAACCTTTAAAGTTGAATACATCATCACACCTTAATCCCTTTACTCCATCCATACACATTTAATTTATTCCTTGACTGAAGAAAATAATTCCCAATTTATATAGCCATGAATATGTATAACAATATATACTTTCTATATCCTTATAGTAGCTTAAAACAGGTTGAAAGTAAAAATAAAAAAATATTTTACCTATTTTAGTAAATAGTAGTTTAGAAGCAGGCTAAAAGTAAAGCAGAATGTGCCTTAAGGCTTTCAGCCTGATTTAAATGGTCCTCTATCTAGAACAGGCTTTAGAGTAAAGAGTTAATGTAAAGCAGAAAACACCTTAAGGTGCATTTTGATTTACTTTCAGCCTGCATTAAGCTATCATCTGCTAGGATATTTCTTATGGTGCATAGATATTTTCTGTGTAAGGTGGAAATATTCTCTTCATTGGAGAAATGAATGAAAGACTTAAAAGAGCATATTTATGGAGTCATGGCTTACGCTTTAAATCTACAGAAATATTTGGATATTTAAACTATTTAACATGTATGTACGATGTATAATATATGCATAATTTAATGTTTTATTGATTTTGAATCAAACAGGCAAAGTGTGTCCAATATAACTGCATAATTAATGCCAAATTTTTATCCTTAACCCTCTTTCTGCTGGAACTGGTTTATGTTTATTCTGCTAATAGTGTAGACCCTGAGCATGACCAAAGCTCTCCTTTAATTAGCAGTCCTGTGAATAGGGTCTGCACTGTTTGCTAATTTGCTGTTATTTTTCAGAAAGGGAATATAGTATAGTCCATATGAACATTTCAGAATAATAAAGATTAAATGTCACTGTGCCCCATGTGGCTCCGAGATATGCCAGAGTGGTACAAAAAATGAGACCACTGTTAACTCCCTTAAACCATTACCCTATAGCCTGTTTCTTTGCTTTAAAGACAAGTGACCACTTAAAAGCAGGTTGAAAATAAAGCAGAATGTGCCTAGGCAAAAATCTGATAGAGTATAGGAACCATTTCTTATGGTACATGTTCATGACTGTATTATTATTCCTCAATGGATAGGCATAAAAAACGTACTAACCCTTACCCCATAGCCTGTTTCTAATTTCTTAGCCTAGTTTTGAAGACAGGTGACTACTTAAAGCAAGTTGAAAGTAAAGCAGAATGCACCTTAAGGTGCATTCTGCTTTGCTTTCAGCCTGCTTTAAGATACTATTTGCTAGGATACAGAAAATATTTCTTATAGAATATTTTCTTATCTATATAAATAGGAACTATTTTTTTCAGTGGAGGAATAAATTAAACGAGTAGAAAGGCCTATTAATGGGGTAATAGGTTAATACAAGTTTGACTATCTATATTATATCACACTGTAACAGAATTGATGTTGACATCATAATCAATGCTTTTGTCTTTTATTTTCAGATAACTCAAAGTTTACTCTCACGTCGACACCGTCAACTTCGATGCATTCACACATGTACCCACAACACCACCGTCCACCCGGGATGTCGCAGCCCAAGCCCGTCGTCACCATGCCTGGGTACCATGAGAACCCCATACTTAACCTGCCCCCTACCACACACCAGCCCCAACTACCCCCTTCCACCATGCCTTTGAATGTCCCTCCACAAATAGCCGGAAACCTCAATGCTCAAATACTCAACAACCCAGGGAATCTCAGGTGGGTTTCTAACATTTACACAGCTCCAGATAAGGTGGGCCTTCAGGGTTCCAGAAACGAGGGGGTAGACTGAATAAATCCAGCATTTTCTACCTCATTTCAGCACCAAACCCTATGGTGACACTACTTATTAGAATCGTCTCGAAGAGACGATTCTAATGAGTGGTGACACCATAGGGTTTAATACAGAAATGATGATTTTAGTTTCTGAAATTCTCCCCTTATCTGAAGCCCTGGGCCTTTCAAATACTTATTCTCAAACACCTATGTTGTGACCACTTATTAGAATCGTCATAAAGAGACGATTCCACTGAGTGGTCTCATTATAGGGTATTTTTAGGCATAAAGGAGGAAATATTGACAATGTTCAGTTCGCTCAGTTTTATCTATAGAGCCCTGTATTAACAAACAGCTACCTTTTACCTTCAACCCATTACTCCATAAATACTCCTCTTTATGCCTTTAATCTATATCTCCACTGAAGAAAATGGCTCCTATTTAATACAGTCACGAATTTACGCCATACTTAGTATTTCTATATTCTAACAAACAGTTGATAGCTTAAAGTAGGTTGAAAGTAAAGCAGAATGCGCCTAAGGCGCATTCTGCTTTACTTAATTTCAACCTGCTTTAAGTGGTCACCTTTCCTCAATACTGGGAATATGCTATGGGGTCATGGGTTAACTCTTTGCATGCTAATAGTTCATATTCGCAACATTTGCAAACTGTTTTGATCCTGATGAGATGGCGAATAATTATCTTGGCAGATCTCACCCTAATTCAAACTGTTTGGTACACATTTTTGTTCTTCCACTGCAATAGTGAAAGCACGGTCATTTTTGGCCATTCAGAAAACAGTTTTTTTCCTCAACAAGACAATTTGTGTAACCCATTGCCCCATAGACACCTTTAATGTATTCTTCCACTGAAGAAAATAGTTCCATTTTATACAGTAATGAATATCTTTAATTATGGACCATAAGAAATGTATTAAGGGGCCCTCAAGGTCTACACTGTTTGCATAGGACAAGTGTAATCCTCACAGGTACACTGTTTGTAAAATGACAAGTATACTTGTCGCTAGGATTGAATGTGTTCACTGTTTGCACACTAACAGTGAAACCGTGATTGCCATGATTGCCATGATTGCAAATACACATGTATTGTAGTTTTTATTCAAATGAGATGCTGGGTTATACACTATGTCATCTCATCTGGTTCCATACTGTTTGTTACTCTTACCCTATATTGTAAAGAAATCTTTTTAGAACATTATAATTGTTGCAGACAAAATATTACTAGCATACGAAGAGTTGTTTAACTCATTTTATGAGGGATACACTTTTAGGTGTACCTCTAAGCAAACAGTTTTGATCTCCGATCAGGCCCCACATTGTGGGGCCTGATCTGAGATCAAAACTGTTTGCAGCAAAGTCAATATTCTATCAGAAACTGCTAAAATATTTTGCAAATATTTGAGTTATATCAGCTGCAGAAGACATCTTAAAATGGCAGCCAAATATTACCCAGCATACAATGGGTTAACACTTTCTTCCAAATGGACAATTCTAGTATTCAATGTAATATAGTCCATATTTGACTTTTAATTGTTGATTTTTACGAAATATTTCAAAATGACATAAGAAGCCCTCTGATCAGGGTCTACACTGATAGCATAGGACAAGTGCACTCCTCACAGGTACGCTGTTTGCAAATGATGCATATGTGTGACTAGGGTTCAAAGAGTGAATTAATATGACTTACTTTTGAAGGGAAGAGCTGGTGTCATTACATAAAGTGGCAGGTAAAACTGACAGAATCTGCTTGCTTTGTTCTTCATTGATTTCTGGCACTAAAGCACTTGAAAGTTGTGTAATGGCTTTAAGCATCTATTGAATTATATATAATGTACATACAAATTTGTGTGGAGCAACCACTTGGTAAAGAAGCATGGAGAAATTCTAAAAATACCTGACTGCTTAACCCATTACTCCATAAATATGCCTATTTATGCCTTTAATTTATTCTCTCATTGAAGAAAATAGTTCAACTTTATACAGTCATGGACTGTTCCCCCAAATTAATATTTTCTTATCCTGGCAGATTATAGCTTAAAGCAAGCTGAAAGTAGAGTAGAGTGCACTTTAAGGAGCATTCTGCTTTACTTACAACATATTTTAAGTAGTGGTCCCCTGTGTTCAAAGCATGTCCTTTATATATTTTTTTTATACCTGTAATTTAGACTAGTTTAAAATTACTTGTGATTCAGGGGCCTTCCAGAGCTTCAGATAAGGGGAGTATTTCAAAATCTAAAATATTTATTTCTGCATTAAATCCTATGGTGTCACTACTCATTAGAATTCGAGACGATTCTAATTAGTAGTAACACCATAGGATTTGGTGCTGAAACAAGTGAGAAAATGTTGGATTTGTTCAGTTTACTCGTTCTTATCTGGAGCCCAGTGGCCTTCCACATATCCCAGCCTGAAATTTAGACTTTCAGCATGTCTATTACCTGTTATTCAGGCCTTCAGTACCGTATGTTCCTTGCATGTCATTCAGGCATTTACCAACAGTATAAAATTTAATTGTAATTCATGCCATTGGAATATCCCTTGCCTGATATTTGGACATTCCACATGTTCATTACCTTTATTCAAGCCTTCGGTGCGTCCCTTGCATGCAAATGCATGCCTTCAGTGCGACTCTTGCATGTTATTCAGGCCTTTAGTATGTCCCTTCAACAGCCTGTAATACAGGCATTAAGTGTGTCCCTTTAAGACACAGGCCTTCAACATGTAGCATAACCTGGAATTCAGGCCTTCAGCATGTCCATTACCTGTTTTTCAGGCTTCAGGATGTCCATTACCTGTAATTCAGGCCTTCAGCATGTCCATTACCTGTATTTCAGGCCTTCAGCATGTCCATTACCTGTAATTCAGGCCTTCAGCATGTCCATTACCTGTATTTCAGGCTTCAGGATGTCCATTACCTGTAATTCAGGCCTTCAGCATGTCCATTACCTGTAATTCAGGCCTTCAGCATGTCCATTACCTGTATTTCAGGCCTTCAGCATGTCCATTACCTGTAATTCAGGCCTTTCCACATGTTATGAATATAAACCTGTAATTCAGACATTTAGCATGTCCATTACCTGTATTTCAGGCCTTCAGAATGTCCATTACCTGTAATTCAGGCCTTCAGCATGTCCATTGCCTGTATTTCAGGCCTTCAGCATGTCTATAACCTGTAATTCAGGCCTTCAGCATGTCCATTGCCTGTATTTCAGGCCTTCAGCATGTCCATTACCTGTAATTCAGACATTTAGCATGTCCATTACCTGTATTTCAGGCCTTCAGCATGTCCATTACCTGTAATTCAGGCCTTTCCACATGTTATGAATATAAACCTGTAATTCAGACATTTAGCATGTCCATTACCTGTATTTCAGGCCTTCAGAATGTCCATTACCTGTAATTCAGGCCTTCAGCATGTCCATTGCCTGTATTTCAGGCTTCAGGATGTCCATTACCTTAATTCAGGCCTTTCCACATGTTATGAATATAAACCTGTAATTCAGACATTTAGCATGTCCATTACCTGTAATCCAGGCCTTCAGTATGTCCCTTTTCTGTAATTAGGTATTTACTTGTTGTTCACATGTAAATTAGGTTCCCTGAGTCTTTGCCTGTTACCCAGCTATAACCCTATTCATATGCTATATTATGAATTTAACTTATTCCTCCATTGAAGAAATTATTTATACAGTTATGAATATGAACTGTAAGGAAAAGTAAAATATATCCTGGCAGATGGCAGTTTAAATCAGGCTGAAAGTGAAGCAGAATGAGCCTGAAGGAGCATACTGCCTTACTTTCAGCCTGCTTAATTTGGTCACCTGTGTATTAAAAACTAGAAACAGTTTATGGGGTAATGATTAAACATTGCAGATGAAGGTGTTGTATGAGCAACATACAAGATTGTAGATGGAGATCTTATCACATTACCCCATAAATACACCTTTTTACGCCTTTAATTTAATCCTCTACTGAATAAAATAGGTCTATTTTATACTGTAACAAATAGGAATCAAAATAATTTTTTTCTAAATTCTAGCAGAACATAGCTTAAAGCAGGCTGAAAGTAAAGCAGAATGTGCCTTTAGGCACATTCTGCTTTTTTTTCAACCTGCTTTAAGTGGTCAACTGTCTTCAAAACTTGAAACAGGCTATAAGGTAAAGGGTTAAAAGGCAGATGCCTGCAAAATGCAGATCAAAATTTATTAGGAATCTCCTAAAGGAGTGATTCGTGTTATGTCTGCCCTGCCCGCTGTCTTAACCCATTACTCCATGATTTCTGTGAGTGATATTTCAGTTCCATGCCTTGGTTTGTTACAATGTCATGCAGTGTAATATTTCTTAAGGATTTCCAGTCTTTAGCAAACAAAAGGCGATAATTTGCTTTCTTCCATTTATGCCTATCATCCACAAAAATGTGCATCGGGCATGAATAGCTAGGTTCTGTCAAGGCTAGTTTATAGAGTATATATAGTTATATAGAGTAGCACTGGGCTCCAGACGAGGGAATCAAGTTAAAAACTAAAATCTTTATTTCTGAATAAAACCCTATGGTGTCACTACTCATTAGTATCGTCTGGAAGAGACGATTCTAATGAGTAGTAACACCATGGGATTTGGTGATGAAATGAGTGAGAAAATGCTGGATTTGTTCAATTAACCTATTACCCCATAAATACACCTTTTGTACGCCTTTAATTTATTTCTCAATTGAGGAAAATAGGTCCAATATAGAAAGTTATGAAAATGTATGATAAGAAATATTTTCAATATTCTAGCAGATGGTAGCTTAAAGCAGGCTGAAAGTAAAGCAGAATGTGCCCTACTTTCAACCTGCTTTAAGTGGTCACATGATTTCAAAACTATTATCAGGCTATGGGGTAATGGGTTAAATCCCTCTTATCTGGATCCCTGTAGTATGTGATCATAGGTTTGCTATTTATATTTCAATTTGTTATATGTATTTCAGTCCGCAGTCAAAGAAGCGTAAACACATTGACTCTCCTCCAGCAGGAATGCCAGGAGGCATCTTCAATGGCAGAAATGGCATAAATGTCCCCACTATTAAACAGGAGCCTACAGGTAGGAGACACACTACAGAACCTTTTGTAGAGTAGAATTGCATTTAACCCATTACCCCCATAAATACACTTTTTTACGCCTTTAATTAATTCCTCCACTGATGAAAATAGTTCCAATTTATACTGTCACAAATAAGAATCATAAGAAATATTTTCTATATTCTAGCAGAAACTGATAATAGCTTAATATAAGCAAGCTGAAAGTAAAGAAGAATGTGCCTTCAGGCACATTCTGCTTTACTTTCAACCTGCTTTAACCCATTACCCCATAGCCTATTTCTAGTTCTGATAATAGTTGACCACTTAAAGCAGGTTAAAAGTAAAGCAGAATGCGCCATGAGGCACATTCTGCTTTTCTCTCAACTTGTTTTAAGTTACCATCTGCTAGGATATAGGCCTACAATATATTTCTTATGGTAAATATTCATGACTGTATAAAGTGTAGGTGGAACTATTTTTTCAGTGTAGGAATAGACTAAAGGCGTAAAAATGTGTAGGTATGGTGTAATGGATTAGCTTGTCTGCTTTCAAGTTTTAATTTTAGTTGTTATCAACTTTTAGCAGTATTTCAAAGATATCCATAATGACAGTTATGGTTTCATAAACATAAGATATTTTTGATATGTAACTGTTTATGTTTTAGTGATGTATATCAAATAATAGGATTACTCATGTTATAATGTTGTTAAACTTTTAAAACTCCTACAATGCTGAAATTTAACTCTTAACATTTTCTTATAAACATCCAGTTTACATTGACGCTTTTGAGGTTTAAAAGATCCCAAAATATTGAAAATATTATTATTAAACCATTACCCCATAAATATGACTTTTTATGCCTCAAATTTATTCCTCCTATGAAAAAAATAGTTCCAATTTACCATTACATTTATACAGTTATGAAAATGTACCCTAAGAAATATAGCTTAAATAATAAAATAATAGCTTAAAGCAAGCTGAAAGTAAAGCAGAATGTGCACATTCTGCTTTACTTTCAACCTGCTTTAAGTGACCATCTGTCTTCAAAACTAGAAACAGGTTATTGGTTAATGGGTTAAACAGTGCAGACTAATTGGTTTAGGCTGCTTCAGGAGTCATGTGGTCCCAGGGATCTACACTGTTTGCAAAGGATGACTGTAGATACTTGGTCCTTGCACTGTCAGGGTGAAAAAAATTCTCTCGCTTTTATGTTATTTTTCACACTTGCTAAACACCAGTTTTGGTTATGTTGGTGATTAAACAGATTAATACTGAAGAGTTACAGTCACTAACCACTTTAACCCTTCTCATACTGAATATTCATAAAGCCCCACCCACTATGAATACCTACCATATATACTATTAGATCTATATTGAAATAAGACAAAATTCTCTATTTAAAAGAGCAGACTAATGTCAGACAGTTCCTGTACCAAAACAGTGCTGTCTGATCTTGGCCTACACTGTTTGCAAATGATAAGTGTACTTTTTACAGGTATACTAAATATGTATTTGTAAATGATGAGTATACTCATTGCTATGGTTCAATGGGCTCAGGTAGGATCAGCGTTGGACAACCCTGGTGAGTTTCAAAGAGAAGACCAAAAACATTTGCAGACTATTTATGACCCATTATCTTTCTGTACACTGGGGAACTTTGATATTTCAAACTCGCTGAAGTCAAACATATATGTATTTTATAGTTAATTCGTGGCTTGTTCAACTTGACCCATTACCCCATAGCCTGTTTCTAGTTTTGATGGTAGTTGACCACTTAAAGCAGGCCATAAGTAAAGCAGAATGCACCTTAACTCTTTCCTCCCTGAAACTTTAAATGGACAATTCCAGTTTCCATTTTAGTCTAGTCCATTTTAGACTTTTAAGGGTTGTTTTTGTCAATGTTAGGCATTATGACAAACAGTGAAGACCCTGATCAGAGGGCTCCTTTCGGAGCCCTCTGATCTGGGTCTTCACTGTTTGCATAGGACATGTGTTCTATTCACATATACACTGTTTGAAAACCACGCCTATATGCGGGACTAGGGTTCAAAGTGTTAAGGCACATTCTGCTGAACTTTCAGGCTGCTTTAAGCTTCCATCTGTTAGAATATCAAAAATATCTCTGTGATACTTGTGACCGTATAAAATCGAATAATTTTCTTCTGTGGAGGAAATAGTAAGATGCGTAAAAAGGCGTACCGTATTTATGGGGTAATGGTTTTATAAATTTTGAAAGAAATAAGGGCAATTGGAAATAAGCGAGAACTTTTGATATTGAAGTGAGATATTGAAGTTCAACTGTTATTTGCCACAGGTTACAGTAACTCTAGCTATATGCCAGATTGTGATGACGAATACAGTAATTATGATCCAGATTCAAGCAACAGCTATGAGAACGGGGTTTACCAAGTCATTAAATGGCAGTCGTTCCAGACTAACAAATGGGCTATACTGACTGACGCCAACTTGAAAGATTTGTAAGTGAACTTTGAGATATGACTCAGAACTCTAATTAAAATGTAACTTAAGTAGGATATGTCGTCAGACACTTAATCCACACCATGCTTTTTAATCCTTTTCCACTTTTAAATATGACCAGTTTATGCTAATGTTAAGGGTTATTTATATAAATATTTCAGAAAAAGTAAATGTAAACCAACAGTGTAGACCCTGATCAGAGGGCTCCTTAAGGAGCCCTCTGATCAGGGTCTACACTGTTTTTAAAGTATGCACACTCTTGTTTTCAGCATAGAAAGGGTTTTGAACACTGTCAAAACTGAGATGCTGTCCTCTGCTAACATTTTTGTCTGCTAAATATTTGATTCTGTATGTTTAATATGTATTTACAGGATCCAATATTACATAGTTTGGATTTTGATCAGTCCCCCTCATTATGTGGGGCTTGATCTGAATTCGAACTGCTTCCAGAGGTCTGTAGTAAAATATCTTAAGTCTTAAAAGGGTCTAATCCTTATACTGTCAAAGTTTTGTATATTCTCAAAAAGGTTAAATCTTGATGCAAATCTTTTTGACAGTTAAGTATAAGGGTAAAATCTGTGTGGATTGAAAGATGGTTTTGATAAATATGAAAGTGTTGTGACTGTTTAATTACGAAGTGAAATTTAATTGGACGACCACTCCCATTGAAAGTTTTATTCAATCCTTTTCTTGCAATTAGAGTCTATTGTTGATTTTTGCATCAGCATCTTATCAAAATCCAAACTTTTTGACACTTGTATTGTGCTAGAAGACAGTTTTATATAACAGCTACCTCTTCTCCTGCGTTTAGAGTATATTGGCTCTTTCTGAAAACAGCGTGGTCCCAAATCAGACAACTTCTGAAGGGGCTGTCTGATCAGGTTCTACACTGTTTTCATATGATATTTGTCTGACATGAACCATCCTTACTGTTTTAGCCAATGCAGTACATGTAGTTCAGACTTTTGATGGTCATAGTATATATGAATATTCAGTGGTAGAACAGTAAATGTGAGAAAATGACAATTATTCAGCATTGAAAAAAAAAGAATGAGACAATTTCAAGGAATGAAATAACATGCCTAATTTTTCTTGCAATCTATTCCATGTCAAGCCATATGAATGACACATGATCTTGATAACAGCCACTTTCACTTATATCATATATGACATTAATATAGTAATAGCCCCTTTTCTATGTTGTCTGTCGACAGACCTGCACCACAGTTTCGAGTCGATGCAGACAAAGGGTTCAACCTTTCTTCATCGGATGAGTCGTTTGTTTGTCAAAAGAAGAACCACTTCCAGATAACGTGCCACATTGGTGTGGGCGGGGATCCCAAGTATGTACGAACACAAGAAGGTGTGAAGAAAATAGACCACTACTGTCTGCACTTCTATGGCGTCAAGGTATAGTTAAGTAACCCCCCACCCTCCTCCATAGCTCTCCCCAAAAACTTGAAGTATTAACTCTTAAACCAATTATTCCATAAAATGACTTCTTTTCCTTTAACTTATTCATTCACCATAAAAAATAGTTTCATTTTAAACAGTCTTGAATATGCACCGTAACAGATATTTCTTTTTTACTAGCAGATATCTTAAGTCCAACATATCTGTTTTTCAAAGTTAAAACATGGCTTAGCCACATATTAACTTTGTTAATACAAATGTGTTTGACTTAAGTGAGTTCAAGATTTTGAATTCCAACTAAATGTAAACTTTGCAATCAGTGGAAATCCTTAAGGAGTCCTATGATGAGGTGACGGGTTGGCACTGTTTGCTTTACTTTTATTTTTCTGAAATATTGTTTTAAAAAAGATCCCTTAAAATCAACATAAACTAGTCTTTTTTTTTCAAAACTGAAGTAGTCAAAACTAAAAGTTAAGTATAGAAACTGGTTAAATATACTACTTTAGTTCCATTTTTGGAGCATTTATATCATCATTGTATACTGCATCAGTTTGAAACAGACCTCTACTAATGTAGGGCTCCAGATAAGAGGGAGTAAACTGCACAAATTCAACCTTTTCTCACTCATTTCAGCTCCAAATCCTATGGTGTCACTACTCATTAGAATCGTCTCTTCGAGACGATTCTAATGAGTAGTGACACCATAGAGTTTAGTTCAGAAATATATATTTTAGTTTTTGAAATGCGCCCTTTATCTGGAGCCCTGCTAATGTACCTTGTTGTGTATTTCAGTTGGAATCCCAGAATCAAATGATAAAGATAGAGCAGTCTCAGTCAGACAGGAGCAAAAAGCCATATGTTCCAGCCAGGTAGGTCTACACTGTTGGTACATACAGACAAACTTCGATATCTCAAACTCAGTTAGGTCGAACTATCCGATAATTTGAGCTTGTACTGCATTATTTCATTTACAAATACTGTATAACCTGCTTAAACACACCGTGCATAAATTCTTATTTGACAGTTTTTGCCGACAACACTTTCCAAGCAGATCCCAAATTATGTTTTGTTCATTTTTTTCAACTAAAGGGTGATTTTAACAGACAAAGAGGGTCAAAATGAAAAAATCCAACTTTCAATTAAGTTTAGGTCATTTGTCACTACTAAAAGGTTGCTTTTTATAATTTATTATAAACTGACAAACTGGGTAGACCCTGATCAGAGGGCTCTTATAGGAGCCCTCTGATCAGGGTCTACACTGTTTGTATAGAACAAATGTACTCTCTACAGGTGCCCTATTTGTAAATGCTTACCAGACTATACTCCTAAATGATGAGTATACATTGCTAGTATTGAATGTGTTAATTGTATAATTGAAACTTTTCCATTTCAGAGTGGACATTTTCCCTGACCAAATGTCTAAGATGACTATTGGGCGTCTGCACTTCAGCGAGACAACGTCTAATAACATGAGAAAGAAGGGGCGACCCAACCCTGACCAGAGATATTTCATACTCATAGTTTCACTAAATGCTCACTCAGGAGAGAATGGCTACATGGTAGCCGCCAACCAGTCAGAGAAAATTATAGTCAGGGTAGGTAATGTTTGATTGAAGTTGGTTGTCTCTGACCTTTGATAATTATCCCATTACATGGTAGCCGCCAACCAGTCAGAGAAAATTATAGTCAGGGTAGGTAATGTTTGATTGAAGTTGGCTGTCTCTGACCTTTGACAATTATTCCATTACATGGTAGCCGCCAACCAGTCAGAGAAAATTATAGTCAGGGTAGGTAATGTTTGATTGAAGTTGGTTGTCTCTGACCTTTGACAATTATCCCATTACATGGTAGCCGCCAACCAGTCAGAGAAAATTATAGTCAGGGTAGGTAATAATTAGTTGAAGTTGGTTGTCTCTGACCTTTGACAATTATCCCATTACATGGTAGCCGCCAACCAGTCAGAGAAAATTATAGTCAGGGTAGGTAATAATTAGTTGAAGTTGGTTGTCTCTGACCTTTGACAATTATCCCATTACATGGTAGCCGCCAACCAGTCAGAGAAAATTATAGTCAGGGTAGGTAATGTTTGATTGAAGTTGGTTGTCTCTGACCTTTGACAATTATCCCATTACTCCATAAATATGCCTTTTTACACCTCTAATTTATTACTCCGCTGAATAAAATAATCATAAATAAATAAAACACAGTCATGAAAATTCACCATATGAAATACTTTCTATATCCTAGAATAAGGTAGCTCAAATAAAGCAGGCTGAAAGTAAGGCAGAATGTGCCTTAAGGCACATTCTGCTTTACTTTCAACCTGCTTTAAGTCATCACCAATATTCAGTACTAGGAACAGGCTATGGGGTAATGGGTTATAGGGTGTGATGAAAGTTTATTGTCTCTAATGGTCACAAGAATAGATTTAACCCGATGAACCCTAGTAACATGTATATATCTGCTGTTTACAATCAGCGAACCAAGCATTGAAGAGCATGCTTTTGACTTATCCAGTGCAAACAGTGTATATCCAGATCTGGGGGCTCGTACAGGAGCCCTCAGATCAGGATCTGCACTGTTTGTCAAATTGTAATAACGTTGTAAAGAACAGCTCTAAATTACTAAAAATGGACTAGACTTAACTGAAGACTGGAATTGTCCTTGAATTAAACAGTTATTCTGTTCCACATATAAATCAATCACTCTTTATGCTTGAATCCATTATTCATAGAATTCTTCCTTGTCCTTGATAAATGAACAGTAAAAAAAAAAATCCATTGTGGCAAGACATCTACAGTATTTCCATGGAAATCTTGTTACTGAATCATTGTCCATGAATTAAATACTTATTCTGTTCCACATATAAATACTCTTTGTGCAGGAACCCAATATTCATAGTTTCTTTTTCATGATTCTTCCTCATCCTTGATAGAGTCAGCAGTAAATTATCCTTTTCGGCAGATTTTCCACAAAAATCTTGTTACTGAATCATCCTGACATACATTTTATTTCTATTTGATGTAGGCGTCCAATCCTGGTCAGTTTGATAGTGACGTAGATGGCAGTCACTGGCAGAAGGGTCAGACCCCGGACTCTGTGTTCCATGTAGGGCGTGTTGGTGTGAACACAGACCACCCAGATGAGGCGCTGGCAGTACATGGCAACATTAAGGTGGCAGGTCAGATCCTCCACACCTCAGATGTCAGGGCCAAGGAAATCATCAGAGAGGTACTGTTACATTTCACATACTCACCTCTCAGTGTGTACTATAAATAGCATAGCTGCAGGGAATGATATATCAAATATACCCAGCTCCCAAGCTAGGGAGTAGACTCTTTAGCTCAGGGGTTATGGTATTGGACTTTCATGCAATTGACCCCAGGGTTCGACCCCTGTCCAGGGATTCTCATAATAGCCAATATGAATTTTTCTGCAGTGCTTTCTTACAAGAGTTCCTTGTAAGAGTACGGACTCTTGTCTTCTCAAAATGTCTACTAAAATACTGATTTTTTTGGATTTTTTTTACATTAACAGAAATAGGATCCATGCTTAGTGGGGCCTGATGAACACTCTGATCAGGGTCTTCACTGTTTGCATAGTACTGTAAAATGTTAATCAGGTATATCTGTTGCAATGGACATGTGTATGCATTGCCAGACATGTTGAGTTAAAGCTACTCGCAACCAGATGGTGCATTAAAAATAGTAATTTGTAAATATGTGTCAAACGCTTATATAAATGGTAAAGAATTAGTTGAGGATAAGAAATTCTGTTTAAAAAAATGTATTTCAATAAAAAAAAATATTGGTCTCTGGTGGGATTCGAACCCGGGGCCCGGCATTGGCGGACAGAAGGCAAAATAGGGGAAACCGCTTAGACCAATGGACCACGGAACTATCCGTTTATCTCGGATCGATTTAACGTATTTCAATGTGTAGCGATCGAAAGTGCATACAACTTCGTAATTCGGCTCGGGTTTATGTCTGAGCCCGTGTAGAGAAGCAACAACTATACCGTCTACTAGTCGGTATAGAAAAACGATGGAAAATATCTAAAAATCTAAGATTCGGTGACGATTCTTGAGACTTTTTTTTGGAGTGATCATATTCTTTTAATGTCAGAAGCCAAATAATGCCACAAATTTGCTTTTATTTGAGTATTTTATTTTATTTTGACAAGTACACCATCCGGTTGCGAGTCCCTTTAAAGCAATATAAAATTTTGATGTAATGCTTCATGGTCATGTTTAAAAGCTAGAACTTATATCTTCATACTGTACAACTCGCAGGTACCTTCAAAGGAACAGCTAAAGAAAGTTGCAGGCATGAAGATATATGACTACCAGTTCAGCGAGGATTATGCAGAACATGTTGGTATGCCAGAGGATAAGCGTAGAGACACAGGAGTGATTGCGCAAGAAGTGAAAGAAGTACTGCCTGATGCTGTTATAGAGACAGGCGACGTCAAGTTTAGCAATGGCAAAGAGATTAATAACTTGTTAGTGGTTAATAAGGTGAGTGTTTTATATTTTCTCTGCAAATATATTTGTTCGTAATTCTATGCTTCCTGTTGATGGCAGAATTTTCTAATACAGTATGTTGTTTGTTAATGCATTGCTTCATGAATAAACCTTGTGAGGCCTCTAACAATTACAACATTGACAAAAGCAGTCTTTAGCAGTCGGTAGCTTTGAAAATGAATCATGGAAGGTATTTCAAATATTTGCTAGATAGAAGCTTAAATCAGGCTGAAAGTAAAGCAGAATGCTCCATTTCTTTCAACCTGCTTTAAGTAATAACCTGGCCTCAAAACTAGAAACAGGTTATGGGGTAAAGGATCAAACAAGATCTATAATACCGGTATATACCGACTTACACCATTCTGTTCATTGTCTTTTAACTAAGTTTTACTATGTTGAATATCTAATATGTTTGTGGTAAACTGGTAATACATATTTCTTTTACTCTTTTTCAGGATCGTATCTTTATGGAGAATGTTGGTGCGGTGAAGGAACTGTGCAAACTCACTGACAATCTAGAAGTTAGGATTGATGAATTGGAAAAAATGAATAGTAAATTATCAAAACTGAAGAGATTTGACAGCCTCAAGTCTACAGTCAGCTCTAAGTCCACCTGTAGTAATAGTACCATCAGGTAAGTGAGGGAATATTTAACCCAGTACTCCTTAACCCTTTCCCTTATAGGAGCGACTTTAAGCGCATTCATTTTATTCATCCGCCAAAGAAAATAGTCCCACCTAATACTGTCATGAATATGTACTATAAGAAATACTTTCTGTATACTAGCAGATATTAACTTAAAGTAGGCTGAAAGTAAAGCAGAATGTGCCCTAGGGCACATTCTGCTTTACTTTCAGCCTGCTTTATTAGTTCACATATCTTAAATACTAGAAACAGGCTATGGGTTCCCCTTCTTTTTTGCTAGTATAGTCACTGTGACTTACATCACTAAGCTCCTCACCGCTTTGGGTTTGAATCCCGGTCTCGCATTCATGTGTGGAAGCCTTTCAGCTGGCTTAGGGAAAGCCAGTGGTTTTACACAGTTGCCGATTTGTGTCTAAAATAGTGCATAAAGGGCTTCAGTGGTCTTCCTACAACTTTAAGCTGGACGTCGAGATATGACTGAAATACTGTTAAAGCGACATAAAATCATAACGAATCCAAAACTTATTATTTCTAGACTAACAAAAGGAGTCCTTGGCTAGGAAGGCTTGTACTTAAAACCTTTAATGAATATTCAATTATGGCATTTATATGGAGAATTAACCCATTACCCCATAAATATGCCTTTTAACGGTTTTAATTTATTCCTCCGCTAAAGAAAATAGATCCAAATTATACCTGCATAAATATATACCATAAAAAATGTTTTCTATACCCTAGTAGATTTTAGCTTAAAGCAGGCTGAAAGTAAAGCAGAATGTGCCTTAAGGCACATTCTGCTTTACTTTCAACCTTCTTTAAGTGGTCATCTCTTATCAAAACTAGAAACAGGCTATGGGGTAATGGGTTAATGTTTTATTTCATTTTTTGTAGCTAAATTATTTCCTGCAAATAGCAGGACTCAAGCACGTGATTATTAAGATGAAACTGAAATTGAATAATTGTTTGTTGTATGTTTTTCAGCTCAGCACCACGCAAGTCTCATCGACACCACCATAAACCGCGGCCAACACCTACTACCCCACCCCCAGGCAGCAGCTGGTGTAGTAATAGATTCATACAAATCACAATCATCATACTTATCTGCATAATGGCATTCTGGTAAGAACATTTACAATACAGTTAAACCTCTCTGAGGCCCTCTCAATCCTGACACTTTCAAACAATATTCTCAGTCTCTAAACCAGTTGGTAACTTGTGGCAGCTTAACCCTTAGCCTGCCACTCACGACTATAGCTCCATATGCAAACAGCTTCGATCCGGATGAGACTCCGAGTAACTCGGCGTCTAATCCGGATCCAAGCTGTTTGACACTCGGACAACATTTTCAGCAATTTTGAGCAACTTTGAAGCACTTTGAAATTTGAAGCAGACGAGAAATATAGCAGACGACAATTTATTTGGCGGGCTAAGGGTTAATGCAGGATAAAAGTCTATATACATGTACAGCGTTCCCTCTCTACAACGACCCTCCAAGCACCGGTTCCCTCCTTATAACGACCATTGCTGCTGTTCCCAAAACAATATAATTATGTCCAACCTTTTCAAGGCTGCAATATAGTCTATTTAAAATTGTCGTCTGCTGTTTTTCTCAAATTTACATATGAGCCATTTTGACAGAAAAAAATCATAATGACGAGTGGCAAAACGCGGCATCTGATCTGGAATCAAGCTGTTTGCAAATGTAAACCAATGTCCCTCCATACAACAACTCCCTCCAAACAACGCACATATTTTTTGTCTCCCATTGGGAGTCGTTGTAGGGAGGGAGCGTTGTATAATCTAAATATGAAATACATTATCTTAAAAGAGAAAAGAAAGAGAAAGTTTTTGCTGTTATCATAATTATACATTCATACACATTTAAAAGTGTATAAAAACAGGAGAAATTGTGTATAACATTCTCATTGCTACATTAATTGTCTCACTGCTGTCTTTTTCTCAGTCTCATTGCTGTGTTTATAGTCTCATAACTGTATCTTTCAATCTCATTGCTACGTTTGTAGTCTTGTTGCTGTCTCTTTTATCTCATTGCTATGTTTACTGTCACACTGATGTCCCTTTTTGTCTCATTGTTATGTCTATAAATTCATTACAGTCTCTTTCAGTCTCATTGCTATGTCTATAGTCTCATTGCTGTCTCTTTCAGACTCATTTGCTATAGTCTCATTGCTGTCTATTTCAGTCTCATTGCTATTACCACTTTGTACATCTTGGAGCGACAGAAGGATGAGGGCCACACAGTTATCAACAATCATTTCAATGGCCAACAACATGGGTAAGTCATTCTTATCTCTTAACCCTTTACCCTGATGTGTGTTGACACAGATGACCAGTTAAAGAAGACTGCAAGTAAAGCACAATACACCTTAAGGCATATTCTGCTTTAGTTTCAGTCTGCTTTAATCTACCTGTACCATTTGCTATTATATAGAATACAGTAAAACCCCTCTTAACCGGAACTTCTACATACCGGAATTCTCTCTAAACCGGACAAAAACTTTGGTCCCGTTTCCCACCCATTTTACGCCTTGGGTTTTTCCTTCACTGAAGAAAATACATTCATGAATATATATCATCAGAAATATTTTCTATATTCTAGCAGATGATAGCTTAAAACAGGTTGAAAGTAAAGCAGAATGCGCCTTAAGGCGCATTCTGTTTTACTTTCACTCTGCTTTAAGTGGTCAGCTACCTTCCATACTAGAAACAAGCTATGGGTAAAAACCCCTCTAAACCGGAAAACCCTCTAAACCGAACGTTTTTGTTGTCCCCACACATGTCCAGTTTAGAGGGGTTTCACTGTACATAATTTTGTTATGGTGTACAATATATATTCAGAACTGTATAAATAGCTTCTTCAGTGGAACGATTTTCTTCAGTGGAATAAATTAAAGCCAAAAAGGGAGTTTTTATGGAGTAATGGGTTATGTCATGAATCCCTAAATTTTCAAATAGACAAATCCAGTCTTATAAAAATTGTCTTGAAGAAACAATTTTAATTAGTAGTCACAAAATATGGTTTGGTAGAAACACAAAGGACAAATAAACATTTTATCTGCAGCCCTTAAATATTCAAGCTTGAAAAAGGCAGTATTATCAACTTTGCAATCATGAATGTGTTCGTTGTTCAGAACCACTTTGCATTTTGTCCACTTTTCTTTCATAATATTTTTGAACTTCTTCTTTCTAGGGGAAGTAACTCTTCATCAACACCTGTACAACCAAATCCACATAATATCCCTACAGTGGGACCAAATGTCACAACTTCTACCAAAGGTAAGGAAATTCAACAACACCCAATGAGAGACAAAAAATGTGTATGTTGTTTGGAGGGAGTTGTTATAGGGAGGGAACATTAAGACTTAACTAACATTTGCAAACAGCTTGAATTCAGATCAGACGCCGCATAACGCGGTGTCTGATCTGGATTCAAGCTATTTGTCACACATCCCTTTTCTTTTTTTTTGCAAGAATGTCCACTAAAATGTAACTTCGAGAAAAAAACAGCATACAAATTTAAGCAGACGTTATTGCAACAATGAAAGCGTTAGACATAAATGTCTTGTTTGGGGAACAGTGACAAGCAAAATTGTCACAGTTGTAAGGAGGAAATCATTGTTAGGAGGGATGTTGTAGGGAGGTAGCACTGTACAAGTATAGTCAACCCTATGTTCAGTGGTAGCTTCAAAGAAGATACAGTCTTATCTTAACCCTTAGCCTGCCACTCACGACTATAGCTCCATATGCAAACAGCTTGGATCCGGATGAGACACCGAGTAACTCGGTGTCTCATCCGGATCCAAGCTGTTTGACACTCGGACAACATATTCAGCAATTTTGAGCAACTTTGAAGCACTTTGAAACTTGAAGCAGACGAGAAATATAGCAGACAACAAATTATTTGGCGGGCTAAGGGTTAAGGTGGCAGTATAACCCTTCAATGCAGAATTTTCAAAAAGGCTCTTCCTTTTTCTGATAAATAACAAGTATCCAAGTATACTGAAAAAACTGTTTTTAGTCAGTTGTTTAACTCATTCAACCCTGAAACTTGTAAGCAGTTACCTGCCATAATACCTCATAATTAGCACAATTTAGTGGTTGTAATAGAGAGGTTTTGTTTTATTATTATATACATGTACAGTAAAACCCCTCTGTTACGACCACTAAAACAAATGCTAATTGATTGTATAAAAGACAGGTGTCAGCTTAAAGCAAGACAACAGTGAAACAGAAAGTTCCCAAAGGAGCTTTCTGTTTCAATGTCAACTTGCTTCAACCCTTTCCTCCCTGAAACCTAAAATGGACAATTCTAGTTTTCAATTTAGTCTAGTCTGTTTTTGACTTTTTAGGTTTGATTTTTACAATATAATTATGTCAAAATTACAAACAGTGTAGACCCTGATCAGAGGGCTCCTTAAGGAACCCTCTGATCAGGGTCAACACTGTTTGCATAGGACAAGTGTATTTCTCACAGGTATGCCGTTTGCAAATAACGCATATATGCGTGACTAGGGTTCAAAGAGTTAAGCAGTCACCTGCCTTTAATATCAAATAACTAACTATTTTTAGTGGTCGTAATAGAGGGGTTTTACTGTATTTTTAAATTCCTATCTGTTTCAGCATTGACATCAATAGCAGTGGCAACAACAATTCCAGTCCCCCCACCTCCTATTCCTGCTCTATGTGACCCTTCACAGTGTGAGGTTACGTGTTGTGATACATCCAGTGACGGTGGAGACCGGGACATAATATCCTCATTCCTCGATTCACTGTGGAAAAAGAAGCAGTCAATGAATCCAACATACCATGTCTACACCCCTTCCCCATCGGAGAGACAGGTACAATATAATTATGTAAACTGAACAAAATTAATATCTTAAATTATAAAGTGAACAAATCCAACATTTTCTCACTCATTTCAGCACCAAAACCTATGGTATAACTACTCTTTGAGATGGTTCTAATGAGTAGTGACACCATAGCGTTTAATGCAAAAATAAAGATTTCAGTTTTTGAAATACTCCCCTTATAAGGAGCCTTGCTACAGTACTATGGGTGACTTTATGCAGAGCTCCAGGTAAGAGGGTGTAATTTTCTCACTTATTTCAGCACCCAAAACTATACTCATTAGAATTGGCTTGAAGAGACGGTTCAATACAGAAATAAAGATATTAGGTTTTGAAAACCACCCCTTGGAGCTCTAATATAGTAAAGCCTTTGTATAGTGGCTTCTCAATGCAGCGGAGAAGACGTTATTTGTTCCTGTTTAACCCTTTACTCTATAGATATACAGTTTTACATTTAATCCTAAACTGAAGAAAAAGGTTATATACTCGTGAGTATGCATCATAAGAAATTGTTTCTACATCCCAGCAGAATAGTAGCTAAAAGCAGACTGAAAGTAAAGCAGAATGCATCTTATGGTGCATTCTATTTACTTTCAGTCTGCTTTATGCCATCAGAATGGTTTTGTTTGGCGAACAGCCACAAGTGTTGTTGTATGGAGGGAATCCTTGTTTTGAGGGCAATTGTAGGAAGGGAGAACTGTATCTAGGTTTGAAAGTGTCAATGAATATAATTTTTATTTGCATAAAATACAGTTTTCAATGTTCCTCTATTTCTCCTGTCTGTTCCGTCTTTTGGAAGGATTATGGTTCTACCCAGATTTGTGTTTGAAACAGTTTATGAAGGACAACTGGAGTCTTTCGCCACCTGACATAAAGTCATAACAAGTAAAATTTAATTCTCATGTCTTACAGAGGTCGACTGACAAGATTCAAGTGATTATAAACCCAAACAGTGAGTTTATCAATGGGGCACCAGAGACGGACCAATCAAACACTGACCAAGGTGGACCATACAGATACCGCCGCTCCCATCGCTCTCGTCGCACAACAGGTAAACTTCAGTTTTGTTTATACACTTCAGTACACATATCATGCAATCCTAAACATGAAACACAGGAGGCATTTCCAGAACATTTCCAGATTTCAACTTGAAGCTGGTTGAAAGTAAAGCAAAATGCTCCTATAGCAGCATTCTGCGCTTTAAGTGTAAACCTGTCCTTAAAGGTGAAGGTGAAGGTGATAGGTTTATCAAGTCTGAAATTTATATGTCATATTCTGCCGACTTTTACAATTACCTCCCCGATCATCAAGTCACAAGTCGGCCATTTACATTCGGCGCTACTAGCAGCCATGGCACATTGACTCATTCCCCTCTCAGGTACCCATTTAATTCACCTTGGTGAAGTGGAGCAATGTAGGGTTAATTTTTTGTTCAGAAAAATTTCAGTGATCCTGACAGGGCTCGAACCAGGAACCTCTCGCTTCCTAGTCGAGCGTCCTACCACTGCACCACCGACACCTTAAAAGCTAGAAACAGGCTACATGGTGATGGTTTAACCCATATCCCCGTAAATGAGCCTTTTTACGACTCTATTTTATTCCTCTTTTGAGGAAAACAGTTCCATTTTACACAATCATAAATATGTTCCATAAGAAAAAAGTGCTATATTCTAAAAGATGGTTGCTTAAACCAGGCTGAGAGTAAAACAGAATGAGCCTTAAGGCACATTCTGCTTTAATTTCAACCTGCTTTAAGTGGCCACATGTTTTCAAAACTAGAATCAGACTTTGGGATAAAGGGTTAAGACATGGCTAATTAAAGAATGATGAAAATAAACCAGATAGCTGCTTTTGAAACTGTTTTACTTTTTCATCCTGTGTTTAGCTGCTATCTATCTTTCATCTCTTCAATGAGTAAAAGTATTCTAAGGTGATTTCCATGGAGGAAGAGTAAAATCTGTCCTACTGCACTACTTAAAACATTATACAAGGGAGATAATCCTGTTTTGATTGCACATTGGTGGAAATAGACAAGGGGGATAATCTTATTTGATTGCACACTAATGGGATGACACTACACTGATTGTAATTTAATTTTACATGATAAGGGAGATTACTATTAGCTTTGCTTTTAAACCGTTTTATAAGAGTAGCAGTTCTATGAAGACTAACATGAGTATGAAGAGCAGTTTATTTTTATGGATTTCATTGAAAGATATTATCAATAAGGTTTGACCTGACGGTCATCACTTTCCGTCAGCTTTCGTTGGTACAATCGGTGGTACAATCGGGAGTTTCCGGATACTTTATTGATATATACCTTAGCCGATACCAAATGTCACTGTGTTGCAATAGCTGAATGGATAGCGTTAATGACTCGTTGTGGAAGGGTCATGGGTTCGATTCCCGGTACTGTTTTGTAAACTTCGGCTGTAAATAATTTTTAAATAGTAAAAAATTAAAAGTTTAGTATGCCTTAAACGATACTAAAATAAATCAGTCAGCAAGTTTTTTGAAAAACGGCCTGATGCCTTTTGATGCTTGACGAAATACAAATGTAACGCATAGTGCTTTCTGGGAGTGTTAAAGTTTTATAATGCATAACGTGGTGTTCTTTGGACCAGTTTTCTAGCCAAGTTTTTCCTAGGCAAGTAGCACTGTACTCTATTTCATATACATGTACATGCAATTGCATGAATGTCATGGTTTGCATGCGTCTATCCGCATTTTTAAAAAAAATACATGTACATATTCAATAAATAATACAAAACTCTACCGGGGATCGAACCCAATACCCTTACCTTGGTAGCGCGGCGACCTTACCACTGAGCCATCACCGACTGTATTTATCTATAACCGATAACACTATTCCAGTTCGAGTCACCGTTGAATTGTCTATTCTCAATACACTGTAGTTGTTTTCGGAAGCTAACGAATAACTTACGGAAAAAGACGGAATATGCATGAACCGTCAGGTCAAACCTTATCGACAATACCCTGACCACAATAAAATCTATTTGTTTCTCCATGGTTCGTTTTATATGTACAGGTACATGTATTCATTTTAACCCTTTCCCCCATAGAAGCGCCTTTTAGCGCATTCAGTTTATTCTTGCCCTGAAGAAAATAGTTCCAATTTATACATTCATATATATGTATAATACAAAATATTTTCTATATTCTAGCAGATGATAGCTTAAAGCAGGCTGAAAGTAAAGCAGAATGCGCTTAAAGCGCATTCTGCTTTACTTTCAACCTGTTTTAAGTGGACACCTACATTGAATATTTAGAGATATGCTATGTGGGAAAGGGTTAATATGCTGTAGATGTTATCAAGGCAATAAAGGCTCTATATTGTTAAGTAATATTGTTGTTCGGATGTGAAAGAGTAAATTGTTTTTTAGACAGATCCTGAAACAAAAACAGTGCAGACCCTGATCAGAGCTGTCTGATCTTGGTCTGCATTGTTTTCAGAAAGCATCAATATACAATAATAGCAGGAGGTGATTAAAGCAAAGTGAAAGTAAAACAGAAAGCTCCTTTAGGAGCTTGCTGTTTTACTTTTACCTTGCTTTTAGCTGCCATCAGCATTAAACACTAAATAATAAACTTAATAAACGTTATAGTGAGGATTTACTGTATTTAAAGCCCAATACAGTGGAACCTTTTATTTATGTTATTTATTAGGTTGTTTACAATAGGTGACCGCTTAAAGCACGGTGACAGTGAAACAGAAATCTTCTTTAGGAGCTTTCTGTTTCACTGTCACCTTGCTTTAAGCTGTCACCTGACTATTATACAATCAATTAGCCTTCGTTTTAGTCGTCATAATAGCGAGGTTTTACTGTAAAAAAATATTTTTTTACAAAAATCATATCTTTTTACCATATTTGATATTATTATACTTTCAGATGAAAACAGAAATGCAGAGTTCCAGGCTCAGATTGTCATCACAGAACTGAACTTCACAGTGTCAGAGATATACAAGGACAGAGACTATACCTTACAGAACAATCTTACCTACCAACTACCCTACAGTCAATTCTTTGACATGGAGAAATACACAATCAAATTCCAGTAAGCTAACAAAAATATTACTGTAATGTAACTTAAACATTTTTTTCATGCCAATAATGTAAACATATTGATTAGTTTTGCAAACAGATTGGATCCAGATCAGATGCCGATGCCCAAGTAACATGATGTGTGATTAGCGTTTAAACTGTTTGACTGTCATTTACCACATATTTAACCCTTAGCCTGCCACTCACGACTATAGCTCCATATGCAAACAGCTTGGATCCGGATGAGACGCCGAGTAACTCGGCGTCTCATCCGGATCCAAGCTGTTTGGCACTCGGACAACATTTTCAGCAATTTTGAGCAACTTTGAAGCACTTTGAAACTTGAAGCAGACGAGAAATATAGCAGACGACAATTTATTTGGCGGGCTAAGGGTTAAAATGTAAATATTTTGAAGGAACTACTTATTATTTCCTGTTTAAATGCAAACCAACTCAAACACAATGCAATAAAATTAAGAAAATTAACAACTTCTAGGAATTTCTAAAAATCAATTTTAATCTTAGAGCCTAACAGTTTGGAGCCTTATCAGATGCTGGGTTGCCCGTAGTCTGATCTGGCTCCATACTGTTTGCAATGGGCAATTGATTTGGCATAAATAAGTTTTGTAGAGAAAGAATAATGTTTTCTCCACTGTATCCATTCTACATTTACAGGGCTGCCATTTCTCCAGATTTTTCCTAAATCTTCGGATTTTTTTCCCAGTTTATAGTAACTTAAAACAGGCTGAAAGTAAAGCAGAATGCGCCCTTAGGCGCATTCTGCTTTACTTAAGCCTGTTTTAAGTAGTTGCATGTCAACAAAACTAGAAACAGGCTATGGGGTAAAGGTACAATTCGTAAAATTGCACTTGAAAAATGCAAATTTGGAAATCTTAGGATTTTTCATATCAACTTATGGCAGCCCTGCATTTATTGCATTTCATTTTGTTAGTACCTGAGCAGAGTACCCTTGTCCTATGCAAACAGTGAAGACCCAGATCAAAAGGCTTACAGTGGGGAATCTGTTATTCTTTCCCGTTAAAACGCAAACGTACGCAAACGCAAAGCACTAAAACGTAGAAAAGAACAACTTTTGGACAATTCTGATAATTCTTGTTTATCTTGGTGGCAAACAGTTTGGAGCCTGATCAGACGCCGGGTTACCCGGCATCTGATCTGGCTCCAAACTGTTTGCACTGCAAATAATAGTTTTAGCGTAAACGCGTTTATTGGGAAAGAATAACAGATTCTCCACTGTACCGGTAATGAACCCTTGAATAAAGGTCTGCACTGCTTGTCATATTGCAATTAATTGATAAAAAACACATTAATAGTAAAAAATAGACTAAATTGGAAACTGGTATGGTTCATTTGAATATTCAGGGAGGTAAGGGTTAAATGGTTAAGAAATAATAAATTCTTACCAGTGTTTTATCATGCAATAAAACACTTGTAGGAGTTGAGATGTGTAGTAATCAAATCACGAGGCCGAAGGTCAAGTGATTTAATTACCAGCATCTCTACGACTACCTGTGTTTTATTGCATGATAAAACACTGGTATTAATTTATTATTTTGATTCTAACACTTCATTTAAGCCACAATTTGCACCAACGCAACGGCACTACATTTCTTGGCAAATATTTTTTTGTTTTTTTTGTTTATATAGGGGCATGTCCAGGATATGTTAGAATAAATAATAATGCATTCCCCTGGTATTATTAAAGTGTTGTTAATTTCAGGATTGGCGATAACCATGAGGTACACTTGTGTAACTATCAAACAGAGCAGTCATGTGACCTTGGTGCTGAACCACCCCAGAATTATACCCCAGTGGCTACAGAGGTAAGAACACTGTACCATTTCATGGCTCAAAGGCTATAAAGTGTTTAAGTTGTGTCTGACTTTGTTCTCAAGTATTTGATTGGTCAGATTTGAGCCTAGGTTCAAATCTGACCAATCAAATGTTTGGGAACACATTCAGACTCAGCTAAAATGCTTTATAACCTCGGAGCCAGGGCTCAAAGGCTATAAAGTGTTTCAGTTGAGTCTGACTTTGTTCTCAAGCATTTGATTGGTCAGATTTGAGCCTAGGCTCAAATCTGACCAATCAGATGCTTGAGAATGACTTCAGACTCAACTGAAAGCTTTATAACCTTGGACCCTGGGCTCCAAATGAACACATCCAACATTATCTCACTCATTTCAGCACCAAATCCTAGGGTGTTACTACTCATTGGAATCATCTCAAAGAGACAATTCTAATGAATAGTACACTATTGGTGGGATTTGCTGCTAACTTTTACAGATTAATTATTGTCATGGTGTTTGTTTGGGCTGTGATCATTCAATTATATACTGGGGAGACATCTGTTTTGCCCCAAATCAAATTCTAGATGTAAAATGATATACAGTGCAGACCCTGATCAGAATACTCCTGCAAGAGTTCTCTGATCAGGGTATACATGCACTGTCTGCTAAGGACAAGTGTATTCTTCACAGGTATGCTGTCTGTTATGATGAGTAAACTCATCACTAGGGATGACCGTGTTTAAACTGACAACAAGTTTGAAAGATTTCCTATTTTTCTGTTTCAGTGGAAAATTCCCTTTGGCAGATATAAATCAAGCCTTTTCAACTTCCGAGTGACCAGAAGTGTAAGTTACATGTTGCAATTTAAAAAAAAACCAACACAATTTAATCTATCGCTAACCCTTCCCCACATAGTCTGTGTCAGTGTTTGGAAGACAGATGGTAGATTAAAGCTGGCTGAAAGTAAAACAGAATGCTCCTAGATCAGGCTGAAAGTTAAGCAGAATGTTCTTTAAGTAGTATTCTGCTTGATTCTCAGTCTGCTTTAAGTTACCATTTGTGAATTAAGATATAGAAAATAGATTGTAAGCCTCATGCAAGTCAAATTTGTGTTAACGACCATTCTTTGAAGAAATAGGGGCTCTAAATACATGACACAAATGAAGCAAAGAGCTCCTTTTAAACACAAGGCCAGCTCAGGGTCTAAACTTTGTGTTACTCATATCTTGTTACTGTAATTATAAAAAAAAGTTGGAATCAGTTTCAGTGCTGTAAATGACATTTGCTTACTGTTAAACTTAAAAGAAGTAATACAAGTTTGACTATATGGTTGTTGTGTTGTTTTCAGAATACCCAAGGAGCCTGCAGCCAGGCAGGAGAGCTGTCAGAAGGCAGATTTACAGACTATAACTTGATCTTCAGGAGAAAGTGCTGATTGACTCACAGTTGTAACAACTCATAAGAATAAAGTGCTGATTGGCACACTGTTGTAACAAGTCATCAGAATAAAGTGCTGATTGTCTTACAGTTGTAACAAATCTTCAGGAGAAAGTGCTTATTGACTCACAGTTGTAGCAACTCATCAGAATAAAGTGCTGATTGGCTCACAGTTGTAACAAATCTTCAGGAGAAAGTGCTGATTGACTCATAGTTGAAACAACTCATCAGAATAAAGTGCTGATTGGCGCACTGTTGTAACAAGTCTTCAGAAGAAAGTGCTGACTGACTCATAGTTGTAACAACTCATCAGAATAAAGTGCTGAATGGCTTACAGTTGTAACAAATCTTCAGAAGAAAGTGCTTATAGGCTCACAGTTGTAACAAGTCTTCAGGATAAAGTGCTAACTGGCTCGCAATTGTAACAAGTCTTTGTAAGAATTGCTGACTGACTCAAAGTTGTAAGAAGTCCTCAGAATAAAATGCTGATTGGCTCATAGTTGTAATAAATGTTTAGGAAAAAGTGCTGATTTACTTAAAGTTGTAACAAACACAACTGTCACATTCTTTTTTGCTATGGCAAGCGATTTTAAATGATATTGCGGGGAAGTGAACGTTTTATAATGTTAGATGAAGTAAAAGAATTATATGTTCTATCCTTTATGCAGAGAAAATATATTATGAATTCAGTGTTAAAGTGAATGCTAATCTCTACAGGGGCCAGGGACCCGTTTCATAAAACTTTGTACGACAAATGTTGTCGTAAGTAAGATTATAAAAGTCTCAATTATCATTTATTTCTCCATCTAATCCTGTCTTGTGACATCTCTTTGGAATCGTCATGAAATGACGATTATAAAGAGATGTCACAAGACAGGATTAGATAGAGAAATCAGAAATTAAATGTATTTTGATATTTTGACTTACGACGATTTTTGTCGTACGAAGTTTTATGAAACGGGCCCCTGTTTATTAAACATGTATACACATCATTTGCAAACAGTGTAGACCCGAATCAGAGGGTTCCTTCTTAATAGGGTTAGCACTGTTTGTCATAATTTTATATACTTTTGGGACAAACCCCTTAAATGTCAAATAAACTTTTGATTGGTAAGCAATATGGGCATGCACTTGATATTGCTCTGTGTGCTGTTTTATATATATTTGAACAAGGACCACCAAGCGGGGAACAAATTGCATTCATGATTGTTGTTGGTGTTGATTTAATCATTATTAATGGGCCTTCAGGCAATGCAACCATTATTGCAACCATTATTGCATGTTTATGCAAATATCATTGTGTGTTATAAGTCATTCCTTTCCTATTAACATTTTATCATGTATGTAAATGACTCAGTGGATTTTAATCTTAACTTCATCAGTTAATATTTTTTGTGTGTGTCAATATGTTTGCCATGTCTATTCTTTTGGATATAGTTTTATCCGATTAAATTTTGAAACTACAATTTGTTACTCAGCAGATTCTACTTCTATGAATTAAAAGACGACAGGGCAATACTTATATTAGGATAATCAGGGCTCCAGATAAGAGAGGGTCAACTGAACAAATCCAACATTTTTTTCTCACACCAAATCCTATGGTGTTACTACTCATTAGAATCGTCTCTTGGAGACGATTCTAATGAGTTGTGACACCATAGGATTTAATACAGAAATAAAGATTTAAGTTTTTGAAATACTCCCCTTATCTGGAGCCCTGGATAATGTAATGCAAAAATCCTTTCTAAATTACTTTTGGTCTCATATAAGCTATACTCATTACCTTTAACTCTTCAAGTCCTAGCAATAAGTATAAATGTCCTTTGGAAATGGTGTACATTAGAAGAGTATGCTTATGATATGCAAACAGTGAAGACCAAGATCAGAAGGCCCTCTGATCAGGGTCTTCACTGTTTGTCATTATGCAATACATTGCAGGAAATAATCCATTAAATTTCAAGGGTGAATGAGTTAAAAATGTCTATACACGTTCATCATATGTAGATTGAACACATTTTATCATATTCATACTTTAAATAATAAAGTTTCTAAAAAACAATTCAGAAAAGATTTTTCAGGGCTCCAGATAAGAGGGAGTAAACTGAGCAAATCTAGCATTTTGCAACTCATTTTAGTACTAAATCCTATAGAATTCCATATACGACAGCCTACTGCTTACTGTCAACTGCTTACTGTCTACTGTTTACAAAAATTGTTTTCAATATTCCAGATAGAAAATCAGGGATCCAGATGAGGGGAGTATTTCAAAAACTAAAATCTTTATATCAGCATTAAACTCTATGGTGTCACTACTCATTAGAATTGTCTCGAAGAGACGATTCTAATGAGCAGTTACACCATAGGATTTGGTGCAGTATGAGTCAGAATGTGTTGGATTTGTTCAGATTACTCCCCCTTACCTGGAACCCTGGAAAATTAAATTAATATTAATACATAAAAAAACCCTTAACGTCGAAATATTAGGAAGAAGAGCAATTTCCAACTACTTACTGTCAACTGCTTACTGCCAACTGCTAACCGCCAAATGCTTTCTGTATAAGTGATGATGGGTAGCAACTAGTTGGCAGCTAGCAGTTGGCTGTCGTATATGGAATTCCATAAAATCCTATGGTGTTACTACTTATTAGAATTGTCTCTTTGAGACGATTCTAATGAGTAGTGACACCATTAGGTTTAAAGAGGAAATAAAGATTTTAATTTCCGAAATACTCTCCTTATCTGGAGCCCTGTTTTTGCCTTCAGAATCTTATGAACATTCAATTGGTAATGATCAGTTACAGTCATTGTTTTGCTTGGGGTTTATTTTGGAGGTGAGTTTCATATCCCAGGGGTGCCAGTGCAATATGTTCATCATGGAAATCAATTAACCCATTACCCCATATATACGCCTTTTTACGACTTTAATTTATTCCTCCGCCGAAGAAAAGAAAGTTCCAATTTACACACTCATGAATATGTATCATAAAAATATTTATATATTCTAGCAGAAAGTAGCTTAAAGCAGGCTGAAAGTAAAGCAGAATGTGCCTTAAGGCACATTCTGCTTTACTTTCAACCTGCTTTAAATGGTCACCTGTCTTCAAATGGTCACCTGTCTACAAAACTAGAAACAGGCTATGGGATAATGGGTTAATTATGCAAATGTATTTTGGATCTCTATGCTCATGTAAATAATTTATATTAACCCTTTCCACCATTCAGACATACTTTGTACTTCTTTGAGAATTTTACCCTTTTTAAGCAGAATTTCTTATATGGACTATTCTGCTTTGAAAAATGACTAGTTTATGCTACATTTTATATATTTTAAAGGCCTTTTTTTTTAAGAAAATATTTCGGAAAAAACATTGCAGATCTTGGTCAGAGATTGAGTCCTTTTATCAGGATCTGCACTGTTTACAAAATATACATATACTGCATGGTTTTGAGCATACACAGAGTTAATAAAGATTAAAATTTAATGTAGAAATGCCTTTCTGTGCCCTTAACCTATTCTTCATTGAAATTTCTTTTTGTAATTCAGTCGTTTGATAAAATAAAACAACCAAAGGCATCTTTGCTTATGTCTTTACAGATGGCTGCTAAAAGCAGGCTGAAAGTAAATCAGAAAGCACCAATAGGAGTTCTCTGCTTTACTTTGAGTCTGCTTTGAGAGACCACAGTTCTGAAATGTTTAAAAAAGCTTCATGATGGAAAGGGTTAGCTATGCTAATGATCCATGTCGGGAGAAAACCAGACTTATCCCATTACCCCATAGCCTGTTTCTAGTATTGAATATAGGTGACTACTTGAAGCAGGTTGAAAGTAAAGCAGAATGTGCCTTAAGGCACATTCTGCTTTACTTTCAGCCTGCTTTAAGCTAACATCTGCTAGAAAATAAAAATTATGTCTTATGACACATATTCATGACTGTGTAAACTATTTTCTTCAGTGGAGGAATAAATCAAAGGCGTAAAAAGGTGTGGAATGGGTTATTGCAGTGCAAATCATTGTCATCTTAGCCTTGGTGTCTAATCAAGGTCTACACTGTTCACTCCAGCTTAGTACCTATATAGTTTAGGATCTTGGTGAGTTTTAAATAGTGTAGATCCTGACCAGATGTTATTTCTGATGTTTTAGTTGGTCTTGGTCAACACTGTTTACAAACTAGTAAGTCTGGTTTTCTCACTGCATGGCCCAGGTGTATTTTAGATTTCTGTATTAGTGTATATATTTTGTATTAACACATTCAACCCTAGCCACTTGTATACTCGTCGTTAACAAATTGTGTACCTGTGAATAGAACACTTAACCTATGCAAACAGTGTAGACCCTGATCAGAGGGCTCCTGCAGGAGCCCTCTGATCAGGGTCAGCACTGTTTGTAATTTTGCAATATTTTTGTTATTTCAAAATATATTGTTTACATCATTGTTTACATCAACCATATATTTATACATGTAGTCAAATATGTACTACCCTTAACCCATTTCTCCATAGTCTTTTTCTAGTTTTGAAAACAAGTGACCACTTAAAGCAGGATGAAAGTAAAGCAAATTGTGCCTTAAGGTTCATTCTGCTTCACTTTCAGCCTGCTTTAAGCTACCAGCTACTAGAATATAGAAATTATTTCTAATGTTGAATATTCACAACTGTAAGAATTGGAACTTATTTCTTCATAGGAGGGATAAATAAGAGGTGTAAAAAGTTGTATTTATGGGGTAATTGGTTAATTGGAAACTGGAATTGTCCAATAAAATTTACAGAGGTGAATGAGTAAAAAATATGTGTCCATTTGTGTCAGTTACTAGAGTAATTATTGCATAAAACATTCCTGAAAATATTTGTTCGAATCTTTTGTTATTGTTGTTGTAAATGTTATGATTTTTGCCACACTTCTTTTATTAATTTATTCAAGGTAAAGCTTTAACTCTTTTGAGTGTGAATTTTAACTCTATAAAGTTGTTTTATTTTCTTTTATTATTTTAGATTATAGGAACAAAACTTTGGTGACTTATTATCAGTTATTTTTAAAAATCAAATTCAACACATTACCACATAGCCTGTTTCCAGTTTTAAAAATAGGTTACTACTTAAAGTAGTCGAAAATATCTTTATTTCACAAATAAAACATGGCTTAGCCAAGTTTTAACTTAGAAATAAGGATATTTTTTACTTAACCCATTACCCCATAAATATGCCTTTTTATGCCTTTAATTATTTCATCCACTGAAGAAAATAGTTTCAATTTATAGTGTCACAAAAAAAATTATAGAAAATATTTTCTATATTCTAGCAGATAATAGTGTAAAGCAGGCTGAAAGTAAAGCAGAATGTGCCTTACGGCACATTCTGCTTTACTTTCCCCTGCTTTAAGTAGTCCTCTATCTTCAAAACTAGAGACAGGTGATGGGGTAATAGGTTAAGTGAGGTAAAAATAATGAGATTCAACTGTAGAAATATGGGAAAAATCGAATTCAGTGAGTGCAGCGTTTAGTCATGCCAGGTCAAGGTCATACTTGAAGGTCGTAGCCTCATTCCCATCCCCTCTCTGCAGCATAGTATATGTTACAATCAAAACTTTTTTATACCATTACCCCATAGCCTGTTTCTAATTTTGATAATACGAGCGTATGTTACCACTTAAAGCAGATTGAAAATAAAGCAGAATGTGCTTTAAGCATGCAAAGAGTTTATAGCCAATTAACAAAATTTGCCTGTAAACATATTCAAATAATCATTTGCATCATGATTTATGGTTTTTGTTGCCCATTTTGTACACTTTGTATAGTGATCATTCCTATTGTTTATTGATTGGAATCGTGTCCATTTTCTGTAGAATGCCTTAAGGGTGTGACTGTCAATTGTTCGGTTGTTTGTTCTGTATTATTGTAAATATTTATGAGCAGTATAAATTGTGAAAAATCAAGGTTTTTGTGTCTTCATTTAAATTAACATTGTTTTGTAACACTTTTACTAAGGAACCAAATATATCTTGCATGTGTCCCGCATCTATTCAATGAAAAGGCATTGGAATCGTTCAAGACAGGTGCATGCTATTAATGCAGAAACCCTTTACTCCATAGCTTGTTTCTAGTTTTAAAGACAGATGATCACTTAAAGCAGGTTGAAAGAAAAGCAGAATGTGCCTAAAGGCACATTCTGCTTTCCTTTCAGCCTGCTTTAAACTATAATCTGCTAAAATATAGAAAGTATTTCTTTTGATTCATATGCATGGCTGTATAAAGAGGAATTATTTTCTTCAGTGGAGGAAATAAATTAAATGCTTAAACATACATATTTGTGGAGTAAAGAGTAAGGCCTCAACCTGCCTTAAAAAGAGAACATTCATCATTGGATAACCAACTAATGTACTGTTGATATACAGATGATTTATACAGTCGAACTGCAATATCTCGAACTCGGTTAGGTCGAACATACCCGTATTTCAAAGTTAAAACGTGGCTAAGCCACGTTTTAACTTTGAAATAAGGGTATGTTTGACTTAACCAACCATGAAATAATGCATTTCATGTGTCGAAAAAAATTGAATTTAGCGAGTTCGAGATATCGATGTAGTTATCTTTGATTATTACTCACTTGTATATGTTCTTTGTGTTACCATGGAAACAATGCGACTGTTGTTATGGCAACTGTAGTGACTGGGTTTGTAATTAACGCAATGATAAGTAAATTGTGAAGATAAGAAATCTATTTCTTTGACTGATAATTACATTTACATGATATCAAATAAACTGTTATTTATGCCATTGTGTTGATACTTTTTTCAATTTCAATTTCCTACACAGATCTATAACTAACCCTTAATTGATGAGAGACGGTTACATTTAACCCATTACCCCATAAATAAGCATTTTCATGCTATTAATTTATTCCTCCACTTAATAAAATACTTTTACTTTAAACAGTCATAAATCATCATCATCATCATCATCATCGGTATTTATATTAACGTACAGGAGTGGGAGTGTCGTATATCATAAGATTTATTTTCTATAACCTAGAAGATGGAAAATTAAAGCAGACTGAAAGTAAAGCAGAATGTGCTTTAAGGCACTTCTGTTTTACTTTCAACCTGCTTTAAGTAAGCAGCTGTCTTCAAAACTAGAAACAGGCTTTGGGGTGAAGAGGTAAATACAGTGGAGAATCTGTTATTCTTTCCCGTTTAAACGCAAACGTACGCAAACGCAAAACACTAAAACGTAGAAAAGTACAACTTTTGGACAATTCTGATAATTCATGTTTATCTTGGTGACAAACAGTTTGGAGCCTGATCAGACGCCGGGTTACCCGGCGTCTGATCTGGCTCCAAACTGTTTGCATAAGAAATAATAGTTTTAGCGTAAACGCGTTTATTGGGAAAAAATAACACATTCTCCACTGTATAGTATTTTCAAGCATTGTTGACATTGTCCATCTGTCCATATTTTGTTTCAAGGGACATCTCTGTGACCATTAGGTAGTTCCTTGGATGGTTCCCTGTAAATAGTTGCTGAAGTTAACAAACTCTGCTATGATGTTCCTATGCTGGTTCCCTACAAAGGTTGTTTAGACAAAGCAAAACCATGCAGAAATATGGTTGACACAACCCTAGAAATGAAAAACTTTCAAGAATTCTTTATTCTTGTAAAATACAAGGTCAATTTATTTGGTGTATTTTATCTCCTAATAAAAGTAGTTAACCAAGATCGTTAACATCATACCCTGGGGTTTCAAACAGTACGCCCTAACCCTGGGGTCACATGTTTAACATGCATGTACAATGTATATATAATTATAGCAAAGACATTAAAAATAAATCATTTTGTCAAAATAGACATAGCTATTAATTGAAAACACATAGAATTTGTTAAAGGTATTAGCAAAATGCGCTTATGTTGTTCCAGGGTTAGATATCTTTTCATGCTGGGTAAATGTTTTTCTCTGCAACAAATGTCATCTGCTACTGTTCTAAAACTAACATTTTTCAGGTTCGGCGTGTCAAGCATTTTGAATCCTTATGTGATGCCGCGCTACTTGGCGTCTCATCTAGATTCAAACTGTTTGCCCATATAATATCACGATTCCGCCGCTAAGATGTACATAGTAAATATTATAATTTATATTGCAGTGAATCATGTTAATAAACAATATAGTTCCACGATGACCCTCTTGCTTTTTATACACCCATGTTCTAACGGGTGGTACCAATTTCAGCTCTCTTACTCTAAAGAGTTTTAACCCTTAGCCCGCCAAATAAATTGTCGTCTGCTATATTTCTCGTCTGCTTCAAGTTTCAAAGTTGCTCAAAATTGCTCAAAATTGCTGAAAATGTTGTCCGAGTGTCAAACAGCTTGGATCCGGATGAGACGCCGAGTTACTCGGCGTCTCATCCGGATCCAAGCTGTTTGCATATGGAGCTATAGTCGTGAGTGGCAGGCTAAGGGTTAACTAAACTTTGCCAAACTTGCTGACAACCACGCAAGCCAAATTCGATAATTGCACCACATACTTACAGGAGTTAAACCACTTGAATTTGTCTCCTCAATGGTCATCAATTGCGAGTTTTTCGACATTCCACTGTATAACAAACTCCAATGGGAGACACATATTGTGTGTGTTGTTCGGAGGGAGTCATTATAAATAGAGAAAATTAGGACTTGGCTTACATTTGCAAACAGGTTGAATCCAGATCAGACGCCGCGTTACGCGGCGTCTGATCTGGATTCAAGCTGTTTGTCACTTATCATTATATTTATTTTATCAAATTCTCCACTGATATGTTACTGAGAGCTAACAGCAGACGACAATTTTAAGCAGAGGATATTTCAGCAGTAAAAGCGTTAAACATGATGGTCCCGTTTAGGGAACTGCGGCAAGGAACGTTGTAAGGAGGGAGTCTTTGTTTGAGTTGCCGTTGTAGGGAGGGAACACTGTATTAAAAGCCACATTTATTGAGCTAGCTTTCAACAGACCCGTAGGGTACGGGGGTGGGGGGGGGGGGGGGGGGGGGGGGGGCGTGCCCCCACAATGATTTACCAAGCAAATTTTTATTTATTTGTACTAAACAAACGCCAGCAAATGATTAACAGACATTTTTACGCAATTTTTAGCGCACAACCAATAAAAAAACAACCAAAACCGTTGTCAAAAGACAAACAATCAGTGGTGCCCCCCCTCCCAATAAAAAGTGGTCAATGTAGAGATGAAGAATGCCCCCACCCCAACCCCTCCCCCCCTTCTCCCCAATCCCATTTTGCTTCCTACGTGTCAGTTCAATATTCTACTGAATATAAATATTCACGGATATACGATATACAGAGTTATATGATCGTTCATTCATTCGTTACCTCCCTTGTAACGCGCAATTGCTCCTACAAGGTAACGCAGGGACAACAATTGGAGATGATATTCCAATGAGTTCGATAATTGTATCTGTTGATCTAGCCTCTTTAACTCATTTGGTGAAAAACTATACGACATCGTCTGCAAACAATTTAGATCCAGATCTCACGCCGCGTGACATGGCATCCGTCTGATTATGCAGGATAAACATATAAATGTTTTCTAGTCAAAATGCCTTAAACTTTAGACAAAAGGCAGACGGCAAGCAAACGATTTTGGCACTGAAATAGTTAGGTTATGACTCATGTTTTGATGCACCTGTATTAAAACGCTGAATTTGCCAACACAGTTGTGTTTAGATTGTACTTTCACGGCATCTATTTAAAGTTTTCAAATATAAATTTGATATGGCTTTTTGTGTATTCATTTAAGACTGTGATGAACGCACGCTAGAAATAGCTTAACATATGCATTTGGAACAAAACTGTGATTAATACGCACACTATAAAATAGCTTAACATAAAACGGTATGCATTTGAATGCGTATTTGCTTCAAAATTTTAAATATGAGTTAATATGCATACACACATACATGCTGACTTGAATAGTATATTTTTACATCATAATCCATGCATGCGTGTGTCTTAAATATTTCGGTGCCAAATGTTTGACACTCATATCGATATGTCTTAAGATATACTACATTGATTCTTATTTTGAAACGATCTTGCAAACAACAATAGCGTGATTTATGGATTTTGTCGATCATTTTCTGTCGGTTATTTCGCTTAAACGTGGAAAAATATCAGTTTATTTCTGAAGTAATATCATTCATATCTACTTAAAAGTTTTCGTCTGCATTATGTGTTACGCATTATGTGTTACGCTGTTCAGTCTGTGGAAAACGTCTTACAAATTGAACAAAATTCTGAACTGGTCTAATCTTCAGTCTTGGCATGCAGTCATTATCACCTAGTTAACTGGGGTCATTAATTAGATATGCACAGTGCCCTCCACAAGACACCATCTGTGGACTACTAGACTGGACAGCAACATGTTATCTGAACCTAGTTTATAAATGAAAGAAAGAACTCAAAATTATTTGAAATATAAATGTTATTTTAATAGACAAAACCATCAGTTAATCCAAGAAAAATTAAATAATAATAGAAATATATTTATTTAACCCATTGACCCAAAAATATGCCTTGTTACGATACTGAAGATTATAGTTCAGCTTTATACTGTCATGAATATGCACCATTAGAAATTTATTTGATATGCTAGGAGATGGTAGCTTAAAGCAGGCTGAAAGTTAAGCCTTTTGGGGCACTCTGCTTTACTTTCAATCTGCTTTAAGTGATCACATGTTTCGAAATTCAGAAACAGGCTATGGGGTAATGGGTTAAAATTATATCAGTAACAACTCATGTGCAAGAAGTCCTTCTATGGTATTGTTCTGGGGAAACTAAAATGGTTAAAGTCAAGTTGTCGGCTTATATTGCAGGATAAATGTAATTCAAGAAAAAAGGAATGCAGAATGCTTCTTTGCAATATGTTGTCACCACATCTTAAAGACTGTCCATGTAAAAGTTCTAAAAAGTCATTTAACCCTTTACTCTATAGCCACATTCTAGTTTTGAAGACATGCTTAAGGCAGGTTGAAAGTAAAGCAGAATGCGCATTATTAATCACACATTTTGCTTTACTTTCTGTTTTCTGTACGCTGCCATCTGATAGAATATAGAAAATAATTCTTATGATACATATTCATGACAATATATTGGAATTATTTTCTTCAAGGCAGGAAGAAATGTGTAAAAAATGAGTATCTATGGAGTAAAGAGTTTGTACTGTTATACGTTTGACTATGTATAAAAAGGAGAAAAGCTGGTCAAAAGCTGTTTGAGTAGTAACAACACTGGAGTTGGTGGAGACACAAGGATTTCAGCGTCCTTAGACCTAGAACCTATTAATTCTTTGCATGCTGGGTATTTTTCCGTCTGCAACAAGTGTCGTCTGCTACCTTTCTAAAAATATATCTTTTCTAAATATCTCTTTAAAACAAGATCAGAGTGTCCAATAGTTGGGATCATGGTGTGTTGTCGTATCATGCAGCATCTCACCAGGATCCAAACTGTTTGCAAAGATTACAAGTGTTTACAGCTAGCATGCTAAGAGTCAATTGTGTAGATTTTCATTAAACATCAGATGACACAACTCGCTCAATGAGATTTCATTTTAAATCTAGTTTTTAGAAATATAATAAGCAACACATTCAACCCTAGCAACGATTGTACTGTCATTTGCAAAAAGGCATACATGTGAAAAGAAAGCATGTTCTCAATGCAAACAGTGTAGACTCGGATCAGAGGGGTCTTCATTATGCATTGTTAGTCATTTTGAAATTCATTGCAAAAATCAAATACAGTAAAACATCTCTATTACAAATCTACGACCACTTAAGTGTGTTGATAGGTACTTAATGCAGGTCGTTGCTTAAAGCAAAGTGAGCTTTCTGTTTTACTTTCACATTTATTTAAGCTGTCATCTGTCTTTTATAAAAATATTAGCCTTCTATTGAGTGGTTGCAAAAGAGAGGTTTTACTGTAGTCAAAATGGACCAGGCTTAATTTGAAAATGGAAAAGGTCCATAATTTTTTCAGGAGCAATTGAATTACTAGTATATCCTTTATCTAATCCAGCTGAGCCTATCTTGGTGACAATTGCAAACAGTTTGAATCTTGAGCAGATGCCAAGTTAATTGACCTCTGATCTGGATCAGTACTGTTTGTGTTGCTTATTAGCACTCCATTTACATGTACAAATGTATACCAAAGTTGTTTGATTCTTTATGTCTCTACCGTACCCTATGATATTACAACTCATTAGAAATCATCCCTTCAAGATCATTCTAATAGGTTGTCACATCATAGGGTTTAGGGTAGACATAGTGTCGACATGGGCATTTTCTACTTTAATTTGAAACTATGCAAACAGTTTTTAAGTTTAGACCAAGACCATAAGCTCCTAATAGGGGCACTCTAAGATCAGGATGTTTACTGTTTGCCATGTTTCAATAAAATGCAACAAACTCATTGAAACCTAGTACCACACCATTAATAAACTTTATATCTGTGAGGAGTACACATGTCATGTGCAAACAGTGTAGACCCAGATCTGAGGGCTCATAATAGGGATACTCTGATCGGAGTCTTCCCTGTTTGTCATGTTGAAATCAATTGTAACACACCCATTGAAACATAGTGTCACATATATACATCATTTACAGTGTACCTGTAAAGAGTACACTTGTCCTCTGCAAACAGTGTAGACCCAGATCAGAGGGACTCTTCTAGGGGCCCTCTGATTAGGGTTTTCACTTTTTATCAATATGCAATTAAAACAAATCCATTGAAACCTACCTTAACAAATATACATAATTATCGAACTGTGCATCTGTCAAGAGTATGTGTGTCTTATGCAAACAGTGTAGACCAAGGTCAAATACAAAAACAGACATTTCCTGCAGGATTACTTGCATTTCGGGCAGACGCAATGTGAAGGGAGATGGGGCATATCAGTAGAGTCAAATGGTCAAGCTTAGGTTAATTGCCAGTTTTATTACCCAACAGATAATCAAGGCATGACTGCATGTGGAGATTCTGTCCAGGAATAGAAGATAAAACCATGATCATTTCTGATCGTCTTTGGAGTATGTTCTTTTTTAAAAAATGACATCTGCATTTATTTTTCAAAGGTTGTGTTCCTCTGTTTCTCTCTCTGTTTATCCGTTTCGTTGTCTGTGTCTTTGTGTCTCTCTGTCTCTCTGTCTCTCTGTTGCTACATAAACCACTTTTCTGTTCAAATCTGTATTACAAATATTTGTATGCGTGCCACTAAACTTCGGGACGGACATACGAAACGTACGTATTGTAAACTAATTGCTAATAGTCCAGCAGATATGTGAAAGAATCGTGCATTTTATGATAAAAGCATGAAACTTGGTACACTGGTACTAGACATTATGAGAAACATTTTAAAGATTGGAGGCATACAGTGGAAAAGAGGATATTATTTTCATTTTAAGGAAAATAAATACAAATACAATAGTGCAATGAAATGTAGAAAATGTCAACTTCATTAAAATTCTGACGATTTATTTATATTTGAGCGGCAAACAGTTTAGAGCCTGATTAGTCACCAGGTAACCCGTCTGATCTGGATCCAAACTGTTTGCAATGGACATAATGGTAGCATAAACATCTTTATTGGAAAGAATAATGGTTTCTCCACTGTACTTAAAATTCTGTGTTTTGAATATTTTTTAATTTTTTTGGAGGAGGGGGGGGGGGGGGGGGGGGGGGGGGGGGGGGGGGGGGGGGGGTGTATTGAGGATTTAAATGACCTTAAATGGCCCATATATAATTCCAAAATATTTTTATATAGCTTTTCTATAATAGGTCATCATACTTGCAGCTGCTTTTAGTGATTTAGCCCTGTTGAAATATGATAAAACTGAGACACATTGCCACTAGACTGCAGAAAACTGTTCTAATTGGCTGCCATTTTTAAAATGGCCACCATGGTCGACACAGGACAGATCCAGAATGCCTCCAATCTTTAAAATGTTTCTCATAATGTCTAGTACCAGTGTACCAAGTTTCATGCTTTTATCATGAAATGCATGATTGTTCCACTTTTGGGCACTTATCCGCTGGACTATAAGTAGTGTTGACGGTTGCTAAATCGAGAAAAAAGGAAATTCTACCCAGGTCGCCATATGCACTAAGGTATACCTAACGCTAATATATATAGTAGGAAACTAGGAGATATCATAGCAATGTTACTTACTGTCAGGGTCATACCAGACTGTGTAGAAATTTAGTATAAGATTACTAGTTTAAAACCGTTGCTAGGGGTAACGTTCAACCTTATGTATACAGTTTTAATCTTAATCCTATTAAGTTGGTCAAGTACCCTAGCTTGAGTAATAATCTTAAGTCAACCAATATTGATGTACAGATTGCTCCGAGTCCTAATATTTTCAGTATACTGCCTAACCAATTATAGAATGTTTTTTCTGTAATGCGTCTCATTTTAGTAATACATACTCGTAGTGAATTGAAAAGACAAAGTTATGAATTGACAAATAATTCATTTTGAAATTGTGTTTTGCAATCCGAAGGCACATGAGTCAACCCTTTCATGATCAAATTTATCGTGAGGTTTCTACCCATTCACCGTCATATTGTCGTCTGCTTTAATATTGTTGTCTGCAATATCGTTTCAAAGTTAGATTTAAGGCCGTATAACTGACGTTATTTCAAAACAAGTGGTAAACATTTTTGCGCGGCGTCTGATCAGGATCAAAACGAGTGTGCTTTTTGGCGTCATTGATGCTAGTACAATAAACATGAATCTAAAATTCTATGAAATGGAGCTGGAAATTTCTTTAAAAATTTATTCGTGACCAGGCTTATAGTTGTTTGTAAATATTCATCATCTAAGCTTGTCTATATTAAGATGGTTAATCCATATAAGAGGTTGATAACACGAATAATGTGTACCCTATAAGGAACAGCCATGACCGCATTAGTGAAGTTGTGAATATTCGAAAGCAAAGAGACAAGTTCCATTGTTGACTTTCTAACGTCACATACTTGACCGTTTGGCACGAAAATGCCGATTTAACGTCATTTGGAAATAGCGTCATTTTTAAAGTAGGATAAATATATCGATGTTTGTCATAAAGAAATGCAGACAGCTGCTTTTTAAAAAAAATTCTTTCAACTTATATCATTATTAAGAAGAATTTTAGTCGGTAATCATGGTTTCCGCTAATAGGAAGGCATACGTCGGTTAAGAACAATGTTTTGAAAAATCCGACAAATGTTTGCTGGCCGAGTTCCAAAGATTAATTCCCGAATGAAAAATGCACATGCCCAGCCTCCTCTTCGAAACGGAACCACACCGCCTCCTTGAGCAATTGCATCTATACGAATTAAACGACACATTTTTCAACCGAATAGAACGGGGCTTATGTAATTATTTAGTTATGGACGATTTTTTTGTGAAAAAATATGCATGCTGTTGAAGAAGATTTGCAAATATTTCTGAAACTTGGCCAATAGCTTCACAGGAAGAGTTCATCTATTCCGGTGCCGTTACATCTAGCAAGCAACATTGATTAATTCTGAATCTATTGCACACATCTTTTTACGACCAGGGATTTTATGAAAAGTAAATACATGAACATTGCTGTTTAAGCTTGTTTAGCAAGTGCGCTTATACCTTAATTTCTGACCATGTCTCATTGGTTGAAAAATCTCGGGGAAAATCAACGACAATATAAAACTCATGAACTATTAACGTATAGTGTTAGGCATTCTTTGACTCCGAGTTGTTGTTGCTGCTAATAACGTCCCACGAGCATTCCTATTTTCTGCGTCGTCCCACAATGTAGTCACAATGTAGTCTGCAGGTAAACAAATTCTGTTCCCAATACTATATCACAAGCTGCACGTAGAACAAAAGATAAATACATATATCCGAGATTGAGGCAATCCTTCGATGACCAGCGTTTTTTGGGCCACATCCGCCGATGTTGGTCAAGGGTTCAGCCATTTGCTAAGCCTGCCACGCTTAGCCATGGACTGAACCACCGTTCCTCTCCAAAACACGAACGTGTCGACGGGAGCGAGAAATGTTTTGCCTACATTTTGGTGTAGCTTATTTATACAACCTGTTCATTAGTTACATTTGAATAGGTATTTGTCCCCTTGCCCTGGCTTGAATAAACCCGAGCTAGACATCCTGTCTACTGAGAAGGGATTAAGTTTGAATGGGACTTTGTTCCTTAAACCGGTCTCGAAACAATCAGACGTCCTGTCTATTGTGTAGGGATAAACTAAGTAGACCATTTGTCGCCCCAAGATTGGCACTAGGCCGATGCAATAACATGACCTATATGCTGAATTAAGATAAATTAGTTCAATCTACACGCTGGTAAAGCGCCTAAGCAATAACTGCGGAACAGTTGAGGACGGGGCGCTGCGGACTGCACATGGTAGAAGGGGTACAATATTTTTTACTAATATCATTATTTATTATCACCAACGCATGTCTGGCAACATAGTTGTGTCTTCGGGCCAAAACAGTATGTATTTTATGGCCATATCGCTGATGGTCAAGGTAGACCCGTGTCGGTTGGTAGCAGAATGATGAGCAATATAATGCACCAGGAGCCAATTCTGCGAATTCGCGTTGATGGATGAATGAGTTTGGTTTTACGTTACTGCGTCACAAAATATGGCATCCACCGCCGACAAACGATATATGGATTATGAACTGAGATGATGATGATTTCAGGAAGATGATATCGGCTAATTTCAATCATTGCGAAGTAGCATGGGATCAAAACCACCGAACTGCCTTCCTTTAAGTTCTTTCCAGAGGGGATAATCTCTATCTTATAAAGATATACATGCCAAGTAAGCCCAAGAGCCACGACAAGGTATGAAGGTATCTGGGGCGAAGCCGTATTGAACACTTAAACTCTAATTATTAAATGGTTTAATAGCTACACGGGGTAGATTTTGGCGCACAATGGAAAGCAAAGAGCAGTCCAAGCCTTGTAGAACTTGAAGATAACAGAGATGACGAGTGTACACCCGATCCGGAAGGTATTCGCGGTAATCAAGTCAGACCCTCACTAACAGACAATAAAAAATCAATAAATAACTCAATAATTTTGTACAACCTCTACCGTTTGCAGTCCTCAGAGTCATGCGCTAAAATGACAGAGATAATTCGTGTAATTTTCTTTTAATGTGAAAGCGTTAATGTTATAGATATTTTAAAACGACATCATAGATCAAGCACGTACATGTTATTGCATCAGCCAAGACGAACCGTGGTCCCATTTTATCTCTTTAAAAGGTCACCATACTTTCTAGCTCTTATTGACATAGGCCGGAAGATATACCAATGGCCATTCAACTCTCCAAGTTAATTCCTTTCAAGTCGCTGAATTCTACTGACGTTGGGGGAAATGGCCATTAAACTGTCGAAGTTAATCCATTTCAAACAGTCCCGAAGTCTTGCCAGGTTTTTAAACAATAGCCTTTGAAATAGTCAAAGCCAGGTCCTTTCAAACCGCTACAAGTAGCCGACACCAACCATTTCTACAAAATGTAAACAATAAACTAATAGAATTTAATTGTAAGTTCAAAATAAATTTTCAGGATGGCCATAATGGCAGCCATACTAGATGTTGGATTAATCTTAAAGTAACGATGTATTGTCAGGACTATGCAAACATGATTTAAACGAAATCTCAACAAAATCAGTAAACTAAAAGTTGAGTTTAAGTTTAAAAGAGATTACCAAGTTGAACGTTCTGGCAACAATACTGGATTTCGGACCCCCATTTTCACAAAGTTTCAACAAAGTCGGTCAAGTTGAATTTGAGATACGTTAGAATAGATTAAATATGGGCAACATGGCAGCCACATTGGATTTCGCCTCATAATGAAAGTAACAGCATTAGACATGAAGCATAGGTCATTTCGACGAAGAGTTAACAAAATCGGTCTGGTAGCGTTTAATTTTAATATAGATTTTCAAGATGGCTACAATGCAGGCCCGTAGGAACAGGGAGGGGGAGGGCACCGGGGGCCGTGCCCCCAATCATTTTGCTAATAATAGTAACAAAGTTTTTATTTGTACTAGATAAACACCAGAAAACGCGTTTCAGATGTTGTTTTGACGCAAATATTAGTGCACCCCACCCCCGAAAAAAGTGGTCAATTTAGAGATGAAGACCCCTTCCATTTTTCTTCCGACGGGCCTGAAATGACAGCCATATTTGATTCAATGTTGACATTGGAAGATATTATTAGTCAATGCCATGCACTCCTGATATCGAAGAAATTTCAATAAAATCGGTCAAGTAGATTTTTAGCTTCAGTTTAAACGTAATAGTGTTAAAGTATTAAAGCACTACCTCGAAAATGTAAAATATACCTAGTATTGTTCGAAACGCGGATTAAAAAAAAACCAACTTAATAAATAAATATCTTTAAAAACGGATGTTTCGCAGCAGGCTTAGTTGTTTGGGATACAGTATCCATTGTAAAAACATGTACAATGTATACTTAACAAAAAAAAAGATTTCTCAGAAAACCATGGGGCAAAAGAAACTGTTTCCTTTAGTTTGATATCACTTAATTTATATCCTTGCTGTAGCACTGTGTCGAGTAAACTAGGTGTCAAGGTCATTTTTCACAAAATAACTGTCTACATACTAGTCTCTCTTTCTATGCAAAACACATAATAAAACTGTGGTTTTTAATAAATTGAAATTCAGTTCCTTTGATTGTCACATGAAATGAACGCACAATAGCGTCAAATGATACGTATGGAAGACGAGGATGTTCAAACAAGAGCACTGCATGCGAGTGCCAACGCTTACAAATCAATTCCTTAAGAACGATTTCAGACTTAACTCAAATGTTTTTTTTTGTAATCTTGGACCTAGTTGTTCTCAGACTTATTAGTTAGCTTTAGAAAAAAATAGGGAATAAAGCAAAAGATCTCGACTCCCTTGCATCAAAGCCTAGACAGTTCAGCAGGCACACACAAGATGGTTATAAGTGCAGATAATGTCAAATGTTTGTTATGAGTTCTTTCATATTTTGAATATAAAATTGAATAAATAAACAACAATATTTACATTCTACCCATTCAATTCCATTGACAAATGTGTCGTGTAATTCATGTAAACGCTATTTCTCGAGAGGGCGGGACTTGTGGATAGGTTTTGCAGAGGATGCGGGGTATATAAACTTTTCATTCGCGAATTAATCTTTAGAACAAGGACAGCAAACATTTGGCGGATTTTTCCAAATATTGTTCTTAACCGATGTATGCCTTCCTATTAGCGGAAACCGTGATTACCGACTAAAATTCTTCTGTACCAAGGAGATAAATTGCAAGAAAATTGATTTACCGTATAAACAGCATTTGTCTGTATTTCTTAGCGATATATTTATCCTACTTTCAAAATGACGAAATTTTCAAATGACGTCAAATTGGTATTTTCGCGCCAAACTGTCAAGTAGTTGACCTGAGAATGTAAACAATGGAACTTGATGGTTATAAGTGCAGATAAGTGATGGAATACACATTTCAGACAGTTGATGCTGTTCATGTATAATTCTTAAGTATATTAAAAAATAGTCCATACAAAAAGGAATTCATACGATTTCAACTACATGTATTCATTTATAGCTGTTAACATTTTTATGAATTCCTTTGCTTTTTTCAATACTGCCGAAATGATGATACATGTAGCCATGATATCTACCTATTTTCAGTTCAGACAGCACAATTAGAAAGCGCCAATCATAAAAGAAATGTGATTTGCTATACAAGATACCCTACCGATATCTCACATGAACTCTACGGTACATGTCGTACAGTAGTACGGTATATAATATAATTATAGTACAGTACGTTACGGTAGAATACAATGACATACTGATCAGTATGATATATAGATATTGCATACCGTAAAACGTGCGTTAAGCTACCACTGAATGAAACTGGAATGGTGATCATGGCTTTAAACACAGATGGCCGCTTAATGCAGGACAAACGTCACGCAGAATTCTCCTTTAGGAGCCTTCTGCATGACTTTTGTCCTGCATTAAGCTGCCGAATGTCATGAATACAGCATAAAGTATTTTAAACACATGCTTGACTGGTGACAATTTCTATTTGAACTAAAATTGTGGAAAATGTCACCTTTAGCCATTTGACATGATATGATACGCATCTGATATACCCTATTAATTCCACATGTGAGCATTGAGTATATTTTTCGTCTGCAACAATTGTCGTCTGCTACTGCTCTAAATCTATATAAGTTCCTAAAATGTCAGGTAGTTTTTATCCTGGAGAGACGCCGATGTACTGGGTGTCTGAGCTGGATCCAAAACGTTTGCAAATGTAATCACAAAGTCGTCCTTATCGACATTCGTGCAAAGGAGAGTTTTAACAAACATAAAGTTCAATAAGTATGTATCTGGTTGTTGTGTCCATAGATCGCGATGACATGCCTTTTTAGACTTTAAATCGATATGCATCGATGGAAACATCCGAGCAAAAACTGATTGCTTTAAAGACTCTGAAACCCTGAAATGCAATACGGAGTTGGTTACGTAAAGTGTATAAATCAACATCTGACTAAAATAACCTTCGAATTGTAGCATTGGCAATGTTATTTTTTCTGTTTAACCCTTTGAGCCCTAGTCCCGCATATAGGCGTCCTCTTCAAACAGTGTACATGTGCATAGTACACTTGTCCTGTGCAAACAGTGAAGACCCAGATCAGAGGGCTCCAAAAGGAGCCCTCTGATCAGGGTCTTCACTGTTTGTCATAATGCCAAACATTGACAAAAACAACCCCTAAAAGTCAGAAATGGACTAGACTAAAATAGAAACTGGAATTGTCCATTTAAGGTTTCAGGGAGGAAAGAGTTAACACATTAGTACCTAGCGTCCCATAAAAAGGACATGGAAAAACAGTGTAGACTCTGATCGGAGGCTGCATAATACGGCGTCTGATCAGAGTCTTCTCTGTTTGCTGATAGGGATTTTAATATAAGAGTCAATATTTTTATGTAACAATTCTGATGTCAAGGATGAGATTATTTTTATATTCTTTCTGAGGTTAATGGCTTACATTCTAGTACCATGCATGTCTAAACTGTGGAAATATGTTACAGAAGGAGCTTAAATGTACCCAGCTTGTCGAGGTGTGGTGTATATTTAAAAACACTGCAAAACTATTTCCTTGATGTAACAATCCTTTAAACAAGAACAATGTCATTAAATGAATGAAAACAATTTTATTAGGTGTTTCGTCACAATGAATAGCGTCAAATAGATTTCCTTAATAGTAAAATTTGCAAATTATATCAGATGATTTTATTTTCTAATCATGTACGGTTTGCGCCTAAAATAACTGTCATAAACGACATTTTGTTTCCACACTGACAAAACATTCAGAACTTGAACATGATATTCCATGCTGCAGTATGATAAATACAATCATTTAGAGCAAATGATGCACCAAAGTGCCATCGCCTGTGAATTTTATTTGCTAAAAAGAAAATGGTTACATCAAGGAATCTGCAGCTACAGCAATGCTACATTAAGGAAAATACAAAGATATATCAAATGTCAAAAGTTTAATAAACATAAACAAACTGTAAACAAAACAATTAAACATTTTAGAACTGTTAACATGGCTTAGTCATTGATTACTTAGTATAAAAACTTGGGTTGTTTGAAAGTTATTCCATATTATTTGCGACAGGCTGTTACAGTAAAGAAGCAAATATGTTACATTAAGGAAATTAATGACTCTTCCTATACATAAAGCTTAAAGAAGAGTTTGATTGCCAACTTAGTATACACCAAGTCTCTTTAAGAATAAATGCTTTACTCTGACATTCATTTCGGGAACTAAAATACCTATGAAACTATAAGGTTACGGTCCCGTTACATCACTGAATTCATATTGTTACGGCAAGGATTACAATATCAGTGTGTACTTCATTTGCCAATTTCTAAATGAAAACGGATGCATGATATATTCAACAATGAGCAGAATATATGGAGCAGGATTTCCTATCTAGTTTGCACTTATTTTAAGGACTTGGGTTTACTGTAGCTTATAAGAAGAAAGAAATAGTGTAAATGTGTTACAGAAAATATATCAATTCCTTGCTGTAACACAAAGTAGGCTCCTAATTAAAGGCTTACAATACAAAATTCATGCCATATTTTGAGTTCTTGTTATAAATAAATGGAAACGTTTATTCAATTACTAACCCAACATTAAAATGAAAATATTGAACTGTTTTGCAATTTATTTTCCTTTATGTAACAATGTAATTTCCCTTTATGTAACAATGTATTTTCCTTGATGTAACAGCTAAGGAATATAGCAAAGTTTAAGGAAGAATTTGAAATGATTTTCATAATAATAACTGTTGAAATATTGCCTACCAACTTAAAAAAACGAATTTTCAAATTCTGTATAAAGTCTTCCTATTTTGTTAATATCTTACAGCTGTTTTCCTTAATGTAACGAAATACCTCCTTGATGTAACACACATTTAACAGGATTTGTCCTGTGGCTAATACTAGTAGCATGTTCCTGTGATCAATCAATTTAAGGAACTGACTGAAGATGAGACAAAATTTCTTATCAGTGAACTGAACACGAAGTCATGTGAACTAGACATTCTTCCAACACATGTGCTGAAACAATACCTACAACAGCTACTTCCACAGATCACCAATTTGGTCAACCTTTCACTGCAACAAGGAGTGTTTCCATCCAATGGAAGCGAGCAATAGTCAGACCTTTACTAAAGAAATGCGGCCTTGAACTAGTATACAGCAACTACAGACCTGTCAGTAACCTAAGTTTGCTCTCGAAACTGATCGAGAAAGCAGTACTTTTCAGACTGAACGATCATGCTAATCAATTTAACCTTCTACCCAAGAATCAGTCCGCCTACAGAGAATTTCATTCATGTGAATCGGCGTTTCTAAGGTTGGTGAGTGACCTGCTTGATGCTATGGAACACCAAGAAGTGACAGCTCTTATCGCTATTGACCTAAGTGCGGCGTTCGACACTGTCGACCACGAGATACTTCTCAATGTTATCCAAAAGCAATACGGTGTTGGTGACAAAGCTCTTAGTTGGATTGACTCTTATCTCAGTGATCGTACGTGCGCAGTTAGCGTAAACTCAAGCCTATCAGCACCACGTGTCCTTGACTGTAGTGTCACACAGGGCAGTTGTTTAGGGCCATGGCTTTATCTAGCATACGCTGGAACACTGTTTGACGTCATTCCGCAATCGTATTTCTGTATATGGATTCGCAGATGACCACATTGCACACAAACGGTTTAGACCAACATCCCATGACAGTGAAACCATTGCAATAGCTGACATCGAAAACTGTGCCATTGCAATCAACAACTGGATGAACCTGAATGAACTGAAGATGAATACTTCTAAAACCGAGTTCATCATGTTTGGAAGTAGACAACAGCTGAAAAAATGTTCAACAACAGAAATTGACATTGCAGGTGACGCTGTAAAATCTGTTGAGTGTATCCGTTATTTAGGGGCTTTTAGACTTCAGAGAACATATTAAAATGAAATGTCGAACTGCTATGTTGAATTTCTTTAGGATAAAATGCATTCGAAAATACTTGACTAAAGAAGCAACAGAAACTCTCGTCTTGACACTAGTGATATCGCATCTAGATTATTGCAATGTGATATTATATGGCATACCGGTAGCTGAGAAATACCTTAGCATATTTCAACGTATCCAAAACATGTGTGCAAAACTGGTTTTAAAGCGGAAGAAATATGACAGTTCCAAACAGGCCCTTTATCATTTACATTGGCTACCAAACAAAGGAAGAATAACCCATAAACTTCTGACATTCATGTACCAGTGTTCTGTGGGCAATGCACCAACATACTTGACTGAACTATTGTGTCAGCATGTTCCAAGACGACAAGGGCTGAGATCAGCTGATTTGACATACAACTTTACCGTGCCATTCAAAAAGAGAAAGACATTTGGTGACAGAAGTTTTGGTACAGTGGGTCCGAAACTCTGGAACCAATTGCCAATTGAAATAAGACAGTCACAATCTCTGGACATTTTTAAAAGCAAGTTGAAAACTTACTATTTTAATGATTTTAACTCTCTCTTTTAAATTTTAGTGTCATGCTTGTATTTTAGTACTGATGTACGTGTACCAATTTTGTGTTGAAGCGAAGTATAGCCTAACTAATCCATCCATCCGAAATCATCATCCTGACAAAAATTCTTTTCTTGAAATCATCATCCAGAAATCATAATTTCATATCATAATCCCTCATCATTTGTCGGCGCAATACGGCCTGTTGTGTGTCGTAGTGCCGTACAACCCAACTCATCCATCCATCTAGAATCATCATTTTCCTGTAATCATCTTCCTTAAATCACCCTCCCAAAGTCATTAACCTTAAATCATTATCATTTGATATCACCATTCCTCATCATTCATCGGCGCTATATGACCTGATTTGTGTTGCAATGCCGTACATCATAATCTTCTTGAAATCATCGTTCTAAAACCGTCATCATATCATCATTAGTCGGCGCTAAATGACCTGTTTTGTGTCTCAGTGCCGTACAGCCCCAATCAGAAATTCCAGAAATCCTGATCGTCCTTTTTCGTTTTAAACTAAGTACCATTTTAAGAATGTATTTTACTGAAATGTAATCACATTATTGACGAGATTTTAAACCAGTCTTAAAGTATCAATGACATGTTAAACTTGTTTTAATACCATATATTTTAATATAAATGTTTACTGTATTTTATGTATTGTAAAACGCCATTGAATACACACAGCTGTAAAAACAGGCGTTTAATCAAATAAACCAGTTTCAGTTTCAGTTTCAGTAAGCAAAAGCAGCCCATGTTTTCTATCATCACATGCTACGCCTTATAAAAAGTATTATTTTCAATGAAGTATACCTGTATACTTGAAAGAACTTTTCTTTTATTGATTTTTGGTCACCGGTTTCCTTGAAATAACGGTGTATGGTCCTTGATGTAACAATATCACGGTTACATCAAGGACAGTTACATCAAGGATGTTTTCACCTAAATGACCTTCTAACCTCATTAATTTGCACTTAATACTGGAACTACATGACATAATTTATCATATATCAAATGTATACATTTTGTGCAAAAAGAAAATAATGATTATTGCAGTCAAAGACAGAATTATACATCGTTACATCAAGGACATGTTCAAAATGTATAGTACCAGCATCAGCACTGAAATTGTCAGTGATTCCTTTTTTCAAATCACGCGCTTAAAACTTCTTTTCGCCATTGTTACCTCAATGTTCACTCTTCAAAATGGAGATATTTGCTATAAATATCTAAGGAAAGCAACTCTGTACTTAACTATAATTGGAAATTGTTACATCACTGAACAGGATTCCAGGTACAGTGATTAACAATGAAAAAAAGTATTGAAACGTAGGAATTCCCACAATTTTATTGTTTATATGAAGACAGAAGTAGTAAAAGTTCCCTATATTGGCACACTACTGAAATATTTCAGATATTGCACAGATAGTCTATAGATTAAATCAAAAATAACTATTTTAGGGACACTGCAAAACTGACTTTTCTACTGTTTCAATGTCAAATAATTAAAAGATTCTTCATAGCTCTGCTCTTTTTTTGATAAAATGTGAATATAAACACGTAAGTATTAGCTTAAGATTACAATTATCCCTTTTTTCGAGAATGATATTTCTAAAATTTACAAGGACATGATTTTGTTACATAAAAAAATATCGGACTCATAAAACAAATTGAAAATGAAAATTTAGACCAGACACCACTTACCACCTAAATTGGACTAATTCAGATAATATAAGTTTGGTATTGATAGGTTAACTTAGTAATACAGTGGAGAATCTGTTATTCTTTCCCGTTTAAACGCAAACGTACGCAAACGCAAAGCGCTAAAACGTAGAAAAGTACAACTTTTGTACAATTCTGATAATTCATGTTTATCTTTGTGGCAAACAGTTTGGAGCCTGATCAGACGCCGGGTTACCCGGCGTCTGATCTGGCTCCAAACTGTTTGCACTGCAAATAATAGTTTTAGCGTAAACGCTTTTATTGGGAAAGAATAACACATTCTCCACTGTACCTAGTAAGTGTTACATGCGTCCTTGTCAGAGTACATGAGAAGAGTACATTTGTCCTACAGTGAAGTCCTTATAGCGGGGGCTCTCATGTCGTGGGCTGCACAGTTTGCCATATTACAGCATATTGCAAAAACAACCCAATATGGTAACAATGTAGGAGACCGAACAGGACGTTGGAATTATCCATTTGATGTCTCGGTTCAATGAGTTACACGTAACTCCAGTATTCCCTCCCTACAACGGCCCTCCAAACAACGATTTCCTCCTTACAATAACGCTTGCTGCTGTTCCCCAAAAACCAAGACAATTAATGCGTGTTTAACTTTTTTCACTGGCATGACGATATTTGCTTTAAACAGTTCTCGTCTGCTTTCAATTCTATGTAAAATGACTAAAGTAATATTATAAGCATTGATAAACTGTTTGCAAATAACAAGTGTACCCGGGTAAGGCATTAGAGCGGTAAGTGTTCCCTTCCTATAAACAACTCCCTCCGCACAACAAACAACATCTTTGTCTCCCATTGGATGTTGCTTTAGAAAAGGGAGCACTGTAATTGCAAATGAGACGCAAGAAATACATGATAAAATGAACACAGTGAATTGATCATTTACCTTTATCTGAGTTTATACAGTGGAGAATCTGTTATTCTTTCCCGTTTAAACGCAAACGTACGCAAACGCAAAGCACTAAAACGTAGAAAAGAACAACTTTTTGACAATTCTGATAATTCTTGTTTATCTTGGTGGTAAACAGTTTGTAGCCTGATCAGACGCCGGGTTACCCGGCATCTGATCTGGCTCCAAACTGTTTGCACTGCAAATAATAGTTTTAGCGTAAACGCGTTTATTAGGAAAGAATAACAGATTCTCCACTGTAACAGTTTCGAGCCTAACATTACATCAATCTGATCGACATCTGATCTGGAGTTTAAATTTTGGCTTGTTTGCAATGAATAACAGAGGCCCGTCTTACGAAACGTCGTACCACAAAAGCGTCAAAACTTTAAAATACACATAATTTCTGATTTCTCCATCTAATTCTGTCTTGTGACAGATCTCTGGGATCATCTTTTCAAGACGATTCCAAACAGATGTCACAAGACAGAATTAAATGGATAAATAAACAATAATTTAGACGACTTTTATAATCTGACAAACGACTATATTTCTCGTACGATGTTTCGTAAGACGGATCCCTGGGTTTTTAGTATTAATGAGCTTGTTGAGGTGTGTTTTGTTGCAATCGCAAGCAAGTCATAGCGTTTTCACATGAAATGCGAGTACATGTACTCAGAATTTAAACAGTGTCGTCTGTCAAAAACCAGTTTTAGCCATATTTGTCGAAAACTGAATCAATATGATTGTGATTATTATTACACCGTCATGTCTGGGTAAGCACGTCCCAAATAGTGTCATTTGTAGCTGATGGGACTGATATAGACATTTCAGATGGTTTAATTTATTTTCCTCAATACAAGCAAAACTTGAACAAGTTAGCCTCCTTTAAATAGGAGACCAAGGAAAAATTCAGCAGCTTATTAGGGATGTTGGGTGTAATTGGGTCTTGGTAAAAAAATTCTGAATGTAAAGTTTTGTACAGTACTTTACTTGCCATTATCTATTAATTCTTACAAAATGTGACGTACCCAATCAGTGTAGAAATACATTTTGTAAGTGCAGAATAAAAGGGTAAACTTGTTAGTTTTTATGAGGATCACACAAGAAATAAATGTGTTAGTTTTAATGTTGTCGATATACTGTTCTGAAACGATTTTCTAGTTAGAAGACCAACACAACGTGAGAACGTTACTTCTGCTTCTTGAACAAGCTATGTACAATGTAGGAAATGCTATAAATGGCCGCTTTGTAGCCAGGTTTAAATTCGATAGGACATGACAAATGCCTGGATGATTGCCCAATATCGCTAATCTTAGCGGAACTGGGGGAGCGATTTCCAACTTCGGAATCTAGTTTTGCAAGGTTTGTCCAAGTCATATCGACATCATAGCATAAGCTAAACGACAATTCCTTTACGGGCAATAAGTCAGGTAGCTGGATGGAAAACTCTCTTATAAGGGTTCCGTTCAAAGTAGCATTAATGAAAATAGGGAATAAGTCTGGAAATTGGTGACGATTCAAACTACGATTCTAAATAGGTATCATTTAGATACTTATTTTAGGGATACGGACATGGACAACTCCTTTCGAGAAGTTCCCTCTGCTCATTTCGGCATATGTGGTCAGCGCTCTCTCATGTTTTGCAGGTTGACAAAAGTCTCGACCCCACCCTCTCTGCACTTTGTACATGGTGGGCAAAAGTATTATTAACAATGTGTACAAATACTCCTCATTGAAAGTACTACAATGTGGACAGAAGTCCCCCTAACATCTTACATATCTTAGAAAACATATACGGTATATAGAACATATGTTTTATATCCGGTGACGTTAAAATTGGAAAAGTGGTTTCAGAAATTACTGTTTTGTTTTTTTAGTTTTCATTGAAGTCCTAATAAGAAAACTCTTATTGATATTTATTATGTAAAGCAACCTTAAATCTAACTTTGAAACGTGCATGCAAACAACAATAATGAAGCAGACGACAATAAAGTGGTGAAAGGGTAAACATCTCCCGAATAGTTTGATCATGAAAGGGTTAAGAAAATCATTTCAACATATCTGGTAGATGATCACACAAGTCATGAAATATTTGTGTAAACTAAATTATTGTCAAACCAATACAGTGGTTTCAAGCAAGAAGATTTTATCATGGAAATTTGAAAATGATTTTTTAAAAAATGTGTTTTTTTAGCTTGAAAATATGACTGCTAGTGAGTGGGACAGTTTTTTCATATACATGTTATATGGCTAATGGTACACATACATGTATAATCTATGGTGAACATCTACCGATGTACTCTCTAGTTTCAGTGGGCGTGCCAGGTTTTTTCATATAGTTGATGTTTAAAGGTAGAACTTAAAAAGGTTTTCTGAAGGTACTGGGCCGAGTTGAAATGTAATTTATATAAATAGTAAATGAATGAAACTCTGTCAGTATTCTGGGTGCCTGTGGACAGGAGATGTTTTCCTTACATGTACACGGGTTCGGTGAAAGTTTTTCCTAATCTAATGTCACCATGACCATAGTCATATGCCATTAGATAGCATGGCGAGGTTAGCAATACCCACTAGTTTAATTAAGTTGGTGCTTGATAAGCGATAATATTCTTAAAATATATTTTTAACCCTTTGCCTGCTGATCGCGACTTTATTGAATTTTGTAAACAGTTTGAATCCAAATCAGACGCCGCGTAACGCGGCGTCTGATCTGGATTCAAACTGTTTGACACTCTTCTTTAGGTTTCTTTACTTAAAAAATGTAAATATCTAAATTTAACTAACTTTGCAGACGACAATTTCGAAGCAGACGACATCACCGCAGGATAAGGGTTAAGACAGAACAAGTGAAGTGATTGGGGATATTGATAGTAGTTTGATTATTTATTAATTAATAAACGAGTGATAAGTAGTTTTAAGTATTTAGAAATTGAGTACATTTCCAATAACTTTAACCTTAAAAACTTTTGTGATTATAAGTTATTTTCAATTACTAGTACTTTACTATTATTTGTAAAAGCCATTGTAGACAATAAATATAGTTAGCATAATAAAAAATAGGAAAGTAAGAAGTTATTTGATTAATGAACAATTGATTTTGTGGATTTCTAAATCGATTGTTGGTCTAGTCTAATATTGTTTTCCTTTAGTAGTTGGTCCAATCCCTGATCAAGATTCTAATTAGGTACAAATACAGTACGAACATGTACATGTAGTAAGACTACACTGTGATACTGATTTGAACATGACAATGTTCTTGTATAACGGTTATCCCAAATAATCAGAATTTAAAAATTTGCAAAAAGTTCGTTGAATGATTCTTGGTTTTGATTATGATCTAAACTGGTTGAAAAATACAGGAATATGATAGGAAATAGATTAAAACTAAATGAATTTGCTCAATAATTTGGGTACTCGAATCAATCTTGGTTTTGATCAGGATTCAAACTGGGTGTAAATACAGAGAAAACATTGCAAATTGTTGACTTATTATATGTACATGTATGTTGATTATTTTGGGTAACTGCTATACCAGAATATTGTCATGCTCAAATCAGTAAATTCTTTGACAGTCATTTATGTTTGATACACCAACATTTATATTCACAAGAAAGATAGGCAGCAATAAGTCAATACTAATAAGTCAATAATATGACTGTGGAGGTATGTCTGTCCTCTACTCAATTTGAGAAACTTGGCATATCTCTTTGACCAGTTACACTATCGTCAGTATCTAATAATTTTTGATTGATATTCTCCTAGCAACTTTAAAATTGCACTTTAAAAATTTGTTTTCATATATCTTTACTTCAATCATAAAGAGGCAGTTTAGCAGTTTGTATCGAATTAATTATAGTGTGAACTATTCGAAAATGTAAGGGACATATAAAAATAAAACAGAGACAAGTTAGTGCAGGGCAATTATAAGCCAATATCACTAATAAAGATGGTTTTTTGTATAACTTTTGTTTATGTCTGAAGCAGTGATCTGTATTCACTGTCACTCTTAGGTAGGGTTGTAAGATACTGTCTTCACTTAACTCATACCTTTCACACTATAGTATTGATTAATCTAAAAGAAAACAAAACAGTTGGTATATAACAAAACCTGCTTTAAATTGCTGACAAAATCATTCTAAATGCTTAACGGGCCATCTAGTTGATATAGATAAGTACTGGGAAAGCCATAATGTGTTTAAAAACTCATTAGAAATATATTAAATGTTCTCATTGTAAGGTTTGCAATAAATCAGTAACATTAAGGTGTTTCAATATAACGCAGCAAAAAGAAGAAGAAATTCTAAATTTTGACTATTTAACTTCAAAACTTGTTTGTTCTCTTTTCAATCTCCTACCAATAACGTATATTAATGTATTTGAAGACGGTGTAGACCTAGATCATGCAGCTTATGGTGTTCATTGTTTACTGATATGATCTGTATGGTATGAGTATGTACTCTTCCCAACATATATTTGTATTTTTGAGCCAATGTTTTAGTTTTTTATTTATTTGAATATTCAGAAAGAGAATGGCTAACTTTTGAAATAATCTATATTTTGCTTTTTTATATTGTTCACATAGGGAAAACGATTAAAGAGTTATTTATTAAACTTGTCCAAGTTTTTTTTGTTTCGTTATAATCCATTTGTTTTACTACCTAGATTCTTATGTACATATATGCTACGATATTATTAAACAAATACATTCTAGTATGGCCTAAGCAGATTCCGCACCAGCCAAGCCGTATTGGAATTCTAGTATGACGTTGGCAGAGCCTGAATATGTCGATGCCATATTAGAATTCAAATATGGCTGAGCAGTATCAGACTTCTAATGTGGCTTAGCCATATTTCGGATCTGTCTAGATTCCAATATGGCCTACGACATATGTACTAAATACTTGAGCAAAACCAATGTGTTTAGTTATGGCAAAAGGGTGTGATTTATACAACTGACCTTACAACCATGTTAAGACAATGAGCCTTTTTCTTATACATGTACTTATAAATTAATGTTATGAGTATTACAATTGGTTTGAGAGTGTAGGTGTTACTTTTCAAAGGTTTGAAACTGGTGTAAATGTACGTTGTTTGACATTATGTCAGTATAGATGTGTGCATGTTGCTGTATCATATTACTTAATTACGGGTCGACAGATAGTATATTAACATATGTCTATAGATGTATATAACTTATAATAGATGGGTAACATATGTTATGATCAAGTTGATATTTTACTAACTTAGTTTTAAATCTTTACAATCTGAGCTCTCGGATTTAACGAGCTAAACTATTACACATTCAACCCTAGCGACGAGTATACTCGTTATTTTCAATCAAGGTATATGTGAAGCGTACACTTGTCCTATGCAAACAGTGTACCCAGCTTGGGCCGTCTGATCAGGATTTGCGATGTTTGTAATTTGGCAATATATTGCAGAAAACAGCCTTAAATGGTCGTAAATGGACTAGGCTTGATCCAAAATCGGATTTTCCAATAAAGTTTTAGAGGCTGGTAAGGTAAAGTGTATTTGCAGTCTACAAGTTCATTTCTGTGTTGATCAAATTTGTTCTGGCTTTTCACTAAATTTTCTCTAGCATTTTATCACATTGGTTTTATCAGGGTCATGGTTAAAGCAATTTATCTATTTCCACGGTCTTTGGGTTTAGCGTTATATATCACATCGACTTTTACACTGTATAACACAGTGACTCTGGAGAATTCTACCATCTTAGAGCTGACATTAATCAAACCATTTATGCCTGAAAATTGCAGTAAACTCTCAACAATATTAAGGATAATTTAAAGACACTATGGTGTTTGTCCATGCACTAGATCATTTCTTATGACATAGCAAATCGTGCAGACCTTTATGAGATGCCACAAGCTGCGGCATATCCGTCAGACTCTTCATTGTTTGCCAATCTCTAATTTTGTGGATGATAGGCATTTAAGGGTTAAACTACCTTAGCTTTGACCTGTGTATCAACTTTGCTCTAGGTTTTTGCCATCTCACTATCTGAATTGAGACTGAATTTTATCTCATTAATGTCTGACTGTCAAATACATTGTATCCCTGGCATTTTGCCACACACACTTTAGTAAACGTGTCTTATGCCTATATCCCGCATTGCCGCTCACTTGTATATCTCACTTCGGTGTATAACCAATAGCTTACGCATGTTATGCCGAGGATGAGTGTTTAATCGATACTGTATAGCTGAAGCTGAAGTCAAGTCTAACGGGCAATATTTACAAGCACATGTATGCATTATAACTACGCGTTGCGAACCTAGCTTGCCTGTTTATTTACAACGTTTTAATGCCGTCTGACATTGCAATTACTGGCTTGTTATAGTTTCCCATTTCTTTGGAAACGATCTTCGTTCCCGATTACACGAATTGAAACGAAATATTAGATTCAAAACAAGGAAGAAAATGACATTTTAAATGATGGCAATTTAAATCAGAGCAGCAAATAATCTGGGTCCATGCTTATATTTAGCGTTTGAGTTGAGTCAGAAATCGTTCTCAAACATTTGATCTGACCAATCAAATACTTGAGAACGCACTCAGGCCTGATCAGACACTGAGATACTGGATGTCTGATCTTGCTGCAAAAGGGCAATGTACTGCAATGTTTAGATCTAGCAGGCATAGCACATAGTAGTACAAGTATAAACAGGAACTATATGTACGTGCCTGATATAAACAAGTGTAAACATGTGAATCCATGTCTAAACAAGAGTTATAAAAGTCTTACAAGTAAACGTACACACCTGACCGTATACTTGTAGTTAACACAGACAGTCTGGTGAATATAAACTTGTATAAAGATGTATCTCTATCCCTTAACCTCACAAGCGCAACTTGACTGGTGTTTGAAACAGTTAGGACCCAGATCAGACGCCGAGTAACTCGGCGCCTGATCAGGTTCCAAACTGTTTGATACTCGTATTTAATCAACGAGAACCAGGATGAAAAAAAGTTTGGTAAAACATATGAGAAACAAGTCAACATTTTGATTTAGATTGCTGTTATTAGCCTATAATTAACTTGAATCCCATCGACCAATTAGGAATACATTACTGTGGTCATTAGCCTCATCCATTGATAACAGCAACAGAGTTAGCCAGGCCAATTAACCCATTCCCCCATAAATACGCCCTTTTACCCCTTTATTGTATTCGTCCATTGAGGAAAATAAGGGTCTACTTAATAGAGTCATGAATCCATGCACCATAAAAATGCTCTATATCCTAGCATATGATAGTTTAAAGCTGACTGACGATAAAGCAGTATGCACATTATGTTTTACTTTCAATCTGCTTTAAGTGGGCATCTGTCTTCAAAACTAGAAACAGGCTAGCTAGGCTAACAGTTAATGAGTTAATGTTGGGTGTAAGACATACATATACTCGTTATGCGTACTCTTTAGTATATCTACCGGTACTCTATCTCAGTTTTCACGTATACAGTTTCGCAAGATAAGATATGTTTATCTTTAACTATGCGCATACTCGATTGTAGCTGATGTTGTCATAACAACGGGGATGTAAATCGAAGTGCCGTGTTGGTGAATATCGGAAAAATGTTAGTGTGGCGAGGTTGTGTGGTCATAAATAAACTACACTCGTGTTGTGACAGGCCGTAAATCGATAACACGGCCCGAGAATGTCATGTTTATGGGAGTGTTATCGATTCGAGATACACTCGACAAGGGTTAACACCGCCAGTAAGATAGCGAGGCATATGACATGTATAGTGAGATAGAGGACATATCCGGCTACGCCCCAGTGATCATTGAACACAGAAAGGCTAGATCTATGTCATGTGTTTCGAGATGTACCGCTCGTAGTTTGTACTCTGTACGAGTATAGGCAAATGTAGAAAATACTCATCGCTAAAGTAAACATTAGCAAACATGGTCTGCATTGTTTTGAGTTTTAAGGATTGCCTTGCGTCCAGTGGCTTTTTCCGAATATATCCGTCCGTCCGTCCCTTAATATTAAATTGATTGTTAACAGACTATAAAAGTAACTATTTAGGACTGAATTTAAGTCTTCATAAAACTTGCTCCAAATGTTGTATCTGATTTGAGGTCAACATGGATCATGTGTGGTCAAAGGTAGGTCAACTATAGAAAAAATAAACAAAACAAATTATAAGGACCACAATCTTCGTCAATCTTCGTCAAACTTGCTCAAACTGTTGTTATTGACAAAATGTATGTAAAGATTGAATATGGGTCATGTCTAGTCTAAAAGTAGGTCACTAGATCAAATGAGAGAAACACCAAGTGTGAATACACTAAAGGTCACAGTTTGGGTCAATATTTATCGAACTTGCCTCCAATAGTGTCGGAAAAATCTAGGTTAAGTTGGAACATGGATACTCGTTACTACATATAGAACCAATTGCGGTGACTTTGACCTTGACATTGACCTTGGTCGCATCATTAACCTTGAATTTAGATTGATCCCGTGATGTTGACAAGATGAATATACGTTTGGGTATAGTTTCATTAAAAGACATCGATATAATCTGACATTTTTGTAAGATAACTGCTGACAAGGTAGATTCTAAATGTTGACAGACGGGCGATCGAATGGGCGGACTGGGTGGCGTCAATATACGCCGCATCATGTATAGACTAGCCCACTGGTCATAATAAGAACATCTGACAGTTTTTCGCAGAGTGATCTAGATCTCGAGTTTTTTTACATTTAAAATGTTTTCTCAGTTAATCCTTTATATAATTGTAGATCTAGATCTACTTAGGTAAAGATATGTACTGTGAAGCTCTCTCATTGCTTGAATATTATTTTGAGGAGTCCGATATAAAATTTGTAAACCCGTGGAAGCAAAGCTGGAGGCCAAAGATATAGATCGATCTATCTAGAGTATATGACATGTAGGATATGTCCCTGGGTCTTCACATATGTAGATCTAGATCTATATGATTATATAATTCATGAGATCCTATAGAAACATTTTACACTTTTAAAAAAGATAGATCTCTCTATGTACATCAATCTTCTAAATATAACTAAACGGGATCTAGATCTAGAATCATACATAGATCTATATAGACTGTTGTTCAAATTGATCTCTAACTCTAGATTCAGATTTCAAGAAAGGTTGAATTAATTAGATCTAGAAATCTTTATTTGATCATTGAAAACACATTAATATTTCGTTATTTACACTCCTTGTTGGATGTGGTCACATAAATCTCACTTTTTCACTTATCTCATATCTATCTAATCAGTCAACATACGATTTATGACATTTTCACATGTCATAAATCATTTTCCCACAACGTCATGTGGTATTTGGCAGCACGCCAAACGCATAAGCCTTTCAAAACAACCAGTTGAACCGGATTTTTACCGGAGCTATCCAGTTGTAACCAGTTTAACTGGTAAGATAGCTGGTTTTGCCATGCGCAGTGTCAGTTGGCGTCTGGCTGTTCATGTGAGCGGATGTGAGACCACTGTTCCGTATATGTGAAATCTATTTTTAGCATCCGGAAACGCTCGACAAGATCCAGAACTTTAAACTAATGAAAATGATCGTGCGATAAGCGCACGATATATGTACATGAGACAAAAATGGCAGAGATTAGCACGAGCGTTAACAATGAAGATAAAAACTTTTCCTTCGAAAACTTGGTATGCGGAAAATGTAATGAAGAATTTACACACGACAAGGCCGCTAAACTTCTGCATTGTTTACACACGTTCTGTAGTGCCTGCTTGGAATCCCACGCAGAATCAGACAAAAAGGAGAACGAGAATGGAACACAGGATAGCGAAGGTAACTTTGTCTCCATAAGTAACAAACTTTCTGATTGTCTTATCGATTTGTTATTGAGGCACAAAATAAGCACATGTTTTCGCGAGGTTGAGATTCGTATCGGCCCAATGCAATTTCGTACTCATGGTGTGTTAACCAAACATTCTTCGAACATTAGAATTCTGATCAGAAATGATGTTAGATCTACTGAGTGTTTGATCAGGATCCAATCTGTTTGGCTTTCATGAATGGAATGGTTTAACTGCTAATAGAGAAAAAACAAAAACTTGAAAGAGTTTCAGTGCAAGCAGATGTCATTTCATTACAGGGCTGCCATTTCTCCGGATTTTTCCTAAATCTCCGGATTTTTCCCAAGTACATGGTAGCTTAAAGCAGGCTGAAAGTAAAGCAGAATGCGCCTGCTTTAAGTAGTCGCATGTCAACAAATTAAGGAAAAGACTATGGGGGTAAAGGTACGATTCGTAAAATCGCACTTGAAAAATTCAAATTTGGAAATCTTAGGATTTTTCATGTAAACTTATGGCAGCCCTGTTTCAAGCAGATTAATCCAGTACACAAAGGTTTAATACCCTCTTCCTGCTTGAATGGTAGTGTACATTGACTGATTATGAAAACAGTGTAGATCTGTCAACTATATCTAACATCTTGTAAAGGAGCTGTCAGATTAACCCATTACTCCATTCCATACATACATCTTTTTAAGTCTCTTAATTTGTTCCTGTAGGTAATGTTTCCTGGGAATTTTTTCTTAATTGTCTTCAGGTGATAGGTAACGTACGGTACTGAGCAGGGTTTTAATATATGAATATTCTGCAGGACTGGAGGAGGATTGAGGAAAGTAGAAATGGTGATGACAGTTGATGATGATTTAACTTCCATCACCAACCTGTAGTCATAACCCGGTGAGAAAAAGTATGCAACAAGGCCAGGACTCGAACCAGTGACCCCTTTCATAAAGGGCAAGTGCTTTACCAGCTGAGCCACCTGGAAGTTTACATGCCTCTCTTATTTATAATTAAACCATAAACTCTATTCGGAAACCCCCTCTACACAAGATGTCACTCCACAAGTTTCTTATTATTATTTCTGTACACTCTGCGAGTTACATATATTAATCCTACAGGTTATTTATGTTGGACATCAAAAGTAACATGGTGAGCAAAATATGCAGCCAGACCAGCTTGCTGGGGCCCTGGGCAAGCTTCTACTGACTAAGCCACCCAGACTGCCTACACAAATCTCTTACCATTCAAACATAAAGACTGTGTACACAAAGTCTCAAAGAAAGTAATGTCTGAACCCTTTACTTCATTTATCTGGTGCTTTTTTTATCATAGGCTTTTTCTAGCATTATAGATAGGCAAACACCATTTCCTGGCCTAGTTTGAGTGGTTACAGCTAGTCTGGTAAAAGGTGTTAGTCTGGTAAAAGGTGTTTCTCAGGGCTGCCATTTCTCCGGATTTTTCCTAAATCTTCGGATTTTTTTCTAAAACATGGTAGCTTTAAGCAGGCTGAAAGTAAAGCAGAATGCGCCATAAGGCGCATTCTGCTTTACTTCCAGTCTGCTTTAAGTAGTCACATGTCAACAAAAACTAGAAACAGGCTATGGAGTAAAGGTACGATTCGCAAATTCGCAATTGAAAAATGCAAATTTCGAAATCTTAGGATTTTTCATGTCAACTTATGGCAGCCCTGGTTTCTGCAAAGCCAGCTGAATGTATATATATGCAAAGAATCAGTGAAACATCTCAATGTTCATGTAAGGCCACCCAGCATCTCTCTTATTTGATGCCACAATTTGATAGTTTGGTTTGAGTGACTCAGTATGTCAGGAGGAGAATCATGAAAAGGCCAGAGAGTAATGTCTCTGAAGCAGGTTGAAAGTGTAAGGGCTCATGATATAGGTTGACGAATACAAATAATTATTCACGAATATGAATGCAATAGTTTCTTTATGTGAAATCTCTTATTATATAGTGTGTGTCTAGCTGTCTACTGTATTCACTTTTCACCAAAATCAGAATATTCGGTTCTCGGAATATTCGAGTTTATCGTTACAGTCCTAGTTGAAAATAAAGCATTATGTGCCTTAACTCTTTCAACCGTGAACTCTAGTCATCCTGATGCTTCATGTGCAAACAACATATACCTGTGAGGAGTATACTTGTCCTATGCAGACAGTGTAGACCCTTATCAGAGGGCTCCACAAGTAGTCCTCTTATCAGGGTCTACAATGTTTGTCATTTTGACATATATTGTAAAAATCAACCCTAAAAAAGTTAAAAACGGACTAGACTTCATTGTAAACTAGAATTGCCCATTTGAGGTTTCAGGGAGGGAAGTGTATCCTTAACTTAAGGAGCATTATGTTTTACTTTCAACCTGCTTTGACTCTGTACTGTCTCCATAACTATCTTTTGGAGTAAAGGGTTAAGATATCATGTGCAAAGCCATAAGTAGAACATATTTCTTATGGTTAATTCATGACAGAACTCACATTGGTTATTAATAATAATAATATTAAACAACTCGATTCCAATATTGCAAGACATATACATGTGTAGAAACATCAAAGGGTGCATGCTCAAACTTTTATATATAGGAGAGAATTGGTAATATACGGTTGAAAGTAGTGCAGAGTAACTGTAAACAGTGAACCCTCTGAGTCTCTATAACGACAATTGAAACAAAGACTAGTTGATTGTATAAAAGACAGGTGACAGCTTAAAGCTAGGTGACAGTAAATCTGTTTTACTGTCACCTTCTTTAGAATTCACCTATTGTAAAAACCTAAGGATAACCAAAATATAGTGGTCATAATAGAGAGGTTTTACTGTAGTTGCTTAGTTATTTGTTGCTATTATGTCTGGTTAAAAATCGGCTAGTAACTATATATATTATATACAGTAAACACTCTCTATTACGGCCCCTAAAACGAAGGCCAATTGATTGTATAAAAGACAGGTGACAGCTTAAAGCAATGTGACAGTAAAACAGAAAGCTACTAAGAGCTTTCTGTTTTACTGTCACCTTGCTTTAAGCTGTCACCTGTGGTATACACCTAGTGACCTAATGATTAAAACAAAAAAGTGGTTTAACTCTTTCCTCCCTGAAACTTTAAATGGACAATCCCAGTTTCCATTTAAGTATAGTCCATTTCTGACTTTTAAGGGTTGTTTTTGTCAATGTTTTGCATTATGACAAACAGTGAAGATCCAGATCAGAGGGCTCCGTAAGGAGCCATCTGATCTGGGTATTCACTGTTTGCATAGGACAAGTGCACTTTTCACACGTATACGGTTTGAAAAGGACGCCTAAATGCGGGACTAGGGTTCAAAGGGTTAATAGAGAGGTTTTACTGTTGTTGCCTATTTCTGACAAGACTTGTTATTTATTTTGATTTATGTTGCAGGTACAAGTTCCAGTGAGAATAAGCTGAAGTGCCCAGAGTGCAAGACAGTATACACAGCTGATGAGGTAGCTATAAATCCATTCCTAAATCTTCAGAAGAAACCTGAACCACGCACTGAAGATGGCTCGCCATCTGGGAGCAAATTCCCCATCTGCACTTCATGTGACGATAACCAGAAGGCTTCTTCCTTCTGCATCGAGTGTGAGGAGTGCTTGTGTGACCCGTGCGTCATTGCACACAAGCGGGTCAGACTTACTAAAGACCATACTATCTCCAATCAGGTGCAGATGGACCAAATTCATGATAGTGCCGCAAAGGAAGCTAAGCAACGGCAGATGTACTGCAAGATCCACAAGATGGAAACTCTGAAACTTTTCTGTCTCACATGTGAAACATTAACATGCAGAGATTGTCAACTTCTTGAGCACAAAGACCATAAGTACCAGTTTATTGAGCAAACTATAGACAGTCAGAAGTCTGCCCTAGAAGCAGGCATTAAGGTGTTGAAAGAAAGACTTGCAAGTAATAAGGAACTGTCAGAAAAAATGTCAGATAAGGAGAAAAACATTAAAAAGCAACAGGTTGAGGTGTTTAACGAGGTGAGACAAGTGGCTGATACTATAACTAATGAGCTTATTAGCTGGTGTAAACAATTGCTGAACTTTTTGCAAGGTGTTTGTCATAGTAGGATGAGGGATTTGTCGCACAAAAAGAAAGATGTTGATTCCTTTGCAAAGAAAGCTAGTCACACAATAAAGTTTGTTGAAGCAGCCCTTGCATCTGGTGACGACCTGTCAGTTCTGTATGCCAAAAGTTTTATGTCAAAAAGCATAAGTACACTGCAAGGGGAAAATATCATAGTGCCGAATACAATGTTCGATCTTAATATAAAATATGAAAATGATGCAAAGTTTCTAACAAAAAATGTCAGTAAGATGGGATTCATTAATGTGAATGGAAAATCTTACCCCCAGCAGTCCAATCCGACAGACACAGCTCCAGTAGTAGCAGCAGCAACTGCCGCCCCAACTATAACCCCAGAATCTTTCTCCAAAAATGTAGCAGAGTTCCTCAGTAAGTTTCAACCTCATGTTAAAGAGCGGTATGTCAGTCTCCCTGATGACAAACGCAAACAGTTCCTCCAGCAGTTAATGTATCAACAGCAAAAGAGCATGAAACAGCAACAACAACAACAGCAACAACAACAACCACCAGCTGCACAAGGACCACAGAATGGTTCTAGCAATAACAGTAGACCTGGTCATTTCAATACAGACAGTGGTGCCATCCAGGACCTGTATGGTACAGCCAATCGACAGCCACCGCCACTACAGCAAGGCCGACCCAGGGCTGCTTTCTATCAAGACAACCATGTGAGGGGCCAGATGATGGTGAGACAGCTACTGAATGAACCCCCTCATCTACAGCCTAGACCTGGACTTCAACCACTTCACCCACAAGGGGCCAGTTTCCAGCAGTGGAGAGGTTTGTTTCCTTAACCCATTCACCATAAACACACCTTTTATGCCTCTAATTTATTCCTCCATTGAAGAAAAAAGTCCCAATTTATACAGTCATGGTGATGAATATGTTAATGAATTTTTTTTATTTTATTTAAAAGATGTTAGCTTAAAGCAGGCTGAAATAAAAGCAGATTAAGGCACATTCTGCTTTACTTTCAACCTGCTTTAAGTGATCACCCATTTTCAAAACTAGAAACAGGCTATGGGGAAATGGGTTAAACTTTTTAACCTATTACTCCATAGAAACACATTTTTACGCCTTTATGTTATTTATCTACTGAAGCAAATAGTTCCAATTAATATGTTACGGAATAACTAGTTAACTATGCTCAAATCGTGAGACAGCTTATTGGGTAATAATGGGTTTAAGTTATGCATGTGAAACAGCCTTCACTGGTGCAAACTCTAAATTGGTTTTGTCGCTTTTAGTTCTTAAAATATTTGCAATAGTTGGGTGTAACTGTATGCAGAGAAAGTTATTATTTTCAATATATTAACACTGATCAGGGCTCCAGATAAGTGGGGGAGTAAACTGAACAAATCCAGGATTTTTCTCACTCATTTCAGCACCAAATCCTATGGTGTTACTACTCATTAGAATCGTCTCGAAGAGACGATTCTAATGAGTAGTGACACCATAGGGTTAAATGCAGAAATAAAGATTTTAGTTTTTCAAATACTCCCCTTATCTGGGGCCCTGCACTGATGCATGAATTTCCTACAAATCTGCTTGGTGCTTTCTTGGAGCTGTTTGATTATTCACTTTATTGTGGATGTTGCCCATTTCTTTCTGCCCAAATGCCTGCTGCATAGCTATGACAAGTATAGTCCAAGTGGGATTACCGTTTCACGAATATTATACGTATATCCCTTTCCTCCGTAGAAGTGCCTTAGAGCATCTATAGCTAGGTGCCATTAATGAATATTTATTTATTCAAATTTATTGAATTGAATACAGGGTTAATTTAAAGCAATGTATTATGTTAAAGTGAAGTGTCTGAAAGCTCCTAACAGGAGCTTTCAGACATTTTACTTTCAAGTTGCTTTAAATTAACAATTTTTGATTCACCCCTGAAACTTTAAATGGAAAATTCCAGTTTGAAATTCAGTCTATTCCAATTTTGACCTGTTTTGTTGCAAAATAACACACAGTGCAGACCCTTTTCAGAGAGTTTCTGTAGTAACTCTTTGATCTTTGGCTACACAATTTGTCTGGGACAAGTGTACTCTTCACTGGTACACTGTTTGTAGATGATAAGTACTGTTGCTAAGGTTCAATGAGTTAAGCAGTTACATGCAATTACCCATTGCCCCATTAAGTGTCTAGTATTGAAGATAGGTGACCACTTAAAGTAGGTTGAAAATAAAGGAGAATATGCCTTAAGTTAAGGCACAATCTGCTTTACTTTCAACCTGTTTAAACTACCAATTTATAGGATAGTTCATTTTCTTAACTGTATAAGTTTAAAATATTTTCTTCAGCTTGAGAATATATAAAAGGTGTATAAAGGTGTATTTATGGGGTATGGGTTGAATATGGTTCGGTATAAATGATTTGCACGAATGACTTTGGAGGAAAGGGTTAAGTGTAGTTGAAACAAACAATTTAACAATTTTCATCAATATCTCTTCACCCAACCCTATGTTATGATTACTCATTAAGCAGTCATCTGCCTTTATCACCTAATAATTAGCACAATTTAGTGGACCTAATAGAGAGGGTGTACTGTAATTGCTTCAGTTTTAATTTTGAGTGCTGTTTTACACAAATTTTGACAGAAATGAAGAAGCTTCAGAAGTTACAGAACAGATCAGAGTCCATGTCAAGTAGAAGAGAGGGGAAAGGTTAACTCAATTAAAGAGACTGAAAATCAGACATGGTGCAGGGCTCCAGATAAGGGGTAGTTTTCTGAACAAATTCAACATTTTCTCACTCATTTCATCACCAAACCTTATGGTGTCACTACTCATTAGAATCGTCTCGAAGAGACGATTCTGATGAGTAGTCACACCATAGGGTTTAAAGCAGAAATAAAGATTTTAGTTTTTGAAAAACTACTCTTATCTGGAGCCCTGATGGTGTATTTGCAAAAGTTTTATAGTCGAATGAAAAGCAAATTTGTGGCCGCATTATGCATATCAGGGCTCCAGGTAAAAGGGATTAAACTAAACAAATCCAACAATTTCTCACTCACGGGTTTCGCAACGAGGATTGTTGCAGATGAAAAAATTACCCAGCATGCAAAGAGTAATTGTAGGATAAAAAAAAGAAAGTCCCACTAGTCAGATAGGCTTATGTGTTGGCACAAATTTAGCGCATATCTCCTTTTGCCTTCTCAGCACTGGTTCAATACTGACAAAGCTACAAAGCTTAATATTTCTTTCTTTAAAATATATTTTTAAACATATGTTTTTTCCCTAAACAAATACAGTCGAACTTCGATATCTCGCATTTGGTTAAATCGAACATACCTGTATTTCAAAGTTGAAACGTGGCTTTGCCACGTTTTAACTTAGAAAATGGGTATGTTTGGTCAACCCAAGCATGAAATAAATTAATAATGCAGTTCATGTGTCGAATTATCGGATAGTTTGAGTTAAGCGAGTTCGAGATATCGAAGTTCGACTGTATTTACGTGTTTATATAGATGTATGACACCCATTAACAAACGAAAAGTTTAGGCCAAATTTGGTTTTCAGTCTCTTAAACCATTGATAAAGTTAATAAGTTATTGTTACTCTTCTTGTTTGTTATACAGTTCACTTAAACAGTTTGTTATATCACTAATTTGTGTTTGATAATAATATAGATTTATCGTATATTTATATGCAACAGATTTATGCAATGTCGTGCATTTCAATTATAGAAATAATTATGACATATTAACTACATGTATTTGATTATTAAGTGCACAAAAGGGAAATATTGTTTGCTTCCTCCAAACTTGACGTTGTGACTAACCATTTCAATCGTCTCTTTGAGATAGTTCCAACGAGAATTCACAGCTTGGGGCAGACATATGGATTTAACCCTGTACTCCGTAGCCTATTTCTAGTATTGAACATAGATGACCACTTAAAGCAGGATGAAGGTAAAGCAGAATGCGCATTGAGGTGCATTTTGCTTTACTTTCAGTCTGCTTTAAGTTACCATTTGCTAGAATAACAAAAATATTTCTTAAGATGCATATTCATGACTATAAATTGGAACTATTTTCTTCAGTAGAGTAATAAATTAAATGTGCTAAAAGGCACTTCTATGGAGTGAAGAGTTTAAGTAATTTTAGAACTCTCCTCTTCTGGATCTAGAATGTTTGTAGCAGATTAGATAATTACATTTTTGAGTTTTAAAAAAAGTTATTAAATCTCAGTGGCTACAAATGTTTTTAATGTATATGGAAGCATGACCCACTATCATTGACTGCCTCCTGATGTAGTTTTGGAGAAGATGAAAGAAGCTTAGAGCATAGCTTGATTACCTGCATTAAGCTGTCAGCTGTTGTAATGCATTTCCTGTTGAATTATGGCTGACAGCTCACCAGGCTTTATACAATGAGTTAGCATTATTAATGTGTAACAGTGGTAACTTTACCTGCGCATTCCAAGTCCTAAACTCATTAAATTGGCAGGGACTCATTATTTAATAAGTTTTCTGGCCTTTATTAACCTATAATTAATCATAGGCAAATAGTAGTTAAAAGCAGGTTGAAAGTAAAGCAGAACATTTTGCTTTATTTTCAACCTTCTTTAAGTGGTCACCTGTCTTCAAAACTAGAAATAAGTTATGGGATATTTGGTTAATTTTTCACCTCAAGGACTCATTGTTTTACAGAAAGTGCACCCCAAGTACTCGTTCATCTTATTTCTAAAATAATTACTGAGTGTAAGAATGCTTTTCTGAGCTTGCAGTAACGGTGTTGTTCATGGACCTCTTATCTCAATTCAGGGTCAATTCCTCCACACCCAGGGAAATCTCTTCTTTCTGGATTAAGTTTTCAATCTTCTAACCCAATGAGCGATATTGGGTCGAGATCTACGAGTCAGTCACTCCAAAATTTGATGAACCTTAGCAATAGAGATTTAAACCTCGCACAGCCTCCAGGCTACCCGCCTAATGGTTCCCAAGGTATGTAGGCATGATGCATCAGAGCTGGTAGGCCCCAGTAGAAACTCACCCATTAAAGATTAGCTAGTAGTACTGTATAGACATCTGAACCTCACTGGAAACCAGCTGGAAAGGATATTCCTACAAAGGGGACGCTAAATCCAGCAGCTTAATCAGCAAGCCAAGAGACCTTTGCCTAGTAGAGTCCTTTGTAGTAAAACATAATTATATACCATAACCAATCATAGCAAAATGATTTTGATGTGTTATTAACCCATTCCTCCAAAGCTTGTTTGCAATGTTATAGACTTGTTTTCTACTTTACATTCATCTTGCTTTACTTTTTATCATGCTGTTATCAGCCCCTTTAACCCTTAGCCCGCCAAATAAATTGTCGTCTGCTATATTTCTCGTCTGCTTCAAGTTTCAAAGTGCTTCAAAATTGCTGAAAATGTTGTCAGAGTGTCAAACAGCTTGGATCCTGATGAGACGCCGAGTTACTCGGCGTCTCATCCGGATCCAAGCTGTTTGCATATGGAGCTATAGTCGTGACTGGCAGGCTAAGGGTTAACTTAAAACCAGTTCAATACAGGTAAATTGCACAGTTGTGACAGATGAGGAAAGGGCAAACGCAGGACAAAAGTATTGCTTTGATAGGAATGTGCTGCATAAGAACTTGTTAATTCTATATAAAGCAGTAGCCTTCTTTATTGAAAGCAACAAAGCAGCTGTCTTGTTACCTCTACTATCTGTTTTAACTTTTAACCCATAATCCCATAGCCTGTTTCTAGTTTCGAAGTTATGTGACCACTTAAAGCAGGTTGAAAGTAAAGCAGAATGCGCCATAAGGCACATTCTGCTTTACTTTTAGCCTGCTTTAAGTTTTTATCTGCTAGGATAAAGAAAATATTTCTTATAATGTATATTCATGACTGTATAAAAGGGATCATTTTCATCAGTAGAGGAATAAATTAAAGGCGTAAAAAGACATAATTATGGGGAAATGGGTTAATACTATCAAATAAGGGCCATCTACGGTGATAGATGTTCGAACATCAGAGAATTAGGTTACTGGTAAAAGGGTGTCTGTGGGTAAAAGGGGTTTAATATGCTGTAGCATAGGAGTATAACCGGAGTATTGACAACTGGTTGATATAAAGAACGGCCTGGTTAAGCTTTTGTAAGATCTGATAGAACATCAAACATATTTCTTATAAAACATATTCATGAATGACTGTATAAATATATAATATCTACTTGTCTTCAATGGGAGAATAAATCAAAGGCGTAAAAATGTGTATTTATAGAGTAATTTTGGGTTTAGAAACCATGGTAAATGCATCTGATCTAGTCACTCAAAACATGTTGGTTTTTTACTTGGAACAATGGAAAAATAACCAACAAATCCAGACATAATTTAGAATCGGGGGCCCATTTCATAAAACATCTTACGACAAAAGTTGTCCTAAGTCAGATTATAAAAGTTTCAATTATTATTTATTTCACAATCTAATCCTGTCTTGTGACATCTTTTTGGAATCGTCTTGAAAAGACGATTCCAAAATGATGGCACAAGACAAGGAATCAGAGATAAAATGTATTTTAAAGTTTTGACTTACGACAACATTTGTCGTAAGATGTTTTATGAAACGGGCCCCAGGGGTCCAACTGAATAATTTCTGCACTTTTCCATATTGATGAGATGATTCCACATGTAACTTGAAAGTCGCAACATAGTGTATGGTTGAGACATAAGGAAGTGTAGTAAAACCGCTTGATAAATTTTCAAAAAAGAAGTTGAAAATGATTGTACAGTAAAACCTCTAGAACAAAGATGTCATATCTAAAAATACAAACATGCTGTCGTAGCAATTGCAGAGCTGTATATTATTTTGCACTACCAATTCATCTCCAGTAAAACATGTAAATGGGTACGAAAGATCAGTCTGTCCCCATATCTAATCAGCTCATTCAGTTTTAAGCATGTGATGGATTTCTAACCAGTTACCATTGGTTGAGAATTTACAACAGAAACCATGCAGCTCCGCTGAAAAAAAGTCTACAGGAACTGCACTGTGTCAAAATCTGACATGCCAACACCTCCCATCCCAATCTGCTAATTTCCTGCTGCTCTGGTGACCCCCAGCCAAAATGTAATCTTACTGCTTTTGATATACACTTATTTATGCTTTACATTATTTAGCTTTGCTGTTTAGTAACCCTGCATGCGCTAGAAGTTTAATATTTAGTGTATTCTCACTGTTCTGTTTATGATTCATTGGTATATACAGCTTTTGACATAAGCATTGTATTTGATGACTTTAATCCATTACTCCATAGCCTAGTTTTGATTAGACAGGTTAGTGCCTAAAGCAGGTTGAAAGTAAAGCAGAATGCAACTTAACTCTTTGAACCCTAGTCCTGCCTATAGGCGTGCTTTTCAAACAGTGTACATGTAAATAGTACACTTTTCCTATGCAAACAGTGACGACCCTGATCAGAGGGCTCCGAAAGGAGCCCTCTGATCAGGGTCTTCACTGTTTGTCACAATGCCAAACATTGACAAAAACAACCCTTAAAAGTCAGAAATGGAATAGACTAAAATGGAAACTGGAATTGTCCATTTAAAGTTTCAGGGAGGAAAGAGTTAAGCCTGCTTTAAGCTACAATCTGCTAGGATATAGAAAATATTTCTTCAGCTGTACGTACATGACTATAAATGGGAACTACGTCTTATGTGGAGGAGTGAATAATATGGGGTAATGGGTTGAAAATTCTGTTTTCATCTATTTTCTTAATGTATGTTGTTTTTAATTTTTTATGCAGCAAAGACAAAATTGTATACAGTATAATTATTTAAACTGGTTATCCCAAATTTTTGCCACAAATCCCTGTATTGTGACTTATTCATTAGAATCGTTTCGTTGAGACAGTTTGAATGAGTAGTCGCATCACATGAAATTGAAGAGAGATAATTTTTTTATCTTATTAGTTATTACTTATCAGTTGTTCTGTCAATAAAAGGGATGTTTTGCTTTAATGCATACTAAAATAAAATATCCATCACTTGTAAACACTTTACCCCATAGCCTGTTTCTAGTTTTGAAGGTAGGTGACCACTTAAAACAGATTGAAAAATAAGCAGAATGTGCCATCAGGCACATTCTGCTTTACTTTCAGCCTGCAGTAAGCTTCCATCTGCTAGAATATGGAAAACATTTATTATAAAACATATTTATGACTAATTAAATAAGAACTTTTTTCTTCCGTGGAGAAATAAATCAAATGTGCTGAAAGGTGCTTCTATGGGGAAAGAGGTAAACACATGTGGCATCATAAAGATAATAAAGTAGAAAGCTCCCTCATCTTTCTGCTTTACTTTCATTTTAATTTCAGACGCTACCTGCTTTAACCCATTCTTACATACTAATGCCTTCTACTGTTTTACTTGTTCTTCATAGAATTGTCACGACACTTCTACCAGTCCAGATCAAGAGCTGTATTAGGAAACTTATTGCATTCTGGCAGGCGGCTAATTAAGTCTTACTTCACCCTTTACACCATATCCTGTTTCTTGTCTTGAGGATAGGTGACCACTTAAAACAGTTTGAAAGTAAAGCAGAATGTACCTTCAGGCACATTCTGCTTTACTATAAGCCTGCTTTGATACCATCTGTTCAACTATTGAAAGTATTTCATATGATTCTGAATTTCATAATTATGTCTTTATAAAGTGGAACATTTTGCTTTAGACAGTTGAGTAATAAATTAAAGTTTAAAAAGGCATATTTATGATTGAGGTAATGGGTTAAGGGCTTAAGGCAGGCTTAAAGTGAAGCAGAACTTCACAGTATCATGCATACTAACTGCCAGTTCTATCATGATACATGTATGCAGATTTTTCATGTGGATCATTCAACTTTTCAGAAATGAACAGAATGATAATGTTGATAATGAGGACTGTTTTAAAGAAATAAATTTCATTCACAAAAACAACAGCCCCATGAAACAGGGCCTTTTGTTCAAAATTGGGATGGTGCCTTAGTCTTTCATTTTTGGAAATTCAAGCATGTTTTTTAGCCAAATTTGAAAAAGTAGACAGATTTTCAAGATTCTTTTGAAAAACAAAGAAAGAAAATTGGGCAAAAAAATAGGCTTTTTGCAAATGGGAAAGAACCCTATATCTGTCCCTAATATAGAAGGAAAAGAGACCCTATGAAAGAATATGCACAGAAATTATGCACAATCACAAAGTTTCATAAGGTTGTCACAACAGCACTGACATCATTGAAATCTGCATGGCACAAGTTGTGCCATGCAGATTTCAATGATGTCAGTGCGGTTACATGTATATGTATATGATTAATCTGCTATAACTATTATAATCTTCATGGAAGAAATGTATAAGGTTGTGTCATGCAGATTTCAATGATGTCAGTGCTGTTACATGTATAACAGTATATGTTTAATCTGCTATAACTATTATAATCTTCATGGAAGAAATGTTGTTATTTTTCAGGACCTCCTAGTAGTCAACCGTTCATTCCACGAGATAAACTTCCACCTGGCAGAATAGAGTAAGAATTTTCCTTTGCCTGTTATACTTGTGTTAAGCAGTCCACCATTAACCCTGTACTCGTTAGACTGTTAAAACTTTTAAAAACATGTCACCACTTAATGCAGGGTGAAAGTTAAGCAGAATACGCCTTAAAGACATCTCCTGGCGACCTTTCGGTCATAACACCTAACAAGCTATCAAATCATGCAGCCACGTGCAAGTTTTGTCCTTGCTGCTATCTTGTCTAGGGATAAACTCATCCAAGCGTTTCATGTGAAGCCCGTACCTTAAACTTGTTAGTTTGGTTAGTAAAACCCATTGAAAAAAAACGTGAGTGTGAGTATGTGAGGGCCTCTCTAGACAAGATTAGTTTAGTTACCTGGATTTTCACACCATCTGAGATTGGTGACACCTTGTGAATCATGCTTTTTCTCACCAATCGATGAATGGGCTGGTGGTTCCTCAATGGACTGAGGAAAAGTCTTTAAGGGACATTCTGCTTTACATTCAACCTGATTTAAGCTTTCATTATTATGCTGTAATGGATCTATTTTCTTCACTATTTTCTTCAGTGAAGGAATGAATTAGAAATACGATAAAATCTATAGAGTAAAGGCTTAAAGAGCATGGAGATTGACAGCATAGATATATTTGAAAAATGCACTTTAACCCATTACCCCTTAAAAACGCCTTTTTACGCCTCTTACTTATTCCACCACTGAAGAAAAAAGTTCCAGTTTATACAGCAAAGAATATGTACCAAAAGAAATATTTTCCATATCCTAGAAGATGGTAGCTTAAAGCAGGTTGAAAGTAAAGCAGAATGTGCCTTAAGGCACATTCTGCTTTACTTTCAACCTGCTTTAAGTGGTCACCTGTTTTCGAAGCAAGAAATAGGCTAAGAGGTAACGGGTTGAATGTGACAATAACTTTCAGCATTATCAGGAAAATGTATAATGAAGTTAATTTTAATATTTCTGAGACTCTTTAAACATGCTTATGGTGTTGAAAACTTTCTGCGTTACTTTCATCTTGCTTTAGTTTGTCACTTGTATTTAATACCATCAATTTAGTCAACTTATTAGTGGTCGTAATAGTGGAGTTCTAAGTTGTAAATGAATTCAGTGGGAAGACTGGTGGAAAAATTAAATGTGTATTTCTCTCTCTCAATATTTCAGTATTGATCCCCTGAACTTAAGAGCAGGTCCGGTCATCCAGCCAGGACTGAGGGTGAAGCAGGAACCCAAGGAGAATCCATCATGCCAATTTTCATCCAAAGCTTCCCTGCCACCAACCATTCCTTCTTCACCAACCATCGCCCCCTCACCAAGCATCCCCCCATCACCAACCAGCAGTACTATAACAGTGAGTCTTGCCAACATGGCTATGACACAAGGGCTCCAGATAAGGGTGGTATTTAAATAAAAAAATAAAAAATTCTGCATTTATCCCTATGATGTCACTACTCATTAGAATCGTCTCTTCGAGACGATTCTAATGAGTAGTAACACCATAGGATTTTATGCTTTAATGAGTGAGAACATGTTGGATTTGTTCAATTTACTCCCTCTTATCTGGAGCCCTGATGACATATTCAATGGTATTCTTCTCAAGTATAAGTTCTGCTCATATAGTGGAAACAGACTCGCTATGTCCCATAGCCTGTTTCTAGTTTTGAAGATAGATGAATACTTAAGACAGGTTGAAAGTAAAGCAGAATACACCTTAACATGCTACTTTACTTTCAGCTACCATCTGCTAGAATAAAGAAAATATAATATTTCATATGATATATACCCATGACTGTATAAATTAGAACTATTGAGTGAAAAAATAAATTAGAGGAATTAACCCATTACCCTATACCTGTTTCTAGTTTAGAAAATATTTGACTCTTAAAAGCAGGTTGAAAGTAAAGCAGCATGTGCCTTAAAACACATTCTGCTTTGCTTTAAGCCTTCTTTAAGCTACCATCTGCTAGGATAAAGAATATATTTCTTAAAATGTTGCATAAAATTATTGATGACTAAAATATTGAGAAAAAAAAAATTATGATATATATTCATGACTTTATAACTTGGATCTATTTTCTTCAGTTGAGGAAGAATTTAAGGCTTAAAAGGGTGTTTTTAAAGGGTTAAGGGTTAAAAGGCATATTTATTGTGTAACCTCCTAAGTTAAACATTTACAACATAGCCTATTTCTTGTTTTGAAAATAGATTTCTACTTAAAGCAGGTTAAAAGGAAAGCAGAATGTGCCTTAAGGCACATTCTGCTTTACTTTCAGCATGCTTAAAGCATTTTTTTGTTAGAATATAGAAAATATTTCTTATGATTCTTGTTTGACAGTGAGTATAAATTTGAACTATTTTCTTCAGTAGAGGAATAAATTAAAGGCATAAAAAGGCCTTTTTATGGGTAAAAGGGTTAATCTAGATCCGTAAATTGTTTGTGTTTTATTGCAGTATGGATCTCAAGGGTTCACACCATCAGCTGACTTCATGTCTGGGCTTCAATCTCCACCCCCAAACAACCACGCCTCCCCGAGCCTCACGCCCAGTCCATGTCACTCTGATGGTGCACCAAACAAGTCGGCTTCTCCAGCAGCCACAGACATCAATGTAGGTGCAAATTATAGTCAAGCTATTTTACATGCCGCGGATATAGAATGCTCTCCTTGTGCTTGATTTGATGGATTCAATAGTAAAATTTGTATAAACAATTTAGAGATTGTAGGTGGCCTTAGTGTGATTGCAGCTGCAGGGCAGAGTATAGCAGAATAGCTTTTTGTCCTTCAATATATGTACCTATCCAGGCACATGTTTTAGAGATGTCAGTCCTAGTCAATATTTACCTTTACTTATTAAGTTAATAGACTATGTGTAAAACTCTATTAACAATTATTTATCACCTCCATTAACCCTTTGAACCCTAGTTCCGCATATATAGTCGTCCTTTTCAAACAGTATACATGTGAAAAGTGCACCTGTCCTATGCAAACAGTGAATACCCAGATCAGAGGGCTCCTTATGGAGCCCTCTGATCTGGGTCTTCACTGTTTGTGATAATGCAAAACATTGACAAAAACAACCCTTAAAAGTCAGAAATGGACTAGACTAAAATGGAAACTGGAATTGTCCATTTGAAGTTTCAGGGAAGAAAGAGTTAAGCTGTAGTGCAACTTTAAAAAAAAAAAAAATCAGACCTAGGCTAAATGAGGTATATAAGTGTTTATACACCAGTTGTACATTGTAGTGTTATAAGTATTGATGTCCTGTTTCATAGTTTCCATAAACATTTCTGAAATCTTAGCTATTATCTCTATACAACTGAGCGTAAGGCAAGATACTGCTTAAAGCAAGATTTAAGGAAAGTAGAAAGCTCCTTTTACTTTCATTTTGTTTTAAGACGCCACTTTATTTCAACAATATTGTTGCATAATTTATTTTGGAACTTACATGGAGGTTTAAGAATAGGTGCTGTAATGTGGTTCAGTGGATGAAAGGGTTACAAATCAAGATTGGGCAATATACAGGGCTCCAGGCAAGGGGAGGGGGGGATTTCAAAAACTAAAATCTTTATTTCTGCTTTGAACCCTATGGTGTCACTACTCATTAGAATCGTCTCGAAGCGTAGGGTCGTTCAAATTTTTCATGTGGGGAAGCCTTCCAGCTGGCTTGCGGAAGGTCAGTGGTTCTACCCAGTTGCCGATTTGTGCCTGAAATAGTGCATAAAGGGCTTCTGGGGTCTTCCTCCACCTATAATTAGCTGGACGTCGCGATAGGACTGAAATACTGTTGAAAGCGACGTAAAATCAAAACAAATCAAATCAAATCTAATGAGTAGTAATACCATAGGATTTGATGCTAAAATAAGTGAGAAAATGATGGATTTGTGCAGATTACGCCCTCTTATCTGGAGCCCTGAATATATCTTACTTTAACTTGCAGCAGGTGATGGACAATGACCGCAATGAACTACTTAAAGGTCTGACACAACCAGGTGGTCAGAGGAAGGCTTACTACCTTCAGCCCAATCATGATCCCAATGACCCCTCGGAGGACTACTGTCGTGTGTGCCATAATGGCGGTGACCTACTGTGCTGTGAGAAATGCCCCAAAGTGTTCCATCTACAGTGTCATATCCCGGCAATCAGCAATAACCTGGACTCTAGGTAGGTAGTTTGTACCATGGTGTAGCTAAAGAATAAGCCATTGATTCAGAACTTGCTTTTATGGCCTGCCAATTTACAGGATGTATCAGAGCACCAGATAAGGGTAGTTTTTCAAAAACTAAAATCTTTATTTCTGAATTAAACCCTATGGTGTCACTACCCATTAGAATCGTCTCGAAGAGACGATTCTAATGAGTAGTAACACCATCGGATTTGGTGCTAAAAGAGTGAGAAACTGTTGGATTTGTTGAAAAAACTACCTCTTATCTGGAGCCCTGATGTATACTGCTATTCTTGCCTTCATTTGGCCCTCCTTTTGAAACTTTGTACAGCAAATATTGCCATAAGTCAGAATCTACAATTCTCATTATATTTATTTCTCCATCTAATCCTGTTTTGTAAAATATCTTTGGAATTGTCTTTTAACCCTTTCCCTTATAGAAGCGACTTTTAGCACATGCATTTTATTCATCCGCTGAAAAAAATAGTTCCAAATTAAACCGTAATGAATATGTGTCATATTTAATACTTTCCTAGCAGGTAAAAGCTTAAAGCAGGCTGAAAGTAAAGCAGAATGCGCCAATGGCGCATTCTGCTTTACTTTCAACCTGCTTTAAGTAGTCACCTAATTTCAAAACTAGAAACAGGCTATCTGGTAATGGGTTAAAGATGATTCCAAAGAGATGTCACAAGACAGGATAAGATGGAGAAATCAGAAATCAGACTGTTTTTGTCGTATGACGTTTCGTAAGGCGGATCGCAGATGTTTTAGTGTAAACCAATTAATTCCTATTGTCGGCAAAGGAAGACAAAGACATAAGCAAATAGCATAGATATATTGAAATCTTTGAGCAAGCATTAAGGAAGGATTAATTGCTATCAAGGCATATTGAAATAAATAAAACTTTCTTAAGTTTAGCCTTCTCTGTTCATGAACAGTTTCACTATTTAACCCTTTCCTCCCTGAAACTTTTAATGGACAATCCCAGTTTCCATTTTAGTCTAGTCCATTTCTGACTTTTAAGGGTTGTTTTGTCAATGTTTGGCATTATGACAAACAGTGAAGACCCTGATCAGAGGGCTCCTTTCGGAGCCCTCTGATCTGGGTCTTCACTGTTTGCATAGGACAAGTGTACTATTCACATGTACACTGTTTGAAAAGGACGCCAATATGCGGGACTAGGGTTCAAAGGGTTAAACTTGAACTATACCCTTTACTCCATAGATATGTATTTTAACACATTTAATTTGTTCCTCCCCTGAAGAAAAAAGTTCCAATTTATACAAATGTACAATTTATTTTGTAAACTCTAGCAGATGATCACCTAAAGGGGGCTCAAAGTAAAGCAGAATGCACCTTGAGCCCATTTTGCTTTACTTTCAACCTCCTTGAAGTGGGTCCCGTGACAGAAACTTGAAACAGCCTATGGGGCAAAGGGTGAAGTTGTACATTGAATGTTAAGGATGAAGGTTAGCACTATTTTATCTTTGAAATACCTTTAACCCTTTTCCTGTTGTTAGCATACACTGATGTTTTTAAGAGCCATGTAAACTAAAATCAATTGGCTTCTGAAGGAGCTGTAAGATCCTGGCAACAAAGTTTTAAAGCTTTTGAGTTGGGTCTGACATCGTTCTCAATCAGTTGATTAGTCAGGTTTGAGCTTTTGCTTCTGCATTATTTTTCTTAAATAGGTACTCAGTGGAAAAAAGGTTAGGCGAGTTCAGGTTAATGACACCTGAGTGTATTTGAAGGTTTAAGACATGATAGAACATACCACATGCATTATGTAATCATATCCTGCATTTAAGAACTGAAACTATTTAGTCTTTATGTTAAACCTTTACTCCATAGCTCCATAGATACACCTAGCCTTTGGTGCACACTTTATTAATTACATCGCTGAAGAAGATTGTTCAATTTTATACAGTAATGAATGTGAAACATAAGAAACTACATTATATTTCTTGTATCTTTGCAGATGGTAACTTAAAGCAGGCTGAAAGTAAAGCAGAATGTGCCTTAAGGCACATTCTGCTTTCCTTTCAACCTGCTTTATGTTGTCACCCGTCTTCAAAATGAAGAAACAAGTTATGGAGAAAAGGATTAAAACCTTTTTATTTTGTTATTGGAATGTTCTTAATGTATTCACTCACTTTAACTGATGAAACATTTATATAATCTTTTCTGGGGCTAATGAATGAGGCTTGTTTGGTGGCATTTGTGTAACAATCAGTGCACTTCTTAGTTCACAGAACAGCGAACTGTAAGTTTATACATGTATCATTATCACAAGCTTATTGATATATCACTTATTTCCTAGAAAAAGGACGCTTAACCCATTATTCTATAAAAATGCCTTTTTATGACCCCATAAATAATGTTACATTTGTTCACATATATGGCAAATAGTCACATTTTTTCTGATAATTGATCAGCTTAAGTTTTTCTAAGAATTTCAGTTGATCTTTTGAACTCCTTGAAGTGGAACATATCAGTATTTCAAAGTTCAAATCTGGCTACGCCCAGTTTGAACTTTGAAATACGGATTTGTTTTACTTACATGTAAGCTAGTTCAGTATAATGAAATTCAACTGTAGAAATATAAGTTACAGTAAAACCTCGCTATTACGACCACTAAAACGAAGGCTAATTGAGTGTATAATAGACAGGTGACAGCTTAAAGCAAGGTGACAGTGAAACAGAAAGCTCCAATAGGAGCTTTCTGTTTCACTGTCACCTTGCTTTAAGCTGTCACCTATCGTAAACACCCTAATAATTGACATAATTTAGTGGTCGTAATAGAGAGGTTTCACTGTATTTCCAGTTAAATGAGTTTAAAACAGTGAAATTCGTCTGTACGGGTATTTGAACTTAGTAAAGCTTTGCATTTTAGTACAGGCAACTAAACAACTAGGGGGCATCATGAACGACTTGCACACAGCCTTATCTCTAGTGTTTAACGCTGAAAAAAGTTATAAGGGAAAGATTGAACCCAATTTCTATAGAAAATCACATTGTTCATGGTACTTTTTCCTGGTATTTTTCTCATTCTCCAATGATCATCTTTATGCCTACATACATTAGTGATTTTAATCAAGTAACCTCATATGATATCAGAACTAATGTGTTAACCAAGGAGTAGAATAGATTACATTCTATAGTGGGGTGGGGTGGGGTGGGGTGGGCGGATTTAAACCATTATCCCATAGCCTGTTTTTTATTTTGAAGACAGGAGGCCACTTAAATTAGGCTTTAAGCTATTGTCTGTTAAAATATAGAAGGTATTGCTTACTGTACATATTCATTTCTGTATAGAGTGGAACTGTTTTCTTCAGTAGGAAATAAAAAAAGGGTGAAAAAGGTGTATTTATGGAGTAATGGGTTCAGAAAAGGGAGGCATATTTGGTAGCTTAACCCATTACCTCTTAGCCTATTTCTTGCTTCGAAAACAGGTGACCACTTAAAGCAGGTTGAAAGTAAAGCAGAATGTGCCTTAAGGCACATTCTGCTTTACTTTCAGCCTGCTTTAAGCTACCATCTTCTAGGATATGGAAAATATTTCTTTCGGTACATATTCTTTGCTGTATAAACTGGAACTTTTTTCTTCAGTGGAGGAATAAGTAAGAGGCGTAAAAAGGCGTTTTAAGGGGTAATGGGTTAAACAAGGTATGGCAGCTTGATACAGGACAAAAACATAGCATTGCTACACAAGCTTTCTTAATTCATTTGGTCTTTGCATAATGCAGTCCAATATCTTTTATGATTTTTTTGCTTCCTCAATTAGTTTATAATTATACTTTAACCATCATAGACTATAATCATAAAGAAACATTTTCATGTGGTCACTCACATTATAAAATTGATGGAAACTCATTGTCCATTCAGAATAGCAGTGCTATGACCTAAAATAAATAATTAATTGCATAACAAACAGTGTAGAAGAAGACTAGAAGCTGTGTCAGAGATGCTGTGTCTTGTCCAGGCTCGGAGATTATAAAACTTAAAACGAACTCTGTGCTCAAAACTCAGAATTTTCCTCAACACATAGCACTTTGGCAAACATTGTACTTATTACTAGAATTTGCATACATATTATTCTGATGTAAAGGTCTATTCAAATTAGGTTACTAAAATCAAATGAAGTGTGTTTTGTAAAAACTAGAGCCTGTTATTGAAAATGAGTTTTGAGCACAGAGTTTGTTTTAAGTTTTATAACCTTGGACCCAGCTCTTCACTGTTCTACATTCCCATTCACCTACCGTGAGATATCCGGAGACTAGGGTGGCAGCTGTTCTTCTTGATTAACCAATTACACCATAAATATGCCTTTACACGCCTTATATTTATTTCTCCACTCAAAACAAATAATTCTACTGTAAATATTTATGAATACACACAATAAGAAACAGTTTCTCTATCCTAGCATATAGTAGCTTAAAGCAGGCTGAAAGTAAAGCAGAATGTGCCTAAAGGCACACTGCTTTACTTTCAACCTGCTTTAAGTGGCCACCTGTCTTCAAAACTAGAAACAGGCTATGGGGGAATGGGTAAACAGTTATTTTCCAACGCATTAATAAGTCATCAATGTTTGTAATTATTTACTATGTAAGCTTGCCTTAATTCAAATGTTTAAACAAAAAGCTTTGGATATACTGTACTCTCTGTAGAGATGCTTAGCACTAACATCTAAGATATTTAACCCATTACCCCATAAATATGACTTTTTATGCCTTTAATTTATTCTTTTAGTAAAGAAAATATTCAGTTAGTTTTCAAAGGTTAAGAGACCAACTACCTGGCACCTGCCTGTTTTTGTTGGAGGAGAAAGTGTTAGATTTATTATAAAGATTATTTCCTTTTACCAATCAAGCTACAAGATAAAACAAAAGACTACGGAGAGACCTGCGTCTATTCCAAACATTAAACGGTATTTATCGTCTACTTATAGTTTATTTGGGTACTTCCTATATATAGTGTACTTTATGATAGCTTGGTTTTGCATGTGTGGAATTTCAGAAACTATTAGACAGAATCGTTGCACTACTTCAAGGCGACTTTTATGATTGTGACCAGGGTTCCAGATAAGATGGAGTAAACTCAAGTTTTTCGAAATTTTCACTTCTATGTCAGCATCAAACCTTATGGTGTGACCACTCATTTGAGTCGTCTCTCTGAGACGATTCAAATGAGTGGTCACACCATAGGGTTTGGTGCAGACATAAAGATTTTAATTTTTTGTAACACTCCCCTTATCTGGGATCATGTTGACACAATTTTTTCGAAAATTTCTCCTTTATGTCTGCTCTAAACCTTATGGTGACATCTCATTTGAGTGGTCACACCATAGGGTTTGGTGCAGACATAAAGATTTTAATTTTTGCAATACTCCCCTTATCTGGGATCATGTTGTGACTTTCGGTATCTATTGTTATTGTTCATCCTGTACTGCTTGTTGTAACTCTAACACTGCTGATCTTTCAGATGATCTCAATAATGACTTAGTTTACACAATACAGGGCTCCAGATAACTGAACAAATCCTACACTTCTCACTTATTTCAGCACCAAATCCTATGGTGTTACTACTCATTAGAATTATCTCTTCGAGACGATTCTAATGAGTAGTTAATGCAGAAATAAAGATTTTAATTTTTATCTGGAACCTTACCTAGGTCAATTTAATCCTTTATCCAATAGCCAGCTTCTAGATTTGAAGATACATGACGACTTAAAGCAAGTTGAAATCCTTCAGTCACATCCTGCTTTACTTTCAGCCTGCTTTAAGCTACCATCTGCTTGAATATTGAAAATATTTCTTGAGATACACATTCAAGATTGTATAAAGTTGAACTATTTTCTTCTGTGGAGGAATTAATTAAAGGTATAAAAAGGCATATTTATGGAGTAATGGGTTAAATTATTTTCTGGAGCCCTTGTCAATTTAACTCATTATCCAAAAGCCTATTTCTAGTTTGAAGACAGGTGACCACATAAAGCAGGTTGAAAGTAAAGCAGAATGTGCTTTAAGGCACATTCTACTTTACTTTCTGCCTACTTTCAGCTATAATCTGCTAGGATATAGAACATATTTCTTATGGTTCTTATTCTTGACTGCATAAAGTGAAATTATTTTCATCAGCGGAGGAATAAACTCATGGCGTAAAAAGGCATGTTTATGGGGTAATGGGTTAAACCAATCAGCAATGTTAGGGTTATGTCTTGATCTATGTGCTAGCTGACAATCTGGTTGAAAATGATAGTCTGATAATTAAGGCTTCAATAAGAGGGAAATAAAGAAACAATTCCAGCATGTAATTAGCACCAAATTCTATGGCATAATTACTCACTAAAATCATCTCGCATTATAATGAGTAGTTACGATGTAGGATTTAAAACTGAAGCCAATATATTCACCTTATCTGGAGCTCTGGTTATGTCTTTGTCTATGTGTTAGAAAATCAGAGTAATGTGGTCTGATAGTTTGATATGCAACAACTAGCAACTAATGACTCCTGTATCATTAGATGATTTAAGAAGAAAAATATGTGTATAGAGGATAATTGAAGGTTTATCTGAAGAGACCATTAAATGAAGTAGCATGTCGATTTTTCAAGACAGGCGACTGCTTAATGCAAGATGAAAAAGTTTCAGAAATCTTTTAAAGGAGATTTCTGCATTGTTAATCTGCATTAATTCTTTCCTCCCTGAAACTTTAAATGGAAAATTCCAATTTCCATTTTAGCTTAGTCCATTTCTGACTTTTAAGGGTTGTTTTTGTCAATGTTTGGCATTATGACATACAGTGAAGACCCTGATCAGAGGGCTCCTTTCGGAGCCCTCTGATCTGGGTCTTCACTTTTTGCTTAGGACAAGTGTACTATTCACATGTACACTGTTTGAAAAGGACGCCTATAAGCGGGACTAGGGTTCAAAGGGTTAAGCAGTTCTGTTTAGTTTAACCCTGTGTTTCTATTTTAGGGGAATTGATTAAGATGAACTGAGGGTGTCTGACTTACTGGTCACTTGACACTTTATCAGGTTCTTGAACATATTTCTCAAGTCTTTACCCTAAACACACCTTTTGGTTTTGAGTGAATCTTAATGTTGTATTTTACTTGTTTCATTTTCCTGGTGACTGAGATATGAAACTGTTAATGGATAGTTACAGTTAGATATAATATGTTTTGTATGAATTAGGTGTATACAGCCTGATTGTTAGCATACATCTAATTGGACTTCACATGCATTGAACTAATTTTTGATTGGTCAGTGTGTACTTGCCTGTTTCAGTCTGGTTTAATTAGCTGCATGGACACTACTGTCAACCTTGTGTTAACCCATTACTCCATAGCTTCAACCACTTAAAGCTAGTTGATAGTAGAGCAAAAAGCCTGCTGTAGGCAACTTCGTGGCTCAAACTTTGCAAACAAGCTATGGGGAATTCAGGTTTAACAGCCTCATAAGTTTTCAACACTTAACCCTTAACCCAATAACCTGTTTATAACAATAAGGGCAGGTTATCACTTAAATCAGGTTGAAAGTAAAGCAGAATGTGCCTTAAGGCACATTCTGCTTTACTTTCAGCCTGATTTAAACTATCATCTGCTAGGCTATATAAAAATATTTATGGTTAATGTTCATGAGGGTATAAACTGGAACTATTTTCTTCAGCGGAGGAATAAATTAAATACGCTAAAAGTCGCTTCTATTGGGGAAAGGGTTAAAACAAGCTTCCTTGTGGGTTGTTGTTATATACATGAAGAGGAACTTTACTGTACATGAAACTTTTGTGTGTCAAATGTCTTAACTGTCTGTTACTTCCTGGTTTCATATAAAATTGGGTGTTTATAAAAATCCAGGTAGGCTCCAGTTAAGGAGAGTATTTCATACACTGAATATTTTTCAATTCTCCATCAAACCCTAATTTGTGAGTACTCATATGAATCCACTAAAACCATTACCCCAATGGGCCATAAATTCGCTTTTTGAGGCTTTCATTTATTTCTCCACTGAGGAAAATAGTTCCAATTAATTCATACAGTTATGAATATATATGGTAAGAAGTTCAGAACTTTTTAGCATATTTTAACAGATGGTAGCTTAAAGCAGGTTGAAAGTAAAGCAGAATGTGCCTTAAGGTGCATCATGCTTTACTTTCAACCTGCTTTGAGTGGCCACCTATTTTCAAAACTAGAATGATTGAGGCAATGGGGTAATGGGTTAAAGAGACGTTTCTAACAAGTACTCACAAAATAGGGTTTTACGGAGGCATTAGGAAAAAAATGTTGGAAATTTGAAGGATTTTCCTACTTATTCGAGCCTTTGTAGGTTACAGTGGAGAATCTGCTTTTCTTTCCCGTTTAAACGCAAAAAGCACTAAAACGTAGAAAAGAACAACTTTTTGACAATTCTGATAATTCATGTTTATCTTGGTGGCAAACAGTTTGAAGCCTGACCAGACGCCGGGTTACCCGGCATCTGATCTGGCTCCAAACTGTTTGCACCGCAAATAATAGTTTAAGCGTAAACGCGTTTATTGGGAAAGAATAACAGATTCTCCACTGTAGGCTCCTAACCATTTGCAACTCAGACAAATATAAATTATCAGAATTTTCAAAATGTTGGTATTTTTCTACATTTTATTACAATGCCTTTGTGTAATGTTTTGTTTAAATAGAAAAGAATAAAGTCTTCTCCACTTTAACCTTACATTAGAATTTAACTCTGCAATACATATTTATATACACACACTAGTTTGCTAGATTTTTCTCAATGATTTCTCATGTTCATTTCATTAAAATGTATGTGGTATGTTTTTATCTGCTTTTTGTTAAGCTGGATATTAGTTTAGAAAGTATTTAAAAAATACCCTTTCCCATCCAAATGATGATGTTGTGTTGTTCAAACGCATGATACATATATGTATAAGGCATACAATGTATAGGAGGAAACTGAAAACGTCTTCATACCTCCACCCAATTGCTCCATCTAAATACTTGTTTACCCTTTCCCCTTCTTTTAGTATACAATTTGTATTGTCCTTTTTTGAAAACGCTGCAGACAAAGATCAGACAGCTCCTTCAGGAGCTGTCTGATCTTGGTCTTCACTGTTTGCAGGAGCTGTCTGATCACGACCTGTTTCAGTGTTTTCTTGCAGGATCCCTCTGACATGTGTCTACACTCTTTCATAGGGTCAAATTTCCACATTTTATTAGCCAGCATTTTGTTAAGATGACAGTTGTTTATAGAGTAGGGGGTTTCATTTATCACATTACCCAACACTGGTATAGCCTGTTTCTAGTTTTGAAGACAGGTGACCACTTAAAACAGGTTGAAAGTAAAGCAGAATGTGCCTTAAGGAGCCATTCTGCCTTACTTTCAGCCTGCTTTAAGCTACCATCTTCTAGAATATATCTTATGATACATATTCATGACTCTATTATCTATAGATTGGAACTATTTTCTTGAGTAGGGCAATAAACTAAAGGCGTAAGAAGGAGTTTTATGGGGTAATGGGTTAAAGAGGAGTGTTTTATATGAATATTCAGGTGGAGAGGGGTTAAAATGGTCTTTTCACGACATGGTTAAGAAATCACAACTTACAGTGTGGTAGAGACGAGGTCTCAAGGTTATAAAGTGTCCAAGTTGAGTCTGAGATTGTTCTCAAAATTTAATGCTTAACCCATTACCCCATAAACATGCGTTTTATGCCTTATTTTATTCCATCACTGAAGAAAATAGTTCCAATTTATAGTTTTAATTTATACAGACATGAACATGCACCATAAATATTTCTTTTATTCTAGCAGATGGTGGCTTAAAGCACGCTGAAAGTAAAGCAGAATGTGCCTAAGGCACATTCTGCTTTACTTTCAACTTGCTTTAAGTGGTCACCTGTTTTAAAAACTTGAAACAGGGGCTATGTAGTAAAGGGTTAAGAATGATCTCAGACTCAACTGAAATGGTTTAAAACCTTGGACCTAGGGTTTTAGTAATTTTATAATCTTAAGAAGCGCACATGCTATTCCTAGACGAGCAGGGCTCCAGATAAGAGGTAGTAAACCAAACTAATCTAACATTTTCGCACTCATTTCAGCACCAAATCCTATAGTGTAACTACTCATTAGAATTGTCTCAAAAAGACGATTCTAATGAGTAGTAACAATATAGGATTTAATGCAGAAATAAAGGCTTTATTCTTTGAAATACTCCCCTTATCTGGGGCTCTGGACGAGAAATAATTCTCTGTAGGTAAGATATTTATTTATAGTAATATAAGTATTTTAGCTCATTAGCTGTAACAATCCAACTTCCAATACCTTAGGAAATAGTTTGGATCAAGATGATATTCCAAATAGCTTGGTGTCTTATCAGAATGCAGGGTTGTTTGATCTACCATCGGTTTTGAGAAGGGATTTGGATTTCTGTTAACCCATTACCCCATAGCCAGTTTCTAGTATTGAAAATAGGTGACCACTTAAAGCAGGTTTAAAGTAAAGCAGAATGTGCTTGATTGCACATTCTGCTTTATTTTCAACCTGCTGTAAGTTATAATTTTCTAGAATATAGAAAATATTTGTTATGATTTTTATGTGTGACAGTATGAATTGGAACTACATGTATTTTCTTCAGCAGAAGAATTAATGAAAGGCATAAAAAGGCTTATTTATGGGGTAATAGTTAAATTTCTATTTCAAATCTGCTTGAGGGAATTTTAGCTAGCAAATAAAGGGGATTTTGATCTTTCCGTTCTGACCGAGGGGATTTTGACTACCCATTAAAACTACTAAGGGGATTTTGACACCCTTTTAATACACAGACTGACAAGATTTTGTTTTGATTGGATAATTCGATAATTTGACTTCCCATCAGTTCTGACTTGGGTGATTTTGACAGTCTATCAATTTTGATTGTTTCTTTAATTCTCTCAATGGAAATTAGGCTACACCGTTTGACATTTAGATTATATTAATCTTGCAACAGGATAGATATTGTGATTTTCAGATATTTGATAATGACATAAGGCTTTATATTTATCTACCTGTAGATAGCTGGGGAATGCAACATATGAAATGATTGGCTTATCATTGTATCTAAATTGTTGTCTGCATTCGGCAACTGTCCTTTCTGAAGAAACTTCAATAGGATCACTCAACATCAATGTTTTCCCTTAGCTCCATGAATTTTTCAAATTTGAAAGTCAGAGACCCTATGAATATATAGCAAACGTGCACTAAAGCTCCAAATTATTTGTGAAATTTAGGGGTCCACCTCTATAAATATTTTTGGGGTCAAGGAAAACCCTGCAACAAACTTATGATATTCACAGATATGTAATAGGTATCTGACCTGTATCCAAAGTTTTATTCTACCTGTGTTTAGCTCAAAAAGAGTTCTAAATTATTTTGCTAGATACAGTGGCCAAATAATTATTTTTCCTATTGAAACAAATAAAGCAATCTAGGTGATCACATATTAATCGAGTGATCTCTAAAGATATGACTGCTTAATAAAGAATAAGAATAATGCAGAAAGCTCCTGAAGAAGCCTTCTGTATTATTTTTAACCTGCTTTAATCAAACCACATGTTTACACCTGTATTAGATACTGGCATATGGGTCTTCTATGGAATGGTTCCTTTACCATTTCCCCATAAATACGCCTATTTACGCCTCTATTTTATTCTTCCACTGAAGAAAATAGTTGCACTTTATACAACCATGAATATTAACCATAAGAAATATTTTCTTTATCCTAGTAGATAATAGCTTAAAGCAGGCTGAAAGTAAAGCAGAATGTGCCTTAAGGCGCATTCTGCTCTTCTTTCAACCTGCTTTAAGTGGTCACCTAATTTCAAAACTAGAAATAGGTTATGTGGTAATGGGTTTATAAAGGATAAGAATACTGCAGAAATCTCCTTCTTTACAGTCATATATTTAATTCTGGCTATTCTACAGAATGATCCCATAACACTTTAAAATTGACGGTATAAACAGTTGAAACTTGATCTCTATTGCAGTGAGGCTTGGATTTGTAGTATATGTACCCCAGATGAGGAGTTAGTCATACGTACCCCTATACCTCGGGAATTTGAGCTAAACAGCAATGGCAAGAGAAAGGCACCGAACGGACTGGTGGACAAGGAAATAAAGGTAGGATTTCAATTTGAATTAAGTTTATCCTGCATTAACCCTTTAATCTGTAGCCTGTTTCTTGATTTGATTACAGGTGACCAATTAAAGCAGGTTGAAAGTAAAGCAGAATGTGCCTTAACCCTTTGAACCCTAGTCCCGCATATAGGCGACCTTTTCAAACAGTGTACATGTGAATAGTACACCTGTCCTATGCAAACAGTTTGTCATAATGCTAAAAATGGACAAAACCAACCCTTAAAAGCCAGAAATGGACTAGACTTAAATCGAAACTGGAAGTGTCCATTTAAAGTTTCAGGGAGGAAAGAGTTAAGGCACATTCTGCTTTACTTTCACCCTACTTTAAAATATCATCTGTTAGGATATAAACAATATTTCTTAGGATGCATATTCATAACTGCATAAAGGTGAACTGTTTTCTTTAATGGAGGAATGAATTTTAAGGCATGAAAAGTGGAGTAATGGTTTAAGCAAGCTGCTTTGCTGTCAAAATTTTCCATTTTACAGTATATAAGACATGTATTAGAGATAGGATAAGATTGTCAATATGGAGGACGAGCAGGTTTTCTGATAACTTATTACAGAAACTAATGAGCACAATGTCATTATCACACAGCAGGGCGAGTAATAATTCTGAAATTTTTACACCCCTGAGGTTTTCCTATATGCATTTTAATGCAGGTGATTTCTTAATGCTGAAGAAAACTGATACAGAAAGCTCCTTTATTTTAGGGATAAACTTGTGATGTGTGATGTGTTGTGTTTTACAGGTGTGTGAGCGTGTACTGTTGCAGCTCTTCTGTTTGGAGTCAAGCACAGTGTTCCACGAGCCAGTTCCCAAGTCTGTAAGTACTCACTACTATAGTGTAGAGCCATAGCCTGGTACAGTCAACCTCTCAAAACTGTGCCCTTCGAAAATGAGCAAAAAGCTCAGAATAGAAAATCATTCTCAAGCATTTGATTGGTCAGATTTGAGCCTAGGCTCAAATCTGACCAATAAAATGCTTGAGAACAAACTCAGACTCAACTCAAAAGTTTTATAACCTTGGAACATGGCTTGGTACAGCAAAACCTCTCAAACTATGCCCTTCCAAAAAAGCTCAGAACAATGAAGCTTCCAGATTAGAGAACTTAACTTAGAAGTTGGTAAAACCACAGAAACTAACGACCCCTTAAAAAAGGTTAAAAGTAAAGCAGAATGCCCTTTAAGACACATCCTGCTCTATCTCTAGCCTGTTTGAAGCTCCCATCTTGTAGGATATAGAACTTTTTTGTTGTGGAAAATATTAATGACTGTACAAGGTGGAACCACTTTTTATTATACGCCCGTCTTCAGACGGGACGTATTATGTTGTGGCTCTGTCCGTCCGTCCGTCCGTCTGTCTGTCCGAGCGCACGAAAGGTCCTTTGTTGGGTAGGGAGAACAATAGATTCCATTCATTCCGTGATTGCCCTATTGTTATTGTTGGGTATATTTGTGTACTGTTGGGTACTTTTAAACAAAAAAAATACCCAACAAAGGTCCAACTGTGAGAACGTCCGTCTGTCCGTCCGTTCAAATTTACTTCAAGCGACATCTCCTCTGAAATCGCGAGTTTGAGGGAAAAACTAAATTGCTGACGGTGTTCCTTGGATGCTTCTCTACAGAAATTGTTAAAATAAAATTCATTGGTGGACTACTTATTGAAATTTATTAAAAAAAGCGAAAAACTTTAAACAAGTTTTTTGTAAAAAACCACTGTTCCCACACCTTAGATATTGCATGAATAGTAGGGGTGTAACAATTCGCCGAAACCCGCATCGCAGTTTATCGCAATACGGAGAAATCGAATCGCAATATATTGCAATACACCGTGTAAGTATGGAACAAGCATCTGCCATCGTGTTTACTGTATTAATCTTGTTCAACCAGGCCCTTGATTCGCTGCTTGTTTCTTAATAAGAGCGTCTCGTTGAGCGAGATTAAACGGAAACGAAATAGTACTGTTACACCGGCTAGGGATATGGATAAAACACCGGACTGCGTCTACTACGCGTTGTTTCGAAAACAATTCCGCGAAACAAAAGTAAGTTTGTCCAATATTTTACTGTTTTTAAATAAGGCAAAGAAAATCGGTTTTTCTGAATCTGAACCGCGGGGCAATATTATTCAGCTCACACCGCAATATATCGGTACACCGCCGAATCGTTACACCCCTAATGAATAGTATCTTCTACTAAATCACTTTCAAAATTGTAAAAAATCAAAACCCTAGGGTCAAATTTGACTCAACCCTGGCCATATCAGTGCTTTTTGATGCAGGTCTGACAGTAAAAACTCTTAAGGAGAAGAATTTATATAAGTTTACCAAAACTTGTTTTCTAATCCTTATATTTATATGTGAAATTATATGTATTGTCATTTATGACTGTATCTATTTTGAAATAAAATACTGTTTAAACTAAAAACTCTCTAATGATCCGTTTTTATACAGACCCATTGTATCTTCCAGGCTAAGAAGCTACCCTTATACTAAATGCAACATTTTTGCAAACAGTTTGGATCCAGGTCAGATGCCACATAATGCTGCATCTAATCTGGATCTAAACTATTTGCCACTCATTTACATATTTTCTTATATTTAGAAAATATGTTATTATTTTTTACATATTTCACATACAAACATTTGGAGCAGACAACAGTTCAGCATGATAATAGTCATTTCTCTCTGAGACCGTCTCCTATTGCATAACTGACCCATAGCTAGCTCTGAACTCAGGTCACTGAGATACATAACAGAAATGATAGTGATGTCTCAAGCACAACTTAGTTCGAGACATATTACTTTTGGTCTGTCTGTTTGTTTGTTTGTGTTTTGTTTGTTTGTTTATCTTTCTGTCTATCAGTCCACAATTAATTCTTGGCCATAAACAGTATGGATCCAGGTCAGATGCCACATAATGCTGCATCTAATCTGGATCCAAACTATTTGCCACTCATTTACATATAGTTTCTTATATTTAGAAAATGTAAATAATGATATTTATTAACCTATTAACCCATACATATTCCTTTTTATGTCTTTAATTTATTCTTCCACAGAAGAAAATAATTTCACTTTATACAGTCATTGTTGTCTTTAACAATTGCTTCAAATGACATCTCCTCATATACCGCTGAAAAGATTTCAACCAAACTTTACACGAATGTTCCTTGGGTCAAGTTCTTTCAAAATTGTTCAAAGAATTAAAAACAATGTAGAACTCTGGTTGCCATGGCAACATGGCAACCAAGTGAAAAAATAAGGAAATCTTAAAAAATCTTCTTTTCTGAAACTACAAGGGCCAGATCTTAGACATTTGTCACATAGCATCATCTACAGGTCCTCTATCAAACTACAAACTATGCCCCTGGGGTCAAAATTGGCCCCGCCCGGGGGGTCACAGTTTAACATAGTTATATAGTGAAATTTTCAAACGTCTTCTCCTCTGAAACTAATATGGCCAGAGCATTGATATCTGGCATGGTGACACTTTTAGATGTCCTATACCAATAAGGTTCAAATGGTTCTGGTCGATTGCATATCATCTACAGGTCCTCTATCAAGTTTGTACAAATTATGCCCCTGGGGTCAAAATTAGCCCCACTCGGGGGGGTCACAGTTTTCAAACGTCTTCTTTTCTGAAGCTAATATAGCCAGAGCTTTGATATTCGGCATGGTGTTACTTCTAGATGTCCTTTATCTATTTTGTTCAAATGGTTCCAGTCTGTTGCATATGTAGGTCACAGGAGCTAAAAATAGATTTTTTCAATGGAAACTTAAAAAAAATCTTCTTGTCTAGAACCCTAGTACCCTGATCTTAGATATTTGGAACATAGCATCATCTACAGGTCCTCTATCAAGATTGTTCAAATTATGCCCCTCGGGTAAAAAATGACCCCGTCCTGGACATAAATCATTATCTCCATTTTGATGTACAGCTATTCTCAGGTGAGCGACATATGCCCCATGGGGCTCTTGTCTTAATATGTGGTAGCGATTGTCTTGGTTCAGATGATGTTCGAGGATTTTCCTCAACACATTGTTTAGACGAAGCATCGTCTGCTAGTTATCTATTTTAATCAGATAGAAAATCTGTCAAGCGCATCCACTTCGACGCCATTTTCACAAAGTGGAACAGATTGGTTTACATACCGATTCTATATGCCGATATTCTGCACGTATATTATACGCGCACAGTCGATTTTCAATACTTAGATTAATCTCCCTTTGTGATCTCTCTATTCTCCGGAATCGAGTCGGAATAGAGCAGAAACTAGTGGAAATTGCCGAAAATGCGATTTTTTTCTCGGCGCGCCCATCTGCCCGCGCGAGGTGAATTTCTAATGGACATTGGTGGAAAAAATGCGGGATTCCCGCAATGCCGCGGCCTAGGCAAAACACTGCATTATATTAACTTCTTCTGTAAAAATGCCCACTTATAAGTAACTTTGAGAAAAACAGCAGTCAACATTTTTAAGCTGACGATATTACAACAGTTAAAGTGTTACACATATAAATGTCTTGTTTGGGGAACAGCAGGAAACATTGTTGTGAGGAGGGAGTCTTTGTAGTATCTTTACAATTTGAACGCTTATCATGCATATATGAATCCTTTGCCAAAAGTGTACCCAGGGCTCCAGATAAGAAGAGTTTCTTCAAAAACATTTTTTTTATTTCTGCATTAAACCCTATGTTGTCACTACTTATTAGAATCGTCTCTTCAAGACGATTCTAATGAGTAGTAACACCATAGGATTCGGTGCTGAAAGGAGTGAGAAAAAGTTGGGATTTGCTTGGAAAGCCCCCTTTTATCTGGAGCCCTGGTACTTGTGAAGAGTGTTATCTGTTATTTTGTTTTACTATACAGTATAACCTCTCTATAACGGCCACTATTTTTTGTTGATTATTGGGTGTTTAAGGCAGATGACTGCTTAAAGCAAGGTGGCAGTGAAACAGAAAGCTCCTTTAGGAGCTTTCTGTTTCACTGTTGCCTTGCTTTAAGCTATCACCTGTCTTTTATACTATGAATTATCCTTCGTTTTAGTGGCCGTTATATAGAGGTTTTACTATATGTCTCTACTTTTACCGATTTCAGGTGCCTAACTATCACAAAGTTATTTCCAGGCCGATGGACTTTGGGACCATAAAGTGTAAGCTAAGGAGGGGCCACTTTGCCCACTACAACTCCGTAGAAGAATTCCTGTCCGATGTGAAAGTGGTTTTTCGCAATTGCTACAAATTCAACCCAGTAAGTGCAGAGTAATTGTTACTATCATTACCAGTTCCAGTTTATACAGCCAAGAATATGTACCAGAAGAAATATTTTCTGTATCCTAGAAGATGGTAGCTTAAAGCAGGCTGAAAGTAAAGCAGAATGTGCCTTAATGCACATTCTGCTTTACTTTCAACCTGCTTTAAGTGGTCACCTGTTTTTAAAGCTAGAAATAGGTTAAGAGGTAATGGGTTAAAAAACAATTGCTTTTACCAAGCTTAACTATTTCAACGCTAACTCTTGTGGGTTATAAGGTTCTCTTGTGGGTCATTTTAGTTACCAAAACATATACCAGACTACTTGGAATTCTTGATACCAAACCCTGCTATAAATTAGCAAACAGTGTAGGAGCCCTCTGATCTGGGTCTACACTGTTTGCAAATGTAATGATTATATTCTAAACAGGTCCATAGAGTTGAAAGAGTTAATTTAACTGCTACTTTGAGTGAGGTTTTACTTTGGGTGATAACCCATTACTCCATAGCCTTTTCCTAGTTTTGGAGACATGTGACTCCTTAAAGCAGGTTCGACTCTAAATGACCTTTTTGTGTTGCTGGGCAGTAAAACACGATTCATTCATTCATTCTTAAAGCAGGTTGAAAGTAAAACAGAATACGCCTCAGTCTGCTTTAAGCTACAAACAGCTAGAATATAGAAAACGTTTCTTATGATACATATTCAAGTCTATAAATTTGAACCATTTTCTTCCTTAGAGGAATAAAGTAAACGCGTAAAAATGTGTATCTATGAGGTAATGGGTTAACTTAATCATAAACTGATTATCAGTTGACAGTGGTTTGTTAATTATTGACTATTTATAACTGGTTTGATTTCCATCACTATTTTTCAGGACACTTCAGAAATCAACCAGGTGGGAAAGTCAGTGGAAGCATATTTTGAATCTCTTGTAAGAAATTTCTTACCGTGCTACCTTCCTCACCTAAATCGTAGGACCCCTAGTCCTTCCCCAGCGCTGATGGACTCCAACGGTGGCGGTGATCTTCAGAGCAAGACTAAGAAGCGGAAAAGTCCTGCACCGGATGGTAGAGAATTGGACAGTCCTGTTCATATTATGTGAAATTTGCCATAAGCATTGTTCATCTAACAAATTTGCTAAAAGCACAGGGCTTCAGATAAGGGGAGTATTTCAAAAAATAAAATCTTTATTTTTGCATTAAATCCTATGGTGTCACTACTCATTAGAATCGTCTCTAATGAGTAGTAACACCATAGGATTTGGTGCTAAAATGATAGTGAAATTGTTGGATTTGTTTGGTTTACTCCCTTTTATCTGTAGCCCTGAATTAAGCATTGTACATCAGGGTTCCAGATAAGGGGGAGTAAACTGTACAAATCAAGCAATTTCTCACTCATTTTAGCACCAAATCCTATGGTGTGACTACTCATTAGAATCGTCTCATCGAGACGATTCTAATGAGTAGTGACACCATAGGGTTTAAAGCAGAAATAAAGATTTTAGTTTTTGAAATACTCCCCTTATCTAGAACCCTGGTACATACCATAAGACATTTAGGTTTACCAATGTGGTGACTGATATGGATCAATGCAATTGTCAACATTGAAAGATGTGTTCTCAAGACATGAGTGAAAAAGTGCTTTTGAAGTTTGTAGCAATATTTGTTGCTAGATTGTTGACCCTGACAAATGCCATAGGAAGGAATCTTATATGAATTGTTGCAATTTTCATAGTTTAGTTCCTCAATGTTTGTACCACTTGGAGCTACCTGTGGTAGCATGCATTTATTTTATGTGTTCTGTCAATTTTATTTCCCAAATATTTTTTTTGTGACTGAAACTACTTTTCATAGGCATGCCTTTTCATTGCTCTATCATCATAACAAAACTAGAGTTAATTCTCTACACCTTCTTATACATCGGAGAATCTGTTATTCTTTCCCGATAAACGCGTTTACGCGAAAACTATTTTTTCTTTTACAAACAGTTTGGAGCCAGATCAGACGCCGGGTAACCCGGCGTCTGATCAGGCTCAAAACTGTTTGCCACCAAGATAAACATGAAATATCAGAATTGTCCAAAAGTTGTTCTTTTCTACGTTTTAGCGCTTTGCGTTTGCGTTTAAACGGGAAAGAATAACAGATTCTCCACTGTAGCTAACTGAGAGTCAAGCAGAAGGCTAAGATTAGCAGAGTCTGACAAGTGTCACCTGTATTCTAGTAGATGGGTACGATTTTTGGTAGCTTAACTCTTTGAACCCTAGTCCCGCATATAGGCGTGCTTTTCAAACAGTGTACATGTGAATAATACACTTGTCCTGTGCAAACAGTGAAGGCCCAGATCAGAGGGCTCCGAAAGGAGCCCTCTGATCAGGGTCTTCACTGTTTGTCAGTAATACCAAAATTGACAAAAACAACTCTTAAAAGCCAGAAATGGACTAGACAAAAATCGAAACTGGAATTGTCCATTTAAAGTTTCAGGGAGGAAAGAGTTAAAATAGGCTTAAAGTAAAGCAGAATGCACCTCGATATTTATTCTGCTTTACTTTCAGCCTGCTTTAAGTGGTAACCTGTCTTCAAAAATAGAAACAGGTTATGAAGTAATTTTTTAAGGAGATAGTTTTGTTATACAATAAATGTACACAATACTTAACCATTCAATAGCGTTGATCTCGGCATAGTGCTACTTATATACTACGAGGTACATAGAACATTATCACTTTCAAATGTACAGAGCTCCAGATAAGGGGGGAACATGTATTTCAAAAACTAAAATCTTTATTTCTGCTTTAAACCCTATGGTGTCACTACTCATTAGAATCGTCTCGAAGAGAGGATTCTAATGAGTAGGAATACCATAGGATTTGGTGCTAAAATAAGTGAGAACATTTTGGATTTGTGCAGATTTATCTGGAGCCCTGCAATGATTATATTTGTCTATTGATATGTTGTACATAACTATATAACCTGAAGTATACTAGGTCAGCTGATATATAGTGCAGTAAAACCTCTCTATTACGACCAATAAAAGGAAAGCTTGTGTAAAAGAAAGATGACTGCTTAAAGCAAGGTGACAGTAAAAAAGAAAGCTCCTACAGGAGCTTTCTATTCTACTGTTGCCTTGCTTTAAGCAGTCACCTGTCGTAAACACTTACTAATTAAGTGGTTTAATAGAGGTTTTACTGTCATATACTACCTAAACCCAGATTTTCACCTGCGTTAGATCAGCAGCCTCTGACAAAGGTCAACAAAATTGGTCTTAATACATTGCAAAATGACAAATAGTATAGATCCTGATCAGGAGCCATCTGATCTGGGGCTACACTGTATGCAATGGGCAAGTTTACTCTTCACAGGTACACCGTTTGTAAAAGATATGTATACATGTCACTAAAGATTAATGGATTAAGGAACCACTTAAAAACCTTTTATTGCATGACTAAAGTAAACCAGAAAGTCTTTAGTTTAAACATATTTTATTTCAAAATAGTACATATTTTATAATCATACATAAAAGTCTTTACTGTGGTATTGCCGTGGTTCTTTGAAAGATTGATGTTGACATAAGTTCAAGCTTGACTGTATTCAACAATGTTGTGAAGGTTTAAATTTTTTCAGTTGTAAGTAGATATTCTAGGTGTCTTGAAAATTTGTCAGTATGAGTGTAAAGTGTAAATAAAAATCAGAGCTCCAAATTAGGTGCACATCTCAATTGTTAACTTTCTTATTACTTCATTAAACCATATGTTATAACATTCATTAGAATCGTCTCTTTGAGGTGATTCTAATGTTTGGTGACACCATAGGGTTTGGTGGAATAATAATGTAGAAAATGATTGAAATATTCAGTTTACCCATTCTTATCTGGAGCCACGTACAATTTTAGTTTGCATAGAGATACCGATTAAATGTGCTATACAGTAAACCTACAGTCGAACTTCAATATCAAGAACACGCTTAACTCGAACTAATCGATATTTTGACTCATGAATAACATTATTTCATGTTCGGTTCAGTCGAACATATCCATAGTTCAAAGTTGAAACGTGGCTTAGCCACGTTTTAACTTTAAACTACGGGGTATGTTCGAATTTACCGAGTTTGAGATATCGAAGTTCGACTGTATTCTATTATGACCACTGATTAAGAGAAACTGATGGTATAAGTAAAGATTGACTACATGCAGCATGAGGAAAGTTAAGCAGATAACTCCAATAAGAGTCGTCTGGTTTACTGTTGTCTTGCTTTAAATCATTCAACCTTGGAACTTTTAATGGGGGCAATTTCAATTTCCAATCACGTCCATTTTGCTTTAAACAATATGTCGCAAAATGACAGTGCAGACCCTGACCAGAGGGCTCCTGCAGGAGCCCTCTGATCAGGGTCTTCATTATTTGCACAGAACAATATTACTCTTGATAGGTTCACTGTTTGTTAATGACTAGTATACTTGTCAGTTGTCACTAGGGTTAATTGTGTGAAGGAGCCACCTGCTTTTAGCACTAAAAATCAACCTCAGTAGTCAAATAGAGGATGTTTTTAGTAGTCGTAATAGAGGATGTTTACTGTACATAATTGTGTTGTAAAGTGCTGTGTCAACAAATTGTTGATAAATTGCGAATATGTTATATTGCAGATATTTCCAGCAAAATAAACAATTTATAAACCTCATGATAGGACTTTCCTTTTGCAATTCGCATCCTCTTCCCAGTAGTCTAACAGTTGTTTGAGAAAAAATAGCCATTTGTATTCCAGGGCTGCCATAAGTTGATCATAAAAATCCTAAGATTTCAAATTTTCAGAAGCAATTTTACTAATCGTACCGCTGCCCCATAGCCTGTTTCTACTTTTGTTGACACGTGGCTACTTAAAGCAGGCTGGAAGTAAAGCAGAATACGCCTTAATGCGCATTCTGCTTTACTTTCAACCTGCTTTAAGCTACCATGTTCTAGAAATAAAATCCGAAGATTATGGAAAAATCCGGAGAAATGGCAGCCCTGGTATCCCTGTTAAAACAGTAAGCAGTATGGTATGACATAGTCCATATGTTATTTTGTCTGTCTATGCAATTCTGAAATATTATCTAACTTGGTCAGGCCCTTTGTTGTCTAGATAGGTGTAAATAGCTACAGTTTGACTATTTTTTGGAGTTATGCCCCTTGAAGTACATAGTATATTAAATAGGTGGTTCATTATTTGTACATTTCATAATTATGAAAAGTAGTGCCAATGTGAGCTATATGTGTTGTCGTTGTCTGTCCGTCCATCCGTCATCGTTTGTCGTCAAGAACTTCTTTTAAATGACATCTCGTAAATGAGATGGATATTTACCACACTTTGTAGGAATTATCCTTAACTTGTCCTTTTGCAAAGTTATTTAAACATTGCCAGTGCTTTACATATTTAGGTCACAGGAGCTAAACTTGATTGTTTCAATGAAAACTGAAATGTTTTTTGTCGGAACCACAAGGGCAAGGTCACTTAGATATTTGGCACATGGCATCATCTACAGGTCCTCTATCAAGATTGTTCAAATTCCCCTTTGGTCAAAGTTAGCCCCGTCCCGGGGTCACCGTTTGACATAGAATTCAAACGCCTCTTTAATTAATATGGCAACTGGCCAGAACTTTGATATTTGGCATGGTGACACTCCTATATGTCCTTTACTAATGTTGTTGAAACTGGACCTTGCAAACCTAGGTCACAGGAGCTATAACTATATTTTTTCATCAAAGAAAACTTCAAAAATGTTCTTGTTTGAAACCAGAGTACCCTGAGCTTAGATGTTGGCACGTAGCACCATCTACAGATCCTCTATCATTATTGTTTAAATCGTGCACCTGGGTAGTAAAAATTACCCCCGCTCGGGGATCGTAATTTTACATGTTCTGCAGTGAAATCTTTAAACATCATCTCTGAAACTCATACATGTATGACCAGAGCTTTGCTATTTCGCATGGTGACGCATCTAGAGACCCTTTAACAATATTGTCAAAACGGTTCCGGTCCATTGCATATCTAGGTCCCAGGAGTGAGAAATAAAACACTCATTGAAAACTTAAAAGCAATTTTTATCTGAAACCACTACATGAGCTTAGATATTTGGACAAAGCAGCATCTATATGTCTTTTTTCAAAATTGTTCAAAGTATGTCCCTTGGGTAAAAAACGACTCCACCCAGGGGTTCAGTTTTACATAGAGTTAAATAGGTAAATTTTCGAACTTCTTTTTTTTGAAGCTAATATATCCAGAGCTTTAGATATTTGACAATGACCCCATCCCAGGGGATTGAGTGTCTATGAGAATGGGGTTTTCCTACATTCCATTTAGACAAGTAATACCTTTTAACAGAGTAAAGCAAATATTTGAGAACCCGCCCTTTGAAATAGGATAGATCACCAACGATGCAATCATACATATATATAGTTTTAGAAGCACTGCTTATCACAAGATTTTAGCCCTTATGACAACTGGAATTTCAGATTTTCTCACAGTGCTATAATGTTTCAATTTATGATTATAAACCATGATATTTTTTAAAAGTTCAAAGATTCCATGCACAAAACACCACATGTATTTCACATCTTATTTCAGTTATTATGTGAAATGATGATTTAGACCTTGAACGCTGTAAATATAAAGTAAATGAATATTTTTCATGAAGTGTCACAGGCTATATTTTGTATTATTTTTACGTTTAAAATTAAATTTGACAAATCGAGTGGTTTTGTAGTGAGATTGTGGTGTTTTGTGCATGAAATCTTTGAACTTTTAAAAATATACTTTTGTATATCAATATAAATTGTAATAATAAATATTGGAGCACTATGAGAAAAAAGTCATTTCACAGATTGACCAGTCATTTTGTGAAATGACTGATTACACAGATTGACTAACATATATATATATATATATATATACATACATTGTATCTCAAAAGTGTTACATAGAACAGACAACACATGCAAGCTCTCTGTAGTTGTAGAAGGGAGGACATGGCAATGTTCCACATATTCCTTCAACAAGGAAGAGTGTGTGTCCACCGGTATTTGCAGACCCCCGATATACAAAGGCCGGGTCACCATCTACACACACGTAGTTGGTGGCGTAATGGTTAGTATTTCCTGACATCAGATAACCCGTGTACTCCATCTTCCAGCCCGGGTAACAGTTAACACGAGCCGGGATCATGACTGATGTACCGGGAACCTTGCACACCGCGCATGGAACGTCCTCGTCGCGTACATTTTTGCCAAATATGGTATTGCCGTTTTCATCAAATTCACTACCAAAGATATGGCCGCGCCAGTCAGCTTGGTGGGCGTCGTCATATTTCCCCCAGGTAGGATCACTTGGCAAACAGAGATTGTTTGTGCCATCGCCTTTACTGGCCCACCCTTTCCCTGCCATAGTTCCTAAAGTTGTTCAAAATGGAATTATATAAATAACAAGGAATATCTTTTGAAAAGATATTCATTTGAGTGCGTGATGGAAATAATGCTGTAGATGGATGTGTAAAATGTATGAAGTGAATTTGATGTTTTCAAAGAGTTGTAATACGTTGGATTGAAAAGCCAAAAAGTAAATTTTTACTTTTCTGTAAAATATAGTATAACTACTAAACAACTAGTATAACTACTAAACATATAAAACATCACTGATGGGATTTCTTGAAACAAACTATGCTTTAACAGATGTAATATCTGAAAATAGAAACATGACACCAAAGCATTCTGTGTCTATTAAGTAAGCACTCACAATTCATCTCCAGTAAAAATTGTAAAAAAAGAAATATTGGACCATCCTGCCCCATCAGACCATTTGGTTTTAAGCAGTTGCCCTGAAACCTAGATTTCTGTTCATATATCATTGATATGGTATCATCGGTTGAAGATATGAAAAGGTTGGTCTCTATAGATATTATTCAAAACTGAAAACAGTCACTATAGATTATTATATGCCGACATGGTCGAGAGATAAAACACAAAAAACAATATTTTTAAAATAAACGCCTTTTGACATAATTATACATATAAATTACGACACGTGGTGTCTGCGATGTGACTTGAGTAATTAACCCATTACTCCATCGCCTGTTTCTAGCTCCGAAGACAGGAGGCTACCGAAAACAAGTTGTCTAGAGTTTTAATTCAAATAAACAGTTCTTAATTCTCAACGTTCAAATAGATCCAGGTTGAATTTCAACTTTAAAGTTAGAGACTATATCGATTATTTACATTGAATTAGAAATGAGAAAATACTTCAATTGCCTGCATAATATGACCAATTATATGAACATTTATATATCATACGCTATTTTACCTTTGTATATCATTGTTGTTCCATTTGTATTGCAACTTTCTTTGCCCCATCTTACGTATGTAGAGCCACGATCTGTATTTGATAAAGTAATAATGACTAAAACAGTCTCATCAAAGTATTTCTTTACATAAATGAACATAATACCTTTTGTGTAGAAAAGAACATTTGCACACAAAAACATTCACAAATTAAACAAAACGACCACTAAATTGTGTTGATTATTAGGTGTTTCTGCCAGGTGACTGCTTAAAGCAAGGTGACAGTAAGCTGTCACCTGTCTTTTATACAATCAATTAGCCTTCTTTTAGACCATCAATGCTGAACGTGCGCTCAATTATATCAAATTTCTTGCAATTTATCTCACTAATAAAGAAGAACTTATCGGAAATCATGGTTTCCGCTAATAGGAATGCATAGATCGGTTAAGAACAAATTTCAGAAAATCCGCCAAATGTTTGCTGTTTAAGTTCCAAATATTAATTCGCGAATGAAAAATACATATACCCCGTCTCCTCTTCGAAACTTATCCACAAGTCCCTCTCTCGAAAAATTGCGTTTACACGAATTGAACGGCATTCTTTCAATGGAATTGAATTAGGGCAATTGTAGATATAATGACCTTAACGCAAAAAGAAAGCCTAAGTTGGTCAATGTTGATTGTCCAGTTCACCCAAATGTGATGGAAGTTAACAGTACCGGTATGTAAAATTCTGCGACTGTAGCAGCAGTATGTCGTAGTCCACACGTTTGATCAAGATGGACACGGGGATGAGGTATGTATAGTATGTTTACAATGTTTATTTTGATAAAAGTGCGACAGACAGACGGACGGACAGACAGATGACGAAAAATGATCCCAAGTGTCACATCTGCCTACAGCAGGTGACATTTAAAATATACAAAATGTATACAATTTGTGAAGGACGATAATGTGTGCTAGATAGTTATTTAGGTAACTGAAATACAGATTATCTTTTGAATGAATTATGAATGTTGCATTACCTCCGAACCCATTCCAAGTGTAAGGTAGGTAAGACTACCTACCTATAACAACACTTTTCATCTAGGGTGTCAAGTTGTCAACCATTGAAATCATGAAAACATCACTTTGTTTGGAGGAAGATTTGTTTATAAGACATGTAATGCATTTGTAAGTTTGAAACACCCTCTTAAACACCCTCTTAAGTTTTGCGCAAATATAGTGCAGGGCCCAGGTGCATGACACATACTTAGTGACTACCTGGGCCCGGGTGCATGACACACCGCTAAATCTCCTCGCTAAACTATCCGATAAATTCTACCTGTCCGTTAGTTACCTGTCAGCTAGAGAGACCCACTAACTGGCGTGCACATGTCGAATTTACCTTGTAGGTAGTTACCTTGGAGCTAGTACACTTAGTAGCCAGCTAAAGTCGGGTTAAATTTGGTGAATGCATAGAACATGAGTGAACATAAGCGTTTTGGCTAAAACTACACTTCATACTTTGTTTTCCATTGTGTATATAAATTTTTATACTAAAATTGGGGGGGGGGGGTGTATTCGAGGAGAGGATCGATTCTAATAGGATCTGTGATGCATCAAGCAAATCATAATCTTTAATTGCTGAGTTTAGTTTTCACAATGTAATCATTTTGGACCATGCTATGACAGATAGACTTGGCAGCTGATCAGGATCAAAACTATTTAGCACTCATGTTGCGTTAGATCTAAACAATGCATTTATAAAGCAGACGGCATTTTGGGTTGAAAGGGTTAGAAGAAACAAAACTATATTATGAAAGATTTTAAACTACAACAAGAGATAAAGAAGAAGGACAGACAGGGAAACAAAGGCACAAAGAGAACGGAAAGAGAGAGGAAGCAAGAGAGGTTGGGAGAATGAGATATATATATATATAGAGAGAGACAGGTAAATATACATGTACAGACGGACATGCATATACTGAAATACAGGGAGAGATATACGAGCGAGAGAGAGAGAGAGAGAAAGAGAGAGAAAGAAAGAGAGATAGAGAGAGAGGGGCTTTTAAAAGACAGGTATACATATACACATACAGAAGTACATGTAACGCAGACAATAGAGAGATAGCGAGAGAGAGAGAGAGAGAGAGAGAGAGGGAAGGGGAAAAAGAGAAAGAATAGACAGTGACAGACAGACAGACGTACGGACAGAAGGTTCCTCAGCTGTTAAGTTACTACGCATTACACCTAACACGAAAAGTTGATACATTTTAAATATTCTTGTTCTGACCCGTAGTTGATCAAGATCCTAAATGATTGAACCTCGTAGATGTACCGATATTCAATTCGGAAGGTTATTTCATTATAGAGTTATTAGTGAGTTATTATTATTGCATTCTTCTTTAAAGATGTGCTTTATGGGAAACTCTTGTTTCAAAGACATGCTTTAGCAACTCTTTCACCGCCGGAGTCGCATAAAGTCGGCTTTGCAAACAGTTTGGATCCAGATCAGACGCCGCGTCACGCGACGTCTGATTAGGATCCAAACTGTTTTACAATCGTATCGACATTTCTTAAGTCATTATACATTGGATCTTTCTTTGAAACGATATTACAAATAAGAATATTAAAGCAGACGACAATAAAACGGTGTAGGGATAAACACTCACGATTAATTGGCGCCGAAAGGATTAAAAGAAAACATTATGGCAAAACACAATAAATTGTTTCGTTGTTACTACATGTAACAGATCTTTCTGCGATAATGTACCAATTATTATTATGTATTGTAGATTCATATATGTATTCTGAAATTGGTTCGTACTTCTTTATGTTACAGAAAACAGGATCTCGGTTAAAACAGTTTGGACCCTGATCAGGACCCGCTTTTCCAAAATACAGGTTTCAAGCGTTGACTTGGTTGACATATTTATGGCGTATTACACCCATACAGTGGATAACATGTTTGTCTTTCCATTCCGCTTAAGCTAAATTGTTTTATCGTCTTTGCTTACAAAGTTTGAGCCTTATCAGATAACGGGTGACCCGGCGTCTGATCAAACTCCAAACGTTTTGCCTCTCAGATAAATATAAATCATTTTCCGTTGTCAATTAAAATATTGTACTGTATTGTGTTGGCGTTTAGTAATATGTAAATCTCAAACAGAGAAAATGAAAAATGAAATAAAAGAACAAAAATAATCAAACAATTTTGACCTTGATAAGACACCGAGGTGCTATGTTTCTGATCTGGATCCCAAATGTTTCTTTAACGCGGCTATGTAAGCTGATTTAACTGCCTACTAGAGGATTTATCGCTGCACTGAGTACCTCTAAATTTAGCGGTAAAACTTAACTTGTAGTTAGTCAATTTTGCGCTCGTGCAACACTAGTTATCTTACCTGTCTACTAAAATCAATATTTAACTATCAACTAAAACTTTAGTATGTTACTAGAATTTAGCGGTGTGTCATGCAACACAGTTAGTTTATCTTGTAGTTAAAAATCGATATTTATCTCTCAGCGAGGGATTTAGTATACAGGTAAGCTCTAACTATGTGTCATGCACCCGGGCCCAGTATGCTAAGTCCATCGCTGAGAGTTAAATATTGATTTTTTACTACTATACTCAGTATAGATAAACTAACTTGGAGGGACTTAGCATACAGGGCCCGGGTGCATGACACATAGTTAGAGCTTACCTGTATACTAAATCCCTCGCCGAGAGATAAATATCGATTTTTAACTACAAGATAAACTAACTGTGTTGCATGACACACCGCTAAATTCTAGTAACATACTAAAGTTTTAGTTGATAGTTAAATATTGATTTTAGTAGACAGGTAAGATAACTAGTGTTGCACGAGCGCCAAATTGACTAACTACAAGTTAAGTTTTACCGCTAAATTTAGAGGTACTCAGTGCAACGATAAATCCTTTAGTAGCCAGTTAAATCAGCTTACATAGCCGCGTTAAAGAAGCATTTGGGATCCAGATCAGAAACATAACACATCGGTGTTTTATCAAGGTCAATATTGTTTGATTATTTTTGTTATTTTATTTCATTTTTCATTTTCTATGTTTGAGATTTACATTTTACTAAACGCAATACAATAAAATATTTTAATTGACAACGGAATATGTCGATGATAATGATTGATATTTATCTGAGAGGCAAACAGTTTGGAGTTTGATCCGACGCCGGGTTACCCGTTATCTGATATGGCTCCAACATTGTACTGTAAGCAAAGAAGATACATGTAAAACAATTTGTATGGATGTGATACAAATGTACGCCATAGGATGTTGGTTGCATTGAAATGTGTCAACCAATTCCACGCTTGAAACCAGTATTTTGGAAAAGCGGGTCCTGATCAGGGTCCAAACTGTTTTTTCTGAGATCCTGTTTTCTGTAACATAAAGAAGTAGATCTACGAACCAATTTCAGAATACACATATGAATCTACAATACATAATACTAATTGGTACATTATCGCAGAAAGCTCTGTTACATGTAGTAACAACGAAACACTTTAGTATGTGTTGCCATAATGTTTTCTTTTAGTCCTTTCGGCGCCAATTAATCTTGAGTGTTTACCCCTACACCGTTTTATTGTCGTCTGCTTTAATATTCTTATTTGTAATATCGTTTCAAAGAAAGATCCAATGTAGAATGACTTAGAAAATGTCGATACGAGTGTAAAACAGTTTGGACCCTAATCAGACGTCGCGTTACTCGGCGTCTGGTCTGGATCCAAATTGTTTGTAAAGCCGACTTTATGCGACTCCGGCGGTGAAAGAGTTGCTAAATCATGTCTATGAAACAAGAGATTCCCATAAAGCACATCTTTAAAGAAGAATGCAATAAATCAATAATGATAACACACAAATAACTCTACAATGGAATAATCTTCAGAATTGAATATCGGTACGAGGGTCAATCATTTAGGATCTTGATCAACTACGGGTCAGAACAAGAATACTTAAAATGTACCACATTTTCGCGTTAGGTGTAATGCGTAGTAACTTAACAGCTTAGCAACTGTCTGTTCGCACATCTGTATGTATGTCACTGTCTACCCTATCTTTTTCTCCCCTATCTCTCTCTCTCTCTCTCTCTCTCGCTATCTCGCTATCTCTCTATTGTCTGCGCCATTTCTGTGCGTGTATCTGTATACCTGCCTTTTAAAACTATATCTCCCTCTCTCTTCCTCTATCTCTCCTGTCCGTCTGTACACCTCTCTCTCTCTCTCTTTCTCTCTCTCTCACTCTCTCTCTATCTATCTATCTCTATCTCTTCATACGGCATACACCCTCAAATGAGTATTACGTGCTCTCCTAACTACTCTTGCTTCCTCTCTCGTCCCTTTCTCTTTATGTCATTGTTACCCTGCCTGTCGTCTTTCTGTCCCTGTATGTCTGTCCTTCCTTTTTTCTGGTTTTGTTGTTTTTTAAATCTGAATAGAAACTGAATCTACTTTCATATGATAGTATTGTTTCTACTAACCTTTTCAACCCATAATGTCGTCTGAATTTTACTGCATTGTTTAGATTTAACCCAACATGAGTGCCAAATAGTTTTGATCCTGATCAGCTGCAAAGTCTAGCTGTCATATCATGATCCAAACTTAACTAAAGTCAGCAATTAAAGTTTATGATTTGCTTGATGCGTCACAGACCCTATACTGTATGTTGGCATTATAGTGAACAAGAAAACGGGTTCGGATAACAAGTTCTTACATCATTAGACCCCCCCCCCCCCCATTTTGGTGAACGAACCCCCCCCCCCCCCCCCCATTTTTTCAGTGTACACATGTATAAACAGAATGGAAAACAAAGTATGAAGTGCATTTTTAGCCAAAAACGCTTATGTTCACTCATGTTCAATGCATTCACCACATTTAACCCGACTTTAGCTGGCTACTAAGTGTACTAGCTCCAAGGTAACTACCTACAAGGTAAATTCGACATGTGCACGCCAGTTAGTGGGTCACTGTAGCTGACAGGTAACTAACGGACAGGTAGAATTTATCGGATAGTTTAGCGTGGAGATTTAGCGGTGTGTCATGCACCCGGGCCCTGGGCCCGGGTGCATGACACATAGTTAGAGCTTACCTGTATACTAAATCCCTCGCTGAGAGATAAATATCGATTTTTAACTACAAGATAAACTAATTGTGTTGCATGACACACCGCTAAATTCTAGTAACATACTAAATTTTTAGTTGATAGTTAAATATTGATTTTAGTAGACAGGTAAGATAACTAGTGTTGCACGAGCGCAAAATTGACTAACTACAAGTTAAGTTTCACCGCTAATTTTAGAGGTACTCAGTGCAGCGATAAATCCTCTAGTAGCCAGTTAAGTCAGCTTACATAGCCGCGTTAAAGAAACATTTGGGATCCAGATCAGAAACATAACACCTCGGTGTCTTATCAAGGTCAAAATTGTTTGATTATTTTTGTTATTTTATTTCATTTTTCATTTTCTCTGTTTGAGATTTACATATTACTAAACGCCAACACAATGCAGAAAAATATTTTAATTGACAACGGAATATGATTTATATTAATCTGAGAGGCAAACAGTTTGGAGTTTGATCCGACGCCGGGTCACCCGTTATCTGATATGGCTCAAACATTGTAAGCAAAGACGATAAAACAATTTAGCTTAAGCGGAATGGAAAGACACACGTATCCTCGATATCTCACTTAACTCGATGTTTTCAGTAATCCTATGGATGAAATCCATTATTCAGTTAACTTAGGTCGAGCTTGTCCTTATTCCGAAGTTAAAACGTGACTTGGTCACGTTTTGGCTTAGAAATGCGGCCATGTTCGACTTAAGAAGGTTCGGGATATTGAGGTTTGAATATATTTATAAATTTAGTTTGGTTCGTTAATGATGTAAACGATGTTCCATATTTTCTTTCTCTGTAAATGCTATATGAAATAATTATTTATGGTTGTTTCACATAATGTGCGTGATTAACATATATTTAAATTTGTCAAATACACCTGTTTTTCACAATACTGCTATATACATGTACGGCTATATATGTGCTTTGTGCAACTTTATGCCGAATAAAGATTATGTTATGTTATGTTATTATCCCCTGTATGGATGTAATACGCCATAAATATGTCAACCAATTCCACGCTTGAAACCTTTATTTTGGAAAAGCGGGTCCTGATCAGGGTCCAAACTGTTTTTACCGAGATCCTGTTTTCTGTAACATAAAGAAGTACGAACCAATTTCAGAATACAAATATGAATCTACAATACATAATAATAATTGGTACATTATCGCAGAAAGCTCTGTTACATGTAGTAACAACGAAACACTTTAGTGTGTGTTGCCATAATGTTTTTCTTTTAGCCCTTTCGGCGCCAATTAATCGTGAATGTTTATCCCTACACCGTTTTATTGTCGTCTGCTTTAATATTCTTATTTGTAATATCGTTTCAAAGAAAGATCCAATGTAGAATGACTTAGGAAATGTCGATACGAGTGTAAAACAGTTTGGACCCTAATCAGACGTCTCGTGACGCGGCGTCTGATCTGGATCCAAACTGTTTGCAAAGCCGACTTTATGCGACTCCGGCGGTGAAAGAGTTGCTAAAGCATGTCTATGAAACAAGAGATTCCCATAAAGCACATCTTTAAAGAAGAATGCAATAAATCAATAATTATAACTCACTAATAACTCTATAATGAAATAACCTTCAGAATTGAACATCGGTACATGTACTAGGTTCAATCATTTAGGATCTTGATCAAATACGGGTCAGAACAAGAATATTTAAAATGTATCAACTTTTCACAGCTAAGGAACCTTCTGTCCGCATGTCTGTCTGTCTGTCTGTCACTGTCTACCCTCTCTTTTTCTCTCATTCCCTCTCTCTCTCTCTATTGTATGCGCTACTTCTGTATATCTGCCTTTTAAGCCTCTCTCTCTCTCTCTTTTTATCTCTCTTTCTCTCTCTATCTCTTTCTCTCTCTCTCTGTCTCTCGCTCGTATATCTCTCCATGTATCTCAGTGTATGCACGTCCGTCTGTATATATACCTGTCTCTCTCTATATATCTCTATATCTCATTCTCCCAACCTCTCTTGCTTCCTCTCTCTTTCCGTTCTCTTTATGCCTTTGTTTCCCTGTCTGTCCTTCTTCTTTTTCTCTTTTTGTAGTTAAAAATCTTTCATAAGATAGTTTTGTTTCTTCTAACCTTTTCAACCCATAATGTCGTCTGCTTTATAAATGCATTGTTTAGATCTAACGCAACATGAGTGCTAAAAAGTTTTGATCCTGATCAGCTGCCAAGTCTATCTGTCATATCATGGTCCAAAATGAATACATTGTAAAACCTAAACTCAGCAATTAAAGTTTATGATTTGCTCGATGCATCACAGATCATTTATGTTGGCATTTTAGTGAACAAGAAAACGGGTTCGGATTACAAGTTTTCCATTAGATTCGAACCCCTCCCTCGAATACCCCCCCCCACCCCGCTCATTTTAGTATAAAATGTATATACACAATGGAAAACAAAGTATGAAGTGTAGTTTTAGCCAAAACTTTATGTTCACTCGTGTTCAATGCATTCACCAAATTTAACCCGATTTTAGCTTCCTACTAAATGCACTAGCTGCAAGGTAACTACCTACAAGGTAAATTCGACATGTGCACGCCAGTTAGCGGCTCGCTCTAGTTGACAGGTAACTAACGGACAGGTAGAATTTATCGGATAGTTTAGCGAGGAGATTTAGCGGTGTGTCATGCACCCGGGCCCAGGGCCCGGGTGCATGACACATAGTTAGAGCTTACCTGTATACTAAATCCCTCGCTGAGAGATAAAAATCGATTTTTAACTACAAGATAAACTAACTGTGTTGCATGACACACCGCTAAATTCTAGTAACATACTAAAGTTTTAGTTGATAGTTAAAAATCGATTTTAGTAGACAGGTAAGATAACTAGTGTTGCACGAGCGCCAAATTGACTAACTACAAGTTAAGTTTTACCGATAAATTTAGAGGTACTCAGTGCAGCGATAAATCCTATAGTAGCCAGTTAAATCAGCTGCTTACATAGCCGCGTTAAAGAAACATTTGGGATCCAGATCAGAAACATAACACCTCGGTGTCTTATCAAAGTCAATATTGTTTAATTATTTTTGTTATTTTATTTCATTTTTCATTTTCTATGTTTGAGATTTACATTTTACTAAACGCAAACACAATACAATACAATATTTTAATTGACAAAGGAATATGTCGATGGTAATGATTTATATTTATCTGAGAGGCAAACAATTTGGAGTTTGATCAGACGCCGGTTTACCCGTTATCGGATATGGCTCCAACATTGTAAACAAAGAAGATAAACCAATTTAGCTTAAGCGGAATAGACAAACGTATTATCCACTGTATGGATGTGAAACGCCATAGGATGTTGGTTGCATTGAAATATGTCAACCAATTCCACGCTTGAAACCTGTATTTTGGAAAAGCGGGTCCTGATCAGGGTCCAAACTGTTTTTACTGAGATCCTGTTTTCTGTAACATAAAGCAGTACGAACCGATTTCAGAATACAAGTATGAATTTACAATACATAATAATTATTGGTACATTAACGCAGAAAGCTCTGTTACATTTGTAGTAACAACGAAACAATTTATTTTGTGTTGCTATAATGTTTACTTTTAGCCCTTTCGGTGCCAATTAATCGTGAGTTTTTACCCCTACACCGTTTTATTGTCGTCTGATTTAATATTCTTATTTGTAATATCGTTTAAAAGAAAGATCCAATGTAGTATGACTTAAGAAATGTCGATACGAGTGTAAAACCGTTTGGATCCTGATCTGGATCCAAACTGTTTGCAAAGCCGACTTTATGCGACTCCGGTGGTGAAATACATGTAGTTGCTTTTTTTTTTTAGCATGTCTATGAAACAAGATTTTCCCAAAAAGCACATCTTTAAAGATGAATGCAATAATAACAACTCACCAATAACTCTATAATGAAATAACCTTCAGAATTGAATATCGGTACATGTACGAGATTCAATCATTTAGGAACTTGATCAACTACGGGTCAGAACAAGAATATTTAAAATGTATCAACTTTTCGTGTTAGGTGTAATTTGTAGTAACTTAACAGCTGAGGAAACTTCTGTCCGCACGTCTGTCTGTCTGTCACTGTCTACCCTTTTTTCTCCCCTCCCCCCCCTCTCTCTCTCTCTCGCTATATCTCTATTGTCTGCGCTACTTATGTATGTGTATATGTATACCTGCCTTTTAAAAGCCCCCCTCTCTCTCTCCCTTTCTCTTTCTCTCTCTCTGTCTCTCTCACTCTCTGTCTCTCTCTCTGTCGCTTGTATATCTCTCCCTGTATCTCAGTATATGCCTGTCCGTCTGTACATGTATATCTATAATCTACCCGTCTCTCTCTCTCTATTTCTCATTCTCCCAACCTCTCTTGCTTCCTCTCTCTTTCCTTTATTTTTTATCTCTTTGTATTCCTGCCTGTCGTCTTTCTGTCCCTATATGTCTGTCCTTCCTCTTTTTCTCTTTTTATAGTTTTTTAATCTGAATAAAATCTACTTTTATAAGATAGTTTTGTTTCTTGTAACCTTTTCAACCCATAATGTCGTCTGCTTTATAAATTCATTGCTTAGATCTAACGCAACATGAGGGCTAAATATTTTTTATCCTGATCAGCTGTCAAGTCTATCTGTCATCTGTCATATCATGGTCTAAAATTATTACATTGTAAAATTTAAACGCAGCCATTAAGGTTTATGATTTGCTTGATGCATCACAGATCCTATATGTTGGCATTTTATTTAGTGAACAAGAAAACGGGTTCGGATTACAACATTAGAATCGACCCCCTCCCTCGAATACCCCCCCCCCCCCCCCCCCACACACACACACCATTTTACTATACAAATGTATATACACAATGGAAAACAAAGTATGAAGTGTTGTTTTAGCCAAAACGCTTATGTTCACTCGTGTTCAATGCATTCACCAAATTTAACCCGATTTTAGCTTGCTACTAAATGCACTAGCTGCAAGGTAACTACCTACAAGGTAAATTCGACATGTGCACGCCAGTTAGTGGCTCGCTCTAGTTGACAGGTAACTAACGGACAGGTAGAATTTATCGGATAGTTTAGCGAGGAGATTTAGCGGTGTGTCATGCACCCGGGCCCAGGTAGTCACTAACTGTGTGTCATGCACCCGGGCCCAGAGTACGTTACAGGCACCCCTTTCAAATTTGCCAGTGTTCTTTGTTGATTTTCTGTCTCGTGCATATTCATTCATTGTTCGAACGACAAAAAACAAATGAATGTGTAATATATCTCATCTACATAGGGAGAGACATATTGATGTTGTTGTTTCTGTCTGTCCGTCTGTCTCTCTGTTCGTCCTTCTCTAAATTCATTTGTGCAGCTAAACCTCCTACGCTACTTGAAGGATTTGCTCCCAAACTTTTACATATTAAAATTAATTAGAAAAGATGTTCATGTGGTTTGGAATTTGAGATGCAACATTTTTAGCTCGACTTTTTCGAAAAGTCGAGCTATTGTCGTCACCCTGTCGTCTGCATCTGCGTCTGTGTCAGCGTCTGCGTCGGTTAAGTTTTTAGAATAAGGTTTTTGTAAGAGTTCATTTCTCACAAACTATAAAAGCTATCCATTTGAAACTTGGAATACTTGTTCAGTATCAAAAAGGCAACTCATAACAACAAGGCAGATAACCCTCGGATTTGTCATTTCAGAGTTATTGCCCTTGTTCTATTTACTTAAAAGTTATAAATTAACATATCTAAATAGCTATGAAACTTGAAACTTTGAATACTTGTTTAGTATCAAAATAGCAACTCATTACAACAAGGTAGGTAACTCTGTGATTTGTGATTCAAAAGTTATTGCCCTTGTTTTATTTACTTCAAAATTATAAATTAACATATCTAAATGACTATGAAAGATATTAACTTGAAACTTTGAATACTTGTTAAGTATCAAAAGGGCAACTCATTACAATAAGACAGGTAACCCTGAGATTTGTAAATCCAGAGTTATTGCCCTTGTTTTATTTACTTAAAAGTGGTAAATTAATATATCTTAATAACTATGGAAGATATGAACTTGAAACTTTGAATTCTTGTTAAGTATCAAAAGGGCAACTCATAACAACAATGTCGGTTACTCTGTGATTTGTAACTCCAGAGTTATTGCCCTTGTTTTATTTACTAAAAACATGTAAATTGAAATATCTTAATAACTGTCAAAGGTATTAACTTGAAACTTTAAATACTTGTGTTATATCAAAAGGGCAACTCATTCAAACAAGAAAGGTGACCCTGGATGTGTCATTCAAGAGTTATTGCCCTTGTTTTTATTTACATAAAACTTGTAAAATGAAATTTGTCAATAATTACCATAAGTATTTACTTGAAACTTTAAAAACTTGTTTAGTATCAAAAGGACAACTCATTACAATAAGGCAGATAACCCTGGGTTTTTGATTCCAGAGTAATTGCCCTTGTTTTGACTTTTTATAATTTAATTAGATTTCTCAATAACTACCGTAGGTATTAACTTGAAACTTTGAATACTTGTTCAGTTTAAAAAGGGCATCACCTTTCAACAAGGCAGATAACCATGGGATTTGTCACTGCAGAGTTATTGCCCTTGTTTGACTAAGAATTTGTATATGAAATTATTCAGTAACTGTAGAAAGTTATTAAATTAACTTCCAATATATTTGAATACTTGTTTAGTTTCAAAAGGGCAACTCATTACAACAAGGCAGGTAAAGCAGGCAAATATATTGTCCTTGTTTTGACTTATAAATAGTTTACTTTAAATGGAATGTAGACTGTCCAAGTATGTTTGAGTTGTTGTTGCTTACAAACTTCTATGATCAATATGGCATTAAACACACATACAAATTCTTTAAGTTTGAAAAATGTAGCCGTCTCAAGTACATGAAAGTCGAGCGTCCAGCACCCGTTTTTGGTGCTCTCGTTAACAAAACTTATGGCCGTTTGAAATTTTCCTTACATAGGACATATAGAGAACATATGTCGTGCGGCTCGTAACTCCTCGAACACTATTGGGAGATTAGCTCTAAACTTTTACAAATGAACAACTTTTATAGTAAGATATTAATGTGGTATGGCATTTGAGATGCAATCTTTTTGACAAAAGTTGAATTTTTAAAACAAAATAAATAACATACAGTTATTAAACGGCCAGGGCGGACCGCCGCCGTTGCTTATTGGCACAAATTAGCCATAAAAAGTAATATACCAAGTTAAAGTCTACTTTCAGTCCGAATGACCGCTCAGCCGACTGTACATATACTCCCCTGATCATCGAGCCATCTTGCCTATGGGCACTGCTAACATATGGCGCAGTCAAATGCAGCCGCAGTACCGACTCAGACCTTCACAGGTACCCATTTTAACCCCTGGGTGGAGAGGAGCAATTCGCGGTACATGTCTTGCTCAAGAACATTCCTGTACATCATCGGGGATTCAGAAAAATCCCCTAGTCAGACCGCTGGTCCGGCGGGGGATCGAACTCACGACCCCTGGTACCGTAGTCCAAGGTGTTAACCATTGGGCCACTACCGCCATGGTATATCAAGCACAAACTTTTACCGGCAACGAAAAAGTGGGGCATTAAATTTTCAAAAACGTCTTCTTTAAGTTATGTTTGCCCTTTTTTCTTTAAAAATCAAAGTACAAACTGTTCTTAACAAATTGCGGTTTGCAATTTTCTATTTTTTACGCAATCTTAGTTAACCCTTTCCCTTATAGAAGCGACTTTTAGCGCATTCATTTTATTAATCCCCCAAAGAAATAGTTCCATTTTATACTGTCATGAATATGTACCATAACATTTTTTCTCTATATCATAGCAGATAATAACTTAAAGTAAAGCAGAATGTGCCCTAGGGCGCATTCTGCTTTACTTTCAACCTGCTTTAAAAGGTCACACATCTTAACTACTAGAAACAGGCTATGGGGTAATGGGTTAAGGGAATGGCTACATCCTCGTCCTTGCCATATAAAGTGAAACCTCTTTGACCCTTTCATTATCAAAATTTTCGTGAGGTCTGCTTCAATATTGTTGTCTGCAAATATCGTTTTCAAGTTAGATTTAAGGCAGTATAACTGACGTTATTTCAAAATAAGTGGCAAACAATTTTTTCCTGATCAGACGCCGCGTCACGCGGCGTCTGATCAGGATCAAAAATATTTGCAAATGCGCTGTGTGGCGTCATTGAGACTGAAAGGGTTTAAACCAGAATCTAATGAAACGAATTTTTCGGTCGCTAAAACAGTTGGTAAGAGGACTGGTGCCAGGTTAATGCAAGAACATTTGAAGCGTCTTACTTTTTTCCTGCATTAAGTAGTCGTCTGGGTTTTTTGTGGATTTCATTATTTTCCATAGAGTGTCCAAATTAGACATGTTTTACCCTACTTCTTAGGCGTAACCAACAAAAAGTAGGAACTCGAAGATTGGTTTTATTTGAAAGGAAATAAAATGCTCAGACAAGTACAATAAAGTAACATTGTATAAATTTAACCCCTTCACAGCAAAGTTTTCGTGAGATGTTTACCCCTTTACCGTTTCATTATCGTCTGCTTCAATTTTATTGTCTGCAATGTCGTTTCAAAAACTAGAGCTTGTTTTTGAGAAAAACACATGTCTCCCCCCGGTACCCCGCCCCAGCACTCATAAGAGGAATAAATTCACCCCTGGCAACCTCCACCCTGGCACCTATAAGAGGAATAAATTCGTATGTCAAAATACTGACATTGTAAAATTGTAAGCAATTTATTTTCAGATTAAAATTTTGTGTATACTTACTGTGTGACTTCTGTCATAATTGTTGCAGCCCATATGCCTATCTACATGACCATCCTCACATATAGCTGGTTCATATGTAAAAGTTTGAATGAAAACTCTAACATAGTATAGAAGGAGTTAGCTGTACAAGACTTTTTCGCTATATAATCTATATAAGGAAAAACTCCAAAGGGCCATAACTTCTGTCAAAATTGTTGGAGTCAAAATTCCAAACCACATGACCATCCTCACATATAGCTGGTACATGTGTAAAAGTTTGAAGTAAATCCCTCAAATAGTGTAGGAGAAGTTAGCTGCACAAGATTTTTTTCGCGATATACTCTATATATGGAAAAACTACAAAGGGCCATAACTTCTGTTAAAATTGTTGCCGTTAAAATTCCGAAACCACATGACCATCCTCACATATAGCTGGTTCATTTGTCAAAGTTTGAAGTAAATCCCTCATATAGTGTAGGAGGAGTTAGCTGCACAAGAATTTTAACGGACAGACAGACGGACAGACAGAAAGCACAACACCAATATGTCTCCCTCCCCTAAAGGGGGAGACATAATAAAAAAAAGGCAGTTGACTGGAGAAATTTCAAAACGAGTCTCTTACATTTTGGTCCTGATCAGATGCCACATCACGTGGCGTCTGATTAGGATCAAAACTGTTTGCAAACGCGCCTTTAAGCGTCATTGAGAGTGAAATGGTTAAAAATGGAAATTACTCAAGTCTGTTTATCGAAATGGTCAATGTTACTTCAAAATATTTAACTCACTTACTTTTGATTTCGGCCTTTAAGCTTGCGACTTCATTACTCAACTCAACAATCAACCTTTGCATGTCCGTATCGGAATGTAATAACACCCTCTTTTGTTGTTTCTTCGCTAGAACACCAAGGCTGAGAAACAACAATACAATGCAGAACTTCATCATAAGTGTGTCTCGAATGACTTGCCGACTGTAAAATAAATTCAATCTTTTGAGAACGTCAGACTGTTACTTTCAAAGACGCATTGACATCCTTGTCTTTTGCAAGATAAGAAAACCTTACAACCAAATTTAACCCTTCACTGTCTTAACGCGAGTTCATTCGTTGTTTGCAAACAGTTTTGATCCTGATCAAACTGGTTTGCACTTGAAGTTATATTATGTTTCTGCAGAAAAAATGCATGATATCAAAATTTGATAAATAAAAGCAGACGAAAATTGAATAAAACCGATGATGTCACGTCAGTGAAAAGGTTATCTCATTGAACCTTACTGGTGCATATATGCGAACTTTTCGAATAGCTTACAACTTGTAAATGTGTCTAGAACGGACATTACTCCTGGAAGATATCACTTAGGCCCAGACCTATCGTATGACGAGATAGAAAAATGAGTGAAAAGACCAGAGACCTATATTATACGAGTCCTGTCGTGATTTGCGACTTTTTCAGCAGAGCTGTATAATATCTATTTAGACCAAGTAGTTTCACATTCTCAACCAATAATAAATGGTCTAGGCATATGGACACCTGCCTAAAATTGAATGGTCTGATTGAATAGGGGATAGGCTGGTCTATGCACCCCGTTATAGTTTTTACTGGAAATGACTTGCGAGTGCAAAGTTAAGAGACACGGTCTGCAATAGCTATGACAACACGTTTCTATTTAGTTCAAGTAATGTTCGTTTCAAGAAACTCCAGGAATGAAGTGTGATTAATGAAATAATCTCGGACCAGTAGGATAAGGTTTTAATTATCATTTCGCAATTATGTATAGGATAGCTTTTTAGTAGCTATGCTAAATTTTACATAAAAGTTACTGTTATTGAATGTTTTGCTTTTCAATCCTAGGTATTACAATTCCTTAAACCCCTCAATTTCACAAATTTTGCCCACCCATCTACATCATTATTTCCAGCACGGACTCCGCTGAATATCTTTTGTTTCTTGTTTCAAAAGTGAAAGAAAATGTCGATTCGATTTTCACATTCCTTTTTCAGTCTGAACCCCTTGCCAGACGCCAACTTAGTTCTGAATGAGACCCCTTCGCAAACCATCAACAATAGAATGCGACGTCTGATCAGGGTCCCACGTGTATTGCAATGTCGCTAAAGTAGCCATGAAAGGGCTACGTTTTGCCCAACAAATGTTTAGTGTTGAATAAAAACAAACACCCATCGTTGATTCATTGTCAAATGATCGATGTCGATTTTAAACTTGCACAATACCCTGAGGTTTTGATTGCAATGAGTTCAAGCATTCGTTAACAGGTAATTACACCAGGATAATTAATACAATTGAATTGTAATTGAACACACTTGTGAGGAGACAAAAGAAAATATGATAAAAAAGTAACAATGTATCCTCTCAAAGCAATTATTCATCTTCTGTGCGCTGTTTGCGAATTCACTTGTGGTAACTGTTACAAACAGTTTGGACCCAGATGAGACACCGAGTAACTCGGCGTCTCATCTGGGTCCAAACTTTTTGACAATCTGTTTATAAATATTTTGAAAGAACATTACCTTTTAAAACAATTAAGAGTATTGTTTGCAGTGGACAGTTCTTGCCGACGACAAGAACATAGCTTTAATTGGTTTATCGAAAAGGCCAAAATGTCATCCATATTGAAACAAATTGCAGTGAACCACTCTCATATTACATGTAATGAGTTACGGTAAGCCCCTCCACCAACCACTTCGGACCGGAGCCCTTTCTCCCCATTGACCCGAATTTGCGCGGGTGGACAGTAGCCCCCATTGACCTCTTTTGTGTTGGTTGGACAGAAGCCCCAAACTCACCTGTTCGGACGGACATAGCCCTCACCCAACACCCTAGCATATTGCACAGGCAGACATGATCCCCATTAATATTTGTTATGTCAAACACTTATTCATTTGATACCCTAATACGTTATTGAATTGTGTGTAATACTAGTGTGTTTTCCGCCATTCCATTTGTCCCTTTATTACGACAAACATATTACTTATGGAAGCGGGAATTATTTACAGTAGCAACTGCCTTAGCGACAAGCTCTTTTTCATTGACTAAAGCAACTTTTAATTATGTTACAAACAACACCTTTTAAATCACGATTATATAGACTATGCCCAAGAGACCTTCCTACCTTGAAACAGTTCTACGGCTTTATAGTCATAGGGCATGTTTTTGTTTATTTGACATAGATTATACCCTTTGCCAAGAACTGAAAGGAAGGCAGATCAATGGTTTAGATCCCACCGCTGCCTCACAGCGAATGCGATTTTCCGAATTCATATTTCCTGAAATTATCCCATCACCATTTCATCTCGTCATTCATCGGCGCTATATGAAATATTCATTGTCGTAGTGCTCTAAACCTAACTACGTGAAATCCATGCATTCGTCCATTCAAATTTATATGTCCGCTTCCCAGGAGGGCGTTATTCTTTCAATTTTAACCAATTATCATCCACAAATAGAGGATCTTGTATGAGTGCTCATTATTTATCATTTTTAATAAACGAGTTGACTAAAATAATATGAGCGTCATATTCATTTCAGTCAACGAGTTTATTAAAATGATAAATAATGAGCACGAATGTAAGATTCTATTTATCAAATACATGTATTAAGTTTAAGCACCTATTAAATTGATTGAAGTCGTAGTTTGTAGACCCTCCGCTATATACGAGGGCCAAATACTTTAAAACATTTTTACCTTAACTCATTCATTAACAATCCAATTTCAAAATAAGTCTAGTCCAATTTGGACTATTTAGGGTTGCTTTTTACAATATTGAGCAATATTACAATCAGTGTAGACCCTGATCAGGGTCTACACTGTATGCATGGGATTAGTGTAATCCTCACAGGTACACTGTTTGTAAACGACGAGTATACTCGTCGCTAAGATTGAATGTGTTAAGAAATTTCAACATGAGGGTCAAACAGTTTCGACCCTGTTCAGACCATATGCTTAAATCTGACTTATCAAATACTTGAGAATGATCTCAGATTCAAATCAAGCGCTTTATAACCTTAGGGCCTGGCCCAGTACTAACTTAAGTACACACATCCTTATCGCGGCGTCTGGCCTGGATCCAAACTGTTTGATACTCGTTTTTTAAGTTTCTGTACAGGTAGTTAAAATGTATAAATTTTCATTGATTATTTTTTGCAGACGACACTTTCAAAGCAGACCATAGTACGGAATAACATAAACAACGCCCCCTCTTCATAACGACACCCACTGGGAGACACATATTGTGTTTGTTGCTCGGAGGGAGTCGTTATAGGGAGGGAAAATTAATAACGACACCCACTGGGAGACACATATTGTGTGTGTTGCTCGGAGGGAGTCGTTATAGGGAGAGAAAATTAAGACTTGACTTACATTAATTTTGCAAACAGCTTGAATCCAGATCAGACGCCGCATAACGCGGCGTCTGATCTGGATTCAAGCTGTTTGTCATTAGCCATTATATTTTTATTCTATCAAAATGTTCACTTTTAAGTACTTTGCGAAAAAATAACAGCAGAAGACACCTTTAAGCATGACGATATTGCAGCAGTAATAGCTTTAGAATACCGTAATTGTCCTGTTTAGTGAACTGCAGAAAGGGTCGTTGTAAGGAGGGGTCGTTGTTTGGATGGCCGTTGTAGGGAGGGAACACTGTAAAAACCCTTTTTAAAGAATGAAATGCAAATAATAGTAGGGAAGACATTATTGTTTCAGAACTAACGTGTTTTTACTAAAACCTTTATTTCCATTGCAAACAGTTTGGGGTCAGCTTACACGCCGGGCCACAAGGGGTCCGGATACGGTTAATACTGTTTGCTGCTCAGACAAAAAATAAACCGTCAGAATTTTTTTCATTTGATTGCTCTGCGATTGCGTTAATTTTTTGATCTCTAGTCACGTATATGCGCTGCACGTTCTTTTCAAACATTGTACCTGAAACGAGTACACATGTTCTATGCACACAGTGAAAACCCAGAACAGAGGGCTCTAACAGGATTTGGTTTGTCACTATATTATTACAGTACGTCGACTTAAAGATCCGAAACACTTAATAGTATAAAATAGACTAGACTCAATTGGAAACTGGAATTGTCCATTTGAAGTTTCGAGCGATAAAGGATCATATTATGTTTACTCGGGAAATACTAGTTAACGTCCTCCACACTGTATGAGTAACAAGGTCAATGGCCACAATGCACTTGTATGATTTATTTTGTGATTTCGAAACTAAGCAGGAAATTCAATCAAGAGGAATTGATATGTCTTTTGTCTATGCTTATTGAGATAGTATTTGACCTCTTGATTTTCAAGAGAAGATATACTGTCGTTTCATAGATTCCGGGTCACTAACAACATTTATGTGAATCACTTGTTCAAAAGTTGACCCATCTGAAAGAAATACACTTTGAAAGAAAGATAAATTCTTCCTTTTTCAACCTACTGTAGTTTTTACAGAAATACATTGGTTTTAATCAGTATTTACACGCTAGGGTAACATGCCCATTACAGTTATTTCCGGATCACTTCCGATAGGTCTGGACCATACGTGGGTGTTCACCAAGTCGCCTTTTAGGCACCGTTTGCAGTGCATGAGTTAACTTTAAAATACGTTATATTCTATTTGAGCAGGTTCAAATTATCGAAATTTTACTTCTGAATTACGTGTAAGTGCAAATTAAGTGACTTCGAATTATCGAGTTTCGACTCTAAGTCTAATCTTCCAATAAAGACTCTCAGTTCATATTTCACTTATGTATATGTTTACATACATGCTGCAAATATGTTCGCAAACAGTTCGAATCCTAATCAGAAGCTGCGTTCTGATCTGGATCCAAATTGTCAGAAGAATCGACTTCTGTTGTGAGAGAATTAAAGCAGGCTGACAGTAAAACAGAGTTAGATTTAAGGTAATATAAGTGATGTCATTTCAAAACAAGTGACAAACAATTTCGGAACGCGGCGTCTGACCAGGATAAAAACTGATTACATATCACGTTAATATTTGATATACCGCAAAGTAAATTCTAATTGTCTAACGAGCCGTAGACGTGAATCTCATTGGCTGACAGGTCCCTTAATCTTGCTTCGCAGAAAATAAGATGGCCGACAGCTGGACAGGGTTGTTTGCATTCGATCGTGCATCCTCTGTTTTAAGTCAGTTTCGCGTAAGAAGCAATCGGGGTTTGGATCTTTGAACATCCGATTTTTTTCTAGAAAAGTTTGGCGCTGACGTCTACGAGCGTACCCATTTTTCTTTTGAAAACGTGGGGTCATTTACGCTCAACGTCATATGTTTTGACGCGATTTCGTTACGGTTTATTGAGCGCCATACACGATAAATTCCGAAATATTTAGTTTGAACAGTAAAACTTTGCAGTATGATTAATTCGTTTTACATATTCTTCCTAGGGTACACGAGGATGTATTCCCGGCTGGTACAGTACTGAACTATATTGAATTAAATTGATAATCGCAAGCGAATTGCCATCGAATCGGTTGCTTCAAAAGTCGAATCTTACGCTTAAATATTTTTAAGCGATTTTTCCGAAGTGGTTGTGACAAAAATGGAATCGAAATAATTAACGAAGGCATATTTGCGAATATTTGTGACATACACCATTCAGACAAACTAACCCGAGGGTAAAATTACTATTTTGAATCGCAAGTGGATTGCCATCGAATTGCCATCGAATTGCAAGCGAATCGCAAAAATTGCTAATTTAATAAGGTTCAGTACTGTAAAATCATGTAATCCTCGCCGAACGGCTCGGGCAACATGGTTTTTCTCAGCGGGGAATAACTCCCCATGATCACTGGGAAGATACTGTATAACAAAAAATGTATGATACTAATATAGAGGTGACATAAAATGCTTTTTATATTATTATTAGAACATAACCTGCATTTTTAACCAATCGAACTACCTTTTGCATCTCATTAAGTACGACACTTAATCGTTAAGAATTTTGTTGTGTTTCGACGTCGCGTGGTGTCTGCACGCGGTATAGACATCTCCGCCTCGTAGCAACTAGTTGTAAAGACTGCCATATTTGGCGATCTCACAATCAGAATTAGCCAGCTTTGTTTACAATAACCGTGGGAATGTTGTAGTCTTCAGCCAATAATAATATAAGTTATATTCTAAGTTAGTTAGAACATATTAAGTGACATCTTAATGGTTAAGAAAGGGGTCACTCGCTTACGCTCGTTCCACCCCTTCTTAATCACTAAGAGTTCACTTCGAAGTTTTGTCCATAACTTAAAATACACCTGTGGTAATAACTTGTGGGTATGCATCGAGTGTCAGAAGCGCCCAACAACCAGCATTGTGACCATGAATGACGAACCCAACAGCCAGCTTGAATTGTCAATGTATTGCAGTATGACTAACAGTGGATACAGTGCACAGGACAATTGTATTCACAGACACGTTGTTGGCCAATGACGTATATACAGTGGTAAATACGCTATTCCTACCCACTTTTCGCATTTCTTACGCGTTTCTTCACCGTTTGTTACGCGTTTATTATCCGTTACGTTAAACGCATTTCCTAGCCGTTTCTTTACGCGTTTCTTTACGCGTTTAAAAGAGCCCGGATGTCGGTCTTAATTTTCTAAAGAATACTCCTGAAATATTGACTCGAGTCATTAACAAAGTGAGCAAAACATCAAATGTTCCGACATTTCATGCGGTAAGTAAAGATTGCAGTCGTTATCGTAGCGGCGAGTCCAATGCAAGTCTGCCGCGACGGGTGGTTTATTGATTTATGCGTCTGGTTGATAACTCTAGTGTCACTTATCGGATTAGTGGGGTTTTCAACGATAAGATCCGAAATCTACACGTGAAACGGAAAACTGACGCATCAATCGCAACATCTCTGGTATAATCGTTTATTAACGCGTTTAAACGCGTTAAAATCGTTAGGCGTTAACCGTTCGTTAAGCAGCGTTCGTTAACCGTTCACTATGCGTTTCTTACGCATAGATTAACGCGTAAATGGGTAGGAATAGCGTATTTACCACTGTACGGGCTTGAAAGGTAAATGGAAACGTGTTTGAATTTCTCAGAATACAAACTGCTTTTTCCATTGAAACATTTTGTAGTTTGATAGCAAGAAGAGTTGTTTGTCCAATACAGTAGGCAAAGAGACATTCAAAGACTCTTTCATGTACAAAAAAGGACCCGTCCGTTTTAAAAATATTGACATGTTCTACATGCAACTACAATTGAACTTTATTGCGTTACAAAACAATACTTTGTCTTTTAGCAAACTCGCTTATTACAAACAATAAATTAGTTAGTGAAGCTACTCTTATCTTAAATAAACAGTATAGATTTACACCAGAGGGCTTATCAAAGGCATTCTGACCATGGTCTGAACTGTTTTTTCAATTTGCAATATTTTTTTTAAAATCAACCATGTATAGTCAAAAGTAATTAGATTTACGAGAATTGGAGTTATCCTTATGAAGTTTTCAGATTAAAAATTTTAAGATCTTTTGTTTATTCAGTAATGTAAACACATAGTGTTTCATATTACATTATGTAATCATGATAATATAAACATACACGTCAAGAACTTCCTTACAATCTTCACTTGCATATTTAAATTTCAAATAACATACATGTATATTAATTCATATTGAGTGGAACAAAAAGAGATTGAACTTTTTACAGTATACAGTTAGTTCATGTGTGTAAGTGGGGGAGTCAAAACTATTGGCCCGATGAATCGGGAAAGACTTTCGAACTGTTGCCCGAGGCCTGTCGGCCTCGGGCAATAGTTCGAAATGCCTTCCCTGATAACGAGGGTCAATAGTTTTGACCGTTCCCCGAATACACGTGAAATAACTTTTTTACTACCTAATACTCTATACAGGGCTTACTAGATTTCAAAAAGAATTAATCCGAGTCAAAATACAAATGAAATAAATTTAAATTATACATTTTGAGTTTTTAACAGACGTCTGCTGACTGATCAGCGTTTTCTTGTAAACGCTTGCATGGTTACACCCACACATTATTGATACGTTTGTGTCCTTTTTGTTTTTTCGGTATATAGGATAGCGGCGAAACTTGATGTGTACTGCGAACTCGTCTCATTGATTATAGTATTGTTACAAATAATTATTAAGCATGAAATAAAGTATTAAAACTTCACGAGACACCAATCAATGACAATTATTCAATATTGTTTCATTATAGTACGGCTATCCGGGGTACGGGAACTCTTTTCAATTTCCCTGCTTTTAAATCTTCTACGCATCTTTTTCGCACATGGAAACAGTTTGTCCGAGAGGGCAACAGTTAAAACTGTTTCTCCTGGATAATGAAATGTCAGAACAACATAGCAATACAGCCAAAAATAACGAAGTACATTGTACAAGTTGTATAGAGCATTAGGTAATAATTAAATTTGTTCCAATCTTGTAGGTTTTACACAGAGTTAATGATCTCAGGGTCCAAACTGTTTGACACCCGTTTCGATATGATATAAGTCATACTATATTGAATCATACTTTGAAACGATCTTGCAAACAACAAAAGTGAAGCAGACGACAATGAAACGGCGAAGGGTTAAACAATCTCACGACTTATTTTGCAGCGAATGAGTGAAAAGGTCCAAGGATGAGTGAGATTCACAGGGAATAATGAAATTTTGCCACTGCAAATTATTTTTTATAGAATAGAACAGATGTTGTATTTGACTTAAGCATACAAGCTCATCATCATGACATACACAGTGCTCTCTCTCTACAACAACACCCAATAAGAGACACAAAATGTGTGTGCTGTTAGGAGGGAGTCGTTTTAGGGAGAGACAATTAAGACTTGGCTTACGTTTGCAACCAACTTGAATCCAGATCAAACGCAGCGATACGCGGCGTCTGATCTAGATTCAAGCTGTTTGTCACTCGTCATTATGTTTATTCTATCAAAATGTCCACTTATGTTATTATGAGAAAAGACAGCAGACGCAATTTTTAAGCAGACGATAATTCATCAGTCAAAGTGTTAGACATAATTGTCTCGTTTAGGGAACTGCGGCAAGGGTTGTTTAAAGGAGGTAGTCGTTGTTTGGAGGGCCGTTGTAGGGAGGGAGTACTGTACGAGGGTTGTTATTTAAGTTCGTAGACTTTTTTCTTAAAAGCTTTAGTTATCGTAGCTGAAAAATAAAACAAGCACTACTGGAAACTTTTCCTGATTATAAGACATAGTTTCATATTAGTACATAAAGCATTGGTTAAGTTATAGGGATTTGAATAAAGACATCTAAGCAGACCCGGGCACGGTTTGGCAATAAAGCGACGTCAAAATGACGTAAAGTGTTATTTACAACAAATTAACCGTTCATTATATTTCAAGGTAACTTCCAGCGAGTTGGATACATTTCTCATTGTGTTTTTTCTATTTGTCATATGTGTCTATTTACCACTGCTTATTGAAGTTTGACACTATATTTTTTTATCTGTTTACTAATTCGTTCACTTAGTCAAGTTTAATAAATGTTTGCCTTTCAGTTCCAACACGCCCACATCGTCCATTCTCTACAAGGGTGTATCCAACCCATACGCGATTTTTTCAAAGTATCAAACTTTTTTCTATCATTGTTTTTTTGGAAGAGCTATTTATGATGAATGAAAAAATGGAGAAAAAAAATATGGTGGTGTCCTTTTTTGTGAGCTACAGCGATTTGAAAAAGGTATGTCAAATTTGGACTTTTTCGCTCAAATTTTACCCATTCAGAGTACAAGCTTCAGTAAAATCTATTTCAAAACAAAACAAACATGGTAATTTGGGTTTTCATTATTTATTTCATGTCTATGGTGGTATTTTCACATATAGAAACCAAATTTAGACAAAGCAGGCACTAGGTTTGAACAATATGGATCCTCGAATATCAAAAGTATGCTTTTTATAGGGCATGATTTTATTAGATTTTTTATTTTATGAAAAAAAAGTAAAAAAGTTTGAAAATGATATAGTTCTAGTATTAAACTTTTTCTTATATTCTACCAAATGAAAGCCAATGCTAAGGCAGTTCAAAATATGCAAAGAAATTGAAAGGTCAGTGTTGAAAATTTTGAGTTGTTAAAGTAAAAAGAGTTATCTCCCCTTACAAAATTTACAAACAAGTATCCTATCGATGATATTTAGAGCTTTATAAATTTCACATTTGGTGCCTGTTTTCTCTTAAATTATTTTTTGTATGAAGAAATACTACCATAGATAGGAAATAAATAACACAAAACCAAATTATTAATTTTTTTTCATTTAAAATGGATTTTATTGAAGCGGGCTATTTGAAAAGGATACAATAAGAGGAAGTGGGTGGGGTAAATTTTACATGGCCATGGAGCCAACTGTTGTTCACCAAAATGTACACTTTTTCTATTTTTTCATTCATCTTAAATAGCTCTTCAATACAAAACCATCATAAAGTATTTTCATATACTTTGAAAATTTCTTAAATCCATGACATTGATACACCCTTAATTGATGTTTGTCCTTTTTTAAAACGTCCATATCATTTGAAAACATATATACAATAACATAAAACAAACATAATAGCAACAGTCAATGACACAGTTATTGGTTTCTCAGTCTTCATCGCCAGTCTTTATGGCTCCTTTGTTTTGGGACAAAAACACAATAAACACAGTAGATATTGTTATAAGAGCTCCAATGAAGAAAATAAGGAGAATCTTGTCAACCATTGAGGCAACATCATGCCATGTGATAGCTTCATCTTCGTCCACAGTATCCGCCGTAAGAGACTCATCTTTAAGAACTTCTTTATTTCCCGGTTTAACAATTACATTTATATCAATAGGGACTACCTGGTTCGGTGCGATTCTATTGCGATTACTACACACTCTACAATTGATGAGTCTGACCATCGCTCTTAGATATATCGGCACTGGTTGATTTTCCTTTTTGAAATAAACTCGGAGATTCAAAATTGTAGCAAAACACATTAATGTACTGAGAGTAAGATTGGTCATGAGGAAATAGGCGAGGACAGACATTGGCTGGGATGTCTTCGGTAGATTGTCAGCTACTAAGGTCAAGAACACGGCTGTTGCGAGAAGAACAGTGATTGCGTAGGACACCCTCTCTCCTGATTCTGCCGGAAGGACGAACACCAGTATGTTTAGTAAGGACATAAGAACTATCGGCAGGATAATGTTTATGACTGCGAATAACGGCTTGCGTTTGATTTTGAAGTGTAAGAAAAGATTATTATTGGCGGCATCAACATATGTTGAGTTTGCAATGATTTCCCACTCTCCACCCTCAGTGTAGTAGGTTGCTGCAGCATACGGGGAGATGCAGTTGAGTTTTATTTCATTGGGCCAGAGACCCCAAGGGTTATACGTGATTGTACACTCCTGTAAATAAAAACAAAACATGGATCTATAATACGCCTTTTTACGTATTTAATTCATTCCGCCACCGAAGAAAATATATTCTTAAAAACTCTTTACCGGAATATGTATTATAAGCATTCCTTTCTATATCCTAGCAGATGGTATCTTAACCCGTTACACCATAAACGCCTTTTTATGCTATTTTGTTCCTCCACTTGAAAAATAGTTCTATTTTATTCAGTTATGAATATGTATAATAAGAAATATTTTCTATATTCTAGTAGATGGTAGCTTAAAGCAGACTGAAAGTAAAGCAGAATGTGCCTTAAGGCGCATTCTGCTTTATTTTCAGCCTGCTTTTAGTGGTGACCTATCTTCAAAACTAGAAACATGCTATGGGATAAAGGATTAAAGTCCCATTGTGTTTTCAGACCTTTTCATAATGTCTGAAATACAATAACGGTTAATAATAATGTTTGAACATTCTAATGGGCCAAACTGATCTATGAAATGATGAAGACGGACCTAAATCACCAAAAAGGGCGATTTAAAATCATAACAAACCGAAAATAGAGCGTCTGCCATAAACCTTACCACACGGCTTAGTATCACGTGATACAGCCGGAGTCAACATCACCGTGTGCAACCGCAATTACCTTCGACGGTCGATCCATCAGTCAGTTAGACTATCACACTTTTTTGTCCGCTCTCTAACTCGAATATCTTTTATCCGATCTTCCACAAACTTGCTGAAAATGTTCATTGATATAAAATCAAGGTTTAGTTTGATTACTACTAAAATCGCATAAGGTGTTTTTGAGTTATTGCCTGTTAATTTATAAAAAATGACTGTTTCAGTCATTTTTGCACTCTAAAACAAACAGTTTTTATCGGATATTCACCAAACATGCTGAAAATATTTATTCATATAAAATTCAGGTCTAGTTTGATTATTACTAAAATCGCATGTGGCATACCTAAGTTTTTGCCCTTTATGTATTAAAAAATGACTGTTTTCAGCAAGGTTTGCTCTCTAACACAAATACGTTTTATTGGATCTTCACCAAATTTGCTGAAAATATTTATTGATATAATATCAAGGTTTAGTATGATTACTACTAAAAGCGCTTAAGGTATATCTAAGTTATTGCCTGTTTATTAATGAAAAATGACGGTTTCAGTCACTTTTTGCACTCTAACACATACAGTTTTTATCGGATATTCATTAAACTTGCTGAAAATGTTTAAGTATATAAAATTTAGGTTTAGTTTGATTATTACAAAAATCGCATGTGGCATATCTGAGTTTTTGCCCTTTATGTATTAAAAAATGACTGTTTCAGCATTTTTCAGCAATAACTCAGACATGCCTTATGCGATTTTGCTAGTTATTGAACCTGACCTAGATCCTATACTAATAAACATTTGTAGCAAGTTTGGTGAAGATCCAAAAAGAAATGTTTGAGTTAGAGAGCGGACAAGGCTGAAACAGTCATTTTCAGCAAGCTCAAGGTATACATTCTCTATAGTTTATTTGACCGTTTACCCACAGTGAAAGATATGTACACGTTGTTATTGAATCTCATAGTGTTTAACCCTGTGCCTTCTTTACGGAGTTTACAAACTATTTGAATATAAAAAGACGCCGTGTAACGTGGCGTCTCATCTGGATCCAAACTATTTGACACTCGTCTTAAGGTTTGTTTAATTAAAACAATGCATACATCTAAACTGAACACATTTTGCAGACGACAATGTCGAAGCAGACGTCTGTGCAGCAGAATAAGGGTTATCCAGATGTTCCAGCTAAACATGTAAGCGAGAGTAATCTGAACCAATCTAACATTTTCTCACTCATTTCAGCACCGAATGCTATGGTGTTACTACTGATTAAACCGTCTATTCGAGACACTTTTAATGAGTATGACACCATTGGGTTTAAAAGCAGAAATAAAGATTTAAGTTGTCGAAATACTTCCGTTATCTGGAGCCCTGTATTTACAGAGTTGTCCTTCTTTCCATTCACAAGGGAGGCTTTTTAATTTGTGCTAGCACAAAACTATTATAAATAAAATTTAAAAAGCGAATTTCTTAGATAAAGCCGGGTCTTGTGAAAGAATCACGTCCAACGTAGTTCAAATGGGACCCCAAACAACCGTTTTATGCAGGTTTCTCAAAAGCACAATGCGGCTTTAAAGCAGTCTGACAGTTAAGCAAAAAGTGTCGTCAGGCGCATTCTGCTTTACTTTTAACTTGCTTTAACCTGATTTCAGTGGCCACATATCTTCAATACTAAAAACAGGCTTTTGGATATTTGTTTAAAGTTATGGTTTTATTAACCCCTTCACTGCCATGACGTAATGTTTTAAACAATTGTCGTCGACCTTAATTTCTCAAATTCAAATTTTAGGTAACTTGACTAAAGTAATATCGCAATAATGGAGTATTATACACTTTGGTTCCCTATCAGACGCTGCATTACAGTGGAGAAAATGTTATTCTTTTCCAATAAACGCGTTTACGCTAAAACTATTCTTTCCAGTACAAACAGTTTGGAGCCAGGTCAGACGTCGGGTAACCCGTCTAATTAGGCCCCGAACTGTTCGCCACTCAGCTTAATATTAATAGTAAGAATTGTCAAAAAATTGTCATTTTCTACATTTTAGCGCCTTGTGTTTGCGTTTCGTTTGCGTTTAAACGTGGCACCAGAACACAATCCAAAATATTTATAAATAACCATTGTACTCGGGGTAAGGTAGTGAGTGAATGGGTTACAGTTGAAGGCTCTCATAATAACAGTCTTAAGGGTGTATCAATGTCATGAATTTAAGAAATTTTCAAAGTACTAGTATATGAAAACACTTTATGATGTTTTGTATTGAAGAGCTATTTAAGATGAATGAAAAAATAGAAAAAGTGTACATTTTGGTGAACAACAGTTGGCTCCATGGCCATGTAAAATTTACCCCACCCACTTTCTCTTATTTTTTCCTTTTCAAACAGCCCGCTTCAATAAAATCCATTTTAAATGAAAACAAATATGATAATTTGGTTTTGTGTTATTTATTTTCTATCTATGGTAGTATTTCTTCATACAAAAACTAATTTAAGAGAAAACAGGCACCAAATGTGAAATTTATAACGCTCTAAATATCATCGATATGGTACTTTTTTGTAAATTTTGTAAGGGGAGATAACTCTTTTTACTTTAATAACTCAAAATTTTCAACACTGACCTTTCAATTTCTTTTCATATTTTGAATTGCCTTAGCATTGGCTTTCATTTGGTAGAATATAAGAAAAAGTTTAATACTAGAACTATTTCATTTTCAAACATTTTTACTTTTTTTTCATAAAACAAAAAATCTAATAAAAGCATGCCCTATAAAAAGCATATTTTTGATATTCGAGGATCCATATTGTTCAAACCTAGTGCCTGCTTTGTCTAAATTTGGTTTCTATAATTATTATGTGAAAATACCACCATAGACATGAAATAAATAATGAAAACCCAAATTACCATGTTTGTTTTGTTTTGAAATAGATTTTACTGAAGCTTGTACTCTGAATGGGTAAACTTTGAGAGAAAAAGTCCAAATTTGACAATACCTTTTTCAAATCGTTGTAGCTAAAAAAAAAAAAGGACACCACCATATATTTCTTTTCTCCATTTTTTCATTCATCATAAATAGCTCTTCCAAAAATACAATGATAGAAAAAAAGTTTGATACTTTGAAAAAATCCCTTATGGGTTGGATACACCCTTAAGTAAAGATATTTGTAAAATTCATTTAGACCAAGGTTTTCACTATTCGTCATTTTGCAATACATTGCAAAATGCCATCAATCGTGAAAAATAGACTAAACGTACAGTGGAGAATCTGTTATTCTTTCCCGTTTAAACGCAAACGTACGCAAACGCAAAGCACTAAAACGCAGAAAAGAACAACTTTTGGACAATTCTGATATTTCATGTTTATCTTGGTGGCAAACAGTTTGGAGCCTGATCAGACGCCGGGTTACCCGGCGTCTGATCTGGCTCCAAACTGTTTACACTGCAAATAATAGTTTTAGCGTAAACGCGTTTATTGGGAAAGAATAACAGATTCTCCACTGTATATACAATTGGAAACTGGCATTAGTTGGTTTCAGGACTGAACAAGCTTAACATATTAGTCAAGGAGGCTCATGTTGAGTGTTGAATTTTGTATTTATCAAGACCCAAAGGTTATAAAGCATTTAAGTCGAGTCTTAGATCGTTCTCAAGCATTTGATTGGTCAAATTTGAGCTTTGCTTAAATCTTACGAACCAAATGTTTGAAAACGAACTCAGACTCAACTCAAACTCTTTATAGGCTTGGACCTAGGCGTCAAACAGCTTGGAGTACGATAAAGCACCACAGGGTGACCCAACCTCTAGTTTTACTTCAAATTTAAAACAGCCGAAAGATCTTTGCAATCAGTTGCTTTTGACGGGGTAGAATAGTACCCAAGCATGAGTATATACTCACCTGTATGTCAAAGGGATAGTATGTAACATCTATTCTACACACACTCTTGATTACTTTTCCTGGGGTAAACTGCGCCAGACCCCAGTAGTAAAGTCGTACTGTCATCCAGTCGTCGGCGATATCCTCAATCCTGCCAAAGGAAGTTGTGGCCACTAATGGCGGATACCATACGTCACTAGTGGCGTACAGCTGAGTCCAGAGACCGCCATATTTAGACGGGTCCCACGTTATTTTCTCATCCATCCACGAGACAATAAATACCCCAAATGCGGTAAATTTGCCACTTAATTCGTCAAGGTCTTGAATGAAGATCATCTCGAACGAGACATTCACTACTATGGCTGCGAACTGATTATTGATAGGCCGATGTTTCTTATTGTATCCGTCCAACATATCTTCCATAAGTTGCACAGAAGTATCATAATTATAACTGGAACAAGTCAGGAATATACACAGCAGGGTAACGCCAAATAAGATATAGCTGAACTGCGACATGTTACATCAACGTGATTTAGTAGAACTGAAATAAACGAATAGAGGCATGTACTAACATCTTTCAAAGCCCTGAATCAAACACACATTGAATTATTGTACAATGCAGAAAATTTATATGGAAACGTATTCATATAAGTATCGGGAAGGAAATATTTGTGTTTCCCGGCTTCTTTAAAGAGACTGAAAACAACCCGGTGTATTTGCAAAATAATGAAAATTTTAATGAAAATCTTTGCGACACTATTGTGTATAGATCGTTATAAAAGATCTTCAAGAAAAAAACACTGAATATTTGATTTTTAAGACTTTTCCCGTAACTTAATCTACTCCGACCACATATAATAAAAGAAAGATATAATATTTTTATTATAAACAGACTGCCGGATAAGAATTACCAGGTGACAGATGGGGCTAACATGCTAGTGCACTTTAATCGCATATTTTTGTTTTGCCTTCTCAGCACAAGCGCGATCCCCTCCGAGCTCAGTTTATTTTTCTTTTTAACTTTTTATTTAGGTAAAATAAAAAAAATACCTTTGTTTCCGGTAACCCGACCGACCCTAGTTTTTTCCTTCCGACCCTAAACTTTTTTTTTCATTTTACGAAAACATTATCAGTAAATGTCGGTCATTTTTGCGGCGCATGTGTGTAATAGAAGCTATTCTCCGCCTAATTGTTTAAAAAGCAACTTTAAAGTCTTTTAAGTGTTTAAAAAATGGTTTTTAAATAAGATTAAGCAGGAATCTAAATGAATTTTTATCTAAATACCTTCTTTGCAGATATGATCTGCTAGTTAATTAACCATTGACACATTCAACATGAAGGCAACACATTGTATTGACAAATTTGATATGCATACACCACATTTCAAAACATTATTAATTCAATCTGTCATAATTATAAACGTAACTACTTTGCCGGTTTGGTATACCAATATTTGTAAACAATCATACCAGTTTACAGTAGTGCAACGATCGGATGGCGTTGTTTACAAAACAGTGCTAATGTAAACAAAGAAAAATAATTAAATCACCGATAAGTACAAGTTTGACAACCATATTAGCATATGCTGTATTGGCGTAGTGGTTATGCTGTTAGACTTTCACGCAGAAGTCTCGAGTTCGAATCTCACATTCGGAAATTTTCTTTTATTAATTTTAAAATAACGACGTTCTGTTTCACTTCTCACAGATTTTCATTTTCACAGATTCGTTAGTTATATTATTGAGTCTGTTTTTTCATTATCTTTGCATTTTTACATCGTGCAGTAATAGGGTCTAAACACATCTTTGTAATCAGTAAAAAGACACCATGACGTATCTGTTTATTGTCTGTGATATCACTTGACTTACTCATTCTATCCATGTTTATTTTAAACTACGTATATCAACGCATATCAGTATTATATAAAAAGAAAAAAAAAGAAAAGTGTTTTTCTCTAGGTTCGAACTCACGACCCTCAAAAGTAACTAGTACAAATGTAATAAGTACTACTAGGCAGCACGCTTATCCACTACACCATACAGTCACTCAAGCCACTTGCTTTGATTTACCAATACAACGTGTCGCAGTGGTATTTATCGTTATTGTTCTTTGTTTACATATACAATGTTTTGTAAACAACGCCATCCGATCGTTGCACTACTGTAAATGTTTAAGGAAAGTTTGGTAATGGGACCTATAAATTAAATCAACAATTTGAATTAAAGGGTTTTATGTATGGCCCATGGCTCTGCAAAGTAAAATACATTCATATATTCTCATTTATGAATATGATTTTTAAAAAAAAAAAAAAATTCCATCAGAAAAGTTAAATATACCGGTATTATAATATGATTTTTTTTTCTTAAAAAAAAAACAACAACAAAAAAACACAGGTAATTTTATATTTGGCCTTACATAAATGATTTGCTTATTCTTATATAAAAATTATGTGCCATCCATTAACAAAATCTCAGTTTTATTTCATCTAAATTTAGTGTTCAGTCTCTTTAAACAGTTAGGTCTTCATTTGCACAAGGTAAGATTTCAAAACCGTATTTTCATAATCAAACAAAACAATAACACGGAATCATTAGCACTCGCATGCTAACGAGTAAATTAATATTTATATTTTCTTATCTCATGTATCTTAACCCATTACCCCATAAATACGCCTTTTTATACCTTAAATTTATTCCGTCACTGTAGAAAAATAGTGCCAATTTATACAGTTATGAGTATCTATCAAAATAATTGTTTCCCTATCCTAGCAGATAGTAGCTTTAAGCAGGCTGAAAGTAAAGCAGAATGCGCCTTAAGGCGCATTCTGCTTTACTTTCAATCTGCTTTAAGTGGGTACCTGTCTTCAAAACTAGAAACAGGCTATGGGGTAAAGGGTTAATCCATTCCCTGCGAGGGCGTATTCAGATTTAAGCTAATGTCGTCTGCTTTTATTTCTCAAATTTAAAGTTTAGGTATTTTGACTTGAGCAATATAAAGTTGAGTATCAAACAATTTGGATTCTGATTTGACGCCACGTAACGCGATGTCTGACCAGGATACAAATGTACAAACATTTTGCAAATACAGTGGAGAATCTGTTATTCTTTCCCAATAAACGCATTTACGCTAAAACTATTATTTGCAGTGCAAACAGATTGGAGCCAGATCAGACGCCGGGTAACCCGGCGTCTGATCAGGCTCCAAACTGTTTGCCACCAAGATAAACAAGAATTATCAGAATTGTCCAAAAGTTGTACTTTTCTACGTTTTAGTGCTTTGCGTACGTTTGCGTTTAAACGGGAAAGAATAACAGATTCTCCACTGTAACCATAGTATTCGAATAAGGCTTTGAATGTGTTAACATTTGTCACTCTTTTTTTTCCTCTTTCGACCTTTCAATTCAAAGTACTCTTTATTTTCTCAGTTTGCATGTGTACAAATACATGAGTATTCATAAGTATTCATAAACAAAAAAGGTTTTTTCAAGCAATCATCTCAAAAAATGAAGTCGCTGGTCCCTGAAAATTCAGTTGAGCAATTTCAGTGTCTAGTTTAGTCTAGCCCTCTATGAGTCCTCTGATTTTGGTCTACAATGTTTGCATAGGATGAATTATCACCAATATTATAATTACTTTTATTTAATATTATTACAGTAAAACCTCCCTATTACGACCACTAAATTTTGTTAATTATTTGGATGTGTATGATAGGTGACCGCTTAAAGCAAGGTGACAGTGAAACAGAAAGCTCATGTAGGAGCTTTCTGTTTCACTGTCACCTTGCTTTAAGCTGCCACCTCTCTATTATACAATTAATTAGCCTTCGTTTAAGTGGTCGTAATAGCGAGGTTTTACTGTATCTTCATTGTCATTTTTATTATTATTAAAATATTATCATTATTATTATTATTATTATTATTATTTTTTTTTTTAATATTATTATTTTTAATGTGTCAACATACAATATTACCCACCTGATAAACCAATACTTCGAAACACTTATACAGTATATATCGCCTGTACTGCTCAAATTCGTTTCTCTATCTGGTAATTGCAAACTTCCAATACTTTTATTTTAAACTGTGAGATAGGATAGTTGTGTATGATTGTCCAATAATGTTTACCCTCCCTCTCTATTTCATTATGACGCACAAACGAGTAATTGACAGAGCACGCATGATTAATGCCTATTGCTTTGGCATTGATTAGATAGAACTAATGTCACAGACCGTTTGTTTACAACAGCAATTTAAAAAAACGCCCTTAGTTTAACCCACCCAATAGATCGATTTACGTGTTACAGATATGTGATTGCTTAAATCAGGAAGAAAGTGAAACAGAAAGCTCCTTCGGGATCACTGTTTGCTATTCCATATGAAATTATTCTCTGTATGCACGAACAATTCAGTGTCGTTTGATCTTGCTCATCAACAATGAAACCTTCCAGCAATCAGTGGGAAAAGTTCATTACAATACCCAGAAATTAGTTAACCCTTTCACTCTCAATGACGCCTTAAAGCGCGTTTGCAAACAGTTTGGATCCTGATCAGACGCCGCGTATCGCGGCGTCTGATCAGGTTCCAAACTGTTTGACACTCGTTTTAATTTTTTTTCAGTTATTCTGATTTATTTTATTTTTAACTTTTAAACGATATTGTAGACAACAAAATTGAAGCAGACGACAATGAAACGGTGAAGTGGTAAAAAAGCTCACGAAAATTTTGGCAGTTAAAGGGTTAACCGACCTATTCACATATATCCTTACCAGTAACCAGGAGAGGTAACTGACCTCTGTGATGAGTTCAGTAAAGAAATCGATGGCCGTCGATGGCCACCGATTTCAAGTTGGCTACCGGTCTGAAAAAAAACGTGGAGAAAACGTAATCCTTTCGATCAAACGCAAACGCATTGCAATGAAATTTAGAAAATGACAAAATTTTGACAATTCAGACTACCAGTTTTAATATGAGTGGCAAATAGTTTGGAGCCTGATCAGAAGCCGGGTTACCCGGTGTCTGATCTGGCTCCAAACTGTTTGCAATGAAACTAATAGTTTAAGAGTAACCGGGGTTATATTGAAAGAAAATGTTTTCTCTACTGTACTGTGCACGCTGCTCATGGGGCACAAACTGCTAACCTAAACAGCAAACAATGGTAACTGAACGCGCTACTGATCGGAATAAAACTTGTTTGCAACGAAACTGAAGTAGCAAACAGCAGCCAAAAGGTTATGCAAACGAAACGCAAATCAAATGCCATCCTGTTATAAGGAAAGGTGACCACTTACAGCAAATTAAAAGTCAAAACAGTGTTTAATTGTCAAAACATCGCCTGCTTGAATCCGTTAATATCCCTACCCCTAGTACACTAGTTATTTGCAAACAGATTTGATCCTGATCAGACGCCGCATAAGGCGGTGGTCTGATCAGGATCTAAATTATTTTACATTCATTTCAATATTTCGGTGGTCAAAAAACCTTAAATTTTAAGAAATAAAAAGCATTTTTATTCAAGTGTTCATATAAGCCAGATTGCCTGTATACAGCGGTAAAAACGAGTGTCAAACTTTTTTGGTCGCAATCAGATCAAATAATAATCATAATCCCCAAAATATTGAGAAAAAGTATATATACACGGGTAAATGTATTTGTCCGTGTAGACTTTTGGCCATCACCTTTTGGAAAGGCTGTTTTTGAACTTTAGGTTCCATTCCTTCACCTGCAGATGGTTCTCTTATAAATGTTCCGTGCTTGGTCAATACCGCATGAACACAATAAATCATACGTAACCCTTTCAACTCCAACTATTATCGTCTGTTTTCATTCCTCTTTTATCGCCACAATATAGTCTGCGTTGCCTAAACTATCATTTCAAAGTAATATTTTAGAAAGTTTGGCAGTAGAACTATCAAAACGAGTGTCAAACAGGTTTGATCATGATCAGACGCCGCGTGACGCGACGTCTGATCAGGATCAAAACTGTTTTGAACGTCGAATTCACTAGCCTTTGACGGTGGAAGGAACAAATATGTTAAGTATCAGTTTAAAACAAACGGACTACCTATTAAGTTTCACACTTGTGTAAAGGATATACCTTCAATTGCAATAGTATACAACGCCGGGGAGATCGGGTGAAATATAATGCCACAAGATACGTTACTCCCACCCGTTTCGGGGTCTCGGAGTCAACTGTATATTACCATAGAATGACCAAATCTGTCAAGTGTCCTTTCATTATGGAAGGAACTTTGGCCGTGACGGTATAATTAGTTGATAATACGAGTATAGCTGTCTATATTGTTAGTATATCATGAAATTTATAAATATAGAATTTATTTGCTTTCGACGACAGATAGGTTATTTATTTATATATGCTGTTGTTTTCTTCATATATAGAAACTACATGACTTATGTATAGATGTCAATTTTGAACGTACAGAGACGTTAGGTCACTCGATGACTCATCTGAATACAAATTGTCCTTGAAGTTCATTACTCAAACACCTTTAGAGAAATTAATTCAGTTATTTGTCTATCAAATTTACTACTTCTATTACTATAACTACCACTATAACTACTACTACTACTACTACTACTACTACTACTACTACTACTACTACTACTACTACTACTACTACTACTACTTCTACTACTACTACTACTACTACTACTACTACTACTACTACTACTACTTCTACTACTACTACTACTACTACTACTACTACTACTACTACTGCTGCTACTACTACTACTAACTACTATTACATGTACTGTTACTACTACTACTGAAGTATACTGCCTTAACAACAACAACAACAACAACTACAACAACAACAACCACCAGTAGAAATATATCTGCTCTTTATACGATAAATATTAGATTTACTACTTCTTCTACTACTAGCATATTAAAACAGATATGTAAATCATGGTCAATTTGTTTCAGTAGTTTTAACTTTCCAAATATGCATATAATCGATGGCTATAAAATTGTTGTCTGCAACATTTGTCAAATAAAATAAATGATAAACTAAAGATAAACTTGATGCATGTGTCGTGCAGTTTAAATCATGATTAAGAACAGAACAGAACAATAATTTTAATAACTTACATGTGCATACAAACTGTTACGTGACTCAATAGGATTAAGCTCCGAAATCCTAAGTGTCCGATCAGGATCAGGATCAAAATTGTTCACGAAAAGAATTGCAGACAATAACATAAATTTATAATAATTTAAGACAACATTTGTTGGAAAGTTAAAAAAAACTGTAAACAATTTGCGTACTATAGAATTATATTATTGCGTATATAGAACACTCTGCGAATACATTCGTACCACATGGTTCCTAACGTTGCGTTTGACAAGAAGTTTTCTTTTAAAACGGACGTTTAGTTGTTTTGAAATTTAACACTGTTGCGAAATATTGTTTTTGGACATGTTGCGCGCGGCTAGCGAATTTGTGATTCCATTGCAAACAAGTTTGGATCCAGATGAGACGCCGAGTCGGCGTCTCATCTGGATCCAAACTGTTTGGCTTAGTGATGACAATCGTTGAAGAAAAATGCAGATAAATCAGCTCTAAGAATTATTGCAGACGACAAAATTTCGGACGGCAATGACATAACGTGCAAAAGGTTACCGCAATAGTTTTAAAGGGAATGGTATAAATCATCGACCTTCCCATGAGCACATCTATTGGTTATTACAATGAGACTTGAGACAATAGACTCATTTATTTGTATCCTGTTTACATGATCTGAAATTTGCCTCTCTTCACGATGCGGTCCAGTGTGTAATCGATTTCATTTTCAATTAAACCAGGGCAATTTCTAGTCCATTAGGAAGTCGGGAAAACCCTATAACGTATTTTGAAACCAAATTAATTTACATAACATTACTTCACTTGTCCTGCAACCAAGATGGACGTAGGGGCATCCCAGATGTCGTCGTGTCAATCTCCCTCCATTAAACCCTTTCACAATCATTTTTACCCATTCATCGTCATAGTGTCGTCCGATTCAATATTGTTGTCTGCAATATCGTTCGTAAAGTAGATTAGGGCAGTATAATAACTGACGCAAATTCAAAACAAGTGGCAAACAGTTTTGATCCCGATTAGACGCCGCGTGACGCGGCGTTTTATCAAGATCAAAACTGTTTGCAAATGCGCTTTATGACGTCATTAAGGGTTAAAGGCATACTCATGTCTTAAACTGCCCTCTGAGTTACAGTGCGTGAATTAAGATGAAAACATGAAGTAAAGATATGTTTGCTTGCATGATTCAAATGTGCAAAGATCAAATCTCCATCTGTCTCTTTACTCCAAAGCCCTTTTCCTGTTTTGACGACAGACAAATGCGCCTTCAGGCGCATTCTACTTTATTTTCAGCCTGCTTTAGTTTAAACATAATTTATTTGAAAATAGTAACATTATAATCTTAATATAGTCATATATTTGTATTCATTAGGTTGAGAACGAAAGCAATGGTTGCTTATTAAGTTATTCTCCTAGCCATCTGCTTAAAGTCTGTTTTAAGCTATCATCTTCTAGAATATAGAGTATACAGTGTAGTTCTTACAATACATATGTATGGCTGTATAAAGTGCAAATATTTTCTTCAGTGAAGGAATGAATTTATAATGTGTACGAATGGAAGTAGACTCTTTATACAGCTGTATCGTAGAACCCATGAGCATGTTAACATTGCTTCTACCAAGTCCGACACCACGTGCCCTGATTTCGCAATCTACTGAGATCCTGATCAGACGTCGAAAAAGCTTGTGTCTGATCTGGGTATAAACTGTTTGACTTATTTTTAAGTTCGTTAAACAGAAAGACAAAACACAAAAGTTTGGAAAGTTTTTGCGGTCAATAGTTTTCAAGGAAGCCATACCTTTTTCAGGTAGGTGATAGTTAAAAATATTCTATTGAACGCAAAACAGGTCAATGAACTGACGTTTTTATATTATAAATTAACTCATTTAACACTGGCTCTTAAACAACCACTTATTTATCAAAATTGAATATCCGCCTTTATATGATTAAAACAAAAATACATTACCCTTTCTAATGAAATAAAATCAAGACAAATAAATTATTATCTTGTACAGTATATTTTAACTTGAAGTTCACTATTATTTTAAGATTTCAAGAATTAAGCAGCACCCATTTGTTCCGTAAAACACAACTGAGTGTGTCCGACAGCCGCCTTCTCAGCAGTCTGGCAACCGGGTGCCCGTTTCATAAAACTTCTTACGACAAATGTTGTCGTAAGTCAGCTTATAAAAGTCTCAATAATTATTTATTTCTCCATCTAATCTTTGTCTTGTGACATCTTTTTGGAATCGTCTTGAAAAGACGATTCCAAAGAGATGTCACAAGACAGGATTAGATAGAGAAATAAGAAATTAAATGTATTTTAAATGTTTTGACTTACGACAACATTTGTCGTAAGAAGTTTTATGAAATGGCCCCCGGTGTTAATTACGCTATATCTGATCTGGGTATACACTGTTTGACTAAGTTTTAGGTTTGTTCAACAGAAAGACAAAACACAAACGTTTGGAATGTTGCTGGTTTTTGCAGACAATGATCTTAAAACAGGCCATACTTTTCAGGTAGGTGATAGTGAACTGTAGTTTTCTTTTTAGTCAGTTGATTAATATTCATAGGAAATGTTTCTGCTTATTTGGCCAAGATTATCGCATCTGAAAGGAACTAAAAGGAAGGCATGTATGTGGCTTTGATCCCATGCGCTGCTTCGTAGCGAGTGGCATTACCCAGAATCATCTTTCTGAAACCATTCCTACTCATAATTTCATCTCATCATTCATCTGTGCTATTTGACCTATTCAGTGTCTCAGTGTCGTAAAACTTAACTCAGTCACTCGCTTAAGAACGGTTGAAGATATATATGTTTAAAGTCCCATTGTGTTTTCAGACCTTTTCTTAATGTCTGAAATACAACAACGGTTAATAATAATGTTTGAACATTCTTATGGGCCAAACTGATCTATGAAATGATGAAGACGGTTCTAAATCACCAAAAAGGCCGATTTAAAATCATAACAAACCGAAAATAGAACGTCTGTCATAAACATTACCACACGGCTTAGTATCACGTGATACAGCCGAATTCAACTTCACTGGGGGCAACCGTATCTACCTCCTCCCGTCCATCCATCAGTCAGTTAGACTATCACACTTTTTTGTCCGCTCTCTAACTCAACTATTTTTTATCCGATCTTCCACAAACTTGCTGAAAATGTTCATTGATATAAAATCAAGGTTTAGTTTGATTACTACTAAAATCGCATAAGGACTTTTTGAGTTATTGCCTGTTTATTAATAAAAATGACTGTTTCAGTCATTTTTGCACTCTAAAACAAACAGTTTTTATCGGATATTCACCAAACATGCTGAAAATATTTATTCATATAAAATTTAGGTATAGTTTGATTATTACTAAACTCGCATGTGGCATATCTGAGTTTTTTCACTTTATGTATTAAAAAATGACTGTTTTCAGCAAGTTTTGCTCTCTAACACAAATACTTTCTATTGGATCTTCGCCAAACTTGCTGAAAATGTTTATTGATATAAAATCAAGGTTCAGTTTAATTACTACTAAAATCGCATAAGGTATATCTGAGTAATTGCCTTTTTATTAATAAAAACTGACTGTTTCAGTCATTTTTGCACCCTAACACATACAGTTTTTATTCACTAAACTTGCTGAAAATATTTGATTATATAAGATTTAGGTCTAGTTTGATTATTACAAAAATCGCATGTGGTATGTCTGAGTTTTGGCCCTTTAAGTATTAAAAATGAATGTTTCAGTATTTTTTGCTTTCTAACACATACAGTTTATATCAGATATTCACCAAACTTGTTGAAAATGTTTATTATTATAACATCTAGTTCAGTCATCTTAACTACCAAAATCGCACAAGGCATGTTGGAGTTATTGCCCTTGAATGACTAAAATTTTCATTTTTTAGTTATTCAAGGGCAATAACTCAGACATGCCTCATGCGATTTTGCTAGTTATTGAACCTGACCTAGATTCTATACTAATAAACATTTGTAACAAGTTTGGTGAAGATCCCAAAAGAAGTGTTTGAGTTAGAGAGCGGACAAGGCTGAAACAGTCATTTTCAGCAAGCTCAAGGTATAGATTCTCCGTAAAAAGATTTAATCGCTTACCCCCAGTGAATAATAATACATACGTTTTGACTGAACCTCATAGTGTTTAACCCTGTGCCTACTGGTTGTAATTTTACGGCGTTTACAAACTGTTTGAATCTAGAAAGACGCCGCGTAACGCGGCGTCTCATCTGGATCCAAACTGTTTGACACTCGTCTTAAGGTTTGTTTAATTAAAACAATGCATAAATCTAAACTGAACAAATTTTGCAGACGACAATGTCAAAGCAGACGTCTGTGCAGCAGAATAAGGGTTAACCATATGCTCCAGTACACATGTTTAAGCGGAAGTAATCTTAACTTATCTAACATTTTCTCACTCATTTCAGCACCGAATGCTATGGTATGATTAAACCGCCTCTTCGAGACAATTTTAATGAGTATGACATCATTGGGTTTAAAAGCAGAAATAAAGAATTTTAGTTTTCGAAATACTTCCGTTATCTGGAGCCCTGTATTTACAGAGTTGTCCTTCTTTCCATTCACAAGGGAGGCTTTTTAATTTGTGCTGCACCAAAATATTATAAATAAATTAAAAAAGCGAATTTCTTAGATAAAGCCGGTTTTTGTGAAAGAATCACGCCCCACGTAGTTCAAATGGGACCCCAAACAACCGTTTTATGCAGGTTTCTCAAAAACACAATGCGGCTTTAACCTTTTACCTGATAGCCTATTTCTAGGATTGAAGATAGGTGACCACACAAAGCCGGCTGAAAGTAAAGCAGAATGCGCCTTAAGGCGCATTCTGCTTAACTTTCAGCCTGCTTTAAGCTATCATATGCTAGAATATAGAAAATATTCCCTGTAATATATATTCATGACTGATTAAATTGAAACTATTTTCTTCGGCGGAGGAATAAATCACATTCGCTAAAAGGCTCTTCTTTTGGGGGAAAGGGTTAAACTATAAAGTTAAGTTTAGCCTAACATAGTGTATATTATAGAGGAGACGTTATTCTTTCCCGTTTAACGCAAATGAAACGCAAACGAATTGCAAATAATGAGGAAAAAATGACAACTTGTTGACCATTCTGACTATTTATTTAAATTTGTGTGGCAAATAGTTTGGAGCCTGATCAGACGCCGGGTAACCCGTCGTCTGATCTGGCTCGAAACCGTTTCCAACGGAAATAGTATTTTTAGTGTAAACACGTTTACTGGAAAAGAATAACTTCTTCTCCTCTGTAAATGAAATAAATTAACAGTAACTCTGTTTAGACATAAGCTTAGAAACAGACCAGTTGTTTCCCATAGCAAGTAATCCTCGATATTTGACTAGTTTACACCTGGAACTGTTAACTCATTATTACGAAAAGCCCCGTGGTGACATTCCATATTCCCACTTCCAACTTCCATCTTCCATCTTCCAATTTCTTACTTTACTTCTTACTTCCACGATAATTTGCTATTAAGGTTATTGTATAATCGCCCGAGTTCCAAGTTCCTACTTCTTAGTTCCGACTTCCATGTTCCACGTTCCAAGTTCCGACTTCCATGTTCCAAGTTCCATATTTCCACGTTCCGACTTCCATGTTCCAAGTTCCATATTTCCACGATTTGACTTCCAAGTTCCATGCTCCAAGTTCCATGTTCCATGTTCCCACTTCCACATTCCGACTTCCACAATTATCCTCAGCTCATGTATAGACTATGACGTCACAGACATTTCGCGCGTGTTCAACACATTGCAAGGGGAGTGAAACACGAAGACAACAACAAATTCAAAACATGGAATACACGCTCGTTTAAACTTTGGTAAGTTTGTTGATTTAATTCCATAATACTTTTACAGTGATAATTTTAGAAATCAGATGAATGAGTCCTTGGGATGCACATTCTGTTAAACAATGAGTCTTTGAGACAACCATTGAGTCCTTGAGGTGAAAAGTTAATCCAAAATCCCATTACTTGTTTCTTGTTTTGAAGACACATGACCACTATAGGCAGGTTGAAAGTAAAGCAGAATGTGCCTTAGGGCACATTCTGCTTTACTTCCAACCTGCTCTAAGCTACTATTTGCTTATGAGTAGTAGGTTAGTAAAGGCCAGAAAAGCTATGGGTTCATGGGACTCACAACTTTTTTAATGATGAGTCCATGCCAAATTTAATGAGTATAGGACCTGGGATGCATAGGTAAAATTATCACTGCTTTTATGTATTTAGTAAGGTGTGTAAATCAATTAATTGCCCGGTTAAACGGATATAATAAAGGGTAAAGTAGACATGGAACCATGCCGCCCACCCACGTCTTTATCCAACTCCAGGTACATTGATAAGACAGATAACCTTATGTACATGTAGCAGGGTTGAGTTTATAGGTAAACGACGAGAGCCGGAAAACCGTTTGCCAGGGATCTCCGGTTCGAGTCCAGGTCTGGCTACATATTTGTTCTCACCATGTTACAATTGGCACCAAACGTAAATAACTGGCAATATTATTTCGTTAATCTAAATAGTAGTAAATACCTTTATCCGCTCGTGGATCTTACGCACATGTCTTGTGTTTCGTTTAGGCAAGACAGCGCCCGGGACCCACGTGCGTTACATTATATTTATACATAGGCTGGAGCTGTAGTGTCGCCTTTCGTAACGGAAAGACGACTAATACAGCAACAGCTTGATCGATCAATAAAATGACTAATCCCCCACCCCTCAGTTCATATACCATACCTGTTTTTCTTTTATACTTTTTTTTCTCTTTATTCAAAACGGAACCACAAAGTTATTGTTAAGTGTACAATTTGATATATCCCCTTGTTGTATGTAAATACCTGGGTGAATAAAATATATGTTCTGTTCTGTTCTGTTCTGTTATTTTCGTCCTGCATTGAGAAACTATCTATGTGAAAGACTATAAATTAAACTTCGTTAAACTACGTTATTTCGTCCTGCATTGAGAAACTACCCTTGTGAAAGACTATATATGCAATTTTTCTGGGGTGGCGGCGTAACATATTATTGATTGTACAATAATCAAGACGTGACTGTACATTATTTTTAATATGCATGTACGTATTATTCGTCAATGCTCATTACATTTTGATAGAAGATTGTCCTATACTCGGGACGAAAGTAATATGGAAAACTTTAGGAGCTATCCGTGTTACAGTATATCCATCCTCCATCGAGCAACCAACATCTAAGAAACAACCATATAATATGCAATAGACCATTGACGTTTTGGTAAAAACAATATGAAGAGAGCTCTCAAAGAATCTTACTGCATTATTATCATTCTAAATTATGTACAGTGGAGAATCTGTTATTCTTTCCCGTTTAAACGCAAACGTACGCAAACGCAAAGCACTAAAACGTAGAAAAGAACAACTTTTGGACAATTCTGATATTTCATGTTTATCTTGGTGGCAAACAGTTTGGAGCCTGGTCAGACGCCGGGTTACCCGGCGTCTGATCTGGCTCCAAACTGTTTGCACTGCAAATTATAGTTTTAGCGTAAACGCGTTTATTGGGAAAGAATAACAGATTCTCCACTGTAGCTATAAGCTATAAAATCGTTAGTAAATGTTTTATAAGCTTAATAACAGCTGGTCTGCTCATTGTTTTATAGCAATTATTGTTTCGTAATCACAACGACCACGTGAAGCTCACCACAAAAATTGGTTTACATTTCTTTTCCGCTCAACATACCTTAAATTATTCAAAATGTTTAGACCCTTATCAGACGCCGGGTTTCTCAGCGTCCAGTCTGGCTTTAAACTGTTTTAAGAGGTTATTCCTTCCCGTTGATGCTGTACATGTCTTCGCTTGATATTAAGGAATTCTTAGGTCTATTAATGGATGACAAATCGGACACCAAACATTTGAACCAGTATCAAAATGTCAAATTGGAGGTACAGATAAAGAGGTCATGCGTGACCTCTCTTCTTAGTCTCCATTGTTTTTTAAAATTAATTTATTTTGAATTATAGATTCTAAAAGATTGAATTACTTTAACACATTCCTCCCTGAAACTTCATGTGGACGACTCCAGTTTCCAATTTAGCCTAGTCCATCTTTTGGTAGATCTAGGGTTATCTTTTGTCATTATAAAGTAAAATGACAGACGGAGCAGACCCTGACCGAACGATTCCTTTCAGGGTCCTCCGATCTGGACTTTCAATCACTGTTTGTCATAGGACAAGTGTTCTCTTAAAATGTACACTATTTGAAGATTGATTCGAATGAAATGAGCTAGATCTATCTCGTTTAAAACAGTAATATTATAAGTCATCATCATACAGTGCTCCTCTCTCTACAACGACACCCAGTGAGAGACAACGATTGTGTGTGTTGTTCGGAGGGTTTGTTATAGGGAGGGACATTGATATACTTTTACAAACACATTGAATCCCGATCAGACGTTGCGTAACGCGGCGTCTGGTCTGGATTCAACCTGTTTGTCACTCTTCATGTTTTTTCTGTCAAAGTGTCCATTATGTAAGAAAAAACAGGAAACGACAATTTTAAGCAGGCGATATTGCAGCAGTGAAAGCGTTAGATTATAATTGTCTTGGGAACAGCGGCAAGCATTGTTGTAAGGAGGAAGTCGTTGTTAGGAGGGCCGTTGTATGGAGAGAGCAATGTATTCCGCGATTCTGTTAACGTAAATTCTTGTCTATGTACAGTGAAGAATCTGTTATTCTTTCCCAATAAACGCGTTTACGCTAAAACTATTATTTGCAGTGCAAACAGTTTGGAGCCAGATCAGACGCCGGGTAACCCGGCGTCTGATCAGGCTTCAAACTGTTTGCCACCAAGATAAACAAGAATTATCAGAATTGTCCAAAAGTTGTTCTTTTCTACGTTTTAGTGCTTTGCGTTTGCGTACGTTTGCGTTTAAACGGGAAAGAATAACAGATTCTCCACTGTACATTACTATCCAAGAATTGATGTTGACAATGGCGATCATTTACGGATTAATGAAAAAGGGTCTCTTAGATTATTATCAGATTGATCTTTTACAGGTTCACGGATTCGTAGAAAAATTGGCAAGCGGTCTTGAGAAAAGAGCCGCTGGGCTGGCCATTTTTTACTTTTGGGCCACGATTTCAAAGAGAAAACGATGGTGTTTCACCAAGTCATATTTTACACTGAATAGCTAAAGACTGCGGTTTTCGACGAGAAGGTTATTTATGGTGTTTTCTACGTGAAACCAGGGACCGGCACAAAACAGTGGTGGGAGAGTGGTGGGATTTTGACCACGTTACTGTGATTTTAAAACTTGATAAGAGTCCCACTAGGCACTAGGTGATACTTTACACCAAATATCCAAGGTATGTATAGTGAATGCCGTGGTTGTTAAGTTTGTATAGGTATATGTGTCTATTAAAACTAGTAAATCTAACCTTTGGGACAGGGTCGATTTTGATCCCAGGGCTATGATTTTAACAAGGTCGTAATTTAACCGGTCGCAATTCTATTGACGAATTACAGCATATCAAAATTTTGAATGTATGTGAAAATCCTGTCAAATTAAAAGTGTAACATGGTGGAAAATACTTATAGCTAGACAGGGACTCGAACCTGAGAATCCTGGCTTACGGGGCTAGTGCTCTCCCCACTGAACTACAGGACTGTTTACACAATTTTCTCATCACTTTACTATAAAATCAACCCGGATACACACATCCCCTCTAGACAAGACTTCTTATAGAATTCTTATTTCGAGAACACCGTAAAAAGTACGCTCTGTTAGATAGATCAATATTGCCAGTTATTTACGTTTGGTGCCAATTGTAACATGGTGAGAAAAAATATGTAGCCAGACCTGGACTCGAACCGGAGACCCCTGGCAAACGGTTTTCCGACTGATAGTGATACACCAGACCGCTAACACATACCCCTCTAAAGCTCTCGTCGTTTACCTATAAACTCAACCCTGCTACATGTACATAAGGTTATCTGTCTTATCAATGTACCTGGAGTTGGATAAAGACGTGGGTGGGGCCGCATGGTTCCATGTCTACTTTACCCTTTATTATATCCGTTTAACCGGGCAATTAATTGATTTACACACCTTACTAAATACATGAAAGTATTATGAAATTCAATCAACAAACTTGCCATTGTTTAAACGAGCGTGTATTCCATGTTTTGTCTTCGTGTTTCACTCCCCTTGCAATGCAATGTGTTGAACACGCGCGAAATGTCTGCGACGTCATAGTCTATACATGAGCTGAGGATAATTGTGGAAGTCGGAATGTGGAAGTTGGAACATGGAACATGGAAGTTCGAACATGGAACTTGGAAGTCAAAACGTGGAAATATGGAACTTGGAACATGGAAGTTCGAACGTGGAAATATGGAACTTGGAACATGGAAGTCGGAACTTGGAACGTGGAACATGGAAGTCGGAACTTAGAAGTAGGAACTTAGAACTCGGGCGATTATACAATAACCTTAATAGCAAATTATCTTGGAAGTAAGAAGTAAGAAATTGGAAGATGGAAGTTGGAAGTAGGAATATGGAATTTCACCACGGGGCTTTCGTACATTATCCCCTGAAAATTCCAATGGACGATTCCAGTTTACAATAAAGGCTGGTCCATTTTTGACTATTTAGAGTTGAGTTTTTTTTTAAAAAATATATTGCAATATGACTAACAGAGAAGTCCCTGATTAGAAGGCTCCTGCAGAAGCCCTGTAATCAGGCACTTCACTGTTTGCATAAGACCAGTGTACTCTTAACAGGTACACTTTTGGCAAAGGACGAATATATGCGTCACTAGGGCTCAATGAGATATTGGACACTTCCAACTTCCTTATGCATTCTAATCTATGTCCTATTTGCTAATCATTATCATGCTAAGCGCGACTTGGCTAACATTTGTAAACAGTTTGGATTCAGATCGGACGCCGCGTAACGCCACTTCTGGTCTGGATAAAAAAACTGTTTGCCATTCATATTAATTGTTTCTTCAATTAAAAAATATGTAAAATATTATGTTTACGTATTTTATAGACGATATTTTAAAGCAGACGATACTCCAACATAACAAGGGTGAACGTCAACCCTAAGTATTTACAGGGCTGCCATTTCTCCGGATTTTTCCTAAATATCCGGATTTTTTCCCACTACATGATATCTTAAAGTAGGCTGAAAGTAAAGCAGAATGCGCCCTAAGGCGCATTCTGCTTTACTTACAACCTGCTTTAAGTAGTCGCATGTAAAAAAAAACAAGAAAAAGGCTATAGGGTAAAGGAACGATTCGTAAAATCGCACTTGAAAAATGCAATTTGGGAAATCTTAGGATTTTTCATGTCAACTTATGGCAGCCCCGTATTTTACAAAGGTGCTAGACTCAAGTGAAAACTGGACTTGCCCATTTAAAATTTCATCGGTCAATGAATTAAAATTACAAATCGTATGGGCATTGCACTACATGTATTTCGGAGACTTAGAATTAACCTTCACTCTCACTCAAAACAACTCAAAACGTTACCTACAGTACAACCTCTCTATTACGGCCACTACATGAGATAAAACAAATCCAAGTTTTGGACAGATGTCTGCTGAAAGCAAGATTCCAGTAAAGCAGAAAGCTCCTATTGGAGCTTTCTGCTTTACTGTCATCTTACATTAAGCTGCCACCTGTCTAACTACTATAAGCCTACATTTCAGTGGAAGCTTAAGAGAAGTTTTACGGAATTCGACAATTTTCGGCAGACGACAATTCCACAAGATTTTGCGCATTCCTGCAAGAACTATAATGAAAGCTAAATTGTCTCAATTATCAACTTCAGCGACATGATGTCGTCTGCTCAATTTTATCGTCTTCCTTTTTATATATATATATATATATAACCTACCACTGTGGTATATTGATAAAAGAAACAAATGTGAGTTTCAAACAGTTGGACCCTGATCAGATGCCTCGAATCGTAGCGTCTGGTCTGGATACAATATGTTTGCAAATTTATGCCAGTTCACTCAAGTCAGAGCGATGAAGTGCTTAACCCTATGCCTGCTAATCGCGATTTCACTATAATCTAATTTTGTAGACAGTTTGGATGCAGATCAGACGACGCGAGTCGTGGCATTTGACTAGGATCCTAACTGTTTTTGACCTATCTACTGCGGTTTCTTAACTTTTTCACTACCAAATCTTTCGTGAGATATTTTACCCTTTCACCGTTTCATTGTCGTCTGCTTCAATTTTTTTGTCTGCGATTTCGTTTCAAAGTCAAAAATAAGGCAGTATGACTGACGGAATTTCAAAACGAATGTCAAAGCGTTTGGATCCTGATTAGACGCCGCGTTACGCGGCGTCTAATCAGGATCCAAACTGTTTGTCAGCGCGCTTTTAAGCGTCATTGAGAACGAAAGGGTTAAGCGTAAATATCTTGAATATTTAGCTACAAAATTGCAGACGTCACCTTTGAAACAGGCGATACTGTAACAGACAAGAGGTTAAATGCGACAGAATAACTTTCATACTCAAGGACGGATCTACCCTATAAAAATACTGGCTTACGCCATTTGTAAACTCATAGCACCTTCCCGTTCCTTGGGTTCTGCCAAAGGGTTCAGAAGCGGAGATTTCTAAGCCATATAATGGCGATTGCGCTATAAAAATTACTGTGTTTGCAAAACTGTTAGGGGTCAGATCAGTAGAAAGATTTCCGGGCGTCTGATCCTTTGTCGCTCAGATAAAAAGTCAACATTTTCAACAAGATATTTTTAAAATTGTGTTTGATGTGTGTTTAGGTTCGTTTAAACATGGAAAATAACACTGTGTCCATTATGAACACTTCAAAACAATTGTCGTCTGCTTAAACTGATTACATTTAGAAGACGTAGACCTGCATGTTGCCATACAAAAGGTTATGTTCTCAGATAGTATATCACATGACAGACTGCATGGACCTAAGCATGTTTACTCATTACCCTATAGCCCGTTTCAAGTTTTTAAGATAGTTGACCACTTAAATCAGGTTGGAAGTAAAGCAGAATGCGCCTTAAGGCGCATTCTGCTTTACTTTCAGCCTGCTTTAAGCTACTGTCTGCTAGGATATAGAAAATATTTCTTACGATACATATCCATAACTGTATAAAAGGGAACTATTTGTTTCATTGGAGGACTAAATTAAAGGCGTAAAAATTTATGGGTTAAGTGTTCAGAACAGAGTGAAACAACTTTGACGTAATAATATGCAAAGAGTATTCTATAATACATGTATTTGTCCATTGTAGCATTGTTCAGTGTTTTGAAGCTCTGAGACAAACTACCAGATCCAACAAATTTGATTTTGTTTTACATAGTACAGTAAACTCCACTTGTAACGATATCGCGTGTAGTGATATATCGCTTGTAACGATGCAGATAAGCACTAATAATATCAGTAAGCAAACTTTTTATTATAATGGTAGAGGATACTTGAACCTATTAACTGACAATGCCATATGTGTTGAATATAAGCAGATTCAAATCCATTTTCGTGACATTCAATTCAATGTTAATAGTTTGGAGTTTATAATCTTTTAAAGACTTTTCCTCAGTCCATTGAGGGACCACTAGCCCATTCATCGATTGGTGAGAAAAAGCATGATTCACAAGGTGTCACCAATCTCAGATGGTGTGAAAATCCAGGTAACTAACTAATCTTGTCTAGAGAGGCCGTCACATACTCACACTCAAGGTTTTTTTTCTATGGGTTTTACTAACCAAACTAACAAGTTTAAGGTACGGGCTTCACATGAAACGCTTGGATGAGTTTATCCCTAGACAATATAGCAGTAAGGACAAAACTTGCACGTGGCTGCATGATTTAATAGCTTGTTAGGTGTTATGACCGAAAGGTCGCCAGGAGATGTCTTTAAGCTCACATGCGTTACATGTCTCTGTTATATCAATTGTTTTCCGTATTTATATTCTTTTGATAATGTACATATTTGATCTTCGACTTCTAGGTTACATAGTTGGGAAATGCGACGCGGTCTTGGTTTATTTGAATATAGTTTCCTTTCCAGTCACGACTCATAAACTTCGGAGCTAAATTATACAATTACAGTGCTCCCTCTCTACAACGGCCCTCCCAACAACGACTCCCTCCTTACAACGACCCTTGCAGGAGTTCCCCAAACAGGACATTTATGTCTTATGCTTGTATTGCTTCAATATCGTCTTTTTAAATTGTCGTCTTCTGTTTTTTCTCAAATTTACATATTGGCATTTTGATAGAAAATAACATAATGACGAGTGCCAAACAGCTTGAATCCAGATCAGACGCCGCGTAACGCGGCGTCTGATCTGGATTCAAGCTGTTTGTAAATGTAAACCAATTTACCCTCTCTATAACGACTCCCTCCGTACAACGCACACAATCAGTGTCTCCCATTGGTTGTCGTTGTAGAGAGGGAGCGCTGTAGTTTCCTTTCCAGTCACGACTCATAAACTTCGGAGCTAAGTTATACAATTAGTACAGTACCCCCTCTCTACAACGGCCCTCCGAACAACGGTTCCCTCCTTACAACGGCTATTTCCGCTGTTCCCAAAACTTTTTAATCATGTCTCACCTTTTTCGGATGCAATATAGTCTACTTAAAATTGTGGTCAGCTGTTTTACTCAAACTTACATATTAGACATTTTGACAGAATAAAAACATAATAAAGAGTGACAAACAGCTTGAATCCAGATCAGACGCCGCGTAACGCGGCGTCTGATCTAGATTCAAGCTGTTTGCAAATGTATGTCAAATTCCCTCCCTACAACGACTCCCTCCCAACAACGAACATATATTTTGTCTCCCATTGAATGTCGTTGTAGAGAGGGAGCGCTGTACATACATTTACATAGTCCAAGAATAATTCATTCTCAAATTCAGTTTCTTTTGTTTTGTAACATAATTATGTAAGTTAAGGATTTGAGTTTAAACACGGTTCCCAAATTTCAAATATTGATCTATAAGTTAGGAGTTCGGGTTAGTAATACGACTGGTTCGTCGGTGTCAGGATAAAGTCACCGGCCGGGTACAGTCCAATTAAAAAGTGCCCCTTCTCATAATCATCAGTATTGATGGCGAGAAGTAATACATAGATAGAAATAGAAGTCATCTTTCAAAGCTCTTTAGAACCTTTGTTTTATTATTTGCATCTTGCTGTAACCATACATAACTAAAACCGTATTAGTCTAGTAACTGCTTTATTTTAGTGACCCATGTAACCATGCCAATAAAGTCATAATGCTTTAGTATGACACTTTTTAACTTATCGTTTCTGACGCGTTTCCATAATTGTAACCCAATAGCTCAAACATAATTATTTTAGTAGCCTCTATGTACAATGAAAATCGTCCACAATCTCACGACACAGCTTTGCTGCAAGTTCTGTTAATGTCACGTATATCTTTTGCACGCGTATATCTGGAAACAAAGTCATCCTCTTTGTGGTTTTCAAAACCCATAATTCTGTACCATACAGTGCTATTGGTTTAACCAATTTGCGACCATGGTCCCATATAAAGGACATAGGCAAACAGTGTAGACTCTGATCAGACGCCGCAATATGCGGCGTCTGATCAGAGTCTACACTGTTTGCTGAGAGGAATTTCAATATAAAACAAAATGAAAATAAATTTTGAACAGGCATCCCTTTGATAAAAAATGGACTAATCCAATATATAAACATGGAAGAATCCACTGGGCACAAATGGGTTAATTTGGCTGCCGAGTGAAAACCACTGTGTGGTAACCGACCATACTCGTAAAGTGAAACGAAAAGTGCATTAAAATCCGGTCTTCCTTATGATACACTGTCTGAGGCCATACTATTATACGATAGCTGTTGAGAAAATGACACGCACACAGGAAAACGGTGTACACTATTTAATTGAAAATTATTATAAAACTACTTTTCTCAACTAGAAAGTGTATAACCTTGTATAAAAATACCTTGGTTCATTTGTATTCACAATAAGCAAGGAACTAATACAGACCTCTCAAAGTACATTATGTTGTTTCTGATGTCATGCAACATGGTCAGCTAGCAATGCAACATCATCAGCAAGTATTTGTATCAGTATTTCGTTTTCATCTGGATACAACTGTTCTTCGTATACCACTTGATTGTAGAGTTTTAGTCATAGATGATTTTCTCGCGCCGAACTTTATATCCTTATACTATGGTATGTATATAAATGCATTGTATATACATTGTAGTAGTGTGTCCCCTCTCTACATGTACAACGACACTCAATCGGAGATACATATTGTGTGTGTTGTGCGGGGGGAGTCTTTAAATGGAGGGAAAATTAAGACATGGCTTACATTTGCAAACAGCTTGAATCTAGATCAGACGCCGCTTAAGTGTGGCGTCTGATCCGGATTTAAGCTGTTCGTCACTCGTTATTATATTTCTTCTAACAAAATGTCTACTTATATGTAACTTTGAGAAAAAAGCAGAATACAATAATTTCAAGCAGACAATATTGCAGCATTAAAACGTAGAACATAATTGTCCTGTTTTTGAAACAGCGGCAAACATCTTTGTAAGGAGGGAGTCGTTGTTTGGAGGGTCGTCATTGGACGGAACACTGTATAAGGATATAAGACCAGACTCGAGAGAACCACCCATATACATTCCTATCTTACAGCGGTTCTGGACTAATTATTATATTTTGGAATGTTTTAAATTGGCGGAAATCTGCCAAGAATTAAAAAGAAGAGAGATATGTGGTTTTGATCCCATGCGCTGTAAGCGAGTGAGATTAGCTGAAATCATCTTCCTGAAATAATTCCAATACATATATAGGGATGAGGTGTGTTCATGTTTCGTCAAATTTTTGTTCGTGCTGTTTTTGAATTTTTCATTTCGTTTTTGTGTCTGCGTATATGTGGTCATTTCTCGACGCCATATATGACGTTTTAATGTGTCGCGGTGCCGTAAAACCATACTCATTCAATCGAGAAAAACCACCTATGGTTTTAGTTAAAACATTTACTCCAATGATGCCAATCGTGTACAAAAGTAAACACTGCAAAAAGTGAAGACCAGAGCTCCAGATAAGAGGGAGTAAACTGAACAAATTCAACATTATCTCACTCATTTCAGCACAAAATCCTATGGTGTTACTACTCATTAGAATCGTCTCTTCGAGACGATTCTAACGAGTAGTAACACCATAGGGTTTAAAGCAGAAATAAAGATTTTAATTTTTGAAATACTCCCCTTATCTGGAGCTCTGGAAGACCCTGGTGAGATGCCACATTACGCTTACATTGCTATTTCAAAACATCCCATAAACATTTATTTTGTTTCTAAACGCGCAGGGTGCGTCTGGACCCTATAGCTGAGTCCATTCATGACTAATGAGTAAAGAACACCAAAGTCGTTCCGAGTTTGTGTTGCGCCCCTTATTTAGAACCCTAGATCAGCCCCTGCAGAGAAACAGACATGTGGTGATAACTTTAAGTGTCGAAAACAACTTAATTCGCCAATTGACAGTTATAAGAGTACTATAATTTACATAACTATACCGCCCTTATTGCATCCAATTAACACAATCACGAAATGTCAAGAATAGTATACTTACCAATTCTAGTTATATATTTCTAAAACCGATCATCAAACAGTTTGGATCCCGACCAGATATTGAGTTGTTGTTGTTCTTATAAGGATCTACGTCGGCTCAAAGTAATGTAATGATGTAGCTGAAAGCAGACTGAAAGTAAAGCAGAATGCTGACGTCGTGTTATCTTATGACTACAGTACTCACGCCCTACAACGGCCCTCCGAACAACGATTCCCTACTTACAACAAGGCTTGTCGCTGTTCCCCAAACAATACAATTTTGTACAATCTGTTCACTGATGCAATATCCACCCTGGTACGGCAAAACGAACGGGCTCTCGCTTAACGCTGCGGTTACCGTAAATCTAACGCATCGGCTCCCGTTAAAAAATGGCGTCAACTGTCAAATCGACACACGTGAATATACAAATATGATGTTTGCACTTTGATATTGTTTTAAATGTAGACTAAGACTACCCCTACGGAATGGCTCACATCCTGATGCATGCATACGTACAAATCTTTCATAGAATAAATGCTTGAGCTCGATGTTTAACTTAAAAATCTTTCGACCGTTACGGCGATTTCTGAGGAAATTGACGCTCATTGACCATACATTGTTCTGAATAGGCAATAAAATCAGCTGTCATCGACACAAAATATGTCCGTCGAATAGTCTGGGTACAATCGTCAACTGCACATAAATATAATCCGTTTAGCTATTAAACAAATAAAGATTTTGATTGTTTTTTTATTACAACGAACCACGCTCCCTATAACATTTCCCTCAAAACAACACACCAAATCTTTGTCTCCCATTGGATGTTGTTGTGCAGAGGGAGCACTGTAACCTCTATATATTTTGAAATTATCAGTCAAGTTCCGACAATTATTATTATTATTATTATACCCGATTTATATAGCGCTATTTTCACACAGGAGCTGTGCGTTCAAAAGCGCTTCACATGTAATTATATAAATGTACCTACAAAGCAAGACATTCACAGTAAAAATGATACAATATTGAGATGCATGGAAACATGGAAATTCTTTCAATATTATTACCAAGATTATAAAATTGTTATAGTAAGTTTGTAAAATTATTTTTAAAATGAGTCAAATAATTAAAAGATCAATGGCATGATTAAAAAACAGAGTGGTTTTTTGTTTGTTTGTTTGTTTGTTTCAGTGTAGAGCCGGATAAGTAGTTCACAAATCGTAAAACGAATGTTTAAAACAACACTCTCCATGTTGTTTGGTTGAATCTGTTTGTTTGTTTGTTTGTTTGTTTCAGCGTAGGGCCGGAGAGCAGTTCACAAGTCGTAAAACAAATGTTTACAACAATACTCTCCGTGTTGTTTAGTTGAGTATTGTATAATCTATGGCCGTGGTACACCCTTAGTTCATAAACATAAAGCTGTCCAAGAATTTCACCATAGACCCCTAGCCAAATGGTTTCAAAGCGATTGGGCAATCCCTACCAGCAAGATCCACCAGCCAGGCACAAGGTCAATGGTACAACTCTAGAACTGCCATTCAGACCCACAGCATCGACAGCAAGAACACAGTCCAGAGGTAGCAGTCATTGATTACCTACTTTCTTCTAATAATAGATATTAAAGAAGTGTGTTTTCAGACGTTTTTTGAAGACTGCAACTGAGCTCGCATCTCTGATGTCTGATGGTAGACTGACAAGTAGACGAAGAGCCGATGAATTCCGGACACAGTACTTAATGTCTTTGATGATGGTGACAGAAGTCACCCAAACGGTCAGAAGTAAGTTTAGATCATTAGAAGTGAAAAGAAAATCTATTCATTACGGACCTCCTACTAAATTAACAGTTTCAAGGATAGAAGGAGAGTCAATTAAGACCATGTTTGGATTATTTGACTCATTCATTCCTGAAACTGCAATTGGACATCTCGAGTTTAGACCAATTTAGACCATCTTTGACTCTGTAGATTGTTTCTTATTATAACAAAAAATGACAAAAAGTACAAACCCTGATCCTAAAATTCATTGGCATCACGCTGATCTGAGTCTACACTATTTGTATAGGGCAACTGCATTTCTCACAGATATGATATTTTAACCCTTTGATGATCAAATTTATCGTGAGGTTTTTACCCCCTTCACCGCCATATTAATGTCTGCTTCAATATTGTTGTCTGCAATATCGTTTGAAAGTAAGATTTAAGGCCGTATATTTACAATCGCCCAATTCAATTCCATTGACAAAAGTGCTGTTCATTTCGTATAAACACCATTTCTCGAGAGGGCCGGACTTGTGGAAAAGTTTCGAAGAGGAGGCGGGGCATATGCAGTTTTCATTCGCGAATTAATCTTTCGAACTTGGACAGCAAAAATTTGGTGGATTTTTTAAAAAATTGTTCTTAACCGATCTATGCCTTCCTATTAGTGGAAACCATGATTTCCGACTAAAATTCTTCTATGTGAATGAGATAAATTTCAAGAAAAATGACATACCTTATAAACAGCAACTTTCTGCATTCCTTTATCCCCCCCCCCCCCCCCCGAGATATTTATCCTACTTAAAAAATGACGTCACTTTAAAATGACGTCAAATCGTAATTTTCGCGCCAAACTGTCAAACAATGGAACTTATTTTTCCTTGCTTTCGAATGTACGCAGCTATTTTCGAACAGTAAGTCGGTCATGGCTGTTCCTTATAGGGAACACATTATTCGTGTTGTCAACCTCTAATATGGATTAAACATACATGCATACTTACAAAATGTTAATCTAATAACACGATTCATGGAATTTGCCAATAATTTTCTGTCGTTTATTATTTAGCTTGAACGCCGAAAAAAATAAATTCATTTCTTAAATAACTAACGTTATTTCAAAACAAGTGGTAAACAATTCTGATCAGGATCAAAACTGTTTGCAAATGCGCGTTATGACGTCACTGAGGAGAGTGAAAGGGTAAAAGGCCCAATATAATCGTCGCATCGGTAGGTTTTTTGTTTGTTTGTTGTTTGATTGTTTTTATTTTTTATTTTTTATTTTTTATTTTTTATTTGCCGTGCCAGTACATACGGTTTTTCACTGTTTACTTTACATGTCATATTGTTGTTGTCTTACAAAATATCGCGATATAACAAATAATGTAGACCCTGATCAGATAGCTCCTGAAGGAACCCTCTGTTGTGAGTATATGTTGTTTGCATAGGGAAGTGTACTCAGCACACAGGTACAGTGGATAATCTGCTATTCTTTCCCGATAAACGCGTTTACGCTAAAACTATTTTTTCTTTTACAAAGAGTTTGGAGCCAGATCAGACGCCGGGTAACCCGGCGTCTGATCAGGCTCCAAACTGTTTGCCACCAAGATAAACATGAATTATCAGAATTGTCAAAAGGTTGTACTTTTCTACGTTTTAGTGTTTTGCGTTTGCGTACGTTTGCGTTTAAACGGGAAAGAATAACAGATTATCCACTGTAGACTGTATATAGAGACGCGCTTAGTCGCTACCAGGGTTCAAAGGGTTAAAACGGACAACACAACGAGCGACAGAACGTGGTTAAAGGTACGGTTGTCGATTTTATTTAGTAATATAAACACAAATTAATTACTGTAAATGATTTCATGTTAACTCTTTACCTGCTGGGTAATTTTTGCCGCTTGCAACATTTATCTCTGCTACTTTTCATAAATAGACATTTCAGAATTATTTTCAAAACAGGGCCAGAGTATCAAACAGTTTGGATCCAGATGAGACGCCGCGTAAGGCGGCGTCTCCTAACTGTTTGCAAAAGGTAAACAGCATTCCGCTTCTAGCGTGCAAATAGTTATATATAAGTATGGTTCATCCAAGTAAAACTTCAATCTATTCTCTCGCTATTAAACCGTGACGTATTTGCAGATTGGCAAACAATATAGACATTGTGCAGATGCCCAGTAACAAAATCATCTGATTGTATTCCAAACTGTTACCATTCGTAATAAGCAATTTTTATTTTAAAATACACCGAAAATTAATGTTTCATTAAAAACACAGACGAAAGTTATGGAGCGGACACTTTATTACATGTAAAGGTTTTAAATTAATTTATTGAAATTAGAAAGTGACTTGTTTTCAAAAGGTGTATATCCTAATCCCCCGTCCACACCCATTGACGATGCGTATATCACTGATAGGCCGTGACGTTTTACATATTGATTTTCTAGTGCAGCTACATGGTGACAGACTTTTCTCTGACTATGATTAGTCAGTGTATGACGAGCGCTTTACAAGGAGCTTACGGTACAGACTACATGTTAACTCTTTGAAAACTGAATACGTTATCGTCTGCTTCGAAATTGTCGTCTGCAAAATAATTTGAAGTAATAATCATAAGAGATATGATAAAAGTTTCTGTTATTATTGCATGTTGACAGGGGAAATAAGGGTAAAAAGTGAACAATTCTAAATATGTTTTTATAAAGGAGAAATAAATTATACTAGTTTCAAACAGTCTGGATCCTGATCAGACGCCGCGTTATGCGGCGTCTGATCAGGTACCAAACTGTTTGCAAATACAAGCTAAGTTTCACAAGAGTGTTAACAGTTTAAGACTATTTGCAGTAATTCAGCTCAACCAAACAGTTATATTTGTGTGTGTTAACTAAGGATTTGATATAAAAAAAAACTGGATATGTTAATGTTTTGAAGGTGAGATGATAAACATTTACGTAATACAGTGACGATCGCTTTTAACGAAATTGGACATAACGAAATGTTGATGCTTTAGAAAAATTAAACTTACAAGTGTATATCTTAGTCGTAGCCTCATAATTGTGCAACTGATATGCAGTAGTGCACTATAATCATGCTTATTGTGTACTAACACCATCTTTTCTTACGCTGTTAACTAAACTTTTATATTAATATATTTATATGTAAACTTCTTTTTTCCCCTAATATTTCGACTATATTATACTATTTTAAAATAATTCCCAATCTGGAATATTGTTTTATTTATTGTGAAATATTATAGTTGTCATGTTGTTCATGTGCAAGTTTACTGGTCTAAACTTGATATATATAACTAAAAGTTCGGAAAAAATAAATTTGGATATAACTCCGTTATAAAGGAGCTTCAGCTCAATTTTGCAAGACAAGAAATACACTTTTTACCTATATGCGAATCGTTCAGATCATGTCTAAATAAGGACGGAAGACAAATGTTTGAATTTTATCCCAAAATAATTTGAGCTAGTTTTGAACATATTTGTTTGGTTTAGTCATTATTTAAGTACATCTATGACATGTGGACATTGATTAAACGCCGATTAACTCAATGTCTCATCGAGACCCTTTCACAGCCAAATCTTTCGTGAGATTTTTACCCCTTAGGCTAACCGTTTCATTGTTGTCCGCTTCAAATTTGTTATTTGCAAGAAATTCAACTTAAATCATATCTATACGAGTGTAAAAAAGTTTGGATTCGAGTTGTCTGATCAGGATCCAAACTGTTTGCAAACGCGCTTTCCGGCGTCACTGAGAGTGAAAGGGTTAAACTGTCTAATTCATTTTGACATTGTTCTCATTTTGCTGTTACAGTGCTACCTCTCTACAACGGCCCTCCCAACAACGACTCCCTCCTTACAACGACCCTTGCAGGAGTTCCCCAAACAGGACATTTATGTCTTATGCTTGTATTGCTTCAATATCGTCTTTTTAAATTGTCGTCTTCTGTTTTTTCTCAAATTTACATATTGGCATTTTGATAGAAAATAACATAATGACGAGTGCCAAACAGCTTGAATCCAGATCAGACGCCGCGTTACGCGGCGTCTGATCTGGATTCAAGCTGTTTGCAAATGTAACCAGTTTCCCTCTCTATAACGACTCCCTCTGTACAACGTACACATTTTGTGTCTCCCATTCGATGTCGTTGTAGAGAGGGAACACTGTAATACCAACAAATACAACTTTTTACGCCTTCGATTTATTCCTCCTCTGAAGAAAATAGTTCCAATTTACATCATCGTGAATTTACAGCATCCTATCAGATGATAGCTTAAAATAGGCTTAAAGTAAAGTAAAATGTTATTTCAGGCACATTCTGCTTTACTATCAACCTGCTTTAAGAGGTCGTCTGTCTTCAATACTAGCCTACAACATGCTGTGGGGTTTAAGACTTTGAAAAGCCGATTAACATATGTTTTTACATACATTACATATTTATATATTTGATCCGTTACAAAAATATTGCGTTATCACGAGCATAAGAAAGTAAATAAGTCACAACTATAAGCTGGCTATACAGCATTGCTAAAATATCGGGTTACCACGGATAAAATGGAACACCATTATAGTTTTTGGAAACTGACGCTTTTGATCTGTTGGGACCGTGCAATTCTAGAGTTGCACACCTAAGAGGCTGTTGTAAATAATTGAGATACACCAACAATTGTTAATTCGATTCAATTCAATTCAAATTCTATTAAACATATACAAGGTTTATAGCCATATAACATATTATTTTGTACATGGCTAGCAATAAATAAATCTATAGAACAAGATCAGGAAATACAATTAGAAGGAGAAAAGTATGACATATGTGTCAACGCAGTGATTTAGCATTCCGTAGAATACAGTAGAATGTATATTCTAAACTTACATTTAAAAAAAAAACTCAGGTCTTTAATATATCACAAAATAACAAGAAATATATTTACAATATTTTCCCAATGCTTAGATTAAATTTAAGTTTGATTTTAAATTTTTAAATTGCAGTATATTTTCAGCATATTTCTTTATATCTATGAGTGTGTCAATCGGTTCGGATCCTGAGAGGACGACCCAGTTATTTCTGTCTTATCAGGATCCAAACCCATTGTAGTTAAACTTGCTTTGCTGTTTCATAATAAATACTGATAGTTGTCAAACAGAGCTTTTGTTCGAATAGTGTCGATTATTGACTTTAAAGCTCATCGCATTTTTCACTTTTTTATATTCATATATAAAGTTTGATGCCATTTGAAATAGACGAAACTTGGACAAAATATATATGTAAACCATTATCCCACAATTACGTGTATGTATGCTTCATTTACATACACTACATTCATATACATGTAGTATATTTGTTCTCTGCAAACAGTGTAGACCTTTATTAGAGCTCCCACAACACGTGTGATGTATATTTTAGGCAGTTATGGTAACATCGAGACAGCAGAAACAGGACTTTATTTATATCCAGTCGTAGGTCAGTCATCTATGAGCCGATCCAGCCATGGAAACGGACACAGTTACTGACTCAGAGACAACTAACAAGGACGAAGCCACCAATGATGAAGGTGGTAGCAAGACGTCAACGAGCAGGCTATGTTTCCCGTGCTATATGCCCAGACGTTACATAGTCACGTTTTTGCTTGGACTTGGCATGCTTCTGATTTACGCCATGCGAACCAACGTGGGCGTTACTGTAGTAATGATACTGGACGAACGCGCCTTGGAGAAGCTTGGTGCCTCGTTGGACGCTCTTGAGAAGGTAGGTGGTCTTTCACAATACACCCACCCCACACACTCCAAAAAGAAATCTCACTGTATAAAAACGTCAGAGTAAAGGGAGGGTATATGCAATATCAAACCTGTTCATTGCCAGAATATCGGCTTGTGGATTGCTTTTATTTCTGAAATTTAGATTTTAGGATTTTGACAGAAGAAAAATCGATATGTAGTTTAACCAATTACCTCATAAATACGCATTTTTAGGCTTTAAAAATATTCCTCCACTGAAGAAAAATACTTCCAATTTATACAGTCATAAATACGTTCTATAAGAAGTATTTTCTGTATTCTAGCAGATGAAAGCTTAAAGCAGATTGAAAGTAAAGCAGAATGTGCCTTAAGGCTTGAAGTGGTGACCTGTCTTCAAAACTAGAAACATGTCATGGGGTAAAGGGTTAACAGGAAATAATGACATATGCCACACCTTTGTCATTTATGACACTTTCCATATTCAGTCCCATGCTACTTAAGGATTCACTTGTCTCTTTCGTTTAGTAAAACCATGAAATATTAACAAGCAGAGGAATATTGGGTAATGTGTTTCTTACCAGGCCCTTTGTCAATGCAGTGCTAGTCTTAATATAAGCAATGATTTCTTCAAATATTTTAGCAACAGAATAGCCTATCACTTTCGTTTTCGGTCAAGTGTAAGAACAAGGTCACGACCAATGTTTATTATATGAATAAACAACATCTTTTTGACTTTCATGACGGTATGAACACATTAGTTTCGCAGGGGGTAAACTTACCCTGCGAAGCTAATGTGTTCATACCGAGTGAACGACATAAAGGTGTTGTTTATTCCTTATATTTATATTTTTATTTTCTGTCTTGTCAATTAATGTGTATTTTGACCAGATTTGTTTTCATGTATGTGAATATATCATATACCGGCTAAATAGGTTTTTGAAATAAAATATGTTTAAACTAAATAGGTTTGATAGATGTAATCCTGGATGTAACAGCCATTCGATCTCTATATTATACGGTATGAAAGTAGTCCAAAATACATGTTTCGGAGTTGATTACAAAGTCAAGCTTTTACCAAGTAAACTGTCGCAGTGTGCTAAACGAACACTTATAAGACATTAAAAATAAGCAATGCAACTTAAGGTACTTCGCATATGCGCGTAGTTTCCATACGATTGTTATGAAACTTTTCATGAAGAATGATAATAGCCTAAGAAACAATGTGTGTAAATATAGGCAAAATTTATCGTGTGGTTTGTCTTTAAGGTCTTTTTTCTGACAAAAACCTAGAATTTTGATGATTTTATTTTTCTTAAAAATAAACAAAGCTAATGACTATAATTCTTGCCCAATAAGTAGTCCACAACATTCATTACAAGAAAAGCTAAAAACATTTTGAATAAAGGTGTTCAGAAAGATGTTATCAGCTATTTAAATTTTGCAAAATGCTAAAAAATTGAATTACAAAAACTGACTCATTCAATGTATATTTGTTTTCATTTTATTCAAATATATGGTTGATGAACTAGTCAGTCTGAAAAAATTAGAAAATATTACAGTCAGGATTTGTTGTAATAACATATTTTCTTATTAAAATGTGGGATATTTGTTGTTTAGATACAGTTACCTACCTTAGAATTAAAACTTTGTCATTAAAATGCATTATTATTTATTCATGGACTTGCATACAAGGTTTATTATATTGTTTGAACATAATTATAATGGGCAATATCGATCTTGAAAAGGTTAGCGTATTGATAAGCTTCAAGGTGTGGCTTTATAGTTCGATCAAATCATTTACATGTATACCGATTTAATTGACCTGTAAGTCATTAAACTAAAATGTACAGGTAAGTGGACATATACTTGGACCGTAAACATCACTAGTACTAATCAACGAAGACTAAACATAACATGTCTCTTGATTACTGCGTTATGGATTGACAAGTCAATAAATCGGACACTTAAAAAAAATATTTGGATCGGATGGGTCTCGAACCTATGACCTTTGGATTGCTAGTCAACCACTATAGTCAACCACTATACTAACTGCGCTATGAAGGAGTATACTAATTCGTATCAACATTTCCTTTGTATAAATTTTCTAGTATAAACACGTACGAAAAAAGTCTGTGTCGTCCAGACGCATATCCGCTCGCCCGCAAGACCAACTTCCGGTAGCGAAAGGCCTTTAATATCTATTATTAAAGCACATTTTAAAAATTAGGCCGCGCATGTTTATTTCAGCCTAATTACACGCCATAGCAACCATTAGCTGGTCGCTAGGTCGGTATCCTTCCGGCGGAGACTCCGCCCTCTTTCTAACTGGCTGGAACCAGTTCCGATATGTAGGTTCATCGATAATTGACCTGCATATTGATTACATAAAGACTATACAGGGTGGATGTAAATATAAGTTCATGACTGTATCCGTCATGGGTCTTCATGTATGATATGAATACAGTAAAACGCTTATCTCTATTATGACCAATAAAACGAATGCTACAGTGTTCCTTCCCTACAACGGGCCTCCGAACAACGACGCCCTCCTCACAACGACGCTCACCGATGTTCCCCAAACAAGACAATTTTGTTCAACATTTTCACTGCTGCAATATCGTCTGCTTTAAATTGTCGTCTGCTGGTTTTTTTTTCTAAAAGTTAATTATTTGACAATTTCAGAGTACTAAACTTAATGACGAGTGACAAACAGCTTGAATCCAGATCAAACGCCACGTTATGTGGCGTTTGGTCTGGATTCAAGCTGTTTGCAAATGTTATCCAATTTCCCTCTCTTTAACGACTCCCTCCGAACAACGAACACACTTTTTGCCTCCCATTGGGTGTCGTTGTAGAGAGGGAGCACTTGAATTGATTATTTAAAAGGTAGGCAACAGCTTGAAGTAAGATGGCAGTAAAAACAGAAAGTGAGCTTTCAGTTCTGCTGTCACCTTGTTTTAAGCGGCCACCTGTCGTAAACACAAAGTTATGATAATTAACACAATTGTGTGGTCGAAACAGGGAAGTTTTACTGTATCTCTCTCTTGAGTCCAATAATTATCAAGAGACGAGGTTTTACCAAGTCCTACATTGATTCCTGACCTTTTAACCCGAGGGGGAAATATTCATAACATTCATGAATTTACGGATTTCTCATATTATTTATGCAGATGTGCATAGATATAGGCCAGTGGTCATACATGTATCTATCTTCAATATAATATTATCTTTCAAACTCTATCTTCCGTGACCATGGATAGAGAGAACGTGTGCTAGTTTATTCCTCCGCGTAAAAACATAACTGTTTTTCAAATTCCCCCAGTCAAGTATGCGCCAGGAAATTATATTTTAGATCCTAACAGATGGTAGCTTAACTCAGTGAACCCTATAGCGACAATCATACTTATTATTTATAAAACAGAATACATGTATGTGGTAACAGTACACTTGTCATGAGCAAACAGTGAAGATCCTTATCAGAGGAATCCTAATGATACCCTCTGAGACACTGTTGGTACATGTAAGTTTCCAATATATTGCAAAAAAACCCACGACTACCGCCAAAAATTGGACTAGACCTAATTGGAAGCTTGAAATGTGCATTTCAAAGTTTTAGGGGTGAATAGCATCCCACCAAGCACCTTCACGATAAACTCGTCCTCACAGACAGCATGGATACAGATCAGACGCCGGGTAAGCCGGTATTTGATTCAAATTTGATATTCGTATGGATGAACTTTACGTAGGGACACAGATACACAAAATAGGAACTGAGTTCCTTTGGCAGACGGCGGCTTATAAAACAGACGATAATAAACGGGATCATGGTTAAAATACAAATTCCATCGTGAGCATTTTCACCAAACGATTTGAAATTACCCCCATTTGGAATGTAAATTATTATACAGTGGTGTAGACGTTTTTCTCTCACGTGTAAATGGGGGCCTCCGTGGCCTAGTGGTATAGTCACTGTGACTTACATCACTAAGCTCCTCACCGCTGTGAGTTCGAATCCCAGTAGGGTCGTTCGGATTTTTCATGTGGGGAAGCATTCCAGCTGGTCGGTGGTTCTACCCAGTTGCCGATTTATGCCTAAACAGTGCATTAAGGACTTCTGGGATATTCCTCCACCTATGATTAGCTGGACGTCGCGATATGACTGAAATACTGTTGAAAGCGACGTAAAATCAAAACAAATCAAATCAAATCTCACGTGTAAATGCAAAAGAATCGCAAACGCTAAACTATAGAGGATAATTGTTTGTTTCAGTGTAAGATGGGAATTTCTTTCATCGAGTGAAAAGCAAGGGTTATATTTTCACGAGTGGCAAAGCCACGAGTGAAAATATAACCCTTGCTTTTCACGAGATGAAAGAAAACCCCATCCTACACTGAAACAAACGATTATTCTATTTCTTTTATGCTTTTAACAGAGAAATATTAATATAAAGCCGTCGATTAATAACTTTGGCCATGTCAAATACCCCATAATTATGGAGCCTCTCAAAGTCAAAGCGTTCCAGACTAAGTATCATTTTGAAGGCGTAGTAAACAGCACTTGCGGCACAAAAGTAATCGTGTATGGCATATTCAAATTAAAAAGAAGTCAAAGCAAACAAAAAAAATCCCGGAAAAAAAATTATTCCGAAAAGTTATAATTCACTGTAGATTATAACATTATAATCTACTGAGAAAACTCTATAATTAACTGCTTAGCATAAAAGAATAACGTCTTCTCTGCTGTATCATGTTGAGATATCGCAATATAAGCACCGTGCATCATCATAGGTCGAACCCTTTGAATACTATTTATAATTATATCGTCTGCTTTCAACCCTCTGCGCTTTAAGGGCCAATTTGTGATACAGTGGAGAAGCCTATATTATTTTCCGTTTAAACGCAAAACAAAACGCAAACACAATGCAATAAAAATGAGAAAATTTTTTATCTGAGAGACAAACAGTTTGGAGCCATATCAGATTTCAAACTGTTTGATACAAACTTATATATTTCGTAAGTCAACAAAACAATACGTGAGAGAAAAAAAACCCAGACAACAAGTGTTTAAAGCTTATGATGCAATGTCAGAGATATATTACAATTGGACACCAGTACATGTACCAAGTTTTATTCAAGAATGAAAAAAAAAAAAAAAATTATTCCCAGACGAATTATTTAAAGCAGACGCTAATTGTGCATAATAATGGTTTATAAGTGTTTTCTTCTGTTTCTCAATTAAGATTAGCAGAAAATATTGGGAAAGACTACGGCTGATGTCTGAATCAGAAAATGGTAATTTGATAGCACAGGGCGAGTTTAAATGGCGTCTGCTTTTAACGATTTGGATCCTAGCGTCGAGTATACTCGTCATTTACTAACAATGGACCTGTAAATAGAACATTTGTCCTATGCAAACAATGTAAACAGAGTCTTCATTGTTTGTCATTTTGCAATATATAATTAAAGGGACTCGCAACCGGATGGTGTACTTGTCAAAATAAAATAAAATACTCAAATAAAAGCAAATTTGTGGCATTATTTGGCTTCTGACATTAAAAAAATATGATCAGTCCAAAAAAAGTCTCAAGAATCGTCACCGAATCTTAGTATTTTTAGATATACTCCATCGTTTTTCTATAGCGTCAGCTGACGGTATAGTTGTTGTTGTTGCTTCTCTACACGGGCTCTGACATAAACCGGAGCCGAATAATGTAGTATTAATCGCTACCAGTGAAGTACGTTTATTCGCTACCATATATATAGAGAGCGTCCGTAGTCGAGGCGGTAAAGGGGTGTCCTCATTTTTCTTGTTTGTCTCCGCAATGGATGGTCACGGGTTCGAATCCCACCAGAGCTTCTTCTTATTGTTTTTTGGAAATGCATTTTTTTACAGAATTTATTATCCTAAACTAAATCTTACCCATTTATATAATCATTTGACATATATTTACAAATTACCATAATTAATGCTAAATCCGGTTGCGAGCCTTTTTAAAATCAACTCTAAATATGTAAAATTGGACAATACTTGGAAACTGTCAAAACAATTGAAGCCCATAAATCTAAATGTTAGAAATTGAAACAGACGACAATTTCTAAGTCAGTCACTTATCAGCGGAAAAAGGTTAATATTTTTCTCGCTGTTCAGTTTTTCGTCTGCATATTCTGTAATGTGCAATGTTTATGGCTAAAATATCATTTAGATAAAACAAAAATCGTCAGATTTTCAAAGATTTGACGGACACAGTGTGATCACAATAGCGCATCATGACACTTCGTTCTAGATGACCTAAAATCCGTCAAACCGCGCCAGCAGGATTTTGATCACATATTAACATGTGTTACTATATAATTTATAACTACGAATGACTGATTTGAAAACTGTATTAGTTGAAAATATGTAATCATACAGCTTCCTATCTGATTAATCTAATCGGAGATTTGTATCTGCTTCCAATTATTACATGGCAAAAATTCTCTTATTTATTCCACCTGTCACAGTACACGTATAAGGTCCATGCAGTATGCATGAAGCTGGCGCTGACACAGTGACTGGTCAAATATATGTGATAAAACTTGTTTGGTAAACACATGTAATGAACAAATAGTTAAGACGTTTAACGAGCCGTGCCATGGCAAAACCTGCTTTATGGCATTGCAACATTGTACCGACCAAGCAACGCTGTGACCCTATTCTCGGTATCTAAGTTTGGTCTACACTGCCAAATACAGAATAATATAGAGCTACATACAATACTTTAAATGTATGTAGATGTCAAACAGTGTATATCAAGCCAGCCGCCGCGACTGGCCTTGATCTACACTGTTTGCAATGCAATAAGGCAGGTTTTGTAATGGCACAGCTCAAATGTAATAGTTTAACATTCTAACAATGCTTACTTCACATGTCTGATGAGCGGCATGAATGAGTTCTAGACGCATCTGCAGGTGATACCATATACCAAGCTGTGTTTTGGCCGCAATGGTCCACTCCTATCCACTGTTTGTATCTTGTAATGAAGTATGAATGGATATTTCCTTCGATCATCATCGATTACATTATTATGCTGCATAAACGAATTACAAGAAATTGTATTTAACATTCACAGCTCCAGCTAAGAGGGGTATTTCAAATCTTAAATCTTTATTTCTGCATTAAACCCTTTAGCGACGATTCTAATGAGTAGTTACACCATATGAGTTGGTGCTGAAATGAGTGAGAAAATGTGTAATTAGTTCAGTTTACTCCCTCTTATCTGGATCCTTGTAGCATTAGGTAAAGATGAGGCAACAACACGTTTCACTTGAAGGAAACACAGACGACAGCTACATGAATGTATTGTACATCAGGGCACGACACATTTTATAAAAAGCTGTGCGTGTGAAACATGCAACAAACTCATCAGGTCCTAGACCTTTATAAACAGACTGCATTAACTCATTCTACGGTAAAATGTTGAAATGGATAGTACATCTTTTGTAAAATGACCAGTTTTAATGTTTTTGATGAAGTAAAGGCTGTTTTAGAAATTATTTCAAAAAAAGAAATGTTAAAACAACCAATGCAGACCCGGGTTAATTGGCTTCTTAAGTAGCCTACTGCTCAGTGGAGTCTTCATTGTTTGTAAATGACACATATGACAGTTCATTGGTATCCAGCATAGAATGGGTTAAGCAACATTATATAGACTACTGAATAGGAAATACAATAGAAACAAAACTCCAATGTTGATATAATTTTGAAATAATTCTTGTTTAGACATGAATAATAACTTAATAATTGCAGTCAACATTTACAAAACATTCTGCAATTGCTACCATATGCTATATCAATGCACATGTGAATGTATTAACCCTTTCCTCAATAGCTTGAACAGAATACAGATTGATACTTAATAAGGCTGAAAGTAAAGTAGAATGTTTCTTTTTGAGCATACTGCTTTACTTTCAGTCTGTTTGAAGCTCTCATCTGCTATGCATAATGTGATAAGAATATTTTACAGTACATTTATCTCTGTTGCTGCAGATGGGGTATTGGCTTGGTTTGGTTTTCGATTCCCACATACATCCTTTATATTTGATATCCTTAAAGAGAGCAAGGAATGCAAAGAAAACGTTATCGACAAAAATTACGTTAAACGACCCCATCCCTAAATAGTTTTAATTAGACTAGACTAATTTCAAGACTTGAATTGTGCATAAAAACATTTCAAAGGTGAATGAGTTAATGCATACTTTTAGTAATATTTATACTCTGTAATTATGTTTCAGCTTCCTAATGTCTACTGGGATAGCAACATGATTGGGTTTCTACACAGCGTGTTCTACATTGGCTTCTTGACTTCACAGATCCCTGGGGCATACTTCACCACTATGTGGCCCGCCCATAGGTAGGTACAGCTCATTTTGATAGATGATAAAGAAACAGTTAGAGAAAAAGAGAGACTGACACGACATACATATCAGATAGGCAAACATACAAACTGATATACAGAGAGAGACAGATAGAGAGACAGAGAGAGGCAGACAGACAAACAGAGATGAAGCGACAGAGAGAGAGAGAGAGAGTCAGCGAGAGACAGATAGACAGAAAGAGGCACAGACATACAGAGAGAGACACAGAGACCGATACAGAGCGATAGAGACAATGATTGAAGGAATGCACAGAAACTGAAAGACAGTCAGACAATTCTACAGAAAGAGAAATAGGAGAGAAAGAGGGAGAGAGGTATATATAGAGATTTAGAGAGAGAGGGGGTGTATACAATTAATAGACTTGAAGACATTAAACAGACATTAACACGGAGAGTGTGGAGAAAGAGACAGAGAGATGGGGAAAAAGCGACTGTCAGAATGAGAGAGAGAGAGAGGGAAAAAAGAAAGAGTGTATGCACAGAAACAGAAAGACGGAGTTAGAGAGATCGCCAAAGGAGAAAGGGAGCTATAGAGAGAAGGGAGAGCGATACATGTATAGGGAAAGAGAGGTAGAAAGAGAAAGAGAGAAGAGCATAATTTAAGTGAAAATAGGGAAAAGGGTGTCGGGACCTAACCCAAACTTTTTGTTATATATACATGTACAGCGTCTCCGGATTTCCCTTCAGTCACGTAGACAAACGTAGACATTTTATAAAATCCATAAAGTATAACAAATTTAAAGCTGTCGAATGTATACAGTGGAGAAGACGTTATTCTTTCCTTTTCAAACGCATACTAAATGCAAACGCAATGAATTGAAATGTAGAAAATGACGTTTTGACATTTTGGACATTTTACTCTGAGTGGCAATCAGTTTGGAGTCAGATCTGGCTCTAAACTGTTTTGAGTGGAAATAAACGTTTTAGCGTTAACACATTTATTGGGAAAGAATAACGTCTTTTCAACTGTATGCTAGCTTATTAATACAATTTATATTCGCATGTTTTCACATTGAACAGCTGCACATGTACAGTGGAGAATCTGTTATTCTTTCCCGTTTAAACGCAAACGCAAACGAAACGCAAACGCAAAGCACTAAAACGTAGAAAATTGCAACTTTTGGACAATTCTGATAATTCATGTTTTTTTTGGAGGCAAACAGTTTGGAGCCTGATCAGACGCCGGGTAACCCGGCGTCTGATCTGACTCCAAACTGTTTGTAATAGAAATAATAGCTTTAGCCTAAACGCGTTTATTGGGAAAGAATAACGTTTCTCACCTGTACGTGTTTTATACAATCCCTTTGTCTTCTACATTCACGTCTGCTTCAAATTTATCGTCTGCACTTATTTATATTTTAGAAAATCAATTTCAGTTTAATTCTTTAAATACCATTGGCATGTTTAAAATATATTCCATTACAAATGCAAACAGTGTAGACCCAGATCAGAGGGCTCCTACAGGAGCCCTATGATCTGGGTCTGCACTGTTTCTAATTTAGACCAGTAGTTTATTAATCTACCTATAATTCAAAGTAGACTGGTTTGTGTTTTAGTAATAACCCACAATAGTTACTCAGTGTTGGAATAGTTAAGATACCTCAACACAAGGATCAAACAGCTTGGCTCCAGATCAGAAGCCGCGAGTTGCGTCGGTTTTTTTAATTCACAATGTTTGTAAGTTCTATTAAAGTCGGGTCTAACAGTAGATAGGTTATAGCCTTTGTCGGCTACCCTTATCCTATTTACTCTTATTAGTCTCAGAAATATCTTCCGAAAACATGTACAGTCGAAACTCGATACTTCAAACTCTCGTTAGTTCGAACATATCCATATTTCAAAGCTAAAACGTGGTTAAGCCACGTTTTAACTTTGAAATACGTGTAGGTTCGACTTACCTGGCATCGATGAAATAAAAATCCAACATATGACATACTTGTACGATCGATTTAAGCGATTTCGAAGTATCGAGTTTCGACTGTATATTGATTTTAGAACTTGCCGTAGGTACATGTATTTTTTAGATAAAGAAATGGGTACGAGTGAGAAAAAGGATGGATCCAGATCAGACGCCAAGTAACTCAAGGTCTGATCTGGATCTTAACTGTTTGAAAATGCTTTCAACACGGTGTTAACCCTTTCGTGATCAAATTTATCTTGAGGTTTTTACCCCATTCACGGTTTCATTGTCGTCTGCTTCAATATTGCTGTCTGCAATATCGTTAGTTACATTTAAGGCAGTATGACTGAAAAAAAAAGTCAAACAGTTTGGGTCCTGATGAGACGCCGCGTTACGCGATGAGTCTGGTCAGAATCCAAACTGTTTTCAAACGCGCTTTTTAGCGTCACGTAGAATGAAATGATTAAGGATGCGGATTGGCAAAGTGTACATGTTGATCCAAGATATTACAGTTGAGAATCTGTTATTCTTTCCCAATAAATTCGTTTACGCTAAAACTATTATTTGCAGTGCAAACTGTTTGGAGCCAGATCAGACGCCGGGAAACCCGGCGTCTGATCAGGCTCCAAACTGTTTGCCACCAGGATAAACAAGAATTATCAGAATTGTCCAAAATTTGTTCTTTTCTACGTTTTAGTGCTTTGCGTTTGCGTACGTTTGCGTTTAAACGGGAAAGAATAACAGATTCTCCACTGTACATGCCTGTAAAAATATTAGTATACGTCTTGACACGGTTATAAGGATACGGAATGATTCGTAAAATGTACATGTTGATCCAAGATATTATATTCATTCAGTGTGGTGTTGAATGCCTGTGAAAATATTATTGTTACAGTGCTAATACATAAGTAACAAGTTGGACAGTTTTATTGTTAAAAGCTCTAGTCATATTGATATTTATGTACTTAGTTTTGCCGACAATTTATTTCACAAACGAACAAAAGAAACAACCAAACCTATATAACTCAAACTTGCTTAAGTCAAACATACTAGTGCAGTCGAAATTCGATATCTCGAACTCGCTTAACTCGAACTATCCGATAGTTTGACACATGAACTGCATTATTTCATGCTCGGTTAGTCGAACATACCCATATTTCAAAGTTAAAACGTGGCTAAGCCACGTTTTAACTTTGAAATACGGGTATGTTCGATTTAACCGAATTCGAGATATCGAAGTTAGACAGTATTTAGAAGTTAACCCTTATCATGCGGAAGTGTCGTCTGCTTCAAATATAATTATCATATGTTATAGAACTCAAACATTTTTGCTGCTTTTAAAATTAAAGAAATAGTCCAGCTTGAGTGTCAAAATGTTTGAATCCAGATCAGACGTTGCGTTACGCGGCGTCTGATCTGGATTTAATTTTTATTTGTACATGTTAAACCAAGTCGTGCTTAGCATGATAACTGATAAGGGTTATTTAAAACGTGGGATAGTCACATTTAAGCTTTGAAAAAATAGCATGTTGTGCGAGCTCAAGTTTTCAAAGTACGACCGTGTAAAATCATGTGTATTTTCGACAAAAGGGAACTCGGATTATTGAAGTTCCACTTTAAAGGGACTCGCAACCGGATGGTGTACTTGTCAAAATAAAATAAAATACTCACATAAAAGCAAATTTGTGGCATTATTTGGCTTCTGACATTAAAAAAATATGATCAGTCCAAAAAAAGTCTCAAGAATCGTCACCGAATCTTAGTTTTTTTTAGATATTTGCCATCGTTTTTCTATAGCGTCAGCTGACGGTATTGTTGTTGTTGTTGCTTCTCTACACGGGCTCAGACATAAACCCGAGCCGAATATGTATAAATCAATCGCTACCAGTGAAGTAGGTTAATTCGCTACCATATAGATAGAGAGCCCCAGTAGCCGCGTGGTTAAGGCGTTTGCCTTTGTTTTCATGTTTGTCTCCGCATGGAGGGTCACGGGTTCGAATCCCACTAGATCTTCTTCCTTTTTTTTTTGGAAATGCATTTTTTAACATAATTTATTATCCTAAACTAAATCTTACCCATTTATATAAGCATTTGACATATATTTACAAAATTACTATTTTAATGCTAAATGCGGTTGCGAGCCTCTTTAATTATGCAGCAACGTGTTTTCTAGAAGAGCCTATAACATAAATAGCACCTTCTGGGCGACAAATTGTGTATTCAAATTATCTGAACTAACATTTACTCAATTGATACATGTCTTTATGCATTTAATCTCTTCCCACACCAACGAAAGTAGTTTCGCTTCATTATAGTATTTAATATACAACATATTTTTTATACCGTAGCAGGTGTTAGTTAAAAAATTAAAACAGAATGCTCCTTATGGAGCATTTTGCTTTATTTTAAGGTTGCTTTAACCCTTTCCCTTATAGGAGCGACTTTTAGTGCATTCATTTTATTCATCCGCCAAAGAAAATAGTTCCATTTTTATACTGTCATGAATAAGTACTATAAGTAATATTTTCTATACACTAGCAGATAGTAACTTAAAGTAGGCTGAAAGTAAAACAGAATCATTCTGCTTTACTTTCAGCCTGCTTTAATTTGTCACATATCTTAACTACTAGAAACAGGCTATTGGTTAAAGGGTTAAGTAGACACCTGTTTTCATTATAGTAAGAAAGCTGTGGGTGAGGGTTAAATCCTCGCCATTTTGCAACAGTCCTTCCCATGTAGAATTTTTTTAAAGCACTTTCAGAGTTAACGTAGGGTGTTATCGAACGAATAAATTTATTTAACCCATTTGTGCCCACGGTCCTATAGGATATATGAAAACAGTGTAGACTCTGACCACACGCCGCATGATGCGACTTCGATCAGAGCTTACAATGTTTGCTGCTTGAAATTTCAATATAAAACAAAAACGAAAAAAAAATAAAAAAAAAATAGACCAGCACCCCTTAAATAAAAAATGGACTAATCCAATATATAAACATGAAATAATCCACTGGGCGCAAATGGGTTAAACTACAGAAAGTGTGACTTACAAACAGTTATAATCCAGACCCAACGCAGAGATACAGTGGAGAATCTGTTTTAGCGTAAATGCGTTTAGTTGGAAAGAATAGCATATTCTCCACGGTAATGTCTTGAAGTTATTCAAACAATTCAACGTAGACAAGATCACAATCCGTTGCTCTCGAAAAATATTATTTATGACAATAATCATACTTGCTATTTCCTTTTTGCAAATATTACCACATTTAACTGTTCTAAGAGAGTGGTTGTTTGTCAAAGGTTTTAGCAAAATCATACCACAGGATCAAACAGTAATTTGGACTCAGATGAGACGCCGAGTCACTCGGTGTCTCATCTGGGTCCGAACTGTTTCTACAAGAAAATTGCAAATACATCCCCGATACCGTGCAAAAGAATGTAGGAAACAGCTGCCAATGCAATCTGTTAGATGTATGACTGATCATACATGCGAAAAACATATATACAGTGGAGACTCTGTTATTCTTTCCCGTTTAAACGCAAACGTACGCAAACGCAAAGCACTAAAACGTAGAAAAGAACAACTTTTGGACAATTCTGATAATTCATGTTTATCTTGGTGGCAAATAGTTTGGAGCCTGATCAGACGCCGGGTTACCCGGCGTCTGATTTGGCTCCAAACTGTTTGCACTGCAAATAATAGTTTTAGCGTAAACGCGTTTATTGGGAAAGAATAACAGATTCTCCACTGTATAGCATGATAGTGGTTCAAACGGAAAACAATCACTCTTAACTGTTTTCAAGCTGTTTGACATTTACTTCGATGTTACATATATGGAAACCTAAACCTAAATATGAATCTAAATCTATTGAAATGAAAGCAAACTACAAAATGTTCAGTACATTACAAAACATATTTCAGTGAAAGTTATATTAGTTATGATGATAAATGTTTATATAGTGGGCGGATTTTTATAAGAATATTGAGCGAATGATTAAGCTTATAAAGTCGAACTTCGATATCTCGAACTCGGTTAAGTCAACCATACCCGTATTTCAAAGTTAAAACGCGGCTAAGCCGCGTTTTAACTTTGAAACACGAGTATGTTCACCTAAACCGAGCTTGAAATCTGGAAAATTCATATTTAGAATATATCGGATAGTTCGAGTTAAGCGAGTTCGAAATATCGAAGTTCGACTGTACTTCCTAATCATCGTCTGCTTTTAAAAAAAAACGCTTCACGATCAACCTTTCAAATTCACCAAGTGATAATATAAGTTTTCCTTACAAAAACATATACACATTTGTCATACAGTTTTGATCAACAAATGTTTCAATTTTGTTGCAAATATTCTGATTGAAGGAAAACTGTTTTGACATCGTATCTGGATCCAAATCAGTCGCGATAAACAGGAAAATAATTGATTTTTTTTCAGACAGATATGACTAAAGTGTCAAACAAGTTATGTCCTATCCTGATATTCATTTCTCCATGAATTAACCCTTTTCCTGCCGAAGCTGACTTGACTGTTTTTTGCAAATAGTTTGGATCCAGATCAGACGCCGTGTCACGCGGCGTCTGATCTGGATCCAAACTGTTTGATACTCGTCTTTAAGTTTCTTCAATTTGAAAATGCTAAACCTCAGTTTGACACAATGTGCAGACGGCAATATTTAAATAGACGATATTACTGTATTAAACATGTCTGCTAGATTACGTCAATGGCAATATTGATGCATAAAAACACGTTTTACCATTTCCGGCCCCTCTACAATTTAATCTCTACTACTCAAAAGTGGACTTATTAATAGTGTTGCAGACATCTGGCAGCTTTATACTGAATCAAAAGCTTAAAGGGAATGAAAACCAGAAGGCAAATTGACAGAAATAAATACAAAGTCCAGGGTACAAGAATCAAAGTTCTTTCAAGTTCTGATGATGGGTTCACACTGAACAACAGAGAAGGAGGTTAGGGAGAAACCAGGAGTTTACTAATAGTAAAATTCTAAGAGAACAATACCGGCATTTCTTGAAACATTGAACAAAGCTGTAAAGAGTCTGAAAACCGGATTTGGCCTTAACCTTATTTTGTAAATGATTTCATGAAAGACATGAATATTTTTAAGCATAATAAAACATTCATAAGTAAGATTTCGATCACCCAAGTGTTAACTAGTTTCTAGTTTAATCAGAAGCAGACCAGATGCTGAATCACTCTGGTAGAGTCCTTCAGCATCTGGTCTGGATGCAACTCCTTGTAAATGCCGTATTTCTGCAGTTTTTATCTGTATTAAAACTCAGACTTTTATTACCTAAATGAATATTCATTACATTAATAGTACTTATTTTTTTTATACATTTTATGTTTAAGCAGGGTTTACACTGTTTGTACAGCATGTGAATGCATAACCAAGTTATGCGTTAGATATTTTTATAGGTTAATGAAATATTAGACCGAAAGTGACCCACCAAATGGACAGTAACGACCTACCCCTTACAAAATAGTCCGATACGACCTAGGTCGAAACAACATAGGCCAATACGACCAGTCGCCGAAACCCTTTACCATTCGTAGACAAAAGAAAGTGAAAATAGATTCTACTAATTTCGTGATCATCATATTTACTTTAGGTTGTTATGTTTATTCACCAGTAGAACAGAAGTAAAGCGATTTTACCGAGTGTTGCTTTCTTGCGCTGACTTGCATACTTGCTACCCAGTGAATAAGAATAATTCTGTTACTTACTTTCAGACTGTATGGTATGTGTATACTGGTGTCTTCTTTGCTAAACTTGACCTGCCCATTTGTATAGACAATGACATGTACCTGTTGACTTGCTACCCAGTGAATAATTCTGTTACTTACTTTCAGACTGTATGGTATGTGTATACTGGTGTCTTCTTTGCTAAACTTGACCTACCCATTTGTATAGACAACGACATGTACCTGTATACTTGCTACCCAGTGAATAATTCTGTTACTTACTTTCAGACTGTATGGTATGTGTATACTGGTGTCTTCTTTGCTAAACTTGACCTACCCATTTGTTCAGTGAAGAATCTGTTATTCTTTCCCAATAAACGCGTTTACGCTTAAACTATTATTTGCAGTGCAAACAGTTGGGAGCCAGATCACACGCCGGGTAACCCGGCGACTGATCAGGCTCCAAACTGTTTGCCACCATGATAAACATGAAATATCAGAATTGTCCAAAAGTTGTTCTTTTCTACGTTTTAATGCTTTGCGTTTGCGTACGTTTGCGTTTAAACGGGAAAGAATAACAGATTCTCCACTGTATAGACAACGACATGTACCTGTTGACTTGCTACCCAGTGAATAATTCTGTTACTTACTTTCAGACTGTATGGTATGTGTATATTGCTGTCTTCTCTGCTAAACTTGACCTTGCCCATTTGTATAGACAACGACATGTACCTGTTGACTTGTGCCATTAGGTGCTGCCAGGGACTAGCTGAGGTGAGTTAAAATATTTCCTTATGACTAAAGATGTTTCTCATTCATTGCAAACAGTATATATCTAGATCATCAGTCGCGCATCATGCGTAATTCTTTTTTTCCCTTCTTTGCTTATATATGTATTTGAAACGGTGTCCCTTTTCTCTCTATTCGGTTGTTTGCATTACATAGTGTTTAGCCCTTTCAAGCCTAAATTCCTCTTGTGTGTTTTTATATTCGTTTTGGACTCTTCTAGTACTGGTATTTTAGTCCTGTCCACTGGTGCATTTGTTGGGAATGACAACAAAAATCAATGAAAATATCTGACATACATTGTTCTAGCCCTTTCCTCATTGATACTTTAAATGGGAAATTCCAGTTTACATTTTCTTCTACGACATTTTTTACTATTTTTGCTTTTAGTTTTACAATGTTTTTTTAAAAATTGAAAAAGTATAGACCCTGATGGGAGGGCTTCTTTATTCACTGTTTGAATACGACGGATGTACAGTTCAAAGATACACTGTTTGCAACAGACACGTATAAATGTGTCACCAGGGCTGCCATTTCTCCGGATTTTTCCTAAATCTCCGGATTTATTTCCACTCTATGGTATCTTAAAGCAGGCTGAAAGTAAAGCAGAATGCGCCCTAAGGGCGCATTCTGCTTTACTTACAGCCTGCTTTAAGTAGTCGCATGTCAACAAAACAAGAAAAAGGCTATAGGGTAAAGGTATGATTCGTAAAATCGCACTTGAAAAATGCAAATTTGGAAATCTTAGGCTTTTTTATGTCAACTTATGGAAGCCCTGTGTCACTAGGACTCAAAGAGTTAATAAAGATGAAACACAAATAGAAATCACCAGGAAGCAGATTCATTATTTACTTTTAGCATGCCTAAATACGTCATATGCAATGATACAGAAGCATGTCCTATGACGCATTTATGGCCAACAGATGGTTATCTAAAACAAACCACATACGGAGAGAAGGTTCCCAAAAGTAGCGTTTTACTTTATTTTTCAAGTCCTGTTTTAAAATCTCGACTCACTTCTTTCCATTCATTGAATACCCCTAGAACTTCAAATAGGCAATTCCATTTTTAAATCACTTCTACAATAGGTGTTTTTGTGCTATCTAAAAGTATGTTTTGCAATACTTTTCAATATGACAACAGTAACTACTCGGGTCAGATGACTCTTATCGGAGCCCCCGGATCAGGATTTACACTTTTTGCAAAGGAGGACATACAGTGGAGAATCTGTTATTCTTTCCCAATAAACGCGTTTACGCTTGTCAGAAATAATCTTTGTGTAGTTATGAAGCCTCTTGATCATATGTGTATATTGCCAGTTGATTTATATAGAGACAGTGCGAAGATAACGCACATCGTACGTTTTTGTTCTTTGCCTAATGTAATTGTCTAAGCTTTGTGCTGACTGTATACCAAAAGCTGAATTTTGTGTATTATCTCTCAAATAAGCTTTAAAGTCATTATTTTTCTGTACTGGACATTTTAAACATAATCAAAGTTTATAACTTGCTGGTGTAAAAGTAAAAGTTTGCATTTTCTTAATTATTAGGAATAATCAACTATTTAGACTAATTTATGCATATTGAAAGAACTGTTCAATGTTAGACGGTCGGTGAATATAACCTGTAGAGATATTGAACACAGGGAGATTGCTAATTCGTTCACACGACAACTCTCTCCACAAGCTATTAACGGGATAGCTTACTTTTGATGATAGCTCGTTAGTACGTTGCTTTCAGATCATTGAGATTTGTCTGGGACCGAAAACAGTTATTATTTAAGAGTGAAGGTTTGCTACAGATCGACGATACGCCATAGAGGTTCCATGACAAGCTGGAACATTGACGTTATAGAACTGTAGTGGAACAAGGTTTGATAGTTCAGCAGGGACAACGCTGAGCAATTGGTTCGAGACTATATCTCATCACAGGTTCAACAAAGCCGAGCAGTCTTCTTGAGACAAGTGCTGGTGCCACAGTGTATCATCAGCTACACCAACGCTGAGCAATAGCGCTCAGCATCAGTTCATCATAGTGTAGCTCAGCAGAAGTAACGCTGAGCATACATCGGTTAACGGTCCAGCCTGCACCGTGCTCAAACAGTCTGAGAGTACGGGGATATTGTTTATTAGTTTTTGGTTTTGTAGGCAAAGTAGCTCATCCACTTTTAGTTAGTTTCATCCATTTTATATAGTTTTTATGTAGTTTCATGCTCAATCATTAGGCAAGATAGCCCAAGGAAAATTCTTATATATTTCATATAGTCTGTATATTGTGTTCATGCCTTAACTAGTGTCCGGCTAAAGACACTGTCGCCTCATAGAACGCCCGATTAAACACACATCAAGCTTTGGGCTCTAGCATTAGGGTTAGGGTAACCGAACATCTTGACAATTTGGGGGCTCGTCCGGGAAAGTTCTTAGGAGGTTTATACGGTTGGAACTGTTAGGGGTTGAACATTAGTTTCATGATGGATCATGATAAGTGGATAGCGGCTGGTGAACTTATGGGCTTGAATGGCTCGGAGCTCATGACATACATTGAGAAGAAAGAACGGGACTTTCTTGATAGAGAAGAACGTATGATGAGACGAGAAGATGAACGTCGTAGACAGGAGTAAGAAGGCGCTGAGCAGAAGCGCAGAGATGAGGACGAACGTCGAAGGTTAGAGGCTGAGCGAGAAGAAAGAAAACGCAAGGACGAAGATGAACGGCTCAAGCTTGAGATACAGCTCAGAGACAAAGAGGCTGCATACAAGCGAGAAGAGCAAGAGCGAGAGCTAGAGTTGATGAAACTTCGAGCTGAGGCCGGAACTTTGAAGCATGAGCCTACGAGCAAGTCGCTCAGACCAAAGTTGCCGAAGTTCGAAGAGAACAAGGATGATATGGACGCATACATCGAACGCTTTGAGCGTTTTGCAAAGAGCCAAGGATGGCATGAGAAGACATGGGCAGTTAGTCTGAGCTCACTATTGACAGGCAAAGGTATTTTAGTATACACCAGTATGCCGCCTGAGCAAGCTGATGATTACAAAGCGTTGAAGAAGGCGGTGCTCAAACGGTATCAGTTGACAGAAGAAGGTTTCCGAACGAAGTTTCGAGATAGCAAGCCTGAGCAAGGTGAAACTGTATTTCAGTTTATGGCTCGTATAGTTCGTTATTGCTGTAGATGGGCTGAAATGGCCGAGATAGACGAAACGTTTGAAGGGATGATGGACTTGATAGTCCGGGAGCAGTTTATCAAAACATGTTCGCCTGAGCTAGCATTGTTTTTGAAAGAAAGGATGCCGAGCTCTAGGGAAGAAGTTGTTCATCTAGCTGAGCAATACATTGAGGCTCATGGAGGATCCATAGTGTCTAACAGGACAGCCAGAACAAGCGGCCCAGCACCTAACAGGCAACAGCCGAGACCTCATATAGCACCGAACTATAGGTCGAACACAGTGCCCAGACCTGATGCCCAGAAGAAGGTTTGTTTCTTATGCAGGAAAGAAGGTCATTTTGCACGAGACTGCAGACAGAATACAAACCCGAAAAAGATAAGCGGGGCAGCAGTCTGCTACCCAGACCATGAAAGTAAAGAGCATACAGATGGTCGACAGTCTCAGAGAGGTTGGAAGTTCGAAGACAGGTCTAAGAACAAAGGTTCGGATGGAAACAAGATTTCAGCTCTATGCATGTCTGTTTCCATGAACAAAAGCCATATACAGGAGTGTATACAAGACGGCGAACTTCAGCTTGCCAACGGAGAGTCGGTGTCCATCATTGCTGGTGGATGTACTGTAGATACGCTGGAGGGCGAGAGGAATTTAAAGTTACAGAAAGGCTATGTAGGGACCAAAGAGGTGAAAGTTTTAAGAGATACCGGCTGTGAGTTAGCCGCAGTTCGGAAAGACTTGGTCGATGATAGCCAAATGCTGGACAAGAGATATGTGATGATCACTATCGATGGCCAGGCCAAGATAGTTCCAGCAGCTTTGATAAAGGTTGATACACCATATTACAAAGGAAGCATAGAAGCAATGGTGTTGAGCTCACTCATCTGCGATTTAGTCTTGGGCAATGTAGATGGAGTATCAGATGCTCCAGACCCAAGATGGCTTGAGAAGAGTAAGTCCGAAGGACAGGGTCAAACTAGTGTGGCTGCAGGAGTTGTCACACGGGCTCAAGCTGCTAAAGAGATGAAACCTATAAGGGCGCTGAACGTGCCTTGTCAACCCTTAGATGAGGTTGAAGTTGATGTGCTTCAGAAGGCACAGAAAGACGATGAGTCTTTGAAGAAACTATGGTCAAATGCTGAGAGTTCGAGCAAGCTCGAGACCAAAGGTGGTAATAAGTACCACTACATGGTAAATAAAGACGTTTTGTACAGAGTGTTCGAGCAAGTCAAAGGACAGGGCTCAACAGAGACGAAACAGATAGTTGTTCCAACACAATTTAGAAAGCGTGTGATGAGCTTGGCTCATGAAGCTTTTGTGGGTGGACATTTGTCAGCAAAGAAGACCATCGACAGAATCACTACAAGTTTCCACTGGCCAGGTATAACCAGTGATGTTACGAGATTCTGCAGATCGTGTGATGTTTGCCAGAAGACCATACCAAAAGGACGGGTCACAAAGGTGCCCCTTGGTGAAATGCCGATCATAGATACACCGTTTCATCGAGTAGCGGTCGATCTGATAGGTCCCATCACACCAGTATCTGATAAGGGAAACAGATACATTTTGACAGTGGTAGACTATGCCACAAGATATCCTGAGGCTGTAGCATTGCCTAGGATAGAGACAGAACGGGTAGCTGAGGCATTGCTCGACGTGTTTTCACGTGTTGGATTTCCTACCGAAATTTTGAGCGACAAAGGCAGTCAGTTCACGTCTGAGCTCATGGGAGAAGTCTGTCGACTCATATCGCTGAAGCAATTCTTCACTACCCCATACAACCCAAAGTGCAATGGGCTGTGCGAGAGGGTGAACGGAGTGCTGAAAAGTATGCTAAAGAAAATGTGTCAGGAACGGCCGAAAGACTGGGACAGATACCTGTCCGCTGTTCTATTTGCATATAGAGAGGTTCCACAAGCATCAACTGGGTTTGCGCCGTTCGAACTGTTGTATGGACGCACAGTTCGAGGCCCCATGCAAATACTGAAGGAGCTTTGGACAGAAAAAGAAACACCTGAAGTCATAAACACATACCAATATGTGCTTGATCTTCAAAACAGGTTGGAAGACACATGCCAAATTGCTAGAGACAGCATGGCAGAAGCACAGGTTGCATACAAACATCATTATGATAAAGCAGCCAGAAACAGAAAGCTCGAGAAGGGAGACAAGGTTCTGTTGTTATTGCCAACCTCCCATAACAAGCTCATGTTGCAGTGGAAAGGACCGTTCGAAGTGGTCGAGAAAGTTAACAGAATGGACTTCAGAGTGAAAGTTGGTGATAAGATAGGGAAATATCACATCAACTTATTGAAGAAGTATGAAGAACGGCAAGACAGCATTGTAGCTGGGATGGCAATAATAGAGGCCGAACACAGTGAAGACTATGGCGTTGTCGACGACGAAAACTTGCTAGACTTAGCTTGTTTGAAAAGTGATGAGACATACAAAGATGTCAAGGTATCAGACAGCTTGTCGCCTGAACAACGTCGAGAAGTGATGAACTTGCTTGAAGAGTTTCAGGACATATTCACTGAGATGCCAGGTACAACGACGTTGGCTGAACACAAAATTGAATTGACGTCGAAGACTCCAGTACGGGTTCGTCAATACCCCATACCATACGCAAAACGGGGTGAAATTGACGAGGAAATTCAGAAGATGCTCGACGCAGAGGTGATTGAACCAGCGTTATCGGATTACAATTCGCCTTTCTTGATGATCAAAAAGAAAGATGGGTCCAACAGATTCTGTATCGACTTCAGGAGACTAAACATGCTCACAAAGTTTGATACAGAGCCCATTGGGAATGTTGAAGACATTATGTCTAAGTTGAAGGAAGACAAGTACTTCACAAAGATAGACCTAAGCAAAGGCTATTGGCAAATACCGGTTGATGACAAGTCGAAGCATTTAACTGCTTTCTCGACATCAGATGGGAGCTACCAATTCAAGAAAATGCCGTTCGGCATGGTCAACTCGGGTAGCACATTCAACCGAATGATGAGAAAGTTGTTGCGCGATTGCAAACATGCGGACAACTACGTTGATGACATCCTTGGTCACACGCAGTTATGGGACCAACATCTTACCATGCTGCGGGATGTTTTCAGCCGAACAAGACAGGCTGGTCTGACTCTCAAACCATCAAAGTGTTTGATTGGGTTTGAGAATATTGCATTCACGGGACATGTTGTAGGGAATGGTATGATGCAGATGGAGGAGGATAAACTTGAAAAGATCAAGAATGCTGAGCAGCCAAAGACCAAGAAGCAAGTTCGTGCTTTCTTAGGCTTGGCTGGATATTACAGGAAGTTCATACCAGCATTTGCTGATGTAGCGGCTCCGTTGACGGACCTAACTAAGAAAGGTCGCCCAAACAACGTGATCTGGCTGGCAGAGCACGAGCAAGCTTTCAAAACGTTAAAAGACATGCTCACAAGGTCACCAATTTTGCGACTGCCAGACTTCACCAAGCCGTTTATTCTCCAAACTGATGCTTCTGATAGCGGAGTTGGTGCAGCATTGCTGCAACAGTTTGAAGATGGCATATTCCCATTGGCGTATGCGAGCAAAAAGCTTCTCCAGCGAGAGAAGAACTACTCTGTGATTGAGAGAGAGTGCTTAGCAATAGTGTTTGGAATCAAAAAATTCCAAAAGTACTTGTATGGGACAAAGTTTGTTCTACAGACAGACCATACTCCATTATCTTACATACAGAAGTGTAAGATAGAGAGTGGCAGAATAATGCGATGGGCATTGTTCTTGCAAACCTACCAGTTCAGAGTTGAAGCAATCAAAGGCTCTGAGAACATGTGTGCTGATTATCTGAGTAGACAATAAGCTCAGCACACTTTTGTACAGATTATTTTGTAGTTAGAAAAACTTAAAGTGTTTTCTTGAGAAAGGGGCTATTGTCAGAAATAATCTTTGTGTAGTTATGAAGCCTCTTGATCATATGTGTATATTGCCAGTTGATTTATATAGAGACAGTGCGAAGATAACGCACATCGTACGTTTTTGTTCTTTGCCTAATGTAATTGTCTACGCTTTGTGCTGACTGTATACCAAAAGCTGAATTTTGTGTATTATCTCTCAAATAAGCTTTAAAGTCATTATTTTTCTGTACTGGACATTTTAAACATAATCAAAGTTTATAACTTGCTGGTGTAAAAGTAAAAGTTTGCATTTTCTTAATTATTAGGAATAATCAACTATTTAGACTAATTTATGCATATTGAAAGAACTGTTCAATGTTAGACGGTCGGTGAATATAACCTGTAGAGATATTGAACACATGGAGATTGCTAATTCGTTCACACGACAACTCTCTCCACAAGCTATTAACAGGATAGCTTACTTTTGATGATAGCTCGTTAGTACGTTGCTTTCAGATCATTGAGATTTGTCTGGGACCGAAAACAGTTATTATTTAAGAGTGAAGGTTTGCTACAGATCGACGATACGCCATAGAGGTTCCATGACAAGCTGGAACATTGACGTTATAGAACTGTAGTGGAACAAGGTTTGATAGTTCAGCAGGGACAACGCTGAGCAATTGGTTCGAGACTATATCTCATCACAGGTTCAACAAAGCCGAGCAGTCTTCTTGAGACAAGTGCTGGTGCCACAGTGTATCATCAGCTACACCAACGCTGAGCAATAGCGCTCAGCATCAGTTCATCATAGTGTAGCTCAGCAGAAGTAACGCTGAGCATACATCGGTTAACGGTCCAGCCTGCACCGTGCTCAAACAGTCTGAGAGTACGGGGATATTGTTTATTAGTTTTTGGTTTTGTAGGCAAAGTAGCTCATCCACTTTTAGTTAGTTTCATCCATTTTATATAGTTTTTATGTAGTTTCATGCTCAATCATTAGGCAAGATAGCCCAAGGAAAATTCTTATATATTTCATATAGTCTGTATATTGTGTTCATGCCTTAACTAGTGTCCGGCTAAAGACACTGTCGCCTCATAGAACGCCCGATTAAACACACATCAAGCTTTGGGCTCTAGCATTAGGGTTAGGGTAACCGAACGTCTTGACAACGCTAAAACTATTATTTGCAGTGCAAATAGTTTGGAGCCAGATCAGACGCCGGGTGACCCGGCGTCTGATCAGGCTCCAAACTATTTGCCACCAAGATAAACATGAATTATCAGAATTGTCCAAAAGTTGTTCTTTTCTACGTTTTAGTGCTTTGCGTTTGCGTACGTTTGCGTTTAACGGGAAAGAATAACAGATTCTCCACTGTATGTGTTCACAACATACCGGTACGCTATGTTGGAGAAGACGTTATACTTTCCCAATACAGGCGTTTACGCTAAAACTATTAATTCAAACAGTTTGGGGCCAGATAAGACCCCGGGTGACCCGGCGACTGATCAGGTGTTTAAGTGCTTTCCACTCATTTTAAAACAAATGGTAACACATTCCAAAACTAGTACAGTGGAGAATCTGTTATTCTTTCCCGTTTAAACGCAAACGTACGCAAACGCAAAGCACTAAAACGTAGATAAGAACAACTTTTGGACAATTCTGATATTTCATCTTTATCATGGTGGCAATTAGTTTGGAGCCTGATCAGACGCCGGGTTACCCGGCGTCTGATCTGGCTCCAAACTGTTTGCACTGCAAATAATAGTTTTAGCGTAAACGCGTTTATTGGGAAAGAATAACAGATTCTCCACTGTAGTTTGCTACATTGTAGTGTATCGCGTTTGCGTTTTGTTTGTGTTTAAATGGGAATTAATAACTTCTTAACTGTAAGCATTTGCAGATGAAGTGTTAAGATAAATATAATACAGTGTAGCAAGTTATTGAGCGGCGTGGTGTTTAATGGCTAACTGTACCATGACTTGAAGTGGCTGTAAGGACAACATCTGTCGCAGTTCATGCTATACCTCCCACTTTTATAGCCATGCTTATTCAGCTATGGTCCTGGGATCACAACACATGTCGTATGTTTGAAGCTGTGACCTATACTGATACAAGTAAAACAGAGATTCCTCAAGTGCATACATGCTTATACATAATGTTCTTATGAGATCGAGTCGGCATGTAGAGGGTGGGGTTTGGTAAGAATAAGGATCTCTTATTTATATGAAAATTTTATTAATATTTGTTTATTTTCCTCTTTATACAATTATATACAATGTTTTTGTTGGGGGACACTGTTTATTGTCTTATCGGCAAGGTAAGAGGAACATGAGATCGAACCAGTCACGCGTGTGTTAAACTTTAGTTTACTAAAGTTTACAGTTGTTAAATTAACATCTTATTAGGTATTGCGAAACGTAAGAAATGTATTATGTTTGTTGTAAAACTTTGTCCTATTTTATATTACAAAATTGAAAAATATTTTTATTCGTAACGAATTGATAATAATAATTAGTAATATTTTAAGATATCTATATATTTCTAATAAGTAAATAAAATCATAGTATTATACAGTGGAGAATGTGTTATTCTTTCCCAATAAACGCGTTTACGCTTAAACTATTATTTGCAGTGCAAACAGTTTGGAGCCAGATCAGACGCCGGGTAACCCGGCGTCTGATCAGGCTCCAAACTGTTTGCCACCAAGATAAACAAGAATTATCAGAATTGTCCAAAAGTTGTTCTTTTATACGTTTTAGTGCTTTGCGTTTGCGTACGTTTGCGTTTAAACGGGAAAGAATAACAGATTCTCTACTGTAAGTATTTTTCCTTTTCAATGTATGTTTTTATCTAACTAAAAAAAGGTCAAACCCATTTCGATTTTATTATTATGCCTGTTCAATATTAAGTGTTATTTGCTTAAAATTATAATAAATTTCAATAAACTAGAATTAAAAACGAGTATTAAAATGGTATTGTACTTTTTCTGAGTAATATGATACGGAAATATGGTTAAGTTCAGTAGCAAATATGACCAGTACATTTGACTGACACTCATTGATGTCTGTTTTGCTCAACAAAGCAGGACTCCAGATAAACATATCCAACATTTTCTCAGTCATTTCAGAACAAAATCCTATGGTGTTACTACTCATTAGAATCGTCTCGAAGAGACGATTCAAATGAGTAGTGACACCATAGGGTTTAATGTAGAAATAAAGATTTTAGGTTTTTAGATACCCTCCTTAACTGGAGCTCTGACAAAGAGCTGTTTTGTTTTCAAAGTGTTATGCATCGTTGAATACACAATAACAAACTCTTTTCAACAACGTATCACATGATTATTATACATGTTTGTAGATTACAAGAAAATGCCAAAGCAACAGAACTTTTGAATGACCATCGTAATACAGCAATCTATTGTATAAAGACAATTACACAAGGGAAGATGTCACTAATTTCCGTTTAAACGCAAACGAAACGCAAACGCATGAAAATAAAACGAAGAATATGACAAGTTTATGTCAATTACGCCTATTAATTTCAATCTTAGTGGCAAAATGTTTTGAGCTTGGTCAGACACCGGGTTCCCGGTGCCTGATCTGGTTCAAAACTGTTTGCAAAGAAAAATGTAGTTTTAGCGTAAATGCGTTTAGTTGGAAAGAATAGCATATTCTCCACGGTAATGTCTTGAAGTTATTCAAACAATTCAACGTAGACAAGATCACAATCCGTTGCTCTCGAAAAATATTATTTATGACAATAATCATACTTGATATTTTATTTGTGCAAATATTACCACATTTAGCTGTTCTAAGAGATTGGTTGTTTGTCAAAGGTTTTAGAAAATCATACGACAGCATCAAACAGTACGTTCAACGCAGATGAGACGCCGGGTCACTCAGTGTCTCATCTGGGTCCAAACTGTTTCTATAAGAAAATTGCACATACATCCCCGATACCGTGCAAAAGAATGTAGGAAACAGCTGTCAATGCAATCTGTTAGATGTATGACTGATCATACATGCGAAAAACATATATACAGTGGAGAATCTGTTATTCTTTCCCGTTTAAACCCAAACGTACGCAAACGCAAAGCACTAAAACGTAGAAAAGAACAACTTTTGGACAATTCTGATATTTCATGTTTATCTTGGTGGCAAACAGTTTGGAGCCTGATCAGACGCCGGGTTACCCGGCGTCTGATCTGGCTCCAAACTGTTTGCACTGCAAATAATAGTTTTAGCGTAAACGCGTTTATTGGGAAAGAATAACACATTCTCCACTGTACTTCTCTATTACAACCTCAAACTATCTTATTTATTAGGTTTTATGACAGGTGACTGTTTGAAATAAGATGGCAGTAAAAGAGAAAGCTCTTTTAGGAGCTTTCTGTTTTACTATCACCTTGCTTTAACCTTTCACTTTCAATGACGTCATAAAGCGCATTTACAAAGAGTTTTAATCCTGATCAGACGCCGCGTTACGCGGCGTCTGATCAGGATCAAAACTCTTTGCTACGTGTTTTGAAATCACGTCAGTTATACTGCCTAAAATTTCACTTTGAAACAATATTGCAGACAACAAAACTGAAGCAGACGACAATTTGGCAGTGAAAGGGGTAAAAACTTCAGGATAAATTTGATCATGAAAGGGTAAAGCTCTCACCTGTCTTTTATACGATCAAATAACCTTTATTTTAGTGGTCGTTACATAGATGTCTCATTGTTTTCAAACCTCTAATTCTCGAACTTGGTCACTAAGTCGAACATGCCCGTATTTCTACATGTGAATTTTGACTACCCGAGTTCGTTTAATCCTAACATACTCGTATTTTAAAGTTAAAACGTGACTTTGTTTTAACTTTGAAATTAGGGTAATGTCGACTTACGTGAGTTTGAAATATCGAAGTTCGTCTGTATTTGCACATTCACAGTCAAACCTAAGTTACTCGAGCTCGCTTAACTAACTTACATGTACCCTGAAACCGCAAACTGGGCAATTCCCATTTCTATTTAAGTTTAGTCAATTGTGAATCTGTATAATATATTTCACATTGAAACTTAATGCAGCCCCTGGCTTGTCCAAGTAGTTGCCTTCTAAATGGGTTTACACTGTTGCATATTGACATTACTATTCACAGGTACAGTGGAGAATCTGTTATTCTTTCCCAATAAACGCGTTTACGCTAAAACTATTATTTGCAGTGCAAACAGTTTGGAGCCAGATCAGACGCCGGGTAACCCGGCGTCTGATCAGGCTCCAAACTGTTTGCCACCAAGATAAACAAGAATTATCAGAATTGTCCAAAAGTTGTTCTTTTTTACGTTTTAGTGCTTTGCGTTTGCGTTTGCGTACGTTTGCGTTTAAACGGGAAGAATAACAGATTCTCCACTGTACACTGTGAAAAACGCATGCATGCCTCAATAGGACTTATTGGGTTATGCCCAACTTGTGTATGTATCTAAAGTTGCATGCTTATACAGTATGACTCTTTGGAGAAGCAGGGATATACCTTACGACAGCATTATGCCTTAATTCATTCACACCTGAAACGTTTAATGGAAAATCCTTTTTCAAATAAATTAAGTCCAATTTTGACTATTTAGTGTTGGTTTTAACAGTATATTTCAAAATTACAAACAGTGAATACCCTGATCAGAGGGATCCTTAAGGAACCCTCTGATCAGGATATACACTGTTTGCATGTGACAAGTAAAATCCTTACAGGTACACTGCTTGTAAATGACGAGTAAACCCATCGATAGTGTTGAATATGTTAACCCTGATCCAGACCTTTTAAAATATAACGTTTGGGGACATTTCAGATCCTTTGGACCCCATTGTGCATTTTTGATATTTTCTAAGTCAAGATAGGCTTTTATGACATAATAAATGCTGAATTACTAATGGGTGTGTTTATGCAATATGATAGCGATAACACCGAAACATTGTTTCCAATTTACTATGATAACCCGTGATCATACTGCATAGTAACACAAAAGCCTAAGGTTTTTGTCTATGCAATCGATTTTTATAAACATGTACAAAATGTACAGATTGGAAGATTGCGATAACTTATATTTATTAATGAATATTAATTTTATTAATTTATGGTGTACCATTCGCCGAATTATGTTAGGCTGTTGAAGAAAATGGTCAAAGTATGGTTTGGGATCCAGTGGACCATAAAATATTACATGTAATTCATATTAACATGTGTTACTATACAATTGTCAACTTCTATACTGATTAGAAAACTTTAATTAGTTGAACACATGTAACCAAATTGCTTCCTGGCTTATCAGTCTAGTCAACCTGATAATGTTTTGTATCTGTTTCCAATTATTTCATTGCAATAAGTTTCCATTCGATTCGACCTGACACAGTGAACGGCTTAGTGCAGTATACACGAAGCTGGCGCAGAAACAGTTACGTGTCAAATATATAATTATATATTATGTGATATAACTTGTATGGTAAACATAGTTATGTAATGAACTTAAAAGCATAAACTCAGATGGTTAATATATATAGGAGTTTTAACTATTGACTGCTTAACTTCATGAGAACTACTCATAACAATGCTCATGTGTCTATTGAGCTGCACAAATGAATTCTAGACACATTCCCAGGTGTAACCACAAATCGCTTTTGCCACATGGTCCACCTTTTGTATAATTAAATGTAAAATTATTTGAGGTTTCCTTCGAACACCATCGACTGCATTAATTATGATGCATGGATGAAATAACAAGAAATTGTTATAAACATCAGGTATGGATGAGGCAACTGTATTGTTTTAGTTGAGATAATGCATTCGGCAAAAGAAAGGGTTATTTGAACTCGAGTCATCAAGGCCCGGCTGTTATGTACATGCTATACATGTACATTATCTGATTAGTCTTTTCAATGCAATTGATGCGTAGCCCGACAACTGGCATTAATTATTTAATTCGTTTGTTCTGCTTCATAAACGTTGTATTTTGTAAATGACTAGCATTGATTTCAAGCCATAAGTCAAAACAGAGAGAAAATGTCAACAACTTTCGAGGTTACTGTGAAAACCCACCATAACCTATTACGAAATGGATACGCTCTTTGACGCCTGTGATTTATTCCTCCACTGGAGAATTTTGTTCCACCTTGTACACTCATGGGTATGCATATAAGACAAATGATCCTAGCAGATGGTAGCTTAAAGCATGTTGAATGTATAGCAGAATGAGCCTAAAGGCGCACTCTGCTTTACTCTCAATCTACTTTTTAGCTCGGCTATTCGGAGAATATGGAGAGCTATTACAGTCACCATCGCATCGCCGTCAGCGTCTCCGTCGGCGTTGCATGTTAAGGTTTTTGATCAACCTAGATGGTATTTTGTATGAATAATCTCCCCTTTTGAACTTAGACATCCACATTAAGATTTTTTATCAACCTAGAAAATGCCTTCTACTTAAAGCATACATCACTACAACTACTCTTTTTATTCCGTAACTGCTTTTAGTACAAAAGGAGCAGATAGTCGAGCTTGCTGTCTTACGGACAGCTCTTGTTATTAAACAGCTGTCTTCAAATCTAGAAATAGGGTATTGAGTAAAAGTTGGAGTGTTTTAGGATGGGGTATGGTGTGTGGGCTTTTTGTTTCAAAGTGGCATTTTCATTTACAGTAAACGCGTTTGCTCTCCACAGAAATCAATAACGTCCATTCAAAATTTGGCTTGGTCACATACCAAATGATTCAAAGTTTATCTTATCACCAGTTTTCAAGACGTTTGTGGATCTCATGTTATGAATTTTATTGTATTTCTTTAAAACAGGAAATAATAACGTTTAAAAGACACAATTCAATTACCCAAAGCTTAAATGTTTGTTTAAAACGTTTACTGAATTACCACTGAAACTTGTGTGTTTTCCTCAATGCGTAAACCCAGATCAGAGGGCTTCAGTAGGAACCCTCTGATTTGGTTCTCCAATACAGCGCTCCCTCTCTACAACGACACCCAATGGGAGACACAAAATATGTTCGTTGTTCGGAGGGAGTCGTTTCAGGGAGGGAATTTGGCTTACATTTGCAAACAGCTTGAATTCAGATCAGACGCCGCGTAGCGCGGCGTCTGATCTGGATTCAAGCTGTTTGTCACTCGTAATTAAGTGTTTTACTCTGAAATGGTCAAATATGTAACTTTTAGAAAAACAGCAGACGACAATTTTAAGCAGACGATATTGCAGCAATAAAAGCGTTAGACATAATTGTCCAGTTTCGGGAACAGCGGCAAAAGTCGTTGTAAGGAGGGAATCGTTGTTGGGAGGGCCGTTGTAGAGAGGGAACACTGTATTTGCATAGGACAGTAGTATTTGAAAATATCGCGTCGCTAAGGGATTATGGTATAAATGCGGGATGAACAATTAACCCTTTCCCTTATAGAAGCGACTTTTAGCACATGCATTTTATTCATCCGCTGAAGCAAATAGTTCCAATATAAACCGTAATGAATATGTGTCATATTTAATACTTTCCATATTCTAGCTGGTAAAAGCTTAAAGCAGGCTGAAAGTAAAGCAGAATGCGCCATATGGCGCATTCTGCTTTACTTTCAACCTGCTTTAAGTAGTCACCTATTTTCAAAACTATAAACAGGCTATGGGGTAATGGGTTAATATACATGTACGTCAAAAATCATTGCGAAACTACCTTACACCCGCATCATTCGGCATATTTTGTATAAAACAATAAAATGAAACATTTCTCCATTGAGCGAGTCTCTATTCCCCTGCTAACGGTGTGGACGATTTTTTTATTTCCCAAAATATACATGTACGTTGTGTACTGAAATACAATGTCATTATGTCCAATGCAAACAGTTTTGAACCTGACCAGACGCCGAGTTATTCCAACCCGTTTGCTACAGTGGAGAATCTGTTATTCTTTCCCAATAAACGCGTTTACGCTAAAACTATTATTTACAATACAAACAGTTTGGAGCCAGATCAGACGCCGGGTAACCCGGCGTCTGATCAGGCTCCAAACTGTTTCCCACCAAGATAAAGATGAATTACCAGAATTGTCCAAAAGTTGTACTTTACTACGTTTTAGTGTTTTGCGTTTGCGTACGTTTGCGTTTAAACGGGAAGAATAACAGATTCTCCACTGTATGACCAATGATTCAACAACTTTTCTATAATTTATAGCATTGTGATTGTGTTAAGTTATTTAATTTAAACGTGAAGAATAACTTTTCTCTAGATAATACTATTGAAGAGGCGGCCAGTCAAAAAATATGTTTTGAAAGGAGAACAACCCGGTTAGTTAAATGTACTTTTCTGATACGTATTATGATGGTTGCGTCCCTTGTCATTGCATCTACAAAATACAGGTAAGGACGTTTAAGAAAATATTAAAATGATAGCAAGCATCTTGTAGACGTTGAGATCATTTAAAAGTTTCTAATTTATGCCAGAAAATATGACTGCAAAATATATTTGATTCAACCTTTTATTCAATAGCCTGTTTCTAAATTTAAAGATAGTTATTTATCACATAAATCATGTGAAAGTAAAGCAGATTCTCCTTTACATTGAGTCTGCTTTAACCCTTTAAACCCTCATCCCGCATAAAGGCGTCTTTTTCAAACTGTACATGTGAAGAGTACATTTGTCCTGTACAAACAGTAAAGACCCAGATCAGAGGGCTCCAAAAGGAGCCCTCTGATCAGGGTCTTCACTGTTTGTCATAATGCCAAACATTGACCAAAACAACCTGTAAAAGTCAGAAATGGACTAGACTAAAATGGAAAATGAAATTGTCCATTTAAAGTTTCAGGGAGGGAAGAGTTAACCCTTTGAACCCTAGTCCCGCATATAGGCGTCCTTTTCAAACAGTGTACATGTGAATAGTACACTTGTCCTGTGCAAACAGTGAAGGCCCAGATCAGAGGGCTCCGAAAGGAGCCCTCTGATCAGGGTCTTCACTGTTTGTCAGTAATGTCAAAATTGACAAAAACAACCCTTAAAAGTCAGAAATGGACTAGACTTAAATGGAAACTGGAATTGTCTATTTAAAGTTTTAGGGAGGAAAGAGTTAAGCCACCATTTTTTAGAATATAGATATTATTTCTTATGATACATATTTTTGGCTGCATAAATTGGAACTACTTTCTTTAGAGGAGACAAAGATAAAAGGCACACAATGCGTATATGGGCCATTTAAAAAAAATGTACATATTTCATTGGTGGAATCTTCAAAAATTAATAATAATGATGATTTTAGCAGAAACGTATAACCGAAATCATCATATTGGTGTAATAAAACTGAAACTGGTGTAATTAGCAGTATTTAAACTGCTTAGAACTGACTTTATTTTTTTGCACAAATTACACATCGGGCAAAGTCACAACATAATATAGCTAATTAGGAGCTATTACATAGAGGATAATTGGGTTTTTTTCAGTATAAGATAGAAATTTAATCCATTGAATGAACATCATACGTTATATTTTCACGAGTGGCGAAGCCACGAGTGAAAATATAACAGTCTGATGTTCACGAAATGGATTAAATTCGATCTTACATGTATACTGAAAAAATACAAATATTCTATTTATTTATGCTTTTAAGCCACTTTTTAAACGAAATTGTTCGACAATTGAGAAAGCGAAAGTAAATGATTTACCCCGTGTTGAGCCCCAAATTTATATCGAACACATTTCGAAACAGTTTCCCGTACGATGACGTCACTTATTTATTGATTTGACGTCATCCGAATTACTTCGTTGCTCCCGAGTTTGGATTCGTGCTCTTCCGGTGAGTAGTTCGCGACAAATCGGACTGCCGGAATTTAACGATAAGACACGATTGACTACGATTCTTGGGGAGCCCTGCGGGGGAAATTCATAATAAAAGCGATTGGTGATAATCCACTGCAGTGGATTACCAAGTGATAATCCACTGCTATTTCGTGGTAATCCACCGAAAAGCATAAATAAAGTGTTATTTCTATTTACATTAAGGTGTGCACAACATGTACTATTTGCTGGTTTTACTGTATAAGCTAAAACTGATAAGATGAAAACATAAAACTTTGGGAAATGGACATAAAGGTCTGTGAAAATATGTATCACTGAATTATGTACATTTATTGAAAATGGCCCATATACATGTATGGAGCAATTGGTTAAAACGAATGATTATATATTGTGATATCTTAACTTTTAACTTGTTTTAGCATCCATATTAGGTGTTCATATTTTGTACGTTTATAATAGAATTAGACTTAGAAGGAAAACATTGGTGTCCAGAGATATGTCTGAACTGCATCGAGTATAATTGTCATATACAAACAAGCGTACTAGTAAAGAGTACACTTGTAAACATGCACCATATGCAAACAACGCAGACACAGTTTTGAGGGCTCATTTAGGGCCAGCATTGTTAGTCATTTTACAATACATTATATTTACATTCAACAAATTAAATTTCAATGAACAAATATGACGTTTAATTCGTTTAGATGTAATTGCTCAAGAGGCGGGGCTTGTGAATGTTTTTCAAGGCTCCGCGAATTAATCTCGGACTGGAGACATTTGGCGCGGAGTTGTAAAATTTACTTCCTAACCAATGTATGCCTTTCTATAAGCGCAAACCATGATTACCGACTAAAATTATTCTTTATTGATAAGACAAATTTCAAGAAATTCTATATTCTATGCACAGTAGCTGTTCCCTCATGTTATTTACTTACTGGAGGCGGAGTCAGCTTCGTTATACAGTGGAGAAAACATTATTCTTTCCCGTTTAAACGCAAACGTACGCAAACGCAAAACACTAAAACGTAGAAAAGTGCAACTCTTGGACAATTCTGATAATTCATGTTCATCTTGGTGGCAAACAGTTTGGAGTCTGATCTGGCTCTAAATTGTTTGTAATAGAAATAGTAGTTTTAGCGTAAACGCGTTTATTGGGAAAGAATAACGTTTTCTCCACTGTAGCTGTTCTACATACATGTATCAAGTTTTTGTATTCTCTTCTTTTTCTACATTATTTCTCATTTAAAAACTAAAATGATGATATTTTGCTCATAACGAACATAAAGAGAAAATTATGTCATTATAAGAAATAACCTGAATTTTTTCGGCGTTTAAGCGGAAACACGACAGAAAATCGGATTTCGCCGATCATTTTCTGTCATGTATTTCGCTTAAACGTCGTGAAAATTCAGTTCATACAAAATACAATGTACACTAAATAGTAAAATATGGCTTAACACGAAATTTGATCTTTCCATTGGAAATATCAAGAGTGATCAGTTAAAAATAAGCAGTGCGAAATCAAATTTTCTATTTCAGGGTCTGCTCTACCCAGCATGCTATGCGGTATTAAGGCACTGGTCGGCCCCTAGCGAGCGAAGTCGCCAGGTCTCTATGGTTCTCACATGTAAGTGTTTTACAGTAATAACGGAAACTGTGGGCGAATTGGTCATAACGGTTGCAAACAGTTTGGATCCAGATGAGACGCCGAGTAACTCTGCGTCTCATCTGGATTCAAACTGTTTGACACTCTGATTATATTTTTAAAACAGGTCTGAGAATTATTGCAGGCGACTGATTATGCAGACGAGAATTTGCCAAGCATGCCTTTTGTTAACGGTACTAGACGATTCAAGGGAACACACTTGGGGAATAACAGTGTGTACGGGTTTCTTATTCAGTATATTGTTCAGGTTGCATGTATATGTCAGTCTGAAACAAATTTAAGGCATTATTCTGGGAAATAATTTCGTCCTGCATTTAGTTTCAACCTGTCCAAAGAAAGTACAGACTTAGTTAACAAATTTTGCTTTTCCCTTAACCCGTTCCTCCCGCAAACATAAACTGACTAAAACCATTCCGTTTGAGTCTTTTCCAAATTTGCCTATTAAGGGATTTTTTGTCAACGTACACAAGTTATTGCAATAGGAAAAAACAGTGTAGACCCAGATAATAAGGTCCCTTAAGGAGCCATCTGATTTTAATATTCACTGTTTGCACAGGACAAGTGTACTCTTCACATGTACACTGTTTGCAACTTACGTTTATATGCGCGACTATGGTTCCAACGGTGAATATAGGTTTTGCTGCATAAATAAGTATAGGTCGATACACTAGAAATGCAGCCACCATGTACTGTTGGCATAGGTTTTTCCAGTGGCCTCGAAATGACAAAACCGTTCGCATATTTGCAACCAGCAGGGTCTGATAAGCAAATACACTTTTTGTCTCATTTTGTCATACAGTGCTCCCTCCCTACAGCGGCCTTCCGAACAACTATTTCCTCCTTATGAAAACTTTAGCGGCTGTTTCTCAAACAAGTCAATAATGTCTAACGCTTTCACTGCTGCAAGATCGTCTGCTTAAAATTTGTAATTTGTCGGTTCTACTCAAAGCTACGTATTTGACATTTTAATAGAAGAAACATAAAGACGATTGACAAACAGTTTGTACCAAGATCAGACGCCGCTCGCGGCGTCTGATCTTGGTTCAAACTGTTTTCAAATGTTCTCTAAGGGTATTAATATTCCCTCCCTATAACAACACTTCCGAACAACACATACAATTGTTATCTTCCATTGGGTGTTGTTGTAGAGAAGGAGCACTGTAATTACATTACTACCTCGATTAAACAACATACTGCAAAGAACAACGATTTATTTGGCAGGTCAGGAGCCTGTTTCTTGCAGGACAACAATAGTGACGTACGTTTTCATAGGAAGTTTCCTCACCATGTACTAGTATTTGTCACTTAATTTGTAGTGTAACTAGAAAAAGTACTAAGAATCGCAGCTTAAATCGACTAAACTCTAAACGAAACATCAGGTTGTCACATAAAGAAAGTGTCATGCTGGCATTTATGAATATTTTCAATGCATGCCCATCATACCATGAGTGTTTTTCAATGGTGTATGTGGGATAGAAGCTCATGATATAATGTAACAGCCGTTACGTGACTTTTTAACATAGTTACCCTTGAAACATCAAATTGGCAATTCCAGTTTCCATATATAGCAGGGCTCCAGATAAGAGCGAATTAACGGAACAAATCAAAGGTTTTCTCAGTCGTTTCAGCACCAAATCCTATGGTCTTACTAAATCATTAGAATCGTCTCAAAGAGACGATTCTAATGAGTAGTGACACCATAGGGTTAAATACAGAAATTAAGATTTTAGCTTTTGAAATACTCCCCGTATCCGTATCTGATATAGTCGATTTTCAACTAGTTATGATTGTCTTTCACATTTTATTGCAAAACGACAAACAGTGCAGACCATGATCAGATGCCTCATTTAAGAGTCCTCTGATCTGGGTCTGTACTGTTTGTCTGGGACAAAGTGCATTTTCTACAGGTAAACCATTGAGAATGGATGAGAATACTCGTCATTAGGCTTCAATGTGATCATATTATTCAATTATGTTTTGTTAAAGTGTATTTGAAGTGACCTCGAATATTCTTCTGACATCGAAATATGTCTCTACTATTGCACGGTAGACAAACGGGATTACCGGTACTCCAAATACGATATGCTGTACATTCACATAGTTACAGTGGAGAATCTGTTATAATAATTCTTTCCCGTTTAAACGCAAACGTACGCAAACGCAAAGCACTAAAACGTAGAAAAGAACAACTTTTGGACAATTCTGATAATTCTTGTTTATCTTGGTGGCAAACAGTTTGGAGCCTGATCAGACGCCGGTTTACCCGGCGTCTGATCTGGCTCCAAACTGTTTGCACTGCAAATAATAGTTTTAGCGTAAACGCGTTTATTGGGAAAGAATACCAGATTCTCCTCTGTATTACATATAGAGTTGTAATTTAACTAAGTGAATCCTAGTAACATTTAACTCATTGGTGCCCAGTGGATTCTTCCATGCTTATATATTGGATAAGTCATTTTTTATCTAAGGGGTGCCTGGTCTAAATTTTCATTTTCATTTTTATCAGAGTCTACACTGTTTGCCTATGTCCCATATATTTGATCGTGGGCACAAATGGGTTTAACGCGTCTTTTACAAACCATGAGCATGTAATGGGTACGTGTGTCCTATGTAAGAAGTGCATACCCCTATCAGAGGACTCTTATAGGAGTTTGAACATGTTTGTTATTTTGAAATATATTGCAAAAATAACCCTTAACCCTATAACGATAAACTTTATCGTGAGATGTATACCCCTTCACCGCCATAGTGTTGTCTGCTTCAACATTGTTGTCTGTAATATCAGAACAGAACAATATTTTATTTCTTTGTATTTATATCTATGTATTGACGATAAACATATCGTTTAAGTCCAAAAGAAATAAAATATTGTTCTGTTCTGTTCTGTAATATCGTTTCAAAGTCAGATTTGTGGAAGTATATCTGACGCAATGGCAAACAGTTTTGATCCTGAGAGGCGTCTGATCAGGATCAAAACTGTTTGCAAATGCGCTTTTTGACGTCATTGAGAGTGAAATGGGTATTTTTAAAAAAAAAAAAGACTAGACTTAATTGGATATTGAATTAGGGTTAACCTATTTGTGCCCACGATCCCATATATGGGACATAGACAAACAGTGTAGACTCTGATCAGACGCCGCATTATGCGGCGTCTGATCAGAGTCTACACTGTTTGCTGATAGAAGTTTCAAAATAAAACAAAATGAAAATGAAAATTTTGACCAGGCATCCCTTTGATATAAAATGGACTAATCCAATATAAAACATGAAAGATTCCACTGGGCGTGAATGGGTTAATGCTTACAAACCGAGCTGATCAAATACATTAACTATACGGCAATATGAATGCTTTCGGTGGCTCTACATTGTTTGCAAAGGACTGCTTTTGCATTCCAACTTGGTCTTGTTTTCGGTACACAATGTTACTCTATGACTGCAGGTGCGTACGCCGGGGCGATTATTGGGTTCCCAGAGGCCGGGCTTATCACCCACTACCTGGGCTGGCAGTATGTCTACTATGTCTGTGGTATGTATGCCTCCTTCATACCTTTAATCTTCACAACTTTACCCCCCCCTCCCTTTCAACAGTTATTTGCAAACCGTTTGGACCCTGATCAGACGCCGCGTAAGTCTGGTCAGGATTCAAGCTGTCTGACACTCATTTCAATATTTTTTAAATAGAAATACTTCAAATCTGAATTTGAGAAAGAAAGCAGACGACATTAGTTTAAACTAGATGACGTCATGCCAACGAGGGGGGTAAGTACCATGACCTTATCCCTAACAGACTTAATTAGCTTCCATTTTAACAAATTATGAAAATACTTGTGTCTGACTGAGATATAGACACAAACATATAGTATTGTATAGTTAAAGTGAGTGCAGAAGAGCCAGTGGGTTCTACAGTGAAGAATCTGTTATTCTTTCCCAATAAACGCGTTTACGCTAAAACAATTATTTGCAGTGCAAACAGTTTGGAACCAGATCAGACGCCGGGTAACCCGGCGTCTGATCAGGCTCCAAACTGTTTGCCACCAAGATAAACAAGAATTATCAGTATTGTCCAAAAGTTGTTCTTTTCTACGTTTTAGTGCTTTGCGTTTGCGTACGTTTGCGTTTAAACGGGAATGAATAACAGATTCTCCACTGTATTTACATATACTGGTTCTAATACAGTGTTATTCTTTTCCTGTAAAACGCGATCAAAACACAAAATTTGTAGAAATGAGAACTTGTTCACAGTTGTGACAATTCATTTTCATCTGATTGGCAAACATTTTGAAGCCTGATCAGACGCCGGGTGACCCTTCGTCTGATCTGGCACTAAATCGATTGCAATGGAAATAATAGATTTAGCGTAAACGCGTTTATTTGGAAATAATTACGTCTTCTTCTCTTTAGCGCCAAGCAACATATTTAAAGACTTTATTCTTTCACTGCCCTAAATCGGCGCCTGATCAGGATTCAAAACTGTTTGTCACTAATTTCGATCTTCCTTCTGTTAAACCGGTGGACGTAGTCGAGGGGTAAAGCACCCGCTTACGACGTCAGGGATTGAGAGTTAGATATCCCGCCGAACTAAGTCCTGAGGATGAGACTTTATAAACCGAGGTCCGGTGTATGAGAGCTTTACACTTGGTACATGTACAGTGGAGAATCTGTTATTCTTTCCCGTTTAAACGCAAACGTACACAAAGGCAAAGCACTAAAACGTAGAAAACAACTTTTGGAAAATTCTGATAATTCATGTTTATCTTGGTGGCAAACAGTTTGGAGCCTGATCAGACGCCGAAACAAGCGTACAGTAGTGGTCAATGTTGTGTCGGCCAGGGACGAACACCTGTCCCGTTTTCAAAAAATCGGTGATTTCAGTAAGTAGACGCAGTTACTGTTGAAAGGGCATGCTTATAGTTGGTTTAAAGTTATGTTTTTATGGAAGGGTATTATATTAGCTAGACAGAAATGGAAAAAGGGTGTCGTTTCATCAATTATTATTCATGATATGCCCAGTTGTGTCGAGATAGGGTTAGACTATACTGACGATCAGTTGTATCCCTTGTCTCTATATATACGTTTCGAAAAAAAAATATCTCAAAAATCAATCGTGTCGCGTCCCTGTGGATTAAACGGAATGTGCTAAAAAGGCGCCTTTTTAAGGTAAATGGTTAAAGTTTGCTCTTTATGAGAGAGTCTGGGTTAACTATTTTCAAACAGCCTGAGTCGTGATGAGAATTTGAGTTACTCGACGTGCCATCAGATTCCAAACTGTCTGACACTCATGTAACATATCTTTACATATGACAGAAAAGTGTTATTGCCAAAGAGAGCAAGTGTTGTAAGAATCTTTGGAACGATAGGTAATTGATATTTCCTCGGAGCAATAGGTTAATGATCACAATTGAATGCTTATTTCTCTTAAATAAATGCATTGGTATGCTAGCTATGAGTGTTACGTTTATGATTTCTCTTTTTAATAAAGCTTATAATATTTGTGCTACAGGCGAGTAAAAATGCAGCGCATCTCCTCTTAAGCGACATACCAATACGAAATAAAAGGATACTTAAAGGCAGATGACTCCGTATTGCAGGATAGATGCAGTACAAAAAACTCCTATATAGGGAGCATTCTGTTTCCTTTCGTCCTGCATTAGGCTGCATCTTGTTTTAAAAACAAAGAATTTAGATTATTTTGAGAGATAAAGAAATCTGATTTTTTAACAATAATTCATTTGATGAAATGTATTGACTGTCTCCCCCATCCCGCTTCGCCCATCAGTCACCACATCTAAACTTGAGCATCTAGGGCCAGTTTCATAAAAACTTCGTACGACAAAACGGTTGTAAGTCAAAACTTTAATATCCGTTTAATTTCTTATTTCTCTATCTAATCATTGATGGAGAAGTAATAGTAATTGAGACTTTTATAATTTGACTTACGACCATATGTGTCATACGAAGTGTTATGAAACGGGTCCCTTTACATTATGCATCAGTTTGACTGGTAAAACAATTTATAATTTTAGAGCTAAATTTTGTATTTTGTAGGCGGTGCATGTATTCTATGGTACCAGTTCTGAATGTTAAATGCCAGGTGTTTTGTTGTAGGCACTGCATGTATACTATGGTATCATTTGCTGAATGTTTAATGCCCTCTTATATTGTTGTAGGCGCTGCATGTATTCAGTGGCGTCCGTGTTTAATGTTAAACACCCTCATGATTATATTATTGTAGACGCTTCATATAGTCTATGACATCAAATCCTGAATACAATGATGTAGGCATTGCAAGTATTCTATGGCATTAGTTCATGGACTTTAATGCCCTCTCATATTGTTATTGGCGATGTATGCACTAATGATATAAGTTGCTGAATGTTGAACCATCATACAATGATGTAGGCATTGCATGTTTTTATGGCATTAGATCCTGGACTTTTAATGCCCTCCAATATTGTTCTAGCCGATGTATGTACTAATGGTATCAGTTGCTGAATGTTTAATGCCAGCATACAATGATGTTGAATGTATTCCATGGCATCAGTTCCTGAACTTTTAATGCCCTCCAATATTGTTCTGGGCGATGTATATACTATACCGGTATGGTATCAGTTGCTGAATGTTTAATTCCTTCATACAATAATGTAGGCACTTCATGGGTTTTATGGCATCAGTTCCTGGGCTTTTAATGCCCGCTCATTTTGTTCTAGGCGCTTCATGTACTATATATTTACATTCACCTTGTAAAGTCTCTATGTAATCGTATTAAAAATATGCAGGTCAATTCTCGATGAACCTACGAATCGAATCCGGTTCCAGCCAGTTAGAAAGAGGGCGGAGTCTCCGCCGCGAAGAAAATCTTCCATACGGCGGAGAGATACCGACCAAGTTAAGATCTACTTTTAGATTATCCGTTTGGGTATCTCGAACCCCCTATTTAAAGTCGCAGACAGTTCAATTAAAATCAAATTGCGATAAAAAAATTAAATGATGTTTTTAAGGGAGGTTATCATATTACGCTCCGTCATTAAAGCTGTACGCGTTCTCTCCCTTCTCCGAGTGTTCTATTTATAGATTAGACAAGTTGTCTTCCAATTACGGTTTGAAATTGACAAGTTCAAACAATTTGTTCACCAGAATTACATAGGAAAGTCGCTCAAACACAAAATAATGCATCCACACTTACTAAATTGGTAACGTAATGTTCCGTTATGACATATTGAAACTAGCCTATGTGTATTGGATATGCCACGGATAGCCACGGGTGTGTGTACACGCTGACTGTGAAGTCGCATTTCAGCGTTGCTATTCGCGTTGCTATGTGTAAAGCGTGTATAAAAACTTGCGCCACCTAATTGTTTAAAATATGCTTTGATAATGGATATTCAGATTGAAATTTTTGTTTTAGTTTCTTACGAGCGTTCTTAAAGCACAGCGAGAAAGTTTACTGCGTAAAACCCTGAAATTATCATGTAAATACAGTACATGTAGTAAGGACTACTTTTGACACCATATTTAGAAACTGGAATGGCTATTACATCGATATTACATCTATCAAACCCATTTGGCCGGTATATGATATATTCATATACATGAAAACAAATCTGGTCAAACTACACATTAAATGGATGACAGAAAATAAAAATATAAATATAAGGAATAAACAACATATATTTGCCGCTCATGACGGTATGACTACATTAGCTTCGGGGGGGGGGGGGGGGTAAGTTTATTTGAAAACGCCCTTCGGGCGTTTACAAAACTTACCCCCTGCGAAGCTAATGTAGTCATACCGTCATGAACGTCAAAAAGGTGTTGTTTATTCCTATAATGTTATCAGTAACTGAATGTTTAATGGACTCATTCATTGTTTTAGGCACTTCATGTGTTCTATGGCATCAGTTCCTGGGCTTTTAATGCCCGCTCATATTGTTCTAGGCGCTTCATGTACTATATGGTATCAATAACTGAATGTTTAATGGACTCATTCATTGTTTTAGGCACTTCATGTGTTCTATGTCATCAGTTTCTGGACTTTTAATGCCCGCTCATATTGTTCTAGGCGCTTTATGTACTATATGTTATCAGTAACTGAATGTTTAATGGACTCATTCATTGTTTTAGGCACATCATGTGTTCTATGGCATTAGTTCCTGGACTTTTAATGCCCGCTCATATTGTTCTAGGCGCTTCATGTACTATATGGTATCAGTTGCTGAATGTCTAATGTCCTCATACATTGTTTGAGGCGTTTCATGTAGTATATGGCATCAGTTCCTGCACTTTAAATGACCTCTTATATTGTTCTAGGCTCTGTGTGTACTATACGGTACCATTTGCTAAAAGTCTAATGTCCTCATACATTGTTTTAGGCACTTCATGTATTATATGACATCAGTTGCTAAATGTTAAATACTTCCATATATTGTTGAAGACGCTGCGTGTACAAGTTTAATCATTTACTAAATGTTTAACCCCTTCTTATATTGTTGTAGGCGCTTCATGTATACTATGGTATCTGGTATGGACATGTTTATCGTATGAGAAGCCTAGTCACCACAAGTCAATCAGCGACACCGAGTATGAGTACATGAAAACGACACAGGGTCAAGACGTCATTGACTATGAGGTCAGTTGATAAGATGATATCATAGGATCTGTAATGAGTCGATGTTTATGACAATATGATCTCAAACGAGTCTTGAATTGAAATGTTATTAAGCGAGCCTTAGCGATCTTGATAACTTTTCTATTCTAGACGAGTTTGAGACCAATTTGCCTTAAACATCGACGAGTGACATATTCTAAATCTTTTACTCACATAACAAACGGTTTTAAGCTATTTTCAAAGCAATATCATTTTATTTGAAATCCCGGTGACGTCAAAATGCCTTTATAAATAGTGACATTATAGTGACGTCATCATATAGATCTTACACATGTTGGTGACAAGGACATTCGTGATGGTAACACGGAAAGTTATGTGAGAAATTGATTTCCGACATTCGTGATTTTCGGACATTTTCGTCACGCAGAAATACAGTCGAAATTTCGAACCCCATTTACTCGAATTTTTTAGACAGTCTACAGTTGAATTTCTTAATTTAATTATCGAAATTTGACTGTGGTAAAATAAATAAAAAGTAGGGGTCAAAGAACATGCAAGTGACGGATGCCCACAAAGCGTTTATTGAAATTGAATTGCATTTTGTTGTTGAATATAATTATACAGAACATTAAAAAAAAACACTCTTAACCGGACATGGAGGAACAACATAAATTTTCTGTTTAGATAGATTTTCAGCTCAGAGGGGTTTTAACCAAATACCCCATAGCTTCTTTCAAGTATGAAAGATAGCTGACGGCCATTTAAAGTAGGTTGAAAGTAAAGCAGAATGCGCCTAATGGCACATTCTTCTTTACTTTCAGCCTGCTTTAATCTATAATTTGCTAGGATATACAAATTATTTCTTTGGGAATATGTTCTTAAATGTATTCATGTGTACTATTTTCTAAAGTGGAAAAATAAAAGTGTAAAACGGCGTATTGATGGGGCAATGGGTTAAGGCGGTTTGAAAGTAAGATATACCAACTGTTTCATATGGTACATACTTATTCATGGCTGTTTAGATTTGAACTATTTTCTTAAGTGGGGGAATAAATTATAGGCGTAAAAATGAGTATTTATGGAGAAAAGCATGGGTATCTTTAAAGACAGATGCCTACCTAATGCAATAGCCTTTTGCTTCATTTTACCTGGTATATGTATTAAGCAACCAACTGTATTTAAAGTAACACAATTGTAGTCAATGGAATGGCGGCACAACACGAGATTGTATAGAAAAATCCAATATAGAAAAATATTAAAACAGATTACAATCAATGTCGGACAAATTTTAACCAATTACAAAATAGATAAGCCAATTTACGCTTTAATTTATCCTTCCAGTGAAGAAAATAATTCCTATGCCTCTTTATAGTTATGAATATGCACCATATTTTCTATATTCTAGTAGATGGAAGCTTGAAGCAAGTTTGGAGTAAAGCAGAATGCTTCTTAAGTTATTTTCACCTCAACTCATCTAACTTATGATACTAATTATATACATTTGTAATTACAGAACCCCCATCTTCCATGGAAGGATATACTGACGTCACTTCCGGTTATTGCAATATGTCTGTGTCATTTTGCGCGCCACTGGGTGCTTATATTTATGCTGACAAATGAACCAATGTATCTAAATATATTTGGTTTCAATATAGCAGAGGTAAATACAGTGGAGAATCTGTTATTCTTTCCCGTTTAAACGCAAACGTACGCAAACGCAAAGCGCTAAAACGTAGAAAAGAACAACTTTTGGATAATTCTGATATTTCATTGTTTATCTTGGTGGCAAACAGTTTGGAGCCTGATCAGACGCCGGGTTACCCGGCGTCTGATCTGGCTCCAAACTGTTTGTAAAAGAAAAAATAGTTTTAGCGTAAACGCGTTTATCGGGAAAGAATAACAGATTCTCCACTGTACAATGTACTGTCGAGAAGACGTCATTCTTTCCCAATAAAACGCGTTTACGCTAAAACTATTACAGTGTTCCCTCTCTACAACAGCCCTCCAAACAACGACTCGCTCATTACAACGATCATTGTCGCTGTTCCTGAAACAAGACAAAATTTATGCCTAAAGCTTTCACGGCTGCAATATCGTCTGCTTAAAATTGTCGTCAGCTGGTTTTCACAAATTTACATATTAGACATAATGATATAAACAACATAATGACGATTGACAAACAGCTGAAATCCCGATCAGACGCCGCGTCACGCGGCGTCTGGTCTGGATTCAAGCTGTTTGCAAATTTAAATCAATCTCCTCCCTAAAACGTCTTCCTTCCAACAACGCACACATTTTTGTGTCCCATTGGGTGTTGTTGTAGAGAGGGAGCGCTGTTTTTCCATTGCAAACAGTTTGGAGTCAGATCAGACGCCGGGTAAATGAGATAAGAATAAAACATTAGAGTTTTCAAATTTTAAATTTTCTGCTTTGTGATGCACAGGAAATGATAACGTCTTCTCCTCGATATAAATCAGTTTCGTTATTATCGCATTCCTGCATTCTCACTTTCATTCATCTGGAGACTTACATAGTTGAAATATCTCTTTCAAGCCGTCGATTGGTGCTGAAACATAACACTTTCTCCTGTAAAACAAATCGTCTGCCATGGAATTATCGTCTGCAAGTTTGTCAACTTCAGATTTATGCATTTCTTTTAATTGGAAAGGTCCTAATGACGAGTCTCAAACAGTTTGAATTCAGATCAGACGCCGCTTTACGCGGCGTCTAATCTTATATCCAAACTATTTGCAATCACCTCTCATTTCGCGATCAGCAAGCAAAGAGTTACAGGAGAGTTGTTCAAGTGCCAGTTTGTTTTCTCAAAACTGAATTTAAATATTTTTTTGCTTCACATTTAGTCAGCAGAACCTCCGATTTGATTTTCTTGGACATTGTGAACTTTATGGCAAACTCCAAATATTGAAATCGACGTGTTTTTCAACGCCGAATTAACTAATCTAACGACTATCCTCTGCATTTATATTATTATCTGCAAATGTTTGGCAGTGAAAGGGTTGGCATTGGTGACACTAGGTCGGTCCTCAGGAACACAGATATAAATATACAGCTAATTTAATCATTGCATGTTGATATAATTATCATAATTCATCTCAACAACATACAATATCTTCTTTATCAAGCGTCGTCCGCATTTCTCTTTGAATTGAGAAATATTGACTTAAATACTCCGATACGTTTATCAAACAGTTTGGATCCGGATCAGCCGCATAACTCTGTGTCTGATCTGGACCCAGTTAATTTGCAAATACAATTTTTAGTCATGAATTTAAGAATGACGTTGGAGCTAATACAATTTCATGTCCCTCCAAGTCTCATTCTCCCCTCCTTTGCGGCGGTCGCCAGCAACGGCAAATTGAAGTCCGAAAGTATGTTTAAGTATGAAACCACACACATTTTATTACAATGTATTTGGAAGTATGAACATTTGAAGATTTAAAAAACAATATTTTTCATTTCTTCCATAAGGGCAAATACCAAGAAGGAATGATAAAACATTATATGCAAATACGGCGACACAACATATGTTACTAGTATGTAACATTTATATAATTACATATTGTCACACTGTACAAAATATCATTCTAGCTCGTCTGTTTTTCAAAGAAAAACGATATATTATTGTATCATCTTTGTCGTCGGCTTCCGAAATCTTATCGTTGGCCATAACCTATTCAATTTTGACATATGTACCTACTTCATTCTTTGGCATACATTTTCATCTTGACAAGTCCTATCCAGATATACCAAAATATTTTCAATTGACCTTGAATTTAACCTGTAAAGTTATTTTACTGTATTTTTCAATGGTTTTCAAAACAGTCATGTGGTACTCTCATTTGGTATTCGCTCCTGATCTATGTGCTTTTAATAGTTATTGACATCTCATTTTGGTCGTATTAATCTACATGTAAATGTAATTTATTCCACAAAGGGTATCGGTAGTTATATGATACAAAGTATAAGAACAGATTTTGTTACTCCAGATACATGTAGTAATCAATGTATGAAGTAATGTTTTGTTTTCCAGACTGGTTTGTTAGCTTCCTTGCCTCATATTTCCAAGGTAATCGTGTCCCTGATCAGTGGCCATGTTGCCGACGCTTTGCTGAACTCCAAATCACTGTCAACTACAGTTGTCAGGAAACTTCTCACTGGAATTGGTAATGCTCAAGTCAAATTACTGAATTGATATTGATGTTTTAGACAATGTATAGTTCGTTTTTTATATTTAAATGAATGCAATTCAGAAGCTTCCCAAATTTAAATTTCTTGCTCTCTCAGAAACGAATTATCGAATGTCGAAAAAATTAGATCCCTGATCAGACGCAGAATTGCTCGTCATCAGTCCAAACTTGTTGCAAGTTAAATTGAAACTAACATTTTCAAAAACCTGTCATCTTCTAAGTTTTATTGCATTTCTTTTCCGTAGCTATACGTTTAAACTGATATAATTACACTCTGTTACTGTTATAATCCAAAACATCCCAAGGGAAAACGAGATATTTGTTTTACAGTTTTTTCTGTTTTATTTTCCCAGGTTTCGGTGTACTGGGCGTGTGCTTTGTTATTCTTACCTTCCTAGAGCGGGGTGGTGCTGTTATCGTTGTCTTGACATTAGCTTTTGGAGCCTTTGGTTTGTCTACGTCAGGTAAGATAAAGTTCCTTCATTCCTGCTAGGAAACTTACTTCTTTACATGATAAAGTCTTACTTAAATAATACTTAAAATATTCTTAACATCATCAAGTATGTATTTGCCATTCAACCCTGGAGACTGTTTCGTCAACAATCTTACGACAAAAATACACCTTGTTTATAAAGATATTTTTAAACTATTTTTTACTGCCAACGGCGCCAAAATGCGACATTTCAAACAGTTTGATTCCTCATCTTACGCCACGTAATGCGGTGTCTTATCAGAATCCAAACTGTTTAACACTCGTATCGACATTTCTTCAATCAAATAACCTTAAAGCTGATTTTAGAATAGTACAGACGACACAACCAAATGAGTAATATAGCTTATTACTCCCCTCCCCCACCTAAAAATATTTTTACATTTTCCCTATACTAGTATACTAGTATCCCCCCTCGAGGAATAAAGGTAAAATTTTAAAAAGGCCGGATGTTCCAAGAAAACTATTTGACAAGAGAGAAAATGCAAAAAAATAAATTTTCTTACCCTTGCTGGACAGTATAGGTTATGGTACACGAAATCATTTATTTTAAAAATAAAGCGTAATTTAGGAAGTAATTAATCATATAATTCTATTAATAATCCAACGGTTACTTTTTCTACTGTAGCATTATATGATAAAGAAACAATATCAATAACTGAACCTGCTGGAATTAGTTTACTTTTTTCTAGTTTATATGTTTTTACTGGCCCCCAAAAAATATCACCATTAGTAGTAGATTTAAAACTAATATTATATATTTTATCTCCAGTAACTTGACCATCTTTATAAACTCCAACATTAACTTCACCAGTTTTAACTATAGCTGATAAACTTGCCCCTATAATTATACCTGATTTAATCATAACATAACCTCCTCCAGTTTCTCTTCCTAATTTATCAAATGATATAACATAATTCTTAGTCAATGGACCTTTAGATTCTGCAACAAGTGAAATAATATGGTTATCCTTTAAAACACTATTCATTTTAGCATCCAATTCAAAAAGTTTTTCCCAAGGTTTAGAATCTAATTCAATAATTTTCTCCCAAAGTTTTTCTATCTGGTCGGAAAAATTTCTATAAAAAATTTTAAAATCACTTTTATCAATAACTTCTAACATTAATGAAACACCTGCTTGTGAAATTACATTTTTTAATCTATCATCAATGTATTTTTCTAAACCATTATCATTGTATTTTTCATTTCTTTTAAACCCAAATATACTCATTTTTTTTAACAAAATTTAACCATCATATTTCGGCGGTGGATCATTTACTATAATAGTTTTATTAAATAAAATTAAACATCTTTTTCTATTTTTTTTTTTATTTCTGATAAAGCCTGGGCTTTACCTTCTTTAATAAGTTTTTTTCTTTCAATATCATTAATATTATCATGTTTTGTGTGTAAATTATTTTTCATTTCATTATATTTTTCATGTTCATCTAATATAAGTTTAAATTCATCTTCAGTTATTTTACCGTCTGTTAAAGACTTAGAAATTAAATCTTTTATTGTATTAAGTTTACTATTTGCTATTGTTTTTATTTCATAATGTTTTTTTGATTTTGTTGAAAACTTTCTTCTAATAAGTTTAACGCCCATTCCTATACCACCACATGAAACAGCTACTATTTGTAATGGTAACATAATAGGAATAATTAGACTTATTCCTGCTAAAACAACACTTCCTGAAATTATTAAAGTATCAATACTATCTGAAAAATTTATTCCCCGTTTATATTTTTTATATAATGATTTGCGATTATCTCTCTCATTAATTAATGTTTTTTCTATCTCTGATATTTTCTGTAATCTATAATTTTGTGCATCTTCTGGTAATTCAGGGTATAAATCCGGCGCTGTTGGTTGCTTCATTTTTTAAGATATTTTTTGAAATCAAATTAAAACAATTCAATTAATAATGATGCAACTGTATTCTCTGATGTTGCATTTGCTGTTTTACACACAAAATTAATCACACTTCCTGCTTCAACAATAAAAGGTGATTGAAATGTTTCATGATTGCTTGTGCTCGTGTCAACAGTCGTTTCACAAAATGGTAGTACATATCCATTTACATTAATACCTACAGTCATTTCTCCCCCTATTCTTTTGCAAGATAATCCCATTTCTAGTATCTGCCCTCGTCTGGTTATAACATAACCAATACCGTTTTCTCTACCACCATTTCCAAAAGAAAGCACTTCTCCTTTCATAATGGTTCCTTTACTTTCTGCAAATATTGAAATAATCGATGGCGCATCTTTTATATTATCAACCTTATTGCGATATATACGGTTTTCTATTGAAAATTCTTTAAATTTCTTCTGAAGTCCGTTATACCTCTCTGTTTGATTATCTATTTGAGTTAACATCGCGTTTCTATTATTATGAACTTCCTGTTGAAATTTTGTTATTCTATCCTCTAAATCTGTTACTGGTTTCACTCTACTGTTTAAATTATGAACTTCCTGTTGAAATTCTGTTATTTTCTGCGTGACAGGTTTTACTCTATTGTGTAAATTCCTAACATGCACTGTTAAAGTTTCAATGTCTTCACTGGGCTTCTGTTTTTTAACGCCAAATATACTCATTTTTATATAATAATTATATTATTTCTAACACACAATTAATTGGTAATCCATTGTTATTTATTTTCTGGCCGTTTTCATCACAAACGTTTATACTTAGTTCTGAAATATCACCATGTGATAATTGTTTGTATTCTGGATTACTAAAATGTTTATGAACAATATCTCCAAACGATTTATTCTCAACAGGAACAACACTAAGAATATTACTAGGAGCACCATTAAAGAAATTGTAAGCAGTATTTATCTGCTCAAGATGAACATATAGTTGTTTATAAGGTGCAAAATCTATTGTTCTTTCACCATAGTGTGTTTTATTTTCAGCAAATTTTTTCTTATTTCCCAATCCTAATATTCGTTTTAAACCTCTACTTATCTTAATTTCTTGTTGAGTAAATAAAGAAGCAATGCCATTTGTTTCATTTATAGATAATGTAATATTATTACTTTCAAATATATCTTCTATTTGTTGGAAACTATAATAACCATTTGTAATCTTATTAGGACTCTCTTTAGTCTTTTGGATATATTGATCAACTAAATTATACCAACCTATAGTATAAGTAAAACTCTTCAAACCAATTCTCTTAGTACCGCATTTGTTATTTATATATTGTTGCAAGTTTATTGTTTTAACAATATCAGAAATTGTATGGTACATTTTTAATATAAAAAAATGATTCCACAAGAATTCAAATACAATCCTAATGCAAAATATAAACATTTTGCTTCATATACTAAAAAGAGTATTGAACTTATAAAACAAACAATTTATGTTAACAAAGATGACTATTTCCCTGCAACGTTTCCCAACATATTTGAAAAATACCTATTACCAAAAGTAACATCAGAAACAATAGTAAACAACTGGAATACAGACAGGTTACCATTCTGGCAAAATCAACTAAACTTTGCAATATGGTGTGCAACTACAGGTTGTGGTATAGACGACAATAATCATTTAAAAGCAGGTGGATTAACTGGATCACTATTCTTATTCCACGTTTACTACCAAACAAGACGAATACTATTTGAATTAAGTATTGCTCTACCACAAGATTCAAGCTGGAATGCTTTTAACAATAGTTATGATCGGGGAGCTTATGAACGTATATGTAAAGAGTTTAATGTAGACCCTAATGTAGATTGGACTATAAAAGGTCCATCCCGAGGGCTTGGTAAGGTATACAGCTACTTTGGAACCCTAGCTATATATTCAAAACTGTCTGCTACTCAGAGAGGTATTTTTGCTAAAGCTTGGAAAACCGTTGGTATCGGTACTGAGCATATTTCTGACACAAAATGGGGCTATCACGTGGTAGGCAATGGTGACTTCCTTCCGAAACATCACACTTTCACTGGAAAGACAACACTCACACAGCTACACGTTAACTATATTCAGCAAGATGATAGTGTTAAAGATGCATGGACTAGTTTTATTCTTGACACATCAAACGGTTTTACACAAGCCGGGGTTGAAAGAATAAACGAATCTATAAGAACCTTTTGCTGGGCTATCCTAGGTTCTCAATCTCAAACTAGAACAGACATACTCGGAACAGGAACCGCTTTTGATGCTCAAAAACAATTCCTTGCAAACGTTGAGGATGCTATTAATAGTCCTGTAGATATACCGAGTCAAATTACGAGATATCAAAACACACTAAAATATGCTCGAAGTAAAGTTGACTATGTTTACGGAATTGAGTTGTACATGTCTCCGAGTAATATGGAATTACGAATAGGAACAATCCAAGATTATAACAATAAGATTGTAGTAGCCGCTGATGATCAAGAGCTTGGTTTAAATAATGGTGTGAATAACCAACCCACCCCACCAAAACAAAATGTAGAAGTAAAAGGAACACCAACAAAGAAATCTCTACCAGAACCTGTTAAACCAAAATCAGTAACAAAATCGCCGGTACATGTAATATCACAAGGAAAAAAAGAAGCAATTCAACACGAAGATAATAAAACAGCATTAATAGTAGGAAGTATAGTAATGGGTATTGTTGCGCTCACTATCTATGAGATTTACTAATATACTCTCTTGCAGTAGCATATAATAAACCCGCAACAAGAACAACCAATGCCCATAAATGATCTCCAAACCAACTGACAACTTTACCTGCAGAAGACAACAACCAAGAAACAATAGCTCCAATAATTCCAGGCAATGCTGCTGCTGCTTTTCCTGCAAGATTAGCTAATAGTTTACCAAGATTTGATAATTGTTTTTTTATCCAATCTTTTACATCGCCTTTTGGAGTTGGAGGGTTTGCTGGTGTTCCACCACTAGTAGTAGTAGGAATAAAAGTCTCAACAATAACACCTATAATCATCCCAAAAGCAGTTAAAATACTAACAATTGTAATTCCCTGTTCTCTGAATAACGTTCTAATTCTCTCTCTTAATGTAGTGTCTTCGTTTAATACTTTATGTATTGTTTCCTTGATTCTATTCACCTGACTACGTATTTTATCTCTATTAACATTAATTACTTCCAGTCTTGCACTTCTCTCAGACTCCAAATCTCTTATTCGACTACTTATCCTCTCTATTTGAAATTCATCATTATCTTCTTTGGCTTGTTCTAATTTACCTTTTTCTTTTGCTAAGTCCTTATTTGTTTCAGTAAGTTTAGCTAATTCATTTGCAATCTCTTCTTTTACACTAGTCATTGCTTTGATGATACCATCCATTTCTCTCTTTGTCATATCTGTTTGTATTCCCTCGGTAAATGTTGTTTCTATTACTTCTTTCACTGCAGTTTCAACACTTTCAGTTGCTCTCGGTAAATCAGTCATTTCTATATTATCAACATTATCGGGTAGGGTATTTTCTGCAATATTTAAACTTGCAACAGCCTTTGTTGGTAATTTTTTCTTACTAGAATATTCATGTAAATTTAAATACATTCTTATTGCACTTGTTCCGCCCTTTTCAAACAATGTATTATAATCTTTAATCAAAGATTCAAGAGGACGAAAATTACCCCTTCCACTTTTTGACATCATATTAATTTCTTTATCACCAATAACCCAATACAATGTTTTTCCATCTTCTGATATATTAAACTGTTTTAAATCAATTTTAACAGGCCTAATTTTATATTTCTTCTGAACTAAATCATAAAAATCATTAACAAGTCTCTTTTTATCTTCTTCAAGTTCTGTCTCCATTAATTCTCCTCTTAAATGTTGTATATGATCACTTCTATTCAAAATACCACCTGCTGGTTCATATGGAATGTTTGGCAATTCAACATCATCATTATAAGCATCATCATCATACACAGGATTATCAAAATCATAACCACCTTCAGCCATTTTTTAATGTTAAAAATATACTTTAAAAATGTCAGCTTTTGGAGAAAAATTAAACCCTTATAGAAAAATAAGAGAACCACGTGGTGTGAGAGGAATTCGTCAGAGTGTTGTAATAACCAATAATCCTTCAACTATTGACCAAAATCAACAATTGTTAGTGAGATTTCCTAATCTAAGTAGTAATGATGTTATTGTTCCTGGAACAGTCAGATTAGCATTTGAAATTGATTTAAAAAGCACAGATGCTAATGCAACAATATATCCAAATATTGGAAGATCTATAATAAAAAAAACAACAATAAGAATATCAGGTAATGAAGTGATGTCAATTGATGATAGTGACATATATCATTGCTATATTGATTTATGGAAGTCTCCCTCTGAACTTGCTAATATGGCTTATCAAGGTATTGGGAAAGGTAATATGTTAAAACATAGAATTGGAGCCGGAGATGCAAGTAATGATAAAGAAGATAAAGCAATAGCTAAAGCATATAAAAACAGATTTTGTATCCCACTTGATTTTGAGCTATTAGAAACCCATATGCCATTTTATCAAGCGGGAATAGGTGATAGACTTGAATATGAACTTACGTTCAATGATTATAACAAAGTAATTAAATCAACTGACACATCAGCTTCATACATCATTAAGAATATTTGTTTGGAATTTGACACCGTTTCTGATATTGAATTAGCAAGACAAATAAGACAGCAAGTCAGTGGTAAAATGGTTATTTTATATGACAGAATACTTAGACACAGAAAATTAACTAAAAACAAATCTGATACACTTTGGAATATTAATCTAAATGTTCCAGCTAGAAGTATGAAAGGTATTCTAATGTTGTTTGAAGACCCAGATAGAACATCACCTGATACTTATTACAATCCTAAAATAGAAAAAGTAGAGATGACAATAGAAGGAGTCCCAAATCAACTTTACAGTCAAGGAATGAAAGCATATCAACAATGGGATGAGATTAACAAATTCTTTGGTTTAACATCAAAGAGAAATAAGGAAATAGATAAGATTGCAAAAGATTTATACTTCACTAGTACAACCTTAGAAAGGTATCTGACTGACAACTATGCATTGTGGTTAGATTTACGTTCAACGGATGATAACTCACTACACGGTTCTGGAAGAAGAATTGAAAATGCATCAGAAGGTATCACAATACAAATAACGAAAGAAGAAGAAGCAGATGAGCCAATAAATGTTTATCTGTTTGTTATACAAGATGCACAAATTAATTTTGAAGATGGTAGATTTAAAGAAGTCAATTATTAATCACTTAAAAAATGGAATTACCTAAATACCCGCACTGTGCAATTATTTGTGGTCAAACTGGTTGTGGAAAGACCGAATTTGTTTTAGACTTACTTGAAGGTAAATATAGAGGTGTATTTAAATATATTGTTATACTTTGTCCAACTATTCAATGGAACAAGACATATAAAAATCGTGAGTGGATTGGTGACGTTAAAAACCCTAAAACAAAGAATATTATAATCGTAAATCCAATAGTCAAAGGAGAAGAGAAATTACAAGAACTATTAAGAATGTTTTTCAATAAATATGCTGGTTATCCAACTCTGTACATCATTGATGATTGTAGTGCAACAAAAGAACTAACAAAGAAAAAAGATATGCTGTCTGAACTTGCATTTTCAGGCAGACATGCAGAACAATCAGTATGGGTTATATCACAAAGATATAATTCAGTTTTGAAAGATTTAAGAGAACAAACAAAATGGTTGTGTATGTTCTACACTAAGGACAGAGATAGTTTTGAAAATTGTTTGAGAGAGAATGATGTTATTCCCACATTGGAAGAACGACAAAGAATAAAGGAAGAACTAAAAAAAAAGAAGCATCGTAAATTAATTTTAAAAACTGACCAACCTGCTGATTATTGGGTGGTTGCTTAAGTAATGCTTAAGTAATTTAACAAAAAATAAGCGGATGCTTAAGTAATGCTTTAGTTATGCTTAAGCAATGCTTAAGTAATGCTTTAGCTATGCTTAAGTAATATAGCAAAAAATAAGCGTATGCTTAAGTAATGCTTAAAAAATAAGCAATAAAAAAGCCAATGCTAACAATTATCTGTCAGATAACATTTTTGATAACAAACACTGCAGTCTTATCAATAGTGGGATATGTGATATTTAATTTTTTTAAAATAAAAAATAAATATTTGAAAATAAAAAATAAATATTTAAAAATGGATGCTGAAGTCTTACTTACTAAAATCGATCAAAATAATGAACACGAAGAAACAAAACGTGAAAGATTATCAGCTATTGTTGCTGGTGGTGGAAGTAAACAATATCTTGGAAAAGACTTACAAATGTCAGAAATTGATACAATGACACAAGAACAAATAAACAAACTATACTGTAGATATGAAGCTAGATTAGGAGCAAGTATGACTAAGACATTAGGAAACTCTTTTATTAATTTATATGTTATGGGTGTATCTAAATATTTTAATGTTGTTAATCCTCCAAAACTAATACAAGATTTAGAAGAAGATCCATTTATAAATCATGCTTTGACTAGTTCATGTTGTGAATTGTATTATAATTATGGAATGTATCTGGCTCCTTTTACTGCTATGCTAACAACAGCAAAACATATTAATTTTAATCAAGAAGAGAAAAGTGAAAATATTACAATAAAAAAAGATGAATGAAGAAACAAAAAAACAGAAAAACCCGAAAAGAGTAGCTGCAGGTAAAAAGGGTGCAGAAGCAAAAAAAATGAAAGCTGAATTAAAAAGAAAAGAAACGGAAGAAATAAAGAAAGAAAACACACAATTAAAAGCTATAACAAAAGATGTGAGCGATAGCGCGCCTATGACAAAAGATGAAGTTAAATCTATAACAAAAGATAATGATGAAGTTAAAATAGATATATATAAAAATTATATCCCTTTATGTCTAATTGGAGTTGTTGGATTGGGATTATATATATATAATTCTAAACAAGTTGAACCAGTGATAAAACAGGAACCTGTGATTCCGGAGGCCCCTATGGGAATACAAAAGAAAGAAATTGATCCATTTGAATTTAATTAAATTTAATATATAAAAATGACAACACAAATAGACGGAAAACAAATAGCAAACATGTTATATCATGCTGGAGTGGAAACTGTATTAACAATTGGGTATTCAGAATTAGGTAGAAAACTATTGAAAAGACCACCACCAAAAGTAGATTTTAATATGGTAGATATTGGCATGTTATCTATTGATATATTACTTGCAATGGCGACAAAAGATATGTTGGTTAAACAAGGTATTATACCCGCTGATATTATGAAGTAATTTTATTTTCTTTAAAAATGGCAAGTGCAGTAGTAATGATGATTGGAGGGGCAGCAGTGAATGCATTAGCTTTTTCGGGTAGTAATTATTTATTTTCACATATGGGTAGAAATAGTGATGAAGAGAGAAAAAGACATGATATGGCAATGGAACAATTAGAAGCAGCACAAACAGAATGGAATGAAAAAAGAACAGAGAGGTTGGATTTTATTAATAAGCAACTGAAAAAGGAACACCATGCTGTGAATGAATTTGATGATGCCGATACAGCAATGAAGAATTATTTTTATATTACTGGTAAACTATTACCAGCTTTACCTCCGAAACCTACATTAAGTGATTTCTATACTCCATCAGAAGATCAGAAGAATAGGGAGATTGCATTTATTGTTGGTGGCATGGTATTAACAGGGTTTGTTGCATGGAAGTTTATTATATAAAGTATAAAGACAAAAATAAATTAAGTAAAAGTATAAAGATTCAATACCATAAGGTTGTGTATCTATTCCATTGTCACATATATATCTTTTATCATCAAAAGGAGATAACCCTATTTTATTCATTTGATTTAAAAATATATTATGTTTCTTATGTACTAAATTAAACATTGTTTTATGAATTATTCTTCTATTAAATAAACAATCTTCATATGACTCAGAATTAAATTCTTTTTTAGTTGTTTTATTAACACCTTTTGCTAAACATTTGAATTTAATATTTGAATCTTCTAAATATTCATATCCATACATTTTACTTTTTATTGCAATAAATTTTGACATTACATTACCACCTAGTTCATCTTTGAACTTTCCGATTACTTTTTCATTTATATTTGAAAACAATGGATCTTCGTTTGGATAGTTAGAGGTATCTAAATGATCTTTTATTTTTTCTAAATCAGAATATAGATCTTCTGTGAATATATTTAATACCATACTGTCGGTATCACTGTATAAAACCTCATTATTTGGAAAGTATTTTTCAATAATATCATAATAAAATTTATACATTACTAATTTTGAATAATCTAAAACACACATTCCTAAATAAATTGGTTTATTAAAGTACATTGATTTATAATTTAATAATACCGCTTTAAAATCATTATTGAAATCTATAATATCTTTTAAATTATCTTTTGAAGCTAATCGTTTTAAATCTTCGGGTTTATTTATTAATTCTACTATACATCTATTAGAAATATTTTCTAAAGTCTTTCCATAAAAAGAATTATTCATTAACTTCCAGAAATCTTTTTCAAAATCATTTGTTGCTTTTGCTCTCATTTTTGTATTGAAATCAATATAATCTTTTAACCATGGTTTATGATTAAAGGATATTATGCTATGAATTTTTGTTGCTTTTATTCCAAGAGAAATGTAATATTTGAGAATATCATAATGTACAATATACTCTTTTTTATCATGAAGATCTAATATTAATTTTTCAACATTTCCTAATTTCATATTATTTTGTTTTAATAAATCTCTTGAATAATCTGATATTTCTTTTTTATTTATCTTTCTTGAAACAGGCATAGGCGGGAATTTTCTTAATTTGAATTTTGTTAAATTATCATATTCTAAATCTACTTTAAAAACCATTCCATCATCTTCATTACATTTGTCCAAATAATAGTTTATATCTTGTTTTATATCTTCTTCCCATTTAAAGTTTTTATAAGGAAGTTTCTCTGACATTCCACAACCATATAAGTTATTAGCATCTGTATACCATAAATAATTTGAGTTTTTTATTTTATTACGTGAGTCTCCGATATCTTTAACTGTATATTTATTATTTGCTTTAACAAAACGATTTCCTAATACGCCAGAAAATCCACCTCGTATTCCTTTTTGAAACATCATTCTCATATCTGTATCAGTTAACAAATCTAATTCAATTCCTGTATACTTTAATCCTGCATTCCATGTTAATCCCGGTGCAGAATAACAATAAGCTGGATCGATTTCATATGATTTTAAACAGAGATCTCTAAAATTTTCAAATACATCTGTTAATATTAACACATCTAGTTTTTGATAAAGCATTAAATAATCTTTGAATGTTTTACAGTATCTGTTGAATATCTTTTTCCCATGTTCATATTCTTTTTCAGATATATCCTTTTGGTATAATATTGAATAAAATTCTTTTTTATCGGGGAATTCTTCTAATTTTAATTTTTCAAAAGAATCAAAGAAATCATAAGGAAATACTCCTTTAAAACTTCTTCCTTCATCATTATATTTTAAATCTTCAAATAAAACATCATCAGATAATTCTCTTTTAAGTATTTTATATTGATCATCTTTTAATGTTTTAGATAAATTATCTATGCTACTCAGTAAAAATCTATAGCTATCTTTAAAAACTAACTTAAAATATCGATCCCCAAATGTTATTGATATATAATTTTCACTATCCTTTGGTAATACCTTTACTTTTTTATATTCTGTTTCATGTTTTAATAATTCTTCTGTTATAAAATGAAAATCATATCCACTTCCATTATGAAAAAAGATCGGAAATTGTTTTCCATCTCTAGATTCTTTTCTATTACAACTAGAGCAGGAAATTCCTCTGAATTGACCTGATAAATGGGAATGTTCAATTACTTTTTCCTCTCTTTCTAATTTCTGTTTACACAAATAACAACAATCAGAAGTATTATATAGTTCTTCTTTTTTCGTTTTTGATATTTTAAAATTCTTTTCTGCACGAAAATAAGCCCATTTAATTTTATCATTATAATTTAAACATGTTTCAATAAAATCTTTTTCAGCATTTTCACTAGGTGCATAGTTAATATTTTTATTTGGTATAATATCCGGATATTGAGAAACTAATTGTAAATTATATGAAACTACTTTTTGTTGTTGTAAATTTATTGTATTATCTTTAAAAGATAGTTTAATATTTTCTCTTTTTATCTTTTCTTTTATTCTTTCACTAAGTCTATTAATCTTTTTTTCATTATTTTCACAATATTTATTTATTTCATAATCACTTACTTCAATATGTTTTCCATCTTCAATCCATTTATCAAAAATGTTATCTATTAATTTATTAAAATATTTTGTAATGTATTTTTCTTTGATTTTATCTAAATATATTTTAGTTCTTTCATCAGATAATTTATTATTAACATAATTATGATAAATTATTTTAGATCTTTTTTTAGATATTTCTTCTTCTTTCATTATTTTATTGATAATCATATATTTTATTTTAGAATTAACATTATGTGATTTATATTTAATTCTTAATTTATTTATTTGTTTCCGGAGATCAGGATCCATATAATTTAATTTTATATTAATTGATTCAAAGTCTGCATATCCAACAAATGGCAGTTTTAATTTAAAATGAGGATTTTCAAATTTACACTTACTTCCTTTATTTGGCATAATAAATTTTAATGGTTCATTTGTTGTACATTCTTTCATGTGTTTTTCTAAAGCTTTTTCAGTAGTATATGAAGCAGCAATACAATTTCTACAATGATATCTTTTATTATGATTATGATTAAGATAAGCATTAAAATTTTTAATTAAGCAATAATGTTTTTTATCGTTTAGAGTGACATATAATAAATCTATAAGATATTTTCTATCTTTAAATTTACTTCTATATAATGGATATATATTACGTAGATTGTTTTCTTGTAATGATTTAGAAAAATCAACTTCTTCAGTATCTAAAAGGTTCTTTTCAATTCCAAATACATTGATAGTTATATTTTCATTTTGTTTTTCAAATGTTTCAATCGAATTTATACTTACTGGAGATTTAATATTTTTCATATTAATAATGTCTAAATAAGGTTTGTAATTTGATGCTCTTGCGGGGTTTTTATTCATTTTTGAAAATGTATCTGAAAAATTAGGATTATCATCAGGATTCTCTTTTAATTTATATAGCATTCCAGCAATTACACTATAGGCAAAACATTGGGTATCATTGTTTTTAATATTTAATAGACTATTGAATTTTATTCCTAGATCAAAATAAGAAGAACCATTTAAACTTTTTACTCTAACAACTTTAACTTCTGTATTTTCTATTTCATTAAATATTAAACCAGATTCTTTTCCCTGATGTTCTTCTTCCCATACTTTATACTTTTCAATAATAGAATTATAAACTTCATTAAATTCGTTTTGTGCTCGAAGTTTTATAAACCCACTATTATAATGTCTCTCTATTTTTTCATTCATGGCTAAAGGTTTTGAATAAATAGTTTTCATTATTAAATTAAATTTAACATTAGGAAATGATAAAACTAATCTTTTAACATCTGGTTTAATCTTTTTAAAATAATTATTTATATTAATGCCACTTTTGTTAATAACTTCTTTAATATAGTTTTTATTATTTTTAGAGTTTTTGGATCTCATTTTATAAGAGAATATTTTTGATTAGGTATTTTTAATTTTATAATTTTTATGATAATCAAGATTTCTTAACATAAACTCTTGATAAGATTGTTTATATTTTTCTTTATTATTTGTATAATGTTTTTGTTTTACTGGTCTTTCACAGTCTTTACATGCAGATTTAACTCCCATCCTTCTATCTTTTGCTTTGTGATACTCACTTAGTACCTTATATTCCTTACATTTTGTACAAGTTTTACCTTCGCTCATTTTTAAAGAACTCAATTTTAAATATTAAAAAATGGAGCAACAAAAAATATATTGTTTACGTTGTAAAAAACATACTGAAAATGATTCAGTAGAGCAAGTAACAACAGCTAATAATAGACAAATGTTAAAAGCTAAATGTTCTGAGTGTGGATCTAAAAAGAATAGATTTATAAGCAGTCTAGAGAGCAAGTCGGACGGTTCCCTTCTAACAAATAAATTAGCAGATGAATTACATCACAGAGTTATAAAAAAATTTCCTAAAAGACGTGTTTATGTTAATTCAATAGATCAAACATGGGCAGTTGATTTGGCAGATATGCAACAGTATTCAAAACAAAATAAACACTATAAATATTTATTAGCAGTTATAGATGTTTTTAGTAAATATGGTTGGTTAATTCCTTTAAAAAATAAAACAGGAGTAACAGTAAGTGAAGCCTTTAAAACATTATTTAAAGAAAGAAAGCCGAGATTTATTTGGGCCGACAAGGGGAGAGAATTTTATAACTCTCAAGTAAAAGAATTGTTAAAAGATAATAACATAAAGTTATATTCAACTGAGAATGAAGAAAAATCTAGTGTAGTAGAACGTTGGATAGGAACAATGAAACAACGTATGTTTAAATATTTTACTGCTCATGAAACTACTAAATATTATGATGTATTAGATGAATTGGTTAATGATTATAATAATACAGTACATTCTTCAATTAAAATGACGCCTGTTGAAGCGAGGAAATTAGAAAATGAAGCAACAGTGTATGAAAATTTATATCCAGAAAAAGAAGAGGACACTAAAAAACCTAAATTTAAAGTCGGAGATAGAGTAAGGATTTCAAAAAAGAAAGGAACATTTGAAAAGGGTTATACTACTCGTTGGAGAACAGAAATATTTGTTATTGAAGAAGTTTTAAATACAGATCCTATTACTTATAAAATAAAGGATTTAAACGGGGAAGAAATTAAAGGTAGTTTTTATGATCAAGAGTTACTGATTACTGAGTTTTAGATATTACCAAAACAACAATCAGTTTCAAAATTTTAATTTGAAAAAAATACAAACAAGTCAAACACTATAAACACTCGTGATAAGAGCTGTATATTAACTTTAGAAAGTTACCCGATTATGCATAACAGTTTCTAAATATAGCAGTCACTCAGGTATATAGAAATCCAATATCACACTTGGCAACGGCGCTACCGCAGTAGCGCCGTTACTATGTTATGAAACACGGTAATAACAGTTTCTAAATATAGCAGTCACTCAGGTATATAGAAATCCAATATCACACTTGGCAACGGCGCTACCGCAGTAGCGCCGTTACTATGTTATGAAACACGGTAATAACAGTTTCTAAATATAGCAGTCACTCAGGTATATAGAAATCCAATATCACACTTGGCAACGGCGCTACCGCAGTAGCGCCGTTACTATGTTATGAAACACGGTATGTACACAAATATAATCCTTGCCAATGGTGCAACTGCGGTAGCGCTGTTACTATATGTGATCCATGACTTCTTGAGATGATTCCATGACTTTTGTGACAAATATTTCAGGGTTTTGTTTCCAAAATGCGTTCATTTCTGAGCTGCTGTTAAACAAAGCCACAAGTTCTTTCTTCCGCTTGTAGATCTCAGTGAAAGAAAGCCCAACTTTAAAGAGTTGAATGTACTCTCCCAACAATTTTGCACATTCACGCAACCTTCGAGCATAGGATGGGTGAATCCCAATGTTGTCAAGAAGATACTTACTCCATGTAGTAGTGGTATTCCCTTTAATACGTGCTTCGAAAAATTTCGTGTAAGCAGCATTGAGCAATATTCCATATTGAATAAAAAAGAAGAGAGTTTGAGCATTTTGACGTTTAATATACTTAAATAAGTCTTTTAGTTTTTTTTCCACTTGGTCTTCAGTAATATCCTGAATCCGAAACAGAAACTCATCTCTGTCTATCGTCTTCTTTGTATCTACAAAGTTTTTGACTAGATATTCATGAAGTTGTTCATGAGTTAATTTTTTTACTCCTTTTGTTTTCTTTGTCATGATTACTTGTTTTAAATTACTCTTTGGTTTCTTCGGAAACGTCTTAGGTGGTCCTTCCATCTCAACCTTTTTTAAAAAATTAGCCATATTCACATGAAAGTCCCGATGTTCTAAAATAACTGCAGTTTGTTCATCCGTCCATGGGTATTTTTGTGAAGAATCCATTATTTGTGTAACTGCTTGTGTGTTGTCCCTTAAAAATAGAAAATAATCAACTATTACAATTTATTCTGTTTCAATATATGGTAGACATATAATTACTCAAATATGTCCTGTTATTAAAAACTTCATATTAAAAATACACTAAACTAATAAATATAATTACCTACAAACAATACAGAACACAAAATATTAAATAAAATGCAGTACTTACATGATTTAGCTTTTGATTTGGTTTTTAGAAGTTAATATAACGTGCTGTTAACAAGAGGCAAGGTAAAAACGTCTGCTCTCTACTGTTAGTTTGAAAGAAAGATCGCTCCAGTCTGCTATATGTTTACAGGTAACTAATGAATATATTATGACAACGTCCTAGGCAACATGTAAACAGACTAGCTCACCGCTGTCTATATTTGTAATCGATACTGTTTTCTTTTGAAAATACACACTTCATGGTCACTGAGTGACTTAACATGTAAAGGTTTAAACCTTAAACTTTACTAATATGAACATACGGCCTTTTTAAAATTTTACCTTTATTCCTCGAGGGGGGATACTAGTATACTAGTATAGGGAAAATGTAAAAATATTTTTAGGTGGGGGAGGGGAGTAATAAGCTATATTACTCAAATGAAGTGGATATTATGGCGATGAGAGGGTTTAAGCACACGATAAAACTTGGCAGGGAAAGATTTGAAGGATTTAAATATCCTTACAGACGATTTGTACTTGCGATTGCACTGGTTTTCCTGTGTTTGAATATGTTTTTCGACATTATTATTCCTGTGCCAATGGAACATTTATTGACATTACCAAACAGTCTTGATCACGGTCGAGCGCCAAGAAACTCGGCGTCTGATCAGGATATACTTTGTTTGACATACACAGAACCATTTCTTCAGCAAATATACCGAACTTTCTATTTTAAAACCAAGAATTGCACATACATTTAATACTCTTTTAAGAAGACGGCAATACTGCATTGGCAACGTAAGATTACACTCTTTCAGAAAATTTGAACATTGTGCAATACTATTAAATGAATCGATCATTAATCCTGCATGCATGGTACAAAGACGTCATGTTGGTTTGCCACCTTAAAATTAGAGCAGTTACCATGTTAACATTTAGCTAAATATTTAATTGTTTTCTGAAACAGTTCCCAGAGATGATTTATCTGACTTTCTGTGACGAAAATATCATCACAGAATCGATTGATCCGGCAACTCATCTGGATTCAAACTCTTTGCAACGGATATCACAATTACGCCCAACAGCGTTAACTCATGTACTGCCATAACGTCATCGATTTTAAAGTTGTCATCTGCTTTGTATAGGTTAGACCATGGTTGCGCGCGAATAAACGATATAGTTCGAGGGGGCGTAGCCCCCGAGAACTATGTCGTTTATTCGCGCGCAACCATGGTCTAACCTATTTAGCACTGGCTTGGGCTCGAGGAAAACAAGAAAACCATTCGTTTCTGATTTCTGTTTTAGACGAAAAAGTCATTTTGTTTGTAATATTTTACTAAAATTGAAAGGTTATTTCAAATGATAAGTTTGAGACATTAAGCATGCTTTAACACCAACATGAATAACGCTTATTGAAGCTCTATATGTAAGCACAATTCATTAGTAATTGTCTTTAAAGTCTATGTCTCACTGTACATAATAAAACGTCATGAAGCGTGTGTAGTTCACCTCTGACCTCAGCTGTTTTAGAATTGTGACGTCAAATTGCCTTGAGATGACGGAAGCGAGGAATAAGTGAACAGTTTGTTAGTTATTCCATGGTTTGTTGAAATAAGCGATATATTCACAGGTTTTTGAGGCATCTGATTGGCCGAGAGCTCCAAGCCATGTGCTAATATTTCTTATTTTTTATTTTATGGTAATGTTACTGACTAAAATTGAAATGAGGGTCAATTGCATTTACACAACACTTGAGACAAGTTAACTATCACATCAACACATATACAAATTGGATATACAAGTATAATAGAATTTAGTCTAAAAGAATTAGTAATACAATGCAACAAACTATTGCATACGTCGTACGTTTAATACAAATTATCACTCAGTTCAATCGTAACGTCAAATGCAAGGAACCTATGGATAACCCATTAAGCTGAAAGCTTATTTCCAATGGGATCCACTCACATTTAGTCACAATTCAAAAATATAAATACGAACACATAAATCTGGCGCGATCAGTTGCACGATTTTCAATTAGGACACAAACGTTTCTTTGCGGGGGTAGGGTGTTTACGATTCAAATTTTCAAATATATTAAACAGAAACTGTTTTGAAACACTGAAGTTGTTCAGGAAACATTTGGCTACATAAATCATACTTCAGGTCAGCGTTGCCATTGCCAAGTATCACGTGGACGGCAATTGCAAACAGTATAGATTCAGATTACACACAGAGGAACTGTGGTGGCTGACCTCTATCTGAACTGTTTGGCCCTTACATTTGCATTTTATTTAGTTTTAATGTATACATTAACATAATAAAGATTCATATATCCCAATATAGTAACCCTTTCACTGCCAATACCGTCAACACTGACATTTTCAAACAGTTTTGAGTCTGATCAGACGCCGCGTGACGCGGCGTCTGATCTTGATCCAAATTGTTTGTTAATTTAGTCAAGTCGTAAACAGCAAGCAACGGGTTAGTTTTCTTCTAAACAAATACAATCGTCTGCAATAAATAACAACATTTTTGTGCACTTAATTCCCATTACCCCATAGATATGCCTTTTAATTCCTCTTTATACTCCTACACTGGGAAAAGCAGTTCTCTACTAGGAAGTCTTGAACATGAAACACAGAAAACGTTTCCAGTCTATTCCTAGATGGTATCCTAAAACAGGTTGAAAAATAAGCTAGTCATTACGCATTTAGTGGTTAAATTCTTCAAAACTAGACAAAAGCTATTGGTTCATTCTGTAAAATAGTTCGGGAAAATTACCCCACCCATCTCTCAAAGAGTACAAATTGTAAACGATGAATTTAGAAACATTCTTTCTCAAACAGTTCTTTAAATTTAAAATACAAAAGTCTAGTAGATATACAGTGGAGAATGAGTTATTCTTTCCCAATAAACGCGTTTACGCTAAAACTATTATTTGCAGTGCAAACAGTTTGGAGCCAGATCAGACGCCGGGTAACCCGGCGTCTGATCAGGCTCCAAACTGTTTGCCACCAAGATAAACAAGAATTATCAGAATTGACCAAAAGTTGTTCTTTTCTACGTTTTAGTGCTTTGCGTTTGCGTACGTTTGCGTTTAAACGGGAAAGAATAACAGATTCTCCACTGTACATACATCCCTTGCAAACAGTCACGTAATGGTAGATTCTAATCACAGGTCTTCTGATCAGGATTTGCAATGTTTGTTTTCAATTTAAATATTGCCTAGAAACAACCCTTTAATCAACATACAAATCTTTATTTCTGAAGAGTGGACCATATTAAGGGCCAAGGTTATTATCCTCCAAATATTGAGGCCTCTTTGATGTTTTGTATATATTACCCACTAAAACCTTTAACCTGTTAGTCGTTTATTTTCGAGTGCAACGATTCTCACAATTTATTTATTTGTCACCTCTTTTAAAAGAATTAATTAGCAAAAAGTTCGAATCAAGATGAGATGCCGGTTGACTAGGCTTTCTCATCTGGACACAAACAGTTTGCACTAGTATTCAGGGATTCTCCTTTAGCCATTTAAAGGTCAATGTAATGTTTTCGCTAGCACTTGATACCGAAATCATGATAATAACAAACTGGCATATATCAGTATACTAAATATGAATCCTTATCATTTATGATGATCAGATCTCATACTCCTATACTTAGCCCTTCTACTTTGAAAATGCCGTTTGCAAAAATATCCAATTAATATTTGTAATTTTCTTAATTAAAGAAATTAAACGACTGGTGTCAAACAGTTTAGATCTAGATCAGACGCCGCGTGACGCGGCGTCTGATCTAGATCTAAACTGTTTGAGAACACCAGTGAGGTCGTTATCGGCAGAGAAAGGGTGAACACTAGCTTGTCTGGTATATGCATACAAGCAATATCGCTGGTATTCCTTTTATCAGTAGATCTTTATCATAAGTATGCCTGTAATTATGAGGAAAGCCTTATTCCCTCTCAACCAACACGTTTTTGCTAAAACACTTATATAAAACATTGCAAACAATTTAAACTCAGAGTAGACGCTGTCTAACTTGGCATCTTAGCAGGCTCCAAACTCTTTGTCGGTCAGATTTTAGTCAACATTCAATCGCCAATATTTTTAATAGTTTTCTTCATTCTATTGCATTGGTATTATTTTGAAAAATATTACAAGCAAACCCTGTTAATGCGTGTCGCTGAAAATAATACAGAGGCAAAAACATCCTACGACTTATTTATCCTTGCAACTTCAAATGGACAAATTTAGTTTCCAAATGAGTCTAGTCCTGTTATTTCTACATATATTTAGGGTTGTTTTAACAGTAAATGTGTATAGTGCAAAATGACAAATAAAACTTAATTGCAGATGGCCATTAATTTAGTGGGAAGAGTGTTCTCTATATATATGTAGGAACCTACATGGGTGTTCAGAATCTATTGGTTATATAAAACTCATATTTAAAAAAGACACTGCTAGACAATGATATAAAAACTCTAACACGAGTGTTCATATTGTTGGATCTATAGAACGAGTCTTTTATAGCCTCGTTTTTATCGATTTCTAAAATGATTGATTGATTGAGTTGGGTTTTACGGCACCGCGACACATGAAATGGTCATATGGCACCGAGTCGATTTCTAAAAGACTCGTTCTATAAATCCAATACATTATGAACTCTCATTTTAAATTATTTTATAACTGTGCCTAGCAGTGTTGTTTTTACCATATTGATACTTATTTTTAGCTTACTAGCTTCCTTATAAGTCAATTGGTGACGCGTGAATGGACTGTCAAAGTGAGAAACCATGCCAAAGTTAGTTCCAATGTTAATTCCGTTTTATTCAGAATGAATCTAGGTAATAAGATTTCATTTCCGTCTCCTCAATAGCCACTCGATCGGCGACAAAAATATCGTTTGACGCAATGTTCGTTGACAAACATTGACAGCGCGTAGGAATACACATTTTAGTAAGAGAGCCTCATTTGAATAGTTAAACTACTAGTTATATATACGAGACATAAAAAATGAGTGCTATTCTCCGCCGCACCATAGGTTATGTTATATATTGATATTCCGCAGAAGAATGAGTAATATTTGCGAACCGTTTGCCTCTTTCAGGCTGCATATATCAAATCTGAAAAGAATCGAATTGTTCGAAGAAATGTATTGATAGGTCATTCTCAACAACAGGTGCTCGGTTTTAGTTACTGTCCAGATGTTCGTTATGAACCCAATTTCTGATGAATATGCATATGTAAAACTCACCTCACTATGAACATTTATCATCTTAACTTTTAAATTGACAAATCGAAACGTGTTTTTTGTCTTAAGAGCCCTCTGATCTGGGTATACACTGTTTGCATAGGACAACAGTACTCTTTACAATTACACTGTTTGTAAATGACGAATATACTAGCTGCAAGGGTTCAATGTGTCGAAGCATCGATGGCTCGGTACAGGATTAATAGTAAGCAGACACCTTGAATATGAAAATAAAATTGCATAGTGGTTCGAAATTTTTATCAACAGGTTGGTCTATCAATCACTATGACTTATCAACTAGATATGCTAGTACCCTTGTAGCTGTGACGTCAACATTTGGAACCACAGGGGCCATCATCGTGCCATTGGTTGTGGGCACCTTGACGTCGGAACAGGTCAGTATATAACCAAGTCTTGGTTAATCCATTACTGTATATTTACACATTTTTACACCTTAAGTTTATTCCTATACAGAAAAATAGTTCCTTTTTTAGAATCGTGAATATGAAGAATAAGAAATAGTTTATTTTATCCTAGCAGATAGTAGCTTAAAGTAGATTGAAACTAAAGCAGTATGGGCATCCATGCCCATTCTGCTTTACTTTCAATCTGCTTATGTAACTATCTGTCTTTAGTCCGGTGGCAGATACCGATAAGCGTGTTTTGCGGTCCGTACAAAGTTTTTTTGCTATTTCTATACCTCTGATGTGTGCTCTTTAAGAATCTGAATGATGCCACTCTGGCATCATTGGGCAATCAGCACAATATGCAAATTAAGGCCGCCATTACTGAAAATCTTGTTTTCGTCAATATCTCAGAAACTATGCATGGCATCAACATAATTTTGGTGTTTATCCCAATGTTTTGAGGGGTAAATAATCAGATAAAGCCATTTTAGTAAAGATCACAGCGATATTTTGTGCTGAATAGGCATATTTAGGCAGCCATTACTGAAAATCTCGTTTTCGACAATATCTCAGTACCAGTGCATGGTATCAAAATCATGTTGGTGTCTATCTCCATGTTTTGAGGGGTAAAGAATAAGATTAAACCATTTTAGTAAAGGTCACATCAATATTTTGTGCTGAATGGGCATATTTAGGCAGCCATTACTGAAAATCTCGTTTTCGTCAATATCTCAGTATCTACATATGGTTTCAGAATAATTTTGGTGTTTATCCCCATATTTTGAGGGGTAGAAAATCAGATAAAACCATTTTAGTATTGATCCCACAAATATATTTATAAGGTTGTGATGAATATCCATATTTCGGCAGCCATTACCGAAAATCTCATTTTCGTCAATATCTCAGCATCTACGACATATTATATCAAAGTAATTCTGGCGTATAAATAAATGTTTTAGGGGTAACTAATCAGTTGAAGCCATTTCACTAAAGATCACACAAGTTGTTTTTCTGAATAGGCATATTTAGTCAGCCAGTACTGAAAATCTCATTTTCGGCAATACCTCAGGAACTATGATACATGCATTAACATAATTCTGGCGTCTGTACTCATGTTTGTAAAAGTAAAAAAAAGTATCATTTTAAAGTCTACTTTCAGTCCGAATGACCGCTCAGCCGACTGTACGTTTACTCCCCTGATCATTGAGCCATCTTGCCTACTATATTGAGCACTGCTAACATATGGCGCATAAGCAGCCACAGTACCGGTTCAGACCCTTCGCAGGTACCCATTTTAACCCCTGGGTAGAGAGGAGCTATTCACGGTACATATCTTGCTCAAGCATATTCCTGTACATCATCGGGGATTCGGAAAAAATCCCCTAGTCAGGCCGCTGGTCCGGCGGGGGATCGAACTCACGAACCCTGGTACCGTAGTCCAACGCGTTACCACTGGATTACTACCACCGGTAGGGAAAAGAAGCAGATTAAACCATTTCAGTATTGATCACACCAACATGTTTTGCAAAATAGACAACAATCCACTTCACTGTTCATCAAAGTTACAAAGCATTCCTTTTACTTATAATGATGTAGATTGCCATTACTGAACTGATTCAGTCCTCAAACAAGTCATTTTTAACAACATTGTCACTGTCATCGACCCGTCGGACGTGTTTTTTCTGGCAGGGTGCTTCTCCGTGGCAGCCACAACATATTGCGCATGGCAAACGAGTCGTATATCACAGACACATTGCTGTCGGACAGAGTGTATACGTAGCACAACCACACTTTATCATTTCCAGAACCTCCTGTGGAGCAATAGTAATGTTTGCTTGCAATACAACTGGTATCAATTATCTAGTGCGTTCATCAAGTTTCCACCCAAACTCGACAATATCTAATGATGCAGGTTCTGATTTGGGAGCTGATTTCCAAATGGCAGTCTGAATGTTTTACGTTCTCTTTGAATGCCTCTTTAGAAGGTGAAAGTGACTTAAGCTGTGGGGCATTTGTAACTTATTTTCTACCAATTCTTTGCAACCAGACTTCTCCACAAACGTCAGACATGTTCGATGTCACCAAGCTTGTGACACTGTAACAGGCAGCCATGAATCCTGTCGCTTCTCAAACGATGTCGCCTATAGCATAAGATAATTCGCCCACTTTGTCCAGTACCACACCGATCTTTAGGACTTTGATGACAATGCCTTTTTCTACTCTGAAGCACTGACCTACATTGACAAAGCCCGAGAGGACATGGGCGACTGGCTGATGTGAAAACAAGTGTTCATGTTCACTTGCAGTTGCGGCAATGTCTATAGTACATGTAGTTTGTTAAGCATGTGGTCTTTCCAAGGTTAAACGACAGGCCAGATTCAACTTTGCGTAAGTGCAGCAGGAGTGTCCTCACAAACAATGTTTGATTCTTTTTACGCCACTTTCAGCTGCCTTGACCATCTACTGTATGATAATTACACCCACTTCTTCATGGTGGTTCATGGTATCTTTCTGGTGGAAGACAATGCCATCCTGAAATACTAGTACAGTGTTAGTAGAGGTAATGGCCAGACTATGTCCATTCGGCTTTCTGGATCAAACTCTGACACATCAGAACTATGACCTGTACCTTATTCTCAGCTGTTGTAAGGAAAACCTTCTGGAGCGGCATTGGAGTATGTAACTGCAGTTTTTGTCGTCGTATAGCCTCGTCACCAGCGCGAGCTGCCCACATTCAACTTTTAATCCTGAAATTGAAGTAGCGATCGAGTGGGTCATAGCTTGCCACCCTCTTCATAACATCCATCATGAAGCCATTTACAGTTCCTTGATTATACTCATTTATAACCCAAATGATAGCACAGCCATCCAGTATTTCTATCATCTCTGAATTCTTAACCTGAGGAGTTGTGCAGCGTGTGTTCCTGCCTGTATGGGTCGTCGATCCCCTCACTTAACTACCAACGAGACCCTACAGCTGAGCCATAGGTGCCCAGCTACTGTAGTTGATGAGATATACTCAAATAGCTCAGCTCTTATGACGATCAACGGCTGATCATCAACAATTTGATAATTGACTACATGTATTGATGGACTTTCCTGAGTGTATGATGCTCAGTACCTTCTTTGCCTATGGTCCGGCAATTCAGACGAGTACGGGCGATGTGTATGACCTACAAGCGCCCAGTCACGGTTTGGAGGTTTCACTTTTCGGACTCAGCTAAGCTACACTAACAGAACTATATATATTTCTGACTTTCACCTTGATACTCTGCACTACTTCAAAGTACAAGTATACTGTCTAAACCAACCGCCTAAAATCTAGAGTTATATTTCTGTGTGCCTCCTTTGACCGCAAAGCAACAACTGACCGAATTTTTGTTTCTTTGTTTGTAAACATCCTTTTCTGCAATATATGGGCTAATTGGACATCCAAAAGAGAGGACAGCGGATACAGAAACCTGGGGGCGATGTCTTACTCTTACTTTCGACAGGGCTCTCTGTTTTTTTATATGCCTAGTGTAAAGTCTCAACTGAAGGACTTGGTCCAGCGGGGGATCAAACTTACGACCCTTGGCATCGTAGTCGAGTGTGCTACTACTGGACCACGTAGGCCGCGGTGTTTGTGCGTGTATCAGACACTATTGAAAAGGAACTTAGAATGTATCTATATTGTCAAAAAAATGAACCTAAGAATTCTTAAGCTAGCTGAGGTATGACCATTCTTTTAATGCTCTTATATAAATGATGAACACACACCAGACAGACGACACAAAGAGAACGTAGACTCGACCGTCGCATCAATAATGGCGGTCCTTCTTTTGCATATTTTGCAGAAAAGCTTCACCAATTTTGAGCGACTTTGAAGAAGTTTGAAAATTGAAACAGACGAAAACTTTAGCAGACAACAATTTCTTTCATCAGTAAGGGGTTAATCTGATTCTTAACCTCTCGCAACATGGGGATTGAAACTAAAATAATTTTGAGATACTGACAAAAATGAGATTTTCAGTAATGGCTGCCTAAATATGCCTATTAAGCACACATTGTTGGTGTGGTCTTTACTTAAATGGCTTAATCTGATTCGTTACCCCTCAAAACATGGAGATAGACACCAACATTAGTTTGCTACCATGCACGGGCACTGAGATAATAACGAAAACGAGATTTTCAGTAATGGCTGCCTCAATATGCCCATTCAGCACAAAATATTGGTGTGATCTTTACTAAAATGGCTTAATCTGATTCTTTACCCCTCAAAACATGGAGATAGACACCAACATTAGTTTGCTACCATGCACGGGCACTGAGATAATAATGAAAACGAGATTTTCAGTAATGGCTGCCTAATTATGCCTATTCAGCACAAAATATTGGTGTGATCTTTACTAAAATAGCTGTATCTGATTCTTTACCCCTCAAAACATGGGGATAGACACCACAATTATGTTGATACCATGCATAGTTTCTGAGATATTGACGAAAACAATAGTTTCAGTAATGGCGGCCTTAATTTACATATTGTGCGGATTGCCCAAAGGTGCCAGAGTGGCATCATTCAGATTCTTAAAGAGCACACCTCAGAGGTATAGAAACAGCAAAAAAACTTTGTACGGACCGCAAAACACGCTTATCGAAAAATCAGGGGTTTGGCAACCGGACTATTCAAAACTATTTACAGGCTATGTGGTGAAGGATTAATTTCAAAATCAAGACACCACTTTAGGCAAATTAAATGTATAACCAAAGGGAGTGTCGGTGAATATAGGTCCAAATTAAAAGCCGGTTTACATGTAATTTGCGTCTGATCTGAATCCAACCTGTTTCCATAAAATATCCAAGCCACGCATATAGCAGAATAAGGGTCATGTTCCAAATACCGTGTATATTTACTTCGATATCACAAAATATATGAGCATGGAAATCACCTGTTTACTTGAAAAACACGATGAGGTTTTTTGGAATATCATATGTCTTGTTTACACGGAAATACGTGAAAAACATTAAGGTAAATCCAGCATACTGATAGGGAAACCAGTTGCATACCTGCGTGAGCTCTTAGTAGAAGTGCTATAAAACACTGTTTACATGAAAATTATTGTCGAAGTCAGAAATATGTCTGTATGGGTTGGTTTCAAAAAATGTCTAATAGTGCATATCCTTATCAGAAGGATACTTAAATGCCATCTGATCTGAGCCTACACTGTTTGCATAGGACAAATATGATATCCATAAGTACACTATGTGAAAGTACGAGCATACTCGCCATAGGACCAAATGAGAAAATCTAGTGAAACAAGAAGGATCTACAAAAAATGAAAGTTTTTATTCGTATTTTTCTTAATTGTTTTGCATCGATATTTACCCCATCCCCAGATCTAAGGTCCGAAGCTATGAAATTGTCTCAGTGAATGATCATTCTCACACCGAAACGCTACAGCCCGCATTAACCCTTATCCTGCGGTGATGTCGTCTGCTTCGAAATTGTCGTCTGCAAAGTTTGTTAAATTTAGATTTTTACATTTTTTTTAAGTAAAGAAACCTTAAGAAGAGTGCCAAACAGTTTGGATCCAGATCAGACACCGCGTTACGTCTGATCTGGATCTAAACTGTTTGCAAAAATCAATAAAGTCGCGACCAGCAGGCAAAGGGTTAAGCATATATCAATGACTCGTCCAAAGAAATACAGTAAAACCTCTCTGTTACGACCACTTAATGGTGGTTATTATTAGGGTGTTTACGATTGGTGACCGCTTAAAGCAAGGTGACAGTGAAACAGAAAGCTCCTTTAGGAGCTTTCTGTTTCACTGTCAGATTGCTTTAAGCCGTCACCTGTCTATTATACAATCAATTAGCCTTGGTTTTAGTGGTCGTAATAGCGAGGTTTTACTGTAATCAGATACTCTTTCAAAAGGGTTTCAAAAAAAGAAGATGTAGTTTGTAGATCTGTACCAAAGGTTACAAATTATTCTTCGTTTTAGCAGGGCGCTTTAGCGCTATTGAAACGAAGAATGTTTTGTAACATATGGAGCAGACCTTTATACTATGATCTCTTCAATTTCTGTTTCACCCTTGAATACTTATGCACATTGGAAGCAAATCATAGAAGCGTCATACTCAATCAGATTTATATGAGAAGAAATTTAGTTTCCATGCTCAAAAAGTGAGAGTTTAACTGTTTACCATAATCTAGGACCCTGGATTCAAACTGTTTGCAATTGCAGACCGTCGGAAGGATGTGGTAAATAATATGCACATTATGTTATAGTCTGTTAGCAATAAGAAAAACTTGTAACCATTTCCTAGGAAATTGCAGGTATTTCTGAATCCGGAACTTACACGTTTTTCAAGCTAAGTGCGGCGTGGTACACACGTTAGCACACAAAGCACTTGTACGTTGTCAAACAGTTTTGATCCAGATATGGCACCGCGTCACGCGTCGTCTGATCAGGATCTGTACTATGTGACATTCATATAAATGTTTCTTCAATCAAAATATCAATAATCTGACTTTGATGGATAGTAACAGACGGCAGTTAAAGGCAGATTATATACAGCAGTTAATGGGTTAGAGTTCTGAAAGTCATTATGCAGGGATACCTTTACGAAAACCTGCTACAGTAGAGCGTGCAATTTTCTTTCCCAATAAACATGTTTATGCGTAAATAATTTCCATTGCAAACAGTTTGGAGCCAGATCAGACGCCGGGTCACCCGGCGTCTTATCAGGCACCAAACTGTTTGCTTCTTAGAGGATAGGGAAAAATCTATATTTTCAAAAAGCTGTCCATGTTTTAGATTTTGTTACTATGTATAAGAGTTTTGTTTCGTTTCGTTTTAACGAGAAAGAATAACGCATTCTCCATTGTAAAGTATAGACATTTGCTGTCAGTGCAGTTTTAATCACGTGACTCGGTGTACATGTACTGGCTGATTATCAATATATTGTTTTGGCTCAAAATACGGAAGCTTATACTGACCGCCTTATATTACAATAGATGTGTAAAAATACCATGTATTGTTATGATATAAAATGTTTTAAAGCAATAATTGTTGGATATAACATAACACATACACGTTTGCTTTCTTATATATAGCCTTGATATTTAAATAATTCGTCTTTTTATTAAAATACTCGAATGCGCTGATAAAAAGGACACGAATTATTTAATATATCTCATTACTTTCGATCAGTTAAATTAGTATTCTATTATGTTGCGAAGATGTATCCAGCAATGTAGTCATTAAAATATGAAATACGTACTTAAATTGTGTATAAAATGAACTTATTCTGGTTGATATACAATGTGTTTTTACAAGCCTTTTGCATTTATTATAACTTAAAAGCTTACAAAAAGATGTTTAGTAACATATAAGTTCTCTGCTTTTTACAAATCGATATCTTAATTGCAACAGTGTACATGTTACATTGGCAAAAATCTCTTTAGTACGGAAGCTTATACGGACCGCCTAATATGTAATAATCTCTAAAAAATAAAGAGTTACATACATTTGGTATATATAAGGTGATATTTTATGTGTAGTTATATCAACATTAATATTTATCTTTGTAGATATTTATAGTTTTATATCTGCAATAATGTTTTCTGAGCAGTTACATGATAATAATGTCAATTACTTTTTGTCAATTGTACATTGCATTAAGATATAAAATAGTGAAAAGCAGATTTTATATCTTACAAAACGTATCTTTTGTATGTTTCGAAGTTATAATAAATGCAAGAGGCTAAAAATATCACATTGTACATTAACCAGAATAAAATCACTTCTATACACCTGAAGTGAGTATTTTATATACTTAATGACTATTTGGGCTGAATATATCTTCACAACATATAAGAGATCGAAAGTAATGACTTACAGCGGCAATCGTTGTTGTCCGGAGGAATCGTTGTTCAGAGGGCATTTGTGGGAAGGAAGCACTGTAATGCTAAGTTTGTTTTTAAGAATTGATAATGGTTCTTTCAATTTTGATTTCAGACTCTTGAGGGTTGGGATCACGTGTTTTACGTTACAGCTGCCATTCTTGCCGTGTCTTTGATATTCTACCTCGTGTTTGGCTCAGGTACGTGGTTTAACGCCAAAGCTGCCATGGCGTCATCTGATTTAACTCTGACAGTGGAGAAAACGTTATTCTTTCCCGATAAACGCGTTTACGCTAAAACTATTATTTGCAGTGCAAACAGTTTGGAGCCAGATCAGACGCCGGGTAACCCGGCGTCTGATCAGGCTCAAAACTGTTTGCCACCAAGATAAACAAGAATTATCAGAATTGTCCAAAGATTGTTCTTTTCTACGTTTTAGTGCTTTGCGTTTGCGTACGTTTGCGTTTAAACGGGAAAGAATAACAGATTCTCCACTGTAGCCCCATAACCTATTTCTGGTTTCGAAGACAGGTGATTACTGAAAACAGCTTAAGAGTAACTTTGAATGCACATTCTGATTTCTAGTACTTTCAGCTTGATTTAAGCTTCAGTCTATTTCTTATGATGTGTGTTCATGACTGTATCAAGTGGAACTTTTTTCTCAGTTGAGGAATAAAGTAGAGGATTAAAATTGCGTATTTATGGGGAAAATGTTAATCAATTGTCTGGTTTTCTTTGTTCGGGAAATGTTGACTGAATAAATACTCAATCTGAGTATCAAACACTGCACTCGGGGTAAGGCAGTGGGTGAGATAATCCTTCTGCCGCTACATCCACATATACAAGGCCACCTTCTTTAAATATATATCATCGGAATATTACAAAGGCTACATAAATAAGTTGACTATGGTCAGGAAAGAAATACTGACCCGACAGCTACGTTAGATTCTACATGGACACTACTTTGTGTTTTTTGTTGTGATTTAAAACAAAAAAAAACGTCTATATGATCTAAGCGGCTTATAGCAAAAGAAGAGATTAACATGTGGACCCTTATATATGTGCAAAGTCTTAAGTCGGGAAAATGAATTGATAACTCACTTAAATTTGTTTTTCTTTAAGAAATAAACTAATTTAAATATCGGATGGGGCGTGGTCACGGATGTTATTAAATCTTAAAATTTGTGTTTTACAAGTTATTGTATTTCATGTTTAATTTATTAATTAAGCGTTTAAAATACATGTACTGCCTTTATGGGTTGTTCTGATGTAAACTGATCCTCGTAGTAAATCAAAACTGTACGTAGATCAGGGCTCCAGATAAGGGGAGTATTTCAAATATTAAAATCTTTATTTCTGCTTTAAACCCTATGGTGTCAGTACTCATTAGAATCGTCTCGAAGAGGCGATTCTAATGAGTAGTAACACCATAGGGTTTAGTGCCAAAATAAGTGAGAAAATGTTTTTTTGTTCAGTTTACTCCCCCTTATCTGGAGCCCTGGTAGATATGCTGTTATTAATATATATTTGTTTTTACAATTCAGGCGACCAACAAACCTGGGCAAACCCTTCACCCAGTCTCCAACTCGTTCAGAAAGAAGACCCACTAGCCATTAAACCATACAAAGTGCATACCGTGCAAGCCACGTCATTTATGGAAAAACCCAATGCAACGGACAAAACTGAACTTATCCGAAGATCACCGAAACAGAGATACGGCACGGATACGGAAAAACTCGAACAGGACTTGGAGCAGAAACTTTCCGGCAAGTCATGATTGCTGGTGCAGATCGGGATCCTTTGTCTGCAGTCTTTCTTTCCGGTGATAATTATCAGCGTATTAGGTGAAGGCCAATATTGCTTACGACATAATCGTAACATAACTAGTCTGTGATTATTTATTAAAGTGTTCCCTCCCAACATCAATTCCCTCCTTACAACAACGCTTGTCGATGTACTCCAAACAAGGCACTCCTGTCTAACGACTTCACTGCTGCAATATCGTCTGCTTAAAATTATTGTCTACTGTTTTTCTCAGTCACATATTTGATAGAAAAAAAACATTATGACAAGTGACAAACAGCGTGAATCCGGATCATACGCCGCGTTACGCGGCGTCTGATCTGGATTTAAGCAGTTTGCAAATGTTATCCAATGTCTCTCCCTATAACAATTCCCTCCGAACAATACACACAATCTTTGTCTACCATTTGGATGTTGTTGTAAAGAGGGAATACTGTAGGTGACAACTACTTTCCATAGTAGTTTCACTCAATCGCCCAGTAACGCGTTTTTTATGTGTTCACCTCTGTATTTTTTAAAGACTGCTAAGTGTAGTCCTAAGTGGAGTCCATTTAATATTTAGGGTTGATTTTAACGATATATTGAAAAACAATTCGAACATTGCAGACCCTGAACAGAGTACTCCTGGCCAGGGTATACATTGTTTGCATAGGAAACGTGAGTTCTTCAATGGGTATAATTTTCGTAAATGACGAGTATACTCGACGCCAGGGTTCAAATGTGATCAAGAAGTTGGGTGCTTAAAGCATGGTTAAAATAAAGCACAAGGCTGATGCAGGAGTTTTCTGCTTTACTTTCATCTTACTTTATGTTGCAACCCGTCTATAATACCATAGATGTGTCATTTACTTGTTGTTGACGAATTCTGGTTGAGCGTATCTGTAGAAATAAAGTAACACGTTCATATTAAGACCACTAAATTTTATTATTTATTAGGCGTTTACGACAGGTGACTGCTTAAAGCAAGGTAACAGTAAAACCGACCACTTCTTTATACGCTTTCTGTTTTAAACTGTCTCATGTCTTTTGTATGATCATTTACCATGCGTTTTAGTGGTCGTAATAGAGAGGTTTTACTACATTCGTTGGGTGTATTCCAAGATGAAATGTTGATGTCTTTGGTGAAGCTGCATTGTTTTCTTCATATTGTGTAATCGTGTTGTGAGATGTCTGTGCAATGACTGTGTTGTTTATTTTCCGGTGTAGTTATCAAGATGAAAAATAACGTAACATGCTAGAGATTCCATTCCAATCTGTTTCTCATATGTCCTTCTGGAATCAAAGCAATGACTTGTGAGCAACAAGTGACTGTTTGTGATTTGTACATCTTTGTGGTTGAAATAAACGTTGAATATTTTACTTAAGCATAGTTATACGACCACTAAAACGAAGGCTAATTGACTATATTAAAGGCAGGTGACAGCTTAAAGCAAAGTGAACGTAAAACAGAAAGCTCCTGAAGGAGCTTTCTGGTTTACGTTCACTTTGCTTTAAGCAGTCACCTGCCCCGAAACCTGAAAATTTATACAATTTAGTAGTCGTAATAAGGAGGGTTTACTTATTTTATCCGCCCTGCTATGTCGATGCCCCTACGTTCGTCCCTACGTCCGGGATTTCCGTACTTTTCTGAAACATGCTTTGACAAATGGAGCCGAAATATGGCATATGCCATTGTTTATAAGAACAGTTATTGCACATTAATATTGCACCCCTCCCCCACACATAATGTAACATATTAAGCTGAAATTTTATACGTATTTATGGCGTTGTTTTGGTGACCCTCCCCCTGACGGGCGTATAATATATTGTTTGCAGTTCTGGTCAGTAATTAATCTAACTAAATCGCAGATGTTACTTTTACAATGCTTTCAATATGTTTTCCACGCTAATTTGTTTTAGTACAAGTAAGACCTATACTGCTTTCCACAATGACCATATATGTGCATGTATGTATGTATTGTATGATTTATGCTATTTAAAAAGGTGCCTGATTGTGCAAAGGTTGAAATAAAATACGTTTTGTTCTGAGTTTGGTGTTGTTTGTATTAATACAGCGACATGAAAGAAGAAAGATACAATAAAATGGAAAATTTAAGCATTATCTCTTTTCGTGCATTATACAGTCAAAATCCTTTATAGATCACCTTGCTTCAATCAGTGGGCGTTTAACCTGTTACTTCATAAATACGCATGTTCCACCTCTAATGAATTCATCAACTGATTTATATGTTCAGTCGAACTTTGATATCTCAAACACGCTTTACTCGAACTATCCGATATTTTAAAACATGAATTGCCTTATTTCAAATAAATACGAAAGAAGACTCAAGCAGGAAACGCAACACAAACAATACACCCATCTCTAAAGCAGAACACACACACAGCCATACCATAACAAACACACACACACACACACAACCACGCACACACACACACACACACACACACGCAACACCATTCCCTCATCTACACACCAAACAGAAAACAACACGCAAGACAAACATAAAGCTAAGTGAATATAGGAGCCCGCCTTGGTACGGTCAGTAGCAATCAATAATCAATTATAAATTAATTAATTATTAACAACCACTGGGGGGTTAAACCTGGGTTTAGGGGCGCCCAACCTCACACTTATCTCCTATATTCACCTATAACGACGAACAGTGTACATAAAATATAAACCCTGTTCCACAACCTTACAATCAAAAAGACCGCCAGCACAGTAAGTAAATACATTTATTTATGCTTTTCGGTGGATTACCACGATATAGCAGTGGATGATCACTTGGTAATCCACTGCAGTGGATTATCACCAATCGCTTTTATTATGAATTTTCCCCGTAGGGCTCCCCAAGAATCGTAGTCAATCGTGTCTTATCGTTAAATTCCGGCAGTCCGATTTGTCGCGAACTACTCACCGGAAGAGCACGAATCCAAACTCGGGAGCAACGAAGTCATTCGGATGACGTCATTATACCGCCAACTGTCACGCGCATGTGTTCGACATAAAACGTGGGGCTCAACACGGGATAAATAATGTACGTTCGCTTTCAATTTTTAAACAATTTCGTTTAAAAAGTGGCTTAAAAGCATAAATAAATAGAATAACTGTGTTTTTTCAGTGTAAGATCGAATTTAATCCATTTCGTGAACATCAGACTGTTATATTTTCACTCGTGGCTTCGCCACTCGTGAAAATATAACGTCTGATGTTCACTCAATGGATTAAATTTCGATCTTACACTGAAAAAAACAGTTATCCTCTATGTAAAACATCTAACAAAATTCTCTGACAGGATTATTAGTAACACGGGAAAGAATTAAACATGCAAGCCCGTGTTAAAAATAACCCACTATGGCAACTGTCAAATTGTACTCAAGCGAATAGTCTGTAGTCACGAGTAACTGTAAGACATGGGAGGGTTTAGGGTACGACAGAGAGGGAGAGAAAAACCAAAGCACGAAAATCCGACATAACTCTCCCGGTTAAGGACGGCTAAAGCCCGGTTTTGGCGAATATACCCCTGTTTCAAAGTTAAAACGTTTTAACTTTGAAATACGGGTTTGTTTGACTTAACCGAGTTCGAGATATGGAAGTTCGACTGTATTAATGACTATACAGCATAGGAAATATATTCCATATCTTGTAACGTGATGGCTTCAAGAAGGCTGAATGTAAGGCAGAATGCACCGGAATGGCTTTAATTTTAACTGCTTTAAGTGATAGTATGTCTTCAAAACAAGAACTATTTTATAAGTTAATTGGAAATACAAGTTTGGGAGAAGACTAATTTTCCAAACAGGAAAAATGGGCAATAAGTCATAGATATATTTCATAACTGACAAAGACTGGTCCTAAAAATTTAATGTGTCACATTTTATCGCGCATTGTCAGCTTTGTTACCCATGTGGCGTTGCATAATGATAAAACTAGCTTAAAACTCAGAAATCTTATCATTATAAAAAAGCAACGTTTTTGTTAAACTTTGTGCAAATGGATATTATCAACCTTAAAACTGATCAAATGGACAAGCAGATGCCTAAAACCCAGGAATAGTTTCAGTGTCCTGAAATTCCAAATAACTGTCAGTCTTCAATCTCTGTAAAATTTTACCAGCCTTCTTTCTTACTATGCTCATAGCACACTTGCTGATATGTTTTGAAAGTTTGGATCCGAATTATGCGGCGTCTGATTATGATCTAATCTGTTTTGTACTCGTATAAATACTTCTACGTTGAAAACCAAAAATTTGAATTTAACATAAGACTGCAGACAACACATCTTAGCAGACGACATTAAGTCTGCGATGTGGTTGAATCATACGGTTTAGATCTTGTATTGTGAGTGTTAAACCAATATTTAAAGAAAAGTACATTGCTCTCTCCCTACAATGGCCCTCCGAACAACGACTGCCTCCTTACAACGACATTTGCCGTTGTTCCCTAGACTATTATGTCTAATGCTATCACCGCTGCTTAAAATTGTTTTCTGCTGTTTTTCTTCCATAAATAACATTTTGACAGAAAAAAACATAATGACGAGTGACAAACAGCTCGACTCCACATCAACTGCAGCATTACGCGGCGTCTGATTTGGATTTAAGCTGTTTGCAAATGTCAAACAATTAATCTCCCTATAACGACTCCCTCCGAACAACGCACACCCGTTTTGTCTCCCGTTCGATGTCGTTGCAGAGAGGGAGCGCTGTTTTGTCAGAATCCAAATCAAAGAATATTTACTAACAATCCAAACTTAAAGCCCATCAACTGTAAGACTAGTCAATGATATCTGCCTTAAAAGTCACATGATCATTTCGTTAAGCAGATCAAATAGCTGCCATTCGAAGAGGATCCAAATTCCTGGCAATCTTGCACGCGTCATAATGACATGGCCTTTCATATAAAAACAAGCGGATCATTGGCTCTCCTGCGTTAAAGTGTTATAATTTGACAATAAGGTATTTAAGACATACTTGTATGTATTTCTTTATCTGTTTCTTATTGCGTGGTCAACTATTGCAGCCAGTATACATAACTTATATTTCTATCTAGTATATGGTATAGTGATCTAGCACATTTTCAATATATAAATTGATTAAAAGAGAACTCTTACATGTATCCTATGCAAACAGTTATGGCCCTGATGAGAGGGCTCCTACAGGAGCCCTCTCATCAGGGTCTGAACTGTAAGGCAGTTTGCAATAAATTGTGAAAAACTAAAATAGTTAAAAGGCGAGTAGTATGTGTTGGAAACTGGAATTCTTCATTCGAAATTCCAGGGTGTGAATGAGTTAAGGCAACCGCTTGCTTAACCCGTTTTCCGATAGAAGCGCCTTTAGCACATTCAATTTATTCCTCCGCTGAAGAAAACATTTCCAAGTTATTCAATCATGAACAAGTCGGCCTACCATAGAAAATATATTCTATATCCCAGTAGCTTATAACAGACTGAAAGTAAAGTAAAATACGCCTAAGGCACCCTGCTTTAAGTGGTAACCTGTCTTCAAACCTTGATAGAGTTAAAATAAGATCAAATATAAGCTGCTACCAATATTCACCACATCTATGAATTCTTTGTGTGGTTATGTGAGGAGGAGAGCGGAGATGCGTACACATGTGCTATATTCGAGGGAAAGGGTAAAGTCTCGTGACCTTTTTACGTGAATAATGTAGTATTTTAGAACACAAGATACGATAATATATAATCATGCATAAACTCTTACCAACGCAATAAGCGACATATTTACCAAACCGGTCTTAAAGTGTTTTGGCCAATGTTTCCGTACATCTTCTCTTAAGACCCTTCTCTAGGTTTATTTCTTTAATGCAATTAAATAAAAGTGAAGGAAAAGTTCTTCATCTATCCCTGTATCTTTTAGTTGTTTCTGGCAGAATTGGTGATTTAAGCCTGTTAGGCGAAAGGGTAATGGAACGTTAAGGGTTCATTTGGAACCCACCTGAAGAAAAGATCCGCGTCTGTGTACAGTGGAGAATCTGTTATTCTTTCCCGTTTAAACGCAAACGTACGCAAACGCAAAGCGCTAAAACGTAGAAAAAGAACAACTTTTAGACAATTCTGATATTTCATGTTTATCTTGGTGGCAAACATTTTGGAGCCTGATCAGACGCCGGGTTACCCGGCGTCTGATCTGGCTCTAAACTGTTTGCACTGCAAATAATAGTTTTAGCGTAAACGCGTTTATTGGGAAAGAATAACACATTCTCCACTGTATGTACTGTGTTTCTCTCAACTGCCTTGAAGCAAATACCGATAATCATACAACTCATTAAACAATATAGAGTACTGTGAGGAATTTATCTCTGAAAACTACAGGTATTGGTATTAAACCATTCACCCCTAAACTTTTAATGGAAACTTGCAGATTCTGATCAACCTTTTTATCCATAAATACGCCTTTTTAACACGTTAATTAAACCCCCCAGTAAAGAAAATAATTTTACTTTATGCAGTCATGAAAGTGCAAAATCAGAAAACATTTCTTATATTCAAGCAGATTAAAGCTTAAAGCAGGCTGAAAGTAAAGCAGAATGTGCGTTGACGCACATTCTGCTTTACTTTTAACCTGCTCTATATACATGTGTGTCATTAGTCTGCAAAACTGGAAATACCGTATAGCTGGTATTTTCTGCGGGGTAGAAATTTCTGCCATTCTGCGGTTCCATCATCGGATCGCAGAAAAAAATCGGCAGAATAAAATTACCATACTATTTTATTACGTAAAAAGAGTAAATAATCCTCCAGTAGCCTCTTCGATAAGAGATCGGTATTTGCACTCACTCGGACATTTGTTGCTTTCAGATCATATTATGATACCCTCAGAACATACTCACTTGGCAACTTAGACCATTAAATTTGTATTGTTATTTTAGTTTCTATCAAATTTCCTTATATTAGACGCTGAAAAAACCCTAACAAATCGTATTTAAAATGTACCGATATTTACCACGGCAAAGTTAAGTTTGAGCGACTAAGTCCAAGGTACTCTGAATACAACAAAAGCGGATAATGTATAATTATAGGTCATTATCGGTCCAAGCTGTTTGCTACTGTTAGTGTTGCCGCATTAGGTCGTGAATGCCTTAGGGTATATGAATTCTCTGTCGTGTATTTATTTTTTATGATACTTATAGATGTAATTCATGTTAATAAACATACTTGTTCAGACATGGAGTAAAGGGTTAAGACTAGTTACTTACTATGCAGAGCCTGATCTTGGTCTACAATGTTTGCATAGGATGCGTGTTTCTTGAGAAGTACAATATACACTGTTTTCAGCAAAGATCGTCTATGCGTCACTAGGGTGTAGTCTGTTAGGTGACCACCCGGCGAAGCAGCGCCGATACCGTTTAACCATTCTATGAACCCCTTCGCTGCCATGACGTCAGCAGGCTTAAACAATTGTCGTTTGCTTTTATTTCTCAAATTTGACATTATCGTCTGCAAATGATATCAAAATCAGTTTTATGTGTTAAACTAAAACTTATGTCATTTCATAAGGATCTTGAACAGTCGCTGCATTAAACGAGATTTGATCTGGAACCAAGCTCGTTACAAACACTGGTAAAATCTCGATGATCGTCACTCTAAGTGTTTATTTATTCTGTCTATGGCAAACTTGCCACTGGTTTGGATTTAGATCAGACGCCGACTGCAAAAAGTTAAGCAGACAGTTCCTCTCTGCACTATTTTATGGCACATTATACTCGTAGCTTGATTTACGGAAACACCAAATAGACCGAAAGTGCTCTCATGGTCGAAAGTTGTCCCCCGAGAGATAGCGCCAAAGTATTTGGCCTCCAAATGGCATTTTCTCACCAGACAACCAATATTTTGTTCTTTTGATGTAATCATGGGTCCCAGAGATGAGAGAAAAAACATTTCTGTTAACCTAGAAGTATGACGCGTTCCCTCCCTACAACGGCCCTCCCAACAAAGACTCCGTCCTTACAACGTCTCTTGCCACGGTTCCCTAACAGGACTTACGCTTTTATTGCTGCAGTATCGTCTGCTTAACATTGTCGTCTGCTGTTTTTCTCAAAGTGACATAATGACTATTTTGACAGATAATAAACTAATGACGAATGACAAACAACGTTACGCGGCGTCTGATCTGGATTCAAGCTGTTTGCAGATGTAAGACAATTTTCCTCCCTGTAACGACTCCCTCTGAACAACGTACATAATCGTTGTCTCCCATTGGGTGTCGTTGTAGAGAGGGAACGCTGTATTTTCTACATTTTCAGTTGTGCATGAGTGTATATTTGGGAAAAATATAGAGTTCCACCGTCTAGACTATAAAACTTGACAAATTTTGACCTTAAAGATGATACATTTTTTATACTTTATATGAACTATATATCCTAGATGATGTTCCATACACTAAAGGCTACTTCAAACGTCTCCGTACTTAAACATTGAAAACAACCGTCATTTCATTACTCTTAACCAATTTGCGCCCGGTGGAATCTTCCATGTTTATATATTGGATTAGTCCATTTTTTATCAAAGGGATGCCTGGTCAAAACTTCCATTTTCATTTTGTTTTATATTGAAATTCCTATCAGCAAACTGTGTAGACTCTGATCAGACGCCGCATAATGCGGCGTCTGATCGGAGTCTACACTGTTTGCCTATGTCCCATATAATTATATGGGATCGGGGGCACGTTTGGGTTCACCAATTCACTGCCTTACTCCGAGTACAATGGGTATCTGCAAACAGTTTGGATTCTGATCAGGTGCCACGAAACGCGGCGTTTGATTAGGGTCCAAACTCTCTGCAGTACTCCCTCTCTACAATAACACTCAATGGGAGACAAAGATTGTTTGCGTTGTTCGGAGGGAGTCGTTATAGGGAGGGAAATTGGCTTACACTTGCAAACAGCTTGAATTCAGATCAGACGCCGCGTTACGCGGCGTCTGATCTGGATTCAAGCTGTTTGTCACTCGTTATTATATTTCTTCTTTCAAAGTGTCCATTTTTATATGTACGTTTGAGAAAGAACAGCAGCCGATAATTTCAAGCAGACGATATTGCAGCATTAAAACGTTAGAAATAATTGTCCTGTTTATTGAACTACAGCAAGGGTCGTTGTAAGGAGGGGGTCGTTGTAAGGAGGGGGTCGTTGTTGAGAGGGCCGTTGTAGGGAGGAAACGCTGTATATTTCGTAAGTCGATTGAGTCAAAGTACATCTGATTTGAATTTGAGAAAGAAAAGCAGACGACAATTGTTTAAAACTAATGACGTCATGGCGATGAATGTTATTTTTTCAATACTCGAACTTTGCTACTTTATTTTTGAAAAGCCATCTCTAGCTCACGATCACTCTCTTTATCCATTATAAAGTTATTATGTGGTCTGATGTCTGATTTAATGACATGATAAATAATAATGTTTAAACATTCTTTATCAGTTGTTCCGATCTGTTCAAGGCTGGAAATGAATTTATCGATAGAAAAGTTACAATTCGTAAGAACGAATCAACATGATTTGATTTATTATGATTTAATGTCGCTTTCACCGTATCAGTCATCACTACGTTCAGCTCATTAACCCATATAAGCCCACGATCCCATATATGAGACTTAGGCAAACAGTGTAGACTATAATAAGACGCCGCATGATGCGGCGTCTGATCAGAGTCTACACTTTTTGCTGATAGGAATTTCAATATAAAACAAATCAAAAATGAAAGTTTCGACCAGGCACCCCTTACATAAAAAATGGACTATTCCAATATATAAGCAAGGAAGAATCCACTGGGCATAAATAGGTTAAAGGCGGGGGAAGACCCGTGATGCCTTTATATTGTATGTACTGTTTCAGCCACAAATTGGCATCTGGGAAGAACCACCGACCCTCCGCAAGTCAACTGGAGGGCTTCTTCACATGAACTATCTGAAGTGCACTGACCGGGATTCGAACCCACATCGGTGAGAAATTAAGTGACCATAAACACTCAACCACGGAGTACCTTCAATTAAAGTAAAATTGGGTTGTATTTTGCAAGTGTGGATTTACCCATAAGAAATGGTGTATGACTTTGACACACGAAATTTTACATTTAGCGCAGAATGAGTTATTTATTTGCCATTCAACAAAACTATAATATATATATAGGAGGTTGGGCACTAATGGGTAATATTTGAGTGACATACATAAGCCTTAAACATGATAAACGAAAATAAAAAATAAAAAATATTTTTAGGAAACGTTCAAAGTTCCTTTTCATTTACAGTTCCATAGGTACATTTTAATAGCTTTCTGTTCAGTGCTTGTAATAGATGCAATTTACTGTACACAGAATCTGCATATTTTAGAGATGAGTCTGCACAAATGGGGTCAAGGTCGTAGATTATTATTGAAGGAAATGATACAAAATATGTTGGTTGAAGTGGTTTTTATGTTGTTCACCTGTTTCTTTCCACTGTTAGGAATGTTAACTCATATACTGGAGCCTGCAAACATTTCTCTTTTTATTACAATGCTGAAACCGTTATTCCTTTGTCGATAACCCGTTTGGGCCTAGCGTTCTATAAAAGGAACATAGTCAAACAGTGTAGACTTTGATCAGACGCCGCATGATGCGGCGTCTGATCAGAGTCTACACTGTTTGCTGATAGATCTAAAACAAAACGAACATTGAAGTTTAGACAAATCACCATTTACATCAAAAATGGTATAATCCTATATATAAGCACCGATGAATCTACTTCGTTTAAACGGGTTAAACTTTTCCTACCTGAACCTTCAAATAGACAATTTCAGTTTTTAAATTGGTCTAATCCAATTTTGATTACATGCATTTGTAGGCGATATTTGTCAATTTTCAAACTATGCAACTATCTAAAGTAAGACTTTGACCAGAATATGCATACCTTGCATAGGACAAGTGTAAACTTCATTATATATTCTGTTTTCAAAGGACGTGTTTAAGCGTGACCAGGGTTCAAAGGGTTAGACGGAATTAAATGAAATATTTACGCTAAAGAATAGTATCTATAAATATTTGAAATGTTGATTTCTTTTCTTAACTCACTGGCCCCTTAAACTTTGAGCTGGAAAAATCAAATCCAAATAGGCGCTCATGTTAAATCCAATATTTTCGAAACAAGGGATGTCATTATAAAAATCAAAATGCACCAAGCACGATCACAGGGACCCGACACGATTGATTGTTGAGAGAAAAACTTGTCAGAAGGTATATATAGAGACAAGGGGTACAACTGATCGTCAGTATATTCTCACCCTATCTCTACAAAACCGGGCATATCATGAATAATAATTGATGAAACGACACCCTTTTTGCATTTCTGTCTAGCTAATAAAATGCCCTTCCATAAAAACATAACATAAAATCAACTGTAAGCATGCACCTTGAACAGTAACTGTGTTTACTCACTGAAATCACCGATTTTCGGAAAACGGGACATAGCCGAAACAGCATTGACCACTACTGTACGTTGTTTAGGCGGTAATATCGAACATGACAGTCATACAGTTTCATTTGCGAAACCATTTGCTTAACGCGTTGAACCCTAGTAACGCATATACATGTGCGCGTCATTTGCAAACAGTGTACCTGTGAGGAGCACACTTGTCCTATGCAAACAGTGTAGACCCTTTAGGAACACTCTGATCAGGGTCTACACTATGCTTCATTTTGACATATATTGTGAAAATCAACCCTAAAATGTCAAAAATGGACTAAATTGAAAACTAGATTTTTCCATTTGAGCTTTCAGTAACTAAAGGGTTAAACGACACATATATTTTGTTTTCGCCAATGTGTTTTTGTGGTAACTATTGAATTTTCCCTTGAAACAACTGCCGAACCTCGATAGCTTGATACAGTGGAGAAACGTTATTCTTTCCCAATAAACGCGTTTATGCTAAAACTATTATTTCTAGTTCAAACAGTTTGGAGCCAGATCAGACGCAGGTTAACCCGACGTCTGATTAGGCTCTTAACAGTTTGCTACTAAGATAAACATGAATTTACAGAATTGTCAAAAAGTAGCACTTTAACTACGTTTAAGTGTTTTGCGTTTGCGTTTCGTTTGCGTTTAAACGGGAAAGAATAACGTTTTCTCCACTGTAAAGTCGAACGTTCTAATATTTCTGTATTAAACATTATATGCATTAAGATAACTGTACTACGAACACTACACTGGGTTAATTAGTATGTGTTTATGACAGTTGACTGCTTATAGCAAAGTTACAGTAAAACAAAAGGCTCATAAAGGAGCTGGGTATTTTTACTGTCACCTTGCTTTCAGCTGTCACTGGTCTGTTTAACAATCAATTTGTCTTTTTAAGTGGTCGTAATATAAAGGTTTTACTGTACATACAGCTATACTGTGGAGAATCTGTTATTCTTTCCCAATAAACGCGTTTACGCTAAAACTATTATTTGCAGTGCAAACAGTTTGGAGCCAGATCAGACGCCGGGTAACCCGGCGTCTGATCAGGCTCCAAACTGTTTGCCACCAAGATAAACAAGAATTATCAGAATTGTCCAAAAGTTGTTCTTTTCTACGTTTTAGTGCTTTGCGTGTGCGTACGTTTGCGTTTAAACGGGAAAGAATATCGTTTTCTCCACTGTATTTTCACTTAACCCATAAACCCATAGCATGCATCTTCTGTAAAATCTAGTTTTGAATACAGGTGGTCACTTAACTAATTATCCCCTGAAACTTCCAATAGACAATTCCAGTTTGCAATAAAAGCTGGTCCATTTTCGACATTAAGGTTGTTTTTTTTTTATATTTTACAAAATGACAAACAGTGAAGACCCTGCACAGCTGCAGGAGCCCTCTGATCAGGGACATCACTGTTTGAATAGAACAAGAGTACTTTTCACAGGTACATTTTTGTTAAATGACGCATATATGCGTCACTAGGGCTCAGTGAGTAAATTTATCACGCGGTGGGTTGAAAGTAAAGCACAGTGTGCCAGGTGTGTATTTCTTTTTTAACTTTAAGCCTGATTTAAGCTAGCATGCATCATTTGCTATGATGTAGAAAATGCTTCTTATAGTATATATTAATGACAGTATAAAGTGCCAACAATTTTTTTTTCAATGGATGAATGAATTAAAGGCGTACAAATGTGTATCCATTAAGTACATGGTTTAAGGAGTTAGTGTAACACAAAATTAAATGTTCGTGTTGACTCTAATGAAAAGTGTAATCAAGCAATTTTGCCTTGCATAGTTTCTCTTCTCAACGTGCACTGAATTCTAAACATGCTTACAGCATGAGTGTGTTTTATTTATACGTAGTGCTTGCTCGCCGGTTTATAGACATATCTGTAGAAATAAACACGATAGAGAATGCCAGGCTACCTGTGCTTAGCTATTTTGATAATTTGCCGACATGCAACGGAACGGGAACTTGGCTCCGGCTTCCGTATGTCACTGGGAACCTGCATGAGATGTTAATGTAGTTGCTCTATGCTTACTGTTAGCGTGTATTGACGCTCTTTGAAAACAATGAAGACCGAGATCGGAATGCTCCTTTAGGGGATGTGTAGTCGGGGCCTGCGTGCTTTTATAACCATTTGACATGTTCTTCTCCGCTGTACCCTGATAGTTATGCGTTGTTCACGACAAACCTGATAGAGTGACTGATGTTGTCTGGTGTCGGTAACCACTTACTTATCTCATAACTATAGATGACAAAGCTTGACCTCGACCGTAAGAACACTCTGTACGAGTTACTCATGCCTTTCATAAAATAATAAACCCATTACGCCATTAATACGACACTATTTATTTCTCTTTTGGAGATAATGCATGTAATTCAATAAAACATCAGTATTTTCAAAATTGACTGATAATTTTGACTGATAAATAATTAAATTGCTTTTTTCTAATACATTGGTCTCAGTGGGATTTATCCTTATCTTGGAGAACGATATACTCGCGTCTTTTGTGCTTCTTGACAAATCGCAGTTCGCTTTTTCATGATCAACATCCAAAGAACGTGTGTAGACACCGGTATTGCAATAAAGCCAGTTTTGCAATAATTATTGCAAAACTGGGTTTTATTGCAATTCCGGTTGATGTGCGTTTGGGTGGTCCGCGGGCTCGAACTTTCAAAAGACGAACTTGCGTGACCAATGCGGTCTTTTGCGTTGTTTCGTGGTAGATATGCCGTACGGTGGTCGTATAACAAGTTTTCGCCAACGATGTTACTCTAATTTTTCTGCAAAAGGTGTTTGCATTGATATAAGGTTGCAAAAATATGATAACATAGGCCTATCTCAAAGATGATTTTTTAAATGCAAAGCCATATTTATATTTAAATTTAACTATAAAATTCTAAAAAGGCGACAATGTCGCTGTATGAAAGCATAATACTACACATTAATACGCATTACGCTGAACAGATATCGGTCGTCGGGAGGTGGGAGCCTCTTTTGGTTCGCACCTTACGAATACCGATGTCTGGAAGCACAGCCCCCTTCACCACCACCCCCCATCACCTTATTAGATATTAGTTAAAATTAGTTAAATATAAAAACCACGTGACAGTAATTACTTATATTCTTTTGTTGTACCTCATATATTCTATGTTATGTAGAATTCGAGAAAATAAAGTTCTGTTCTGTTCTGTTCTGATAAGACCAAGGGTGTACATTATACAGTTATCATGGAAGAATTTCGAACTGTTGCTCGAGGCCGAAAGGCCGAAGGCATTAGGTCGAAATGGCTTCTCTGATTATGAGGGACGATAGTTTTGACCGTGCCCCTAGCACACATAACATAAAATAACTATTTTATTACATAATTATCTGTGTTGGACTAACTAGCTTTTCAAAAAGAATTAATCTGAGACAAAGTACAATGGAAATAAAAATGTCCTTATATACATTTTCAGCTTTTGACAGACGTCTGATGAGTGATCAGCGTCTTCTTGAAAACGCTTGTATTTTTGCATCCACACATTATTTCAATAATCGGGTCCGTGTTGTTTTCCGTATAAAGGATATGCCGCGAAACTTAATGTGTATTACGAACTCATCTCATTCATTATAGTATTGGTAAAAATAATAATAATTCATGGAATATAGTATTGAACCTTCACAAGACACCAATCAATACAATTTATCAATACTGTTTCATTACAAAACGAGAATCCCGGGTACGGGAAAATTTCTTAATGACCCTGATTATAAAACTTCTTCGCATTTTTTTCGCGCATGGAAACAATTCGTCCTAGAGGGCGACATTTAAAACTGTTTACCCCGGATTCGGCAATTTCAGAAAAACACAGCAAAACAGTCAAAAATATGTAATAATCTGCAATATCTGCGACTATCACCTATGTCAGAAGCACACATAGAGAATGCACGGGTCAAACAGTCGTGCGACCGATCTTTAGTTAATTTAAAAGATGTTATATTTCAAATTTCAGTCCACAAACATTTCACCAAATCAAGGAGTAAAATGAAAGTAAAACTCAATAACTTTGTTGTTGCTTTTTTTGTAATAAATATGTAATTACTTTTTCATTTAAAACTGCTTTTTACGCGATTCCTAATCACCAATTACCGGTATGTTAACAAGTAGTCAACAAAAAACGACATTAAGTTTTTGTGCAAATTGACTTGTAACAAGTCGCTATGAAACGGCCATAAAACTCATACAAATGCTGTAAAGTTTATTTCTCTTGAGTGAATATTAGCTAAATCAACTAAAATACAATTTCTTCTGCATCTTGTTTGAAACCCATCAGTGCTTCGTTATTGTCGACAATGTAAAATAAATGTCAGAGAGAACATCTATATAATATGTTCTTAACAACTTAAGTGGTTTACAATTGTCAGTTTCAAAAAAAGAGTTTTGCCTGCATCTTTAAACAAATGTTCGTCTCAAAACCAACTAACTTGCAGACTAACCAGTGTCCAAATATAGATAATACTTTTTTCCAAATTGTTCGGAAAAGAAGGTACATGAACGATAATTGTATTAATTCAAGTTTGATATACATGAAATAATACAAATTGCTATATTTTGTTTAACTCTTTGAGCACTAAGTAATTATCGTGGATCCTTTTAGTTACCAAATCTTTAATCAGTCTACTTGAAATTTTGGTAGTTCAATAAATACTGGTCTAAATTATCAAACAGTGTAGACCCAGATTAGAGGGCTCCTATAAGAGCCCTCTTATCTGGGTCTACACGGTTTGCAAATAGACTTAATATATTTAAAACAATTCCATTGTGTTGAAACAGTTAATTAATTTTCTTGAAAATGTTGACAATTAATCTTACATTACAATAATGATGGGTCCATTAGTGTAAAGTTTAATTGGTAGGCTCTTGATACTGGTACTTCAGGACTAGGTTACAATGGTTTTAAAATGTTAACTATACACATTAAGGACTCGGTATGTGGCTAATAGTTTTGGCGGCAGCTATTGTTCAGGTATTGCTGTACAGTTTGATAGAAGTTGTTCGTTGCGGCTCAGCTTTTTCATTGACAGAGGCGCCTTTACACGACTTTTCTCCTCAAATGTGAATAAATCGTCAATGTTTTCTACATGTACGTTATAGATTTCAATTCATGTGTGTTTAGTATAATTTAGAAGGGACATAAAGAACATCTTCCCAAACGTGCACGAATAACGAAATAATCCAACAAAACACAAGGAAAATAATTTCACTCCTTTAGTCTTACCATATTTTAAGCAATTCGGTTTTTAAGACAAACACATTTTTAGCTGTCTTACTGCAGTCGTGACCAGATCATAAATGTTAACCCTCTGTCTATATAACGGCCTTGTAGTCTGTCACAATTTGGAATATAGCACATCTTGTATCATACTATAATTATATATTGTGTTAAAACACTTATATTTGCGCATGATCTAATGGTCATGATAACTTACATAACTGTACTCATTGCTTGTTTTTTTATTTAAGAATTTAGAAGCAAATGTATGTGTCTTTCTCCTAGGAATAAACACATGTATATGAATATGCATGGTCATATAACACATTACTACGCAATGCACTAGTGTAGAGACATGTACTATGTGCATACATATTCATATGCTTTGAATTTTGGATCCTTTGGATTTTCGTGGTAAACGCTTTGTTAAAAGTCGAATGTCAATACAGTACTCGTCCGTTTTCTATAGTTGAAGTTCTATAAAATGGTCTCGATTAACCCGATACTTACCCGATAACTACGATAGCTACGCTTTTAATTTCAAAAACAGGGACCCGTCTTACGAAACATCGAACGATAAAAAGGTCGTAACCAAGACTTCGAAATGCAACTTATTTCTCCATCTAATCCTGTCTTGTGACATCTTTTAGGAATCGTCTTTTCAAGACGATTCGAAAAGAGATGTCACAATACAGGATTGTACTTGTATGGAGAAATAAATAATATTTGATAATTTAAGAATCTGACTTACGACAATATTTGACGTACGACGTTTCGTAAAACAGCCCCAGGTAATCTCGACTTCAACGAGTTAAAGCTATCGAGCCCAGGGTGTTTTATTTACTTGTCTCTTTTTTCTATGTGAGTTCAAAAGTATAGGTCTCTTAAAAACTGTTAACCCGTTTACAGTCCAATGTCTACTCAAAGGACATTGGCAAAAAAAGACACTGGTGAGACGCCCGTGACGTGGTGTCTCACCAGTGTCTGTACTGTTTGTTGATTCATATGGAATGTTTGCTGTATGAACAAACACTTCACAGAGTACAGAACAGAACAGAACAATACCTTTATTACTCAGATTACAATACATGTAAAAACGTGAGGAATATTAACAATTTTCAGGTAAGTGCACACGAATGGTCATGCAGTAAGAATAGAGGTCGTCTTATTGAAACAAAAGTAATGGTTAATAAGAAAATTGGCGGAGTAGTGTGTGGGGGTGTTTGTTGTTAAATTTGCTGATATGTGCACAATGTCACATAGGGTATGGCTCGACAATTGTTTATCTATAATGGCATCTTCCAGCAAACGCGTAGGTAGAGTATATTGCAATATCTAGGCAAGGATTAACATCGCGATTTATATATAGAGTTTGAGCTATGCGAAGGTCGCTCATTCATGACTCACCCTTCCTGTTTGTTTACCACTATGTTCTGACGTATTAAATCTTGGAATAGATTATAAAACAAATATTGTCTGCTAAAAGTATGTTGTCTACCTTACAACCAAATGATAACTTTGAACAGCACCTTTTTGGGGGTCTGATCTGGATGGTAACTATTTGCAGATGACACTGAAATCATCACTCATATCATTAATTGAACTCTAGTGACGCGAGGCGTATACACACCCTTTACAAACAGTGTACCTGTGAAGAGTACACTTGTCCATTCTCTTTTCCAGTCCTACGTCATAACCTCTTTATTCGGTATCCCTCAGTTTGTTTTACACTTAGAGAGCATGCGGCTACATAAGCTAGTTTTCTCCGAGTAGGACCGAGAGTATGCGTAAGACATAAAATACCCGGATGTCTGGCAAAGAGAATTGCGCACTGTGTAGACACAGATCAGAGGTTTATACAGGAACCCTCTGATCATAGTCTGAAAAGCTTAACATTTAGCGGAGAAAACACAGAGATAGTAACAGACATACAGAGAGTGAGAGAGAGAGAGAGACAGTGACAGAAACACACACACACACACAGACGCACAGCCAGATACAGAAAGACATATATACATGTATATATATATATAGAGAGAGGGGGGGAAACATACAGACATAAAGACAGACTGATAAAGTGACAGCTCGAACAGTTGACCCTTTACCTGATTGCCTATTTATAGTATTGAAGATAGGTGACTACTTAAAGCAGGTTGAAAGTAAAGCAGAATGCGCCTATGGCGCATTCTGCTTACTTTTCAGCCTGCTTTAAGCTATCATGTGCTAAAATATAGAAAATATTCCCTATAATATAATTATATTCATGACTGATTTAATTGGAACTATTTTCTTTATCGGAGGAATAAACCATATTCGCTAAAATGCGCTTCTATGGGGGAAAGGGTTAAATAGAGAAAATAGAGAAATAGAGACTGAGGAAGAGAAACAACAGGTCAGAAACAGGGCTAGGAAAGATGGAACTAGCGATAACAGATAATCTCCATCAAATCTGTTTTGAACTATTCCGTTTTATGCATACCCAGGTCAGATATGCATGGAATTTTGTGTCAGTACTGTTAAAGATCATTTAACTCACGGTGAAAGAGCGGATCTTATTTTTTACAGAGGTTGCCTAATTAAATAATTAAAAAAAAAGCTCCTGCTTTTTCAAGAAGCGAATCTGGCCGCCTCTATTTGCTCATCCAAATACCATAATTATATGTGCCACAAATAAATATTCACTTCAGTGGATATAGAGATATAGGGGATTAACAGATTTCACTCGAAGAGGAATAGGACATCAACTTTGCCCAAAAAACAAATCCGATAAACAGAAATTGCCTAAACGTCAGGCTGGGTCCGGACCGACTCTCTTACCTGGATCTGCGTATGCGCAATATTCCTGAGAAAAGGTAAGAGCGCCAGGTGTACTCCCTGTAAGCTTAGGTCTGTTAACCCTCCATGAACTACAATATCGTCTGCTTCACTGTTGTCGTCTGCAACGGTTTTCAAGTTTAATCTTAAAGCCATTTGACCTTAAGAAACAATAACATGAGGGTCAAACAGTATTGATCCAGATTAGACGCCGCTAAACGCGGCGTCTGATCTGGATCCATGCAGTTTGCCAATTCTTGTAGAGTTGCGACTAGCATTGCGAAGGGTTACATATATTTTACTTCAGGCATACTTACAGTTTCGCCACTAGAACTCCTCTATTAACCCTTATCCTGCGGTGATGTCGTCTGCTTCGAAATTTTCGTCTGCAAAGTTCGTTAAATTTGGATTTATACATTTTTTAAGTAAAGCAACCTAAAGAAGAGTGTCAAACAGTTTGGATCCAGATCAGACACCGCGTTACGCGGTGTCTGATCTGGATCTAAACTGTTTGCAAAAATCAATAAAGTCGCGACCAGCAGGCAAAGGGTTAACAATGTTTTATGCTTATCTCAAGTTGGCTATAATTTACAATCATTTTGGGCTCCAACCATACATAATTCACTCGGCATCTAAATAGGACGTACCCATGCTCTTTTACGCTCACTTATAGCTTTCGTATAAGATTAAGTTCAACAAACCGAAAATCTTGATTCTAAAAAATGCAGACGAGCATACTCACACCAGACGAAACTTTAGCAATTGAAGGGTTAATAGTTTTCTTCCTTACTTGGCAAAGGTAAATGTAAAGGTAAGCTTTGCAACAAACAAGGTATCCATTAACATGCAAGCTAAGATGCTATGGAGCGTCCATATTATGTCGTTTTGCAATTCCAATAATTCGGATATGTTTCCTCAAATACACGGTATGTCCAAAAGTTTTGATCCTCATCATTAACATATCCAAATAACTTTATGATTATATACAAACAATAAGTAATTTGGTTGCAATGAAAATATAATGAAAGCCATTCCCTGCTCACTCAGCAGTTTAATTTTACGACCAGTTTTGAAGTAAACTAAACTCTTAAACAGAAATGTACAACTGTAATGGCATTTTGTAAACTGTTTGAATCCAGAGCAGAGACTAGGTTACAAGGTACACGGCGTCCGTGATCAGGATACAACGTTATTATTATGTATTAATATTGCTTTCAGTCAAAATGCTAATAATGCAAAAAAAGCAGACGGACAAATTATAAGCGGATGATACTATGACGCTGCAAGGGTTGCTCTTCTGTATGCTACGGGCAAACTGGTTATAGCTAGTGCAAACAGTTTGGATCTAGATGAGACGCCGAGTATTCGGCGTCTCATCTGGATCTGAACTGTTTGACACTTTGATGATATTTTTTCTGAAAGATAAAGCAATTTTTTCAACTCTGAAGATTGTTGCTGACAACAAACCTGCAGAAGGTTTTTAAATTAAGGTGCTAGAATGGTGAAGTAGTTATAAAATAATTGCTTGTTGATGTTAGAATGATAGAAGGTAAGTTATGAGTAGTGGTGTAACACAGCTATTATTTATTACCTCTGGAATTTCAGAGAACTGACGCACCGTGTTGGAAGATTCGCCTCCATCGCAAGTTTTAATTGAATGAGCTATGTGAATGAGAATATAGAAATGTTACAGTAGTAGCCCGCTATTACAATGAAGAGGATGCTATAATATTCGTTTTAGGTATTCCAACACTGAAGATAGGGCAATTGCAACGTAAAAATGGTATTTTGAATGGATACTACATGTAATTCCCATGTGTTGTGTGAAATATGAAGGCTTTTCGTCATCTCTTCTCGAAACATTTTGAAAAATTGCCTTAGAGATAGGAAAATATCATGACAAATATTCATGAAAGGTGATTGTTATATATTCTTACATAAACTATTGATACTTTTCAACGCATGCCTGTGACAAATGAAGGGAAAATGAAAAAATAAAGGTTATTGTCCCAATATTTTCATCATAAAAATTATGATGTATAAAACTAAAAAATTAAAATATTTTCTAAAAAGCATGCCCTTTGTTTTTCAGTACGATTTTACATCATATGACTTACAAGGTTACATGTTTGTACAAAAATGTTGACTGGAGCAGAGAAAACCACTCGCTTTTCATACAATACTTTAGCAGTTTAGACCTAAAATATGAAGACGTTTCGCCGCATCTAACTTGAGAAATCACAACTGTCTTCAAAGAAGTGTTGAAGACATTGATTACTCTATAAAGACTGTTCACTAAGTTAAGTTTAAAAATAATAATTTTGGAAAACGATTACAGGCGCCTTTAGAAACTAATAAAATTAGGAAAAGGGTTTATATAAAAGATATAATATATATTTAAAAAAAAAAGAACTTTTTTTCAGTGAAGAAATAAATTAAAGGCGTAAACCGAAAGCGAATATTGGTTCATACAGTGGAGAATCTGTTATTCTTTCCCGTTTAAACGCAAACGTACGCAAACGCAAAGCACTAAAACGTAGAAAAGAACAACTTTTGGACAATTCTGATAATTCTTGTTTATCTTGGTGGCAAACAGTTTGGAGCCTGATCAGACGCCGGGTTACCCGGCGTCTGATCTGGCTCCAAACTGTTTGCACTGCAAATAATAGTTTTAGCGTAAACGCGTTTATTGGGAAAGAATAACAGATTCTCCACTGTATATGATAACCTTGAAAAATATACTCTCGTAATGAAAGTTACGTAGTGTAATACAAGATAGATAAAATCATGTTAAAGTAGCTACTGTGATGACACGATCTGCTCTTAAATAGCTTAAATACAACCTATTTGACATTAAATACAAGCTACTCCATTAACTGTCTTCACCACTGTTCTTCAACACAGAAGCAAGATATATAGACGTCACTGTGAATATCTGACAACATCCGGGTAACTTTATGTTAGCCCTTCGTCTGTTACATGACCGTCTGCTTCACAGTTACCGTCTGCTGAAATTTTCAATTTTAATTTAAAAGCTATTTAAGCATAATATATTAAACATGGTGGTCAAACAGTTTGGATCCTGATCAGACGCCGCGTAACGCGGCGTCTGATCTGGATCCAAACTGTTTGCAAATTCTAGTAAAGTTGAGAGTAGCAGACAAAGCATTAACCTTAGTTTGACCTTTGCTTACCTTGTAAGTAGTACATATTTTTTGGCTACAATCAAGCCCCGTTATTATTAGATATACCATTCATTAGAAAACTCTGTTCTGTTTATATACATGTATACATATGTGATTGTTTCAAGCAGAACGCAAGAAATGCATCTGAAGCTACTAATGGAGCTTTCTAGTTTCAAGTTATATCTTGCCTTAGGCAGCCATCTTCTTGTGTGTCGTAAGCAAAGTTATGTTTTAGTTATATCAAAAAACCATTGCATAACTATTTCGAAGACAACACCGTCTTGTCGAAGACGCTTTTAAAAGAGTTACCGCAGAAAACTCTTTCTTGCATTTTTTTAGAATCATGACCTTTTTAACAATATTTGAGAAAAGTAGGTAGAATATATCAACAAACATAAACGAAATAGGCCATACACTTCACAGAAATCGTTTCTGACCTGGTTTTTGCCAATGTCATATTAAAAAAAATCCAATTGTTTTGAAAATACTTCATTCTACGAAGGTTTTAGCGTTATTTACAGGGATAATTCCTTGTCCTTTGTGTCCAAACTATCATTTTGATTGCAAACAGTTAGGAGCCAGATCAGATGACGGAAAACCCGGCGTCTGTCAAGGTTCCTAACTGTTTGCCATCCTAATTAAAACAAATTGTCAACGATTTCAGAACATGTCATTTAAACAATTAATTACATTGCGATTTCCCTTTACTTTATCGGGAAAGACAAATGTTTTTGTTGCACAACCGAAAAGTAGGAACTCGGTGAATTTTTATAAGAAGACCGATTGAAGATTCCCAAACACATTGATTCTCCGAACAAGTTACAAATTACAGTGGAAGTTATTGATAATTTCATGGAACTTTAAGCAGTACTTCGAAGAACGAACCAAGCGGAGGGAATACAGCCTCTGGGCTATAATTGCGGATTTTCATTTCAATCTAGACTTAAACTGTTTTGCTTAAATGAAACAAACATGATCATGATGAAATTTTCGTTGTTGATTTAACGCTTTCACTCAAAATGACGCTTTAAAGCGCGTTTGCAAACAGTTTGGGTCCTGATCAGACGCCGAGCTGTTTGACACTTTTATCGATATTTATTAAGTTATACAAACTTAAATCTAACTTTGAAACGTGTCTTACCGACAACAATACTGAAGCAGACGAAAATAAAGCAGTGAATGGGTAAATACATTCCCAAATGATTTGATCATGAAAGGGTTAAAGGTGTTTGCCGAAAAAGAGCAAAACTCTTAATTCAATAAACGAGTTAGCGTTATTATCAGATTATTTCTGTTCATATTATTTTCATGTTTTGCTAAATCACTTCTCAGACAATGTATTCTTTTTTATTGATTGAGTTAGGGTGAACGGCGTCGCGACACATAAAATGGTCATAATATGTTACCGATAATGATTACATAGATCTATATGCAAAACATTAAACATCTCGGTTATCGAGTGTCAAAGCACTAAAACATGTAGAAATGGCAATACGGTCAAATCTGTATACATGCATCGGAATGATTTCAGGAAGATGATTTTTGATAATGTTTTGCACTAATAACTTTAAATATAGGCAATTGATAATTGTCTGATAAATCTGAAAAACTGAAAGAATGAGGAACGGGTTGTCCATTTCTAGTTCCGTTTCGTTAAAGACATTGTATTGTATTAAAGACATATGTTTACGTGCATACTTTTGTGAATCCTGAAAGAACTTTTAAGAGCTGAAAGGATCTGATTGTCATAATTTCGAACAAAACCCCAAAACAATCCAGGAGAGACGTAGGATCTTGATCGACACCATGGTTAAAGCACGTAAAGCATGGAATGTGCAGGGTATTAAGTATAAACTAGACGACGAGACATTTATAGAATACAGTGGAGAATCTGTTATTCTTTCCCGTTTAAACGCAAACGTACGCAAACGCAAAGCACTAAAACGTAGAAAAGTACAACCTTTGGACAATTCTGATAATTCATGTTGATCTTGGTGGCAAACAGTTTGGAGCCTGATCAGACGCCGGGTTACCCGGCGTCTGATCTGGCTCCAATCTGTTTGTACTGCAAATAATAGTTTTAGCGTAAACGCGTTTATTGGGAAAGAATAACAGATTCTCCACTGTATGTATATCAGTTTGACATTTTACTATTCTCAGAAACCTGGCATTCGAAATTGAAAAACATTACAGTTGATGGTTATGATAATTATAGCTGCCCTCGTCCGAATTATAATAGTAAAGTGAGACGTGACAGTGGTACTTCCGGTATTATTTTAGCCCTTAAATCAAATTGGTTTGATGCTGAATGTACAAATGCATAGAAGGTGTTTTGTGAAGCTAAGCGTAGGTTTTATAGTAATCCTACACAGAATATCTTTTCTGTCCAGCAGATGATCTTATAATAAAGTAAAACGTCGAGTTAAAGCACGTTATTATAACAAAGTAAAACAAAAACTTTGTAATATGCACAGGTCGACACCAAGAAAGTTTTGGAACTATATTAAGATGTTTAAAGCATCTAATGCAGATACGAATAATATTGGTGTTGGTGATTTTGTTCGACATTTTTTCCAATTTATCTTCAACAGAGTCACATGATCATGTCTTATTGAACAATCATAGCGATAATATTAATGATTTGCACATTAATGAATTGGATAAAAGTTTTACTGTCTGTGAGGTAGAAAGGGTAGTTGCCTCTTTAAAGAGGCATAAAAGGTGTGACTTAGATGATAATGTTGCAGATTTGTTCATAGAAGCGAAGACTTTTATTGCTCCTTATCTCTGCAATGTCTTGAATTTTATATACGATTCTTGTATATATCCAGATGCATGGAACAAATGTGCTATTGTACCTATTTACAAAAAAGGTGGTAAAATTGATCCAGCCAATTATAGGGTCATAACCTTAATACATTTTACATCCAAAATAGTCTCGTTACTACTCCGTAATCGTTTAAAACGCTGGAGTGAGGAAAATTCAAAGTTTTGGGAATGTTAGTTTGGAATTTGCGACAGCATTCGATTATACAAAATTTTTTAGCGAAACAGTCTAAACTGTGGTGTATTTGTATTGATTATCAGCGGGCTTTTGAAACCGTTAATCGAGACGCGTTATGGTATAAGCTTATTCAATCTGGTTTTAGTTGTAAAATGTTAAAATGATTGAATGTATGTACAGTAAGGTGCAGCTTAATGTTAAGACAAAACTTTCTGCTTTCGACAGTATGGTTGTACCAATTTTATTATATGGTGCTGAAATGTGGGGTGTGTATCACCTAAAAGAAGTTGATAAACTGCACCGAAGAGTTTGTAAATATGTCTTGGGTGTGAAAAAACAAACTCCTAATGATGCCGTTTATGGAGAATTAGGAAGGTTGATTTGTAAAGAAAGAGCTATTAAGTACTGGTATAAAGGTATGTGTAATGTTTAATCACCTATGCGCGAGACCTATATTGACCAGTGTAACAATGTTAACGGTTCATGTTGGACCAAAAGAATTAATTCTATTATTGACAATCTTGGTTTTACGAATATACGACAGTATCAAGTGTGTACCGTCTATAAAAAGGCGTTTAAGAGATCAGTATATTCAAGACTGGAATGTATCAATTCATATCATGTCAAAACTTGAAACGTATTGTAAATTTAAAAAGAAGTATTCGTTTGAAGAGTACTTGAATAAAGTCTCTAATGACGATTTACGCCAAGTATTCGCTCGATTCAGATTAAATTCACACAAACTTGAAATAGAAATTGGACGTTTTATCGGTTAAGACAGAGTGAACAGAATTTGTAAGTTTTGTAACCAAAATAGTATTGAAAATGAGTATCATTTCTTATTGTGTTGCCCTATGTACTATGAACTTGGTAAAAAATATAAATTTAGGTAACATACAGTGGCCAACTATCAACAAATTTAATAATGTAATGTCTTCTAGTAATAAAAAACAATATTGAATAATGCTAAGTATATTGAAGACAGTATGAAATTTCATAAAAATACCCTTGATACTATTGCTGCTTTGTGATTTATATTCTAAATGTATGTCTTTTGTCTTTGCAGTATTTCCCTTGTATCTTTGTTAATTGTTATATTGCTGTAATGCTAATGAGACTAAAACTGAAACTGAAACATTAATTTCTGGTACAGTTTCTAATATCTCGGTCTCAAAAATGGTATATCTTCATTTATCACTTGTCTGCAATTACTTTTCAAATATATATATGTAGGAATTAAACGTGATTATGTTAATACTGCCCATTAAACAATGGCCTTTATCATTTATTGAAACAAATTTGAACGTTGGAAAGGAATTAGTCCTTTTGTTTGATATGGTAGCTTTAAAAATAACTTATTTTACAACAATTTTACTTTTGTACTTAACGAAAGTTCATATTTGCAAAGCACTTTAAGAAAGATTTCTGTTAGATTATACAAGTTCATTTCTGTTGGTATGAGTTCATGCTTGGCAGTATATCTTTACAGAGTATTCTAAATTACATGCATGGCCTTATTTTCCCCCTTAAACGCAAACGAAACACAAAGGCATTGCAATATACTGTAGAAAATGACAACAGTTTGACAATTTATTTTACCAGGTGTCTGATCTGTCTCCAAATTGTTTACAATGGACATTTTTAGTTTTAGCGTAAAGGCGTTTGTTTGGAAACGTCTTCTCCATTGTAATTTACTTTGCAATTTCATTCACATGGAGTATTCATTCGTTTCTCAACATCTCTAACAGGCTAGAGCTCCACATGCCAAGATTCTTGACATAACTTTTCAAGTACAGTTTGTAAGCAATAAAACACACCAATTTCAGTAAAAAATATTTTATGTGTAAATGATGCTAAATATTATAGTTTTCAGTGGAAAAGAAATAAATTATTAGAGACAAGCCTTAGACATGTTTCGTTTATTTTGAAAGTAAAATCGTTCATCAGTTTTAGGAATTTCATACCTTTATCATAAGCAAACACGGAACACAATCACACAATCACTGGAGGGCAATACACCAAAAGAAGTTCAGAAATGGATGTGTGGACCGGTAGTGAAAGCGATAGGTATATTTGATATTGTTTGTCAAGCGATGGTTATCACGACCAAAACACCAAACATCTGCACACACCTCTCAGTCTATGTAAACATGATTGCTATCGGATTGCTATCGGGTCTACAGGTCTGCCAGTACAGATACCGTAGAGGAGACTTATGTTTATTCTTTTCCTACAAACACATTTATACTAGGATAATTAATCTAACTACAAACGGGTTAAAGCCAGCTCAGACACTAGGAAAGCCCGGCGTTTGATCAAGCTGTCAATTGTTTCTTACCCGGTACTATGATTTAGCATTGCTTCATAAATACGCCTTTTACGCCAATATGGCCCATAAGAAATATTTTATAACTCCTAGCAGATGGTAGCTAGTAAAGTAATTCTGTTTCACTTTCAACCTATTGTAAGTGGCCACCTATATCCAAAACTAGACACACGGTTTAGGCAACGGGTAAAACAAAATGACACGCCCGTCAATAAATATAACGGATGGACAACGCCATACCATAATACTATATCTTTCGAGCATATGTATAAAATGCATAATGTGTTACATCATTTTAGTTAAGTGTCGTTTAAACATTTACCCCATAGCACATTTCTTGTGTTGAAGAAAGATGGTAGCTTAATGCAAGTTGAAAGTAAGGCAAAAAACGCCTTAAGGCACATTCTGCTTTACTTTTATCCTTCTTTAAGCTACCCTCTGTCAGAATCTAGAAAAATATTTTTAAGTGTATATTCTTGAATGTATAAAATGGAACTACATGTATATATTTTTCTTTGATGAGGCATAAAATAAACGGAGTAAAATGGTGTATTTATGGGTTCTTTTGTTTAAAGGTACAGTCTCTCTCTCTCTCTCTCCCACTACCAAATGATCAGAACACCAAGTTTGTGTGCACACATCTTAGTCTATATACAGTAAAACCTCTCTATTACGGCCACCAAATTGTGTTAAATAAAAGATGTTTACGATAGGTGACTGCTTAAAGCGATGTGACAGTAAAACAGAAAGCTCCTATAGGAGCTTTCTGTTTCACTGTTACTTTGCTTTAAGCTGTCACCTGTCTTTTATACAATAAATTAGCCTTAATTTTAGTGGTCATTATAGAGAGGGTTTACTGTAAAAATGATACCTATCGGGTCTGCATGTCTGCCAGTGCACATACCAGCCATACCTACTTCCACACTGTGCATCGTATTTTGACATGTATCTCAAATAAGAGTCGACAGATGACATGGGAAAAACAGTACTACGGCGCTCACTCTCTGCAACAGCACCCAATGGGACACAAATAAAATAGTGCTTGTGTTGTTCGGAGGGAGTTGTTATAAGGAGGGAAAATAAAGACTTGGCTTACATTTACATTTGCGTAACGCAGCATCTGATCTCGATTCAAGTTGGTTGTCACTCGTCATTATGTTTTTTTTCAAAGATCCACTCATATGCAATTGCGAGAAACAACAGCAGACGACGATTTTAAGTGAAAGTGTCTGAATAATCGTATTTTGGAGGAAACAGCAGCAAATATTGTTGTAAGGAGGGTATCGTTTTTGGGAGGGCCATTGTAGGAAGGGAGAACTGTATATCGTTCCCAATGCAAAGAATGGCTTGACCATTCTTCTTTCCTGCGAAAGTGTCGTCCTCAAGAAGAGAAACATAAATACGCGTGGCAAACAGTTTGGAACCTAATATGCTAGATTCTATAATCTATTTCTTCGGTGTAGGAATAAACCAAAGACGTAAAAAGGCGTAGTTATGAGGTAATATGTAAAAAAAAAAAAAGAAGGGTTGGAATTTGGACCAAAGCTTTTGTCCGGTTTGGAGAGAATTCCGATATTTAGAGGTTACGGTTTGGAGGAGTTCAACTGTAGATCTTACTATCACACTTGTTAAAAACATATAAAGTTTCCATAAAAAGAGACTCGTTTTAGTCTAGTCCTTAACATGTGCAGTTCCTGATCTGGGCCTATAGTGTTTGTAAATAGCGTCAATATACGCCAACAGCAATGGAAGGGTAAAATTGAATACAACCACAAGATTCAAACATCTTGGATAATTCAGGCACAAAAGACATTATATACAGAAGCATTGACATGCGCGCAGGAAGAACCATGCTCTTTTCTCCTCCTAATACCATTTGTACCCAGTGAACCCAGAATCTGAGCAGGCTCCAAAGTATATTACAATCACTTTTTTTATTTGGGAAAATCATCAACATTTGTATGAAACATTCATTCTACATTTCAAGAGCATTTCGATTGTGTTTCGTTTCGTTTGTGAGAAAGACAAAACGTTTTCACCACTGTAGTTTATTGTCGCTCCCAATTCTAAGTAAAATGTCATCTGCTTAAACAATCGTATGGTCACGAATTAACCCTCATCAGACTTCATCAGCTTTAAACCATTGTCTTCTGTTTTTATTTTTAATTTTTAGATATTAGGAGTTGAAAATGAGTTGCAAACAGTTTGGACCCTGATCAGACGCCGCGTTACGCGGCGTCTGATCAGGATCTAAACTGCTTTGCAAATAACTATTGTACTTTGGGTAAGGCAGTGAATAGATTAATCCATTACCCCATAAATACGTCTTTTAACCTCTTTAATTTAAATTTCTACTGAAGCAAATAGTTCTAATTTATACTGTCACAATAAGAATCATTATGGAATGTTTTCTATATCCAAGCAGTTAACAGCTCAAAGCAGATTGAAATTTAGGCAGAATGAGCATTTAGGTACATTCTGCTTTACTTTCAACCTGCTTTGAACGTGTTGTCACGTATCTTCAAAAAAAGTAGAAACAGGCTATGGGGTAATGGGTTAATCGTATTGAAATAGGTTAACAACTTAATTGTTCCGGTATTGGCAAAAGAATACATAATCAGACCCTATGGAGAAAACATCAATTTTGTCAAAGGGGTGGGTTATTTACCAATTTTCAACAAGACATTTTTTCTAACAGACAAACAAGTCATTCCCACCTGTGCAATTATAAAAACGTAAGAAACACTCAACACCTTTTTTCAAACAGTTTGAATCCTGATCAGGCCCCACTAACGTGGAGCCTGATCAGGTTCCAAACTATTTGCCACACGTATAAGCTTTATAGAAACAATAAATTAGTTTTAGAATTTGCAGCAGACGGTAATATTTAAAGCAGACGACTATAATTGGGGTTCAACTGTCCCATGATTAATTTTAACTGGTACCTATCAGACTGCAGGGCTAGGTTTGTTCTGGAACCGTTCTTAGACGCCTGCCAGCCGAACTCGCGTCGGATTACAGGTGCGCGCGTATTGGTTGAGGGAAACCCCCCAGCGTTGCCTATAAAAGGTAACTAGCATCCCAACTACATCTGGTTCGTCTAGCCGTGTGTACAGTCTCTACGATTCTCTCGAGCTTACCAGGATCAACCAGGAAGTCAGGGAAACGTGTGTGCTTATCTTTAACAGGTGAGTGTATTCGGTTTTACATATAACTAACTAACTAACCCCCTTTTCAATGCAATAAGTGCATAGCGCTAATAAAATAATTAACAAAATTAGTTTTGATGATAGATCACAAAAACGTAGTTAATGGTTTTTATTGAAGATTAAGTTGTATACTATAAATTGTATGTGTCAATTTGTTTTGATCTTATGTTAATATGCTGACTGCTATTAGTCTGTTATTGTGAAACCTCTCTTTTTCGATCACTTAACAAAATACTTATTGCTGGTTGTGATAGTTTAGCGGAGGCTTAACGCAGAAAGAAAACAAAGTAGAAAGCCTTAAAAAGACGCATTTGTGGTACTCATATTGACAGGTGGCATGTAACTAAATGATTAAGATAAAGTAAAAAGTTTAAAAGAAGAGTTTTGGATAGCGTTTACAGATAAGTGACAGCTTACGGAACGGTGAAGATACAGCAAAAATGTTTCAAAAGCTTTCTGCTTTGCTTTTTTTTTATCTTGCTGCAAAAAGCCACTTGCCTTACCATTGAAAACAAGCTTTTGTTTGAGTGGTCGAAATCAGAGGTTTCTATTGTATAAAATAAGTATAATTCAGTTAGTATTTACCTTGTTCTGACTAATTAATTAGATATTAACCTTCTGCACGCGGAGTAATTATTGTCTATTAAATTTTTGAACAATTTTAAAATTTCGTTCAGAAATTGTCATACGAAACATCACCAGGATGTCAAACATTTGGATACAGATGAGACGTCTCAACTGGAGCCAAACTGTTTGCAACAATCATCACAAATTCATCTGCAGGGTACAGAAGGTTAAGCATCGGGTTCCACAAAGGATAAGACAAACAAATACAGTTTTACCTTAGTTTATAAAGAGATTGTTTCCAAATAATTAGAAATCTATTACTTTTTCAATATATGTTAATAAGACATGTGACAGCTCAAAGCATGCAGAAAGTAAATGCGGAAAGCTCCGTTATGAGCTTTCTTGATAACTTTTGTCCTGCATAAAGTTGACACATGCTTTTAATACAAACAATCGTACTAATTCATTTGGCGTTCAAGATAAAAAGTTCTATAGTTGAAACGACACATGTATCGTACAAGAGTCACTTGTGCCTTCAAAAAAGAATAAATGCATTTTAAATTTTTCATGTTAGGCAATTACTGTTTCCAAATGTATCATCTGGAACATTTTCTGGAATTAATTTATTTTGCATTTTCTCTTAGAAACATATCATCATAGTGTCAAGTAGTTTGGATCCGGATGAGACTTATGTTATTAGATGTAAAATAGTTTAACCCATTACCTCATAGCCTGTTTCTAGTTTTGAAATAGGTGACCACTTGAAACAGGTTGAAAGTAAAGCAGAATGCGCCCTAAGGCGCATTCTACTTTACTTCCAACCTGCTTCAAGTTACCACCTGCTAGAATTAAGAAAATATTCCTTCTGATACATATTCATGACTGTGTAGATTGGAATTAGTTTCTTCCGCGGAGGATTAAACGGGATGTGCTAAAAGGCACTTCTATAATGTAAAGTTTTAAACCAGTATCCGGCTGTCAGATACAGTGGAGAATCTGTTATTCTTTCCCGTTTAAACGCAAACGTACGCAAACGCAAAGCACTAAAACGTAGAAAAGAACAACTTTTGGACAATTCTGATAATTCTTGTTTATCTTGGTGGCAAACAGTTTGGAGCCTGATCAGACGCCGGGTACCCGGCGTCTGATCTGGCTCCAAACTGTTTGCACTGCAAATAACAGTTTTAGCGTAAACGCGTTTATTGGGAAAGAATAACAGATTCTCCACTGTAATGAGGAGGCATCTGATCTTAGTCTATACAGTTTGCAATGCTCCGATAACTACACGTATAGTGATATATTTCTTAAATGGATTAACTCTCAACTTATTTTAAAAAAAAAAACTATTTTAAAAATGCATGCACATAATATCGGGAGTCATAATCATTCTTTATAAGTTCAGGCGTTTGTACGACAAGACATGTGGTGTATTGCAAACAGTTTAGAACAAGATCAGAATAACTCGTTGTCTGTTCAGCCTCGTAAATGTTTGAATTAACCATCAACATTTTTAAACAACCGTCCAGTTTAGTATTTCATTGAAATGAACGTGCACTTAATTTTATTTTATTGCAAGGGTATGCACTAGCGCTATTTCCATTACCTTTCTGTTTTTATGAAGGCGGCACTTTTTACAGACATTGATTGGTTGCTGTTTATGTAACAGAGCTCCAGAAAAGGGGAGTATTTCAAAAAACTAACATCTGTATTTCTACATTAAACCATATGGTTTCACTACTCATTAGAATCGTCTCGAAGAGACGATTCTAATGAATAGTAACACAATAGGATTTGGTGCTAAAATGAGTGAGAAAATGTTGAAATTTGTTCAGTTTACTCCCTCTTATCTAGAGTCCTGTGAACATGCACTTATTTTCATATAATCGCAAGGTTCTACACTGTTTCCATTACCTTTTTTGTTTTTTATGAAGGTGTTTATGATAGACATTGATTGTAGGTGGCTGTGTATGTTGGTATGCAAACCGCCCTGTAATACAGCAGGCATGAGTCATACTCTTAGTTTTTGGCATCTCGTGAAGTATCGTTAAGTTCAAGAGTTTTATCTCAAACCCCTGGGTCGTTATCTACCTAATAACTCTACCTGTCAATAGAGAGTGGAGAGTGGAGGGGAGTGTGCAGCATGCTTGCCTAATGATTGATTGAATCCATTCTAATGAAGAGCTCCAGATTAGGGGAGTATTTCAAAAACAAAATTCTTTATTTCTCCAATAAACCTTATGTTGTCACTACTCATTTCAAGCGTCTCGAAGAGACGCTTCTAATGAGTAGTAACACCATAAGATTTGGTGCTGAAATGAGTGAGATAATGTTTGATTTGTTCAGTTTACTCCCTCTTATCTGGAGCCCTGTAATGAAACTTGATATACTTCCAGTATTTATACCTCTGCGGTTAATGCTACATTAGAATATATTGTATTTTCTTAAAGAATAAAATATGGATTTTGTTAACAGTGTAGACCATGTTGAGATCCAACAAAAAAACGACACCTTTTTAAGTTATTTAGCAAATAAAAACCACTTGTTTACACTACTGGGTTGACCATTTAGAAGCAAACTACATGTATAGTTAAGCAGGGCAGCGGTTTAGGCAGACTTAGGAATTGTGTTGTGCAGATGGCCATGTCGTTAACGATTTTATTTTTTGCAGTTGGGATATAAGTTATTCTCCCCCGTTTAAACGAGATTAAATGCAAACTTGATGCATTTGGAAAAAAAACGCTTCGAGCACACTGTATTCATTAAGGAAAAGAATAACCCAATTGAACCTTAATGACCCATAAACAACTCTTTTACAAATGGTGTACCAGTGAAGAGTACGTTTATCAAGTACGTACAGTGTAGTTCAGATCAGATGGCTCCTACATAGCAGGGTTTACACTGTTTGTTATTTTGCAATGTATTGTAAAAACCCTCTCCATAGCTTGTTTTCAGTATGTATGTCTTATGGTACATACACATGACTGTATAACATGGAACAGTTTTCTTGAGTGAGTGAATAAATTAAAGGTGTAAAAAGGTGTTTTCAAGGAGTAATGGGTTAACCCTTTACCCAATAACCTGTTTATAACTTTGAAGACATGTGATCACTCAAAGCAGGTTGAAAGTAAAACAGAATGCGCCTAAAGGCGCATTCTAATTTACTTTCAGCCTGCTTTAAACTACCATCTTCTATATTTTAGAAAAAATATTTATATGGGAAATGTTCATGATGGTATAAATTGGAACTATTTTCTTTATCGAAGGAATAAATAAAATACGCTAAAAGTCGCTTTTATGGGGGAACGGGTTAACACGTAGTTGACGGTGTAGAACTGCTAGCCCGGCAGTTTTCAGAGATTTGTTCGGGCTGAGTAAGCATGGGTGCAGTGAAATTCCAGCGCTTTACATAATAGGCAATCTTCCAAACTTTGAGGAACGCGGCTGTAAATCTAATTCCTCTAACAAATGGAAGAAGAAATGCAGTAATTGTTTTGCCCAACAGGTATAATGCCGATAGGCAGCAGGTATTATAGTACATGTATGCTTATCATAATTGCGTGCATCAATATTAACCTGCCGCGCTCTCTAATTCTCTGGTATAGTGGTGAAAGACGTTATGTTTTAGTTTAACCGATTATTTAAATGATGCCTATTCACGCCTTTTAATTCATTCCTCCACTAAAGAATGTAGTTTTTCTTTATCCATCATACGAATGATGTTCTTTACTTTGGTAGATTGCAGTTGAAAAAAAGACCCCAACCCCCTCCCCCCCCCCCAAGCCCCCCCCCCAAAAAAAACACACCCAAAAAAACCCTCAGAAAGCACCTTATGGATTATTCTGTTTTACTTTTGGTCTAAGTTAAGCAACCATATGTCTTTAAAATTGAGGTTTTATTAGACTATACATGAACGCATTGTATCAAATGTAGAAAATGAAGGTTTTTGAATATGTTGATATATTTAAATCTGAGTGAAAGTTTAGAAGTGGCAGGTTACCGAGTTTTTAATGGATTAGTTAAATGTTAGTGTTTCAGTACAATATGACAGGTTCTTTGAATTGCTGATGATTTATTTAAATCTGAGTGTCTCAGTAGAATATGGCAGGTTATTTGAATTGCTGATGATGTACATTTGTATTTAAATCTGAGTAGCTCAATTGAATATGGCTGGTTATTTGAATTGCTGATAATATATTTAAATCTTAGTGTCTCAGTAAAACATGACAGGTAATTTGAATTGCTGATATGTATTTAAATCTGAATGGCTCAATTGAATAAGGCTGGTTATTTGAATTGCTGATAATATATTTAAATCTTAGTGTCTCAGTAAAACATGACAGGTTATTTGAATTGCTGATATGTATTTAAATCTGAGTGGCTCAATTGAATATGGCATATTATTTGAATTGCTGATAATATATTTAAATCTTAGTGTCTTAGTAAAACATGACAGGTTATTTGAATTGCTGATATGTTTTTAAATCTGAGTGGCTCAATTGAATATGGCTGGTTATTTGAATTGCTGATAATATATTTAAATCTTAGTGTCTCAGTAAAACATGACAGGTTATTTGAATTGCTGATGATGTATTTAAATCTGAGTAGCTCAATTAAATATGGCATCTTTTTTTAATTGCTAATAATATATTTAAATCTTAGTGGCTCAGTAGAATATGACAGGTTTTTGGAATTGCTGATGTTTTTTGTTTAATCTGAGAGCCGAAGTAGAAAATGACAGGTTATTGGAATATTTGATTGTTTATTTCAGTCTGATTGCCTCACATTTTGGACTTTAGTCAGACGGCAAGCTAATACTATCATAGTTTAGAACGTCATGTGAACACGATATTATCAAGCATAAACACGTACGAAAAGAAATGGAATTTATCTTTTATACAAATCGTTGGTTTTTTATTAATCAACAAACTATCAAGCATTAAATGTACTTTAAAACTCAAAATCTAGAAGTTTAAGGACGGAAATTGATGGAGATTTCTGTGAAATAAATTTTCAATTTAAAGTGGAAATATATGGCAAAGAAAAAACACTAAAAAGAAAACCTTAAGAAGTAAAAAGAATGTACAGTAGGGAATACGTTATTTTCCTGTTTAAACTAAACAAATAGCAAAGGTAATGCACTAAAACATAGAATGTGACATCTTTTGAAACTTGGCACAAGTGGCACAGTTTGGAGCATGACAAAACACCGAGGGTCTTACTTCAAATTGTGCAAAATGGAAATAATTGTTTAGCACATAAACCACTGTAACCTTTCCCACTTTAAAGGAGAAAGAAAGATTACAATTAGGTTAACACAGCAAGTAGTAAGTAGGAGCTGATTCATTTGCCACACATTCTGGCAACTTATGTTACAGCCAGTCGGAAGTAAGCAAAACATATTACAGTCAAAAGCATTGACCCCGGAAACTTCAAACGAATAATTATTGTTTCCAATTAAGTAGAGTCCATGTTTAAGTATTTAGGTTGTTGTTTATAATAGATTTCAAAGGGGCGACCAATGAGAGCATGTCAGGTGGCTCCAGAAGAATCACCTGTTCTGGAACTACACAGTTTGCAAATAACAAGACTTAGTGTTCTTCGTAGTTTTCCCTGGTGCAATGCTGCTGAACATCCATTACTCCATAGATACACTTGTTAAGCCTTTCATTTAGTCTTCCATTTAAGAAAATAGTTTAAATTTATACAGATATGAAAATGTATCATAAGAAATAGTTTCTATATGTTAGCAGATGGTAGCTTCAAACAGTCTGAAAGTGAAGAAAAATTGTATTCTTCATTCACGTTCATCACATTGAACCTGCTTTAAGTGGTCGCCTATCGGCAATACAAGAAACAGGCTATGGGATAATGGGTTACAGAATACTAATTTCTTTTACAAATGTTAGAATTCGTTTGATCTGCAGGTAGATAAAACAAAATTAACTTAACCCATTGTACGCTGGGTAATATTTGGCGGCCATTTTAAAATGTCGTCTGCAGCGGGTATAACTCAAATATTTGCAAAATATTTTAGCATTTTCTGAAAGAGAATTGACTAAGCTTCAAACAGTTTTGATCTGAGATCAAAACTGTTTGCCTAAAGGTACACCTAAAAGTGTATCCCGCATAAAATGGGTTAAGAACATATTTAAACACAACCAACCTAATATGAAGGTTGTATTTCATTCCAGATAATATTATCAGAGTTTCAAACAGTTTGGACCCAGATATGACGCCAAGTTATTCTTCTTACATGTATCTGTATTTAGAATATTTGAAAATTGTAGAGGATTTATATATTGTTCAGTTAACGGCATCCTGAGAAGGCGATATACTAGAGATGCAGGACTGCCATAAGTTGACATGAAAAATCCTAAGATTTCCAAATTTGCATTTTTCAAGTACGATTTTACGAATCGTACCTTTACCCCATAGCATTTTTCTTGTTTTATTGACATACGACTACTTAAAGCAGGCTGTAAGTAAAGCAGAATGCGCCTTAGGGCGCATTCTGCTTTACTTTCAGCCTGCTTTAAGCTACCATGAACTTGGGAAAAATCCGGAGATTTAGGAAAAATCCGGAGAAATGGCAGCCCTGGAGATGAATATCTTGAATAGTGTAAGGAGGTTAGGAACATCTTCCTTGAACTTTCCTTTGGTCATGACACTGATCTGAGATTTGGGCACGTGCCAAAGACATACACACGTGCGATGCACGATAACGCACGATAAGATTATCACGAGATAAAACGACAGCTACATTTCGCTTTCATCACACATACACATTCAATAATATATCCTATGGCACTCCGGAGGATCAGTTTTGTAACGAAAGTTCTGGCTGTCAGAATCTGGAAAAAAGATTTTGTTTCGATTCAAAGAAGCCTGAGCTGTCTGATCTGGATCTACACTGTTTTCATTAGAATGAGTTCAGTTCGAGTTAAACTGCCTCAAGTTTATTTACTGCATATGTTCGGGGCAATAAACTCCAGGAGCGGAAGCGGAATTCACCTACACGTTCGCTTTCTCATTCAGCAAGAATGTACGAGACTAATAATTTATTGGAACTGTTTCAAGTTAAGGGTCAAGGTAAATTCAATAAAAATTGAGTTAACCTTAAGATAGAAATTCTTTCAGATTTATGGCGGCTTAGTACAAAACAGACATTGCACAGAAAGTTCATATGTCATAAAAAAGGGTGACATAACCCATTACCCCATAAATACCCCTTTTGACGTCTTCAATTTATTTCTCCACTGAAAAAAATAGTTCTAATTTTTACAGTTATGAAAATGCATCATAAGAAATAATTTATATTTTCTAGAAGATGGTAGCTTAAAGCAGGTTGAAAGTAAAGAAGAATGTGCCTTAAGGCACATTCTGCTTTACTTTTAACCTGCTTTAAGTGGCCCCCTATCTTCAATACTAAACACATGCTATGGGGTAATGCGTAAAATTTAAAAGTCGCATTGCATTTCAGATGCGTTTATACGGGGCAAATCATGAATATAATAATAAATAATAATTTAGTAATGATATCGTCTTTACACATAGAGAAGTGTTCAAATGGGAAATGTTTATTTGTGTTGCTGTTTCAGGGCTGTTATATGCTGGATTATCTGATTAAAATGGATATGTTTACATTATTTTCTTTTACGATTAATTAAACTTCCTATTTCCAACCCTCTTAAGAAAATTAGTTGATGGTTATGAACACAAAAAAGTCAATGATTAGGTAAACATTCTTTTTCATTGGCCCTTATACTTTATATTGAATGTGAGTAGAATAACTTTTAACGTCGGAATTGAATTGGATTTTTCTCCTTTTATATGAAAAGTTAAATTTACTTTAGAGCGATCCAAGAATCTCAAGATAAATAGTTGCTTAATTCTTTGACCTAAGAAAGGCAGAAATCTCCTTTTCGAGCGTTCTAATTTACTCTTGTCTTGAATTAAGCTGCCATCTGATATTATTTTTGGCGGCCACTGAATGGAAGCTAGTGTAAGTTGTCTTGAGTATCTTGTAATTAATATGCCAGATAAGCTAGGTATAACGTTAATCTGAACCTGGCAATCGAGGATGTGCAGGCACTCTTCCGAAATACATACACCAAGCAGTTGCAACGCCGGAACTATATTTAGACGCGGATGTGAATTTACCTGTGCGTGATTAGATTTTAAGACAACAGAATTCCAGGAATAGTTCAAGGGGTGTGTCATGCCTACGTGTTTGTGCGCTTAACCCTTTCTCTCTCACTGACGTCATAAAACGCATTTGCAAACAGATTTGATCCTGATCAGACGCCGATTAACGCGGCGTCTGATCAGGATCAAAACTGTTTGCCACTTGTTTTGAAATTATGTCAGTTATACTGCCTTAAATTTAACTTTGAAACGATACTGCAGACAACAATATTGAAACAGACGATAGTGAAACGGTGAAAGGGTAGAAACCTCACGATTTATTTGGCAGCGAAAGTTTTAACATATTCGTTTAGTGGTTAGACTCTGTCCTCACTTTAGATAGCTCGTGTAGCTGGAACTTCTGGTAATACAAGACCTGTGAACGGAACGTTACAAGGTGCGGTTTGAGAGGATATCAGAAGGATTAACAAATTGTTTGTGGATTTGTTTGTTGAATTAAGAATAAAGAACTCGTTGCATACTGCAGATAATGTAGACTCAGATCAAACTCCGCGTTTTCAACACGGTTTGATTTGCGTCTAAACTATTGGTTATTTTAGAGCCATTTTGCGTGAATGGATAAAAGTAGATATGCAATGAAAATATTATGTATATTTGTAGGGGAATAATAGACACAGTTACGCTAAAACTGTCATTTCCAATGCAAACAGTTTGTAGCCAAATCAGACGCCGATTAACCCGGCGTCTGATCAGATTTCAAACTGTTTGTCACTTATATTAGAATAAATCCTCAGAAATGTCAAAAAATGTCATTTCTCGGTGTTATTGCAATGCTTTTGCGTTTGTTTGTGTTTAACCCCTTCACTGCCTTACCCCGAGCGCAACAATTTTTTGCAAACAGTTTGGATCCTGATCAGACGCCGCGTTACGCGGCGTCTGATCAGGATCCAAACTGTTTGACATTCATTTCAATATTTCTTCAGTCAAAAAAGCAAAAACTAAAATTTAAGAAATAAAAGCAGACGACAATTGTTTAAAATTGATGACGTCACGGCAGTGAAGGGGTTAAACAGGACATAATTACATCGTCTCGGTGGTAGCGAGTGCGTATTCTGTACATGTATTTTAAAAGAGTAAATTCGTCCCTTGTTATACTTATTGTGTTAACTCAAGCACCCCTGAAACTTTTAATGGACGATTCCACTTTTAAAAAAGTCTTGTCCATTTTTGTCTATTTAGGGCTAGTTTTAACAATATATTTCAAAATTACAAACAGTGTAGACCCTGATCAGAAGGCTCCTTAAAATCCCTCTGATCAGGGTCTACACTGTTTGCATGGGACTAGAGTCATCTTTACAGATACACTGTGTGTAAATAACGAGAATACTTGTCGCTAGGGTTGAATGTGTTAATCTACCGAGTAGCTATATAATATATGGATTTACGTTATATAGCTACAGTGGAGAATCTGTTATTCTTTCCCGTTTAAATGCAAACGTACGCAAACGCAAAACACTAAAACGTAGAAAAATGCAACTTTTGAACAATTCTGATAATTCCTGTTTATCTTGATGGCAAACAGTTTGGGGCCTGATCAGACGCTTATTGTTTTGCCCTCTTGAAATTAAGTATTTTATTTTAAATTATTATTGTACCATTTGTCTGAAATGTTTGAAGAAAAAAGAACTGTTGTACAGTGTACTCGTAGTATTGTAAGTAAGTGTAGAGGTTAGCAACTCTTGCATAATACTGAAAAACATATGAATTTTAATCCTATTATCATAATACTAAAGAATAAAACATTTCTCAAATGTTAGCAGCAACTTGAATAGAAAATAAGTTTTTTAAGGCTTCTTTCTAAAAATACCTAAAAACACAAAATGATAATATGCCAAATGACATATCGAAACTCGACAATTCGATCTCGCGTTAGTTCGTACTTACAGTGGAGAAAACGTTATTCTTTCCCAATAAACGCGTTTACGCTAAAATTATTATTTGCAGTGCAAACAGTTTGGAGCCAGATCAGACGCCGGGTAACCCGGCGTCTGATCAGGCTCCAAACTGTTTGCCACCAAGATAAACATGCGTTTGCGTTTAAACGGGAAAGAATAACAGACTCTCCACTGTACCAGTATTTCAAAGTTAACCCTTTACCCAATAACCTGTTTCTAATTTTGAAGACATGTAACCAATTTAAGCAGGTTGAAAATAAAGCAGAATGCGCCTTAAGGTGAATTCTGCTTTACTTTCAGCCTGCTTTAAACTATCTTCTGCTAGGAATAATAAAAATTTCCTTACCGTATGTTCATTATTGAACAAATTTGGAACTATTTTCTTCAGCTGAGGAATAAATAAAATGTGCTAAAGGTCGCTTCTATTGGGGAAAGGGTTAAAACAGATATGTTCGACTAAAGCGAGATCAAATGAAGTATCGAATTTCGACTTATATGTATTTTTGCAATATTTTTTTCAATATTCCAGATAGGGAATTAAATTAATATTAATATATATACTGCTCTTTTCTAATATTTCGACCTCTAAGGGCCTTTTTCAAAGAAAATCACGTCAAAACACACGTCACATTTTTGTTACATGCATTCAGCCATAAAATTATAACATTATTCTCTTTGATTTTATGGCTGAATGCATGTAACAAAAATGTGACGTGTGTTTTGACGTGATTTTCTTTGAAAAAGGCCCTTAGAGGTCGAAATATTAGAAAAGAGCAGTATATATATTAATATGTATTTTTTCGTATTGATTTATTATAGAAGGTAATAGGCACAAGAAACCAGAGAACCCAAGGAGCGTCATTGACCTATCAGCGATAAGTTCTTAACGTATACAACATGAGCAACGAATTCCGGTCAGGCAGATCCCAGAAAAGCGGATTAGGCGCTGACATAGATAGGGGCCAGGAAAAGGTAACTCTATGTTTCAGTAGTCTCTATGTGTTATATTACAAATAAGTATAGCCTTAAACTTGACATTTCAGAAAACAACAGATCTTCAACAAAAATGGCTTGTGAAAATCTTCGTGTAGGGAAAGTCGGAGATGCATGGCAGTCGGAACAAAAAATGGAAGGGGTAAAGCTGTTATTGGCTTGCTTGTGGTTTTGAGGAGTTCTTAAATGGCTGCAGCGTGTGACTTGTTATTCTTTCCGGTTTAAATGAAACAAAAAGCAAAAATATTGCAGCAAAACGTAATTACATGTTACCCTTCCGCTGTCATGATTACGTCATGATGACGTCATAATTCGTCTGATGGCTTATTCGGTGTCATAAAATCGTCTGCTAGCAAAAATAATCGTCTGCTTTTTTATTTACCTGTATAAAATATAGATTAAACGTATAAGAAATTAAATTTAAAAGAAAATTTAGACAGTCTGTGATTAATAAGCAGTTTCGATCCTGATCAGACGCTGCTTACCGCAGCGTCTGATCTGGATCTAAACTATTTGCATGTGTCAGTGTAGTCGAGTTAGACACTGAAGGGGCTAAATAGTGTAAAATCTTTAACCCTTTACCCAATAGAAGCGTCTTTTATCGTATTTAATTTATTCCTCCGAAGAAAATAGTTCATGTTTATACCCTCATGAACAATTACCATTACACATATTTTATATAGCCTAGCAGATTTTAGCTTAAAGCAGGCTGAAATTAAAGCAGAATGTGCCTTCAGGCACATTCTGCTTTACTTTCAACCTGCTTTAAGTGGTCACCTATTTTCAAAACTAGAAACAGGCTGGCGTGTAAAGGGTTAAATGAGAAAGATTCATATGAATCTGACAGCCAATCAGATTGATGTCTGATCTTGCTCCAAACTGCAAACATCACTTTGAGAACAAAAACATTGGAAAGAATAATCTCTCAGCCACTGTTAAACAGCCATGTTTGTCGCTTTCAGAGTCAATTTGTTTAGAAACTGATCAGCGCTTTACATCAGCGTTTGATGTGGATTTACTACTAATGCCGTTTTTGTCACGTCCGTATATGTCTCAAATAATTCATCTCAGATCTACCATTTCTGTACAAATTTATGATGGAATAAAACGAGCCTCGTCATGAGAAAGTTTACGTATCGGCATTGCAAACAGTGTAGTCGTCACCTCATATACACCTGGCAGCTGAGCTGGTCCTACATGTACACTGTTTAGCGATGCAATAGTTATACGTCCGGGTCCATAACATTTGGGCCAGATTTCCCCATGACGCTGCTCAAATACAAAATGTATGGGTTTTTTCTCAAACGCAAAAAAGTGTGCACTTTTCTTCTTATGAATATTAGTGTTTGATCCAATAAAATCAGATTTTAATATCAGGCCAACGAAATCGGGCAATATACTCACACCCAAAAAAAATATATATAACAAAAATAAATAAAAATTGTGTGTGTTTATGTCAAACTTGCCTTAAGTTACCATTCATTGGAGGAAGATCGACATCTGTAACTAAATGTAATTATTTAACCAAATGAACCCGAATGACGCCTATACGCGCCCTTTACAAACAAAGGCATATGCAAATAGTGTAGACCTCGATTAGAGGGCTTCTACAAGAGCCTTCTAAACAGGACATACACTGTGTCTCATTTTGCAATACATTTTCACCCATTACCCCATAACCTGTTTCTAGTTTTGAAGACAAGTGACCACTTAAAGCAGGTTGAAAGTAAAGCAGAATGCGCCCTAAGGCGCATTCTGCTTTACTTTCAGCCTGCTTTAACTCACCAGCTGCTAGAATACAGAATATATTTCTAATGTTAAATATTCAAAACTGTATAAATTGGAACTAGAGGCGTAAAAATGCGTATTTATGGGGTAATGGGTTAAAACAATCCTACATAGAGTATAGGCAACAATGGGTGAGACGTTTAGAAAACAGAAATTGTTCATCCTGTAGTTTTTTGGGCAAATGGCTAAATTCATGATAGAAGGTTCAGGGTTCCAGATAGATCTACATGTAAGAGAGACTAAACTGCACAAATCCGACATTTTCTCACTCTTTTCAGCATCAGATCCTAGGTTGTCACTATTCATTAGAATCGTTTCTTCAAGACGATTCTAATAAGTAGTCGGACAACATAGGATTCAATGCAAAGATAAAAAATTCAGTTTTTGAAATACTCCCCTTAAAAGGATCTCTGGAAATAATACCGAAAGTTCCCATTGCTTTATACAATATAGAAATATTGTGTTGTTATTATTATTATTTTTATTATTATTGTTATTATTTAACTATATCAAACAACTGGTTATATGAAATACATGTATATGTAGTTGCCATAGGTACAGTGGATAATCTGTTATTCTTTCCCAATAAACGCGTTTACGCTTAAACCATTATTTGCAGTGCAAACAGTTTGGAGCCAGATCAGACGCCGGGTAACCCGGCGTCTGATCAGGCTCCAAACTGTTTGCCACCAAGATAAACATGAATTATCAGAATGTCCAAAAGTTGTACTTTTCTACGTTTTAGTGCTTTGCGTTCGCGTACGTTTGCGTTTAAACGGGAAAGAATAACATATTCTCCACTGTATATAATTGCATTGTCGTTTACTTCATTTGTACTGTATTTTCACGTCCCATGCTTCTGTGACGTACGCTAGACCATTAACTCCTTCACTGCCATGACGTCATCAATTTTAAACAATTCTCGTCTGCTGCTTTTATTTCTCAAATTTACAGTTAAGGTATTTTGACTTAGGAAGTATTTAAATGAGTGAAAAATAGCTTGTATCGTGATCAGATGTTGCGTAAGGCGTCGTCTGATTGGGTCTTAACTGTTTGCAAATAACCATTCTACTCGGGGTAAGGCAGTGAATGGGTTAAACCCCTCATTATTGGGACACACTTGCCTGAGCAAACAGTGTAGATCCTAATCACACCGCTCCGTCAGGAGCTGTCTAATCGGGATCTACAGTGTTCGCATTTCAGTTTGCACCTTATGGACAAACGCATGTGCGTTTACAGCATTTAGTTCAACTTTTAGGATAATAACAGCAGTTGTATAGGATTTCCCAATTTTTAGGATTTTTATTCCGGTACAGTGGAGAAAACGTTATATTCTTTCCCGATAAACGCGTTTACGATAACGTTTATTGCCATTGTAAACAGTTTGGAGCCAGATCAGACGCCAGGTAATCCAGCGTCTGATCAGGCTCCAAAGTGTTTGCCATTCAGTTTAAAATGAGCATTTATAATTGTCAAAAAGTTGTCATTTTTTACATTTTTGTATAATGCGTTTGCGTTTGGTTTGCGTTTAAACGGAAAAGAATAACGTCTTCTCCAAATGCACTTGCTTTAAGTATATAATTGTATGGTCGCTTAACATCATTTTGACTGTATTTTTACATTTCATGCTTCTGTGACGTACGTACAGCTTTACCGTAAATAGTCCTACAGTGGAGAATCTGTTATTCTTTCCCGTTTAAACGCAAACGTACGCAAACGCAAAGCACTAAAACGTAGAAAAGAACAACTTTTGGACAATTCTGATAATCCATGTTTATCTTGATGGCAAATAGTTTGGAGCCTGATCAGACGCCGGGTAACCCGGCGTCTGATCTGGCTCCAAACTGTTTGCACTGCAAATAATAGTTTTAGCGTAAACGCGTTTATTGGGAAAGAATAACAGATTCTCTACTGTACGTATTGGGACAGACATGACTGGGCAAACAGTGTATACCCTGCTTGACCAGACTGCTGCCTTAGGAGCATATTGATCATGATATACACTGTTTGCTATTCAGATTGCACATTTTGGACAAATTATTGTCCGGTTCCGTAGTAAAAACAACGAGATTTTTTCGTATTATCTACGGGGAACTTTTACTGTGTGATAAAAGCAATTGGTTAATTTTTTTAGGATGATTACCAGAGTTATAGAGGGTGTCCCAATATTTAGGATTGTTACGGTTTTTGTTGTGGGGAAGACGCTATTCTTTCTAGTTTTAAACTTTAAACAATACTAAACCCAAAGACAATAAATGTAGAAAATTAAAAATTGTTGAAAAGGTTAACTACATGTACATATATTTATAAAATCTTGAATGATTAGCAGTTTTGAACTTAATCAGATGCGAGTTGCTTATCTGTAGCATCTGATCATGTTCCAAACTGATTTCAAAGAACACACATGTACACTGTATATGTTTTCGCAAAAACGCGTTTAATGGGAAGAAGTGTCTTATATACCATATTAATTTGTTTTTCAATTGTCTATTTATCAGTGTTAACAGCAGCCAAATTAATATGTCAAATCAAGAAAGGATTATGTTACAGTACAGAACCTTATTCTGAAATTCAATTGATAATCGCAAGCGAATTGCCATCGAATTGCCAAGGAATCGCCATCGAATCGGGCGCTTCAAAAATCAAACCGTGTGCTTGAGTCTTTTTACGCAATTTTTCAGAAGCGGTTGTGACAAAAATCGAAAAACATTAACTTGGCGAAAGCATATTTGCGAATATTGGTGAGATACACACTTCATGCAAACTTAACGCGTTAATTGCATTGGAAAATATTCACAAGCGAATTGCCATCGAATTGCAAGCGAATTGCCATCGAATTGCTAGCGAATCGCAAAAATTGTTAATTTTTCCGTACTGTAGAATGCTTGTTCAACAAGTATAAGTACATGTACTATCGAGTATCTATCACTCGGGCTCGTTTAACCGATATTAAACGGTAAAACCCCTTCAAGGCCTTAACTCCGAGTACAGTGGTTGTTTGCAAACATTTTGGATCCAGATCAGACGCCGCGTAACGCGGCGTCTGATCAGGATCCAAATTGTTTGACACTCATTTCAGTAGTCTTTAAGTCAAAATACCTAAATTAGAATTTGAGAAATAAAATCAGACGTCACATTTTTAAAAATGATGACGTCATTGGAGTGAAGGGAATAACCGATTAAGTCATATTGACGAATGAGCTCGTGCTTTATAAACATGATTCCTGTGAAGAGTACACTTATCATATGGAAATGGTGTAAATCCAGAGTAGCCCTTTGACAATTTGCAATAAAGTGTATAACAATCCTAGGTAATCAAGAATTGAGAATACTTTATGAAAAAAATCCGAATGTCTGTTTGAAGTTTCATGTATGAAATGAGTTAGCCCATTTGTGCCCACGAGCCCATATATGGGACAAAGGAAAATAGTGTAGACTCTGATCAGACGCCGCATAATGCGGCGTTTGACCAGAGTCTACACTGTTTGCTGATAGGAATTTCAATATAAAACAAAATGAAAAGTTAGACCAGGCATCCATTAAATGAAAAATTGACTAATCCAATATATTAGCATGGAAGAATCCACCGGGCGCTAATGGGTTGATAAGATTTATTCGTTTATCTGTAGTTGAATCTTAAGACTGTATATTATTGTTATTATATGTGTCTTCTGGTTGTGTTAAAAGCTTTAACAAAATCGCCGGACTTGCAGAATGTTACTGTGGCATTAACGAGTTGCTTATTTGTCCGTTTGATAAATGTTTTTTGCTGATTATTTGTGGGTTTCACCTATTACCCCATAGCCTATTATAGTGGACCACTTAAAGCAGTTGAAAGTAAAGCAAAGTGCGCCTTAAGGCGCATTTTGCTTTACTTTCAGCCTGCTTTAAGCTACCATCCACTATAAAACAGAATTTTTTTCTTATAATAAATATTCATAATCTTTTAATTTAGAACTATTTTTTCAGTGCAGAAATAAATCAAAGGTGCAAAAATGCGTATTTATGGGGTAATGGGTTTAGAGTAGTTGACTGACACTCGAACACACATGTTTAAGTCTTTGCAGTTATGTATTGGGACATACTATTGAAATGTAAAAAGTCGGCCAAGAATTGGTTTTCTTTCTTTTATCTTTTGCCATAAGTTTTATCTATTTCTAAAACCCTTTCCCCCATAGAAGCGGATTATAGCACATTTAACTCATTCCTCCATCAAAGAAAATAGTTTTAATACAGTCATAAACATGTAAACATATACCAAAAAAAATATTTCTATATCCGCAGGACCTAGGAGATGGTAGCTTAAATCAGATGGAATGTAGAACAGAATGCGCCTTCAGGCACATTCTGTTTTACTTTTAGTATGCTTTAAGTGCCCACCTTTCGTCAGAACTAAAACAGGTCATGGGGTAAAGGGTATAATGTTTACATTAAAGAAAATTCTTTTATTTGTATATATTGTCATTGTTTTGCTTAAGTACTACATGTATCCTTGCTGTTTAAATTGTGTAATATTTATAAAATCTTAATCTCAACTCGCATTTTCATTTGAAGTTATATAACAGTTCTATTTTATATGAAGAAATATATGTTAACATGTTTGTACTCTCTAAAACTCTATTTTTAAACCAGCAGATGAATTTCTATAGTATCATACAACTTTGTGTATTTCACAGTCGACATGCGTCACGAATGACAACAGGGCTGCCATTTCTCCGGATTTTTCATAAATCTCCGGATTTTCCCCAGTGCATGGTAGCTTAAAGCAGGCTGAATGTAAAGCAGAATGCTCCTTAAGGCGCATTCTGCTTTACTTACAGCCTGCTTTAAGAAGTCGCTTGTCAATAAAACAAGAAACAGGCTTGTAAAGGTAAAGTAAAGGTACGATTCGTAAAATCGCACTTGAAAAATGAAACTTTGGAAATCTTAGGATTTTTCATGTCAACTTATGGCAGCCCTGTGACAACCTAAACCATTGTATAACGGTATTCAAATAAGTCCCATTCTGTTGGTATTTATACTATCACTTGTGTGCCATAACATTGACGATTTTGGTCTTTTTCATATTTCCTTTATATCTTTGTAAATAGCCAAAGGCAATGCATATTGTTGATATGCTAATAAAACTGAAAATGAAAATGACGAGTTTTGAAAACAGTGTTTAACGCCGTTGCCTACTCTTCCAGACAGCGACACAAAACCATATACATTGCTGGTGTTAAGAACATGTGGTAGCTTAAAGCAAGATAAAAATGAGGCAAACATTTCCAAACATTCATCTGCCTTTAACATAGTATATGTAATTCGCATTTCTGGCTATGGAAGAAACAATTAAGGGGTATGTGACGGAAGATGGTTTGTTTTCAGGTACTCTATACTTCTAAAATTGTAGTTAACTCTTTGCCCGCTAGCGGCAGAATGGTGATTACCGTTGCAATTCCTTGCCCGCTAGCGGCAGAATGGTGATTACCTTTGCAATCCCTTGCCCGCTAGCGGCAGAATGGTGATCACATTTGCAACTAGTTTGGATCTTAATGAGACGCCGCGTAACGCGGCGTCTCATCAGGATAAAAACTGTTTGACACTCTAACCCTGTTTTTATTTTATTTTTGTGTTAAACAAATAATTGTAAAATCTATTTTTATAACAGTAGCAGACCACAATTGTTGAAGACGAAAAGATTACCCAGCATGCAAAGAGTTAATGATTATCAAAAATCAATTATACTTGTATATGTCTCTCTTGTGTGCAATGTCGGAATATCTACGCTCTGGTACAGTTGTAAGTTTGTATTTTGTGCTATTTTACTTGATAGAAATATGACACGGAAGAGGCTGCCGGAGTACCCGTTGCTATAGTAAACTGGATAAATGCAATGCTTGAAGGCGAACCAGGATATACCCCGTTCGTAAGTATATTATATAATGACGATGGCGTCAATTCATGTTTATACGAAACTAACGCAAACGCAGCTCGAAAATTTGTAAAAATTGACAGGCGTTTTTTTTTATGGAAAAACATATTTTAAATTTTATTTCTATCCCCATGACAAACAGATTGGAAACAAATTAAACTCTGGGTTACCATGCGTCTGATCTCACTAAAAATGTTTGCAATAGAAATGATTGTTTTAACACAAACACGTTAATAGGTTTTAATATAATAGCGATAAGAATAGCTATATTTTAGAACAACTATACTATATTTTAAAACAATGAATAGCTATATTTTAGAACAATTATACTATATTTTAAAACAATAAATACATTTGCATATTTTGTTAAAAAGACCCAACATTTTTTAAGACTGAATTTTGTTTAAAACGTGGGTATTATCAATCTCCTCAGGCAATATTTAATGTTTGATACCGTATGCCCATAGAATATTATATGATGCGATTGTTTTACTAAAAAACCACGAGTCTGTAAAGTATATATATTATAGTCAATCTGTGAAATCAGTCATTTCATGAAATGACTGAAATTAACAGGCCACTTTTACACAGATTAACTAGTGACCTTTAACAGGAGTCAGACCCTGTGTGAAATGACTTTCAAGTATTTGATTTATTCAACAGTAAATGTTCATTCAAATATGTATGCATATTTTTGTTTTATACTAAATAACTAACAATTATTTCAGAAATATTGCCCACATTATTTATGAGACTTGATTTGTATTACATTTAGTATACATACATAGTTTCAATAATGTTGCTTGTAATTGTTAAGATACTATTATCATTACAATGTAATACATAACGTTAAAGTCGATTCAGTCATTTCATGAAATGACTGATGTGTTTTTCAGTCATTTCATGAAATGACTGAACATTTCAGGCATTTCTTGAAATGACTAAGTGAAACAGTCATTTAACGAAATGACTGAAAGTTTTAGTCATTTCATGAAATGACTGAATACACAGATTGACTGTAACATATACAGTCGAACTTCGATATCTCGAACTCGGTTAGATCGAACATATTCGTATTTCAAAGTTAAAACGTGGCTAAGCCACGTTTTAACTTTGAAATATGGGTATGTTCGACTTAACCGAGCATGAAATAATGCGGTTCATGTGTCGAACTATCGGATAGTTCGAGTTAAGCGAGTTCGAGATATCGAAGTTTGACTGTAGATGTATATTCTTCTTTTACAGCCTGGTACCGACTGGAAATCCATCTGCAATCATCTACGCGGAGGAGTTGTCCTTTGTCAGTATGTAGCTTTTAAATATATTTCCTCAAATCGTGCTTTTAATAACTCTTAAACTGTTGATATAAGACAGGGGCCCGTTTCATAAAACTTCGTACGACAAATATTGTCGTAAGTCAGATAATAAAAGTCTCAATTATTATTTATTTCTCCATCTAATGCTGTCTTATGGCATCAGATGTCATCAGACATGATTAGATGGAGAAATCAGAAATTAAATGTATTTTAAAGATATGACTTACGACCGTTTTTGTCGTACGAAGTTTTATGAAACGGGCACCAGGTTATTGAGTTATTCAGAAAAATCGGACTTTAACCCTTTCCCCAATAGTGCATCTGTGAAGAATTTATTTGTCCTATGCAAACAGCGAATATCCAGTTCAGAGGACTCCTAAATAGGGACCCTAAATGTTAAAAATGAAATAGACTTGATTAAAACTTTTATTGCCTATTATAAGCTTTAGAGGTTGATAAGTGATTTAAGCATGCTCGTTTAGGAGATTTCTGTTTCATTTCCAGTCTGGTTTAAGTGATCACCTATCTAAATCAATGAAATTAGAAATAAAAAGTTTTTAATCCACTTGGACCCGAGTTCGAGTCCCAAATCCCGATGGATTAAAAACTTTTTATTATACAATGTATTGTCCGATTTATTTACCTTTCAGTCATGAATAACTCAAAGGATAAGAGATTTTTATCTTAGCAGATTGTAGCTTAAAGCATGCTGAAAGTAAAGCAGAATGCGCATTAAGGCGCATTCTGCTTTACTTTCAATCTGCTTTAAGTAATCGCGACTGACATATAGAACATTTTGAAATCTTAGGATTATTCAAGATCCACTTATGGCAGCCCTGTCTGAGGTTCTGTTAAATTGATTTTTGTGGCAACATAAGAGAGAAAGTGTTGAAAGTCTTCATTTCCGCGCTTTTATGTGGAACACTGTGTATTCTATAGATGCCAAAAATAACATTTTGTTATTTCTTTATTCATGTTTTATTAAGAAAGTCCTCATTCAGGATAATAAATCACGGAAAATAGCAAGGATAATTTTTGTATATTAGACTTAGTTTTTCTAAATATTGGAATACAGTGGAGAATCTGTTATTCTTTCCCGTTTAAACGCAAACGTACGCAAACGCAAAGCACTAAAACGTAGAAAAGAACAACTTTTGGACAATTCTGATAATTCTTGTTTATCATGGTGGCAAACAGTTTGGAGCCTAATCAGACGCCGGGTTACCCGGCGTCTGATCTGGCTCCAAACTGTTTGCACTGCAAATAATAGTTTTAGCATAAACGCGTTTATTGGGAAAGAATAACAGATTCTCCACTGTACCCCGTGTAACTGCTGTTATTAGAAAATAAAATCGAGCAACTTGCTTTGATTAACAGTGATTTTTCCAAAATGTGCAAACTGAATGATAAACAGTGTAGACCCTGATGAGACTGTTCATTCAGACGCAGTCTGAACAAGATATAAACTGTTTACTCACGATTGTGTGTCCCAATACTTAGAATCATTACGGTTCTACAATTGTATTTAAAATACTGTAAAGGTCAAATCTGTTTCAGTCAGCTAACTAATGAAATAGCAATTATATCTCTTAATTCTTTGAACCCGTGTCACGCATATATGCGTCATTTGCAAGCAGTGTACATGTGAATAGTACACTTGTCCTGTGCAAACAGTCAAGACCCTGATCAGAGGCTGTTCCTGATCAGGGTCTACACTGTTTGTCATTTTGACATAAATTGTACTAACAACCCTATAAAGTCAAAAATGGACTGGACTAAGTTGAAAACTAGAATTGTCCATTTAAGGTTTCAGGGAGGAAATGGTTGACCCATTGACCCTGTAACTTCAAAGGGACAATTTCGGTTTCCAATTAACCATTAGCCTGTCACTCACGACTATAGCTCCATATGCAAACAGCTTGGATCCGGATGAGACGCCGAGTACCTCATCCGGATCCAAGCTGTTTGACACTCGGACAACATTTTCAGCAATTTTGAGCAACTTTGAAGCACTTTGAAACTTGAAGCAGACGAGAAATATAGCAGACTACAATTTATTTGGCGGGCTAAGGGTTAAGTCTTGTCCACCTTACTACATGTATTTGGGGTTGTTTTTGCAAAATTTTGCAAAACTGAAAACAGTGACGCCCGTGATAAGAGGGCTTCTGTAAGAATACTCTGATTTCGGTCTACAGTGTCTGCATATGATAAGTGCTCTCTTACAAACTTATAATACAGTAGAACCTCTCTATTACGACCACTTAAAAGAAGGCTAATTGTCAGTATAAAGGACAGGAACCAGCTTAAAGCAAAGTAATAGTGAAACAGAAAGCTCCTGTAGGAGCTTTCCGTTTCACTATTACATTGCTTTAAGCATTCACCTGTCTTAAAAGGCAACAATTTGAAACAACTTAGTGGTCGTAATAGAGAGGTTCTACTGTATTTGTAAATGACGCGGCATTAAGGTTAAATGGGTTAAGAGGCTTTTAACACAGGTTTGACTACTATTCGATCAGTTCTGTTTGCTTTTTCCATTTTCTTCTTGCTTTAAATGTTGACTAACATTGCGCTATGTGGCGCCTATGTTTTTTTCATATACCTGTTCTGTGTCATGTGTCGACGATGTTCGATTTATTTGTGAATATTAGTACTTGCATCATTTTGCTCTATAGGTGTTCCAAATTACGGTGAGATCAGCGACGAGCAGAATCCAATGTAGGTGGAATTGCACCCACATTATTAATAAAATGCCTCCACCCCTTAAGAATAAGTAAAAGAAACTGGAACTTTAGATGAAAGTAGATCTTACTAACCTTCTATCTGACTTAATTAAACCTTGCCCCTGCAGTGCTACAAATGATGATTCGTGAATTTAGTTCCAAACCTTGCAGTGTGATTCGGTCGTTTAAACTGGACAGAATAATTTCTTGATCATGGTAAAATGTTAAGTCGAAGCTATGTAATATGTTCTAAGTTAGAACGTAGCCAATCTTTGGCGGCGAGTGAATGACATCATTTTTGTTCAGCTGCTAACTTGAATCTGCTCACATGATAATTTAAGTACATGTACCGAAATGAATGTAAACATTAGGCGTTTCTGTCCATTGGCGTTAACGAAGAACACCAAATTTGATTGTAAAATCCGATACGTCTTGAGAAGCTTTAAAAAACATTTTTGCCAAAAGATCTATATTGTTTTGAAAACACAATAGGAATAGTTAATATATTTTCGATTTTTATCACTTGAGATCTAAATCTTTAAAACATAACCACACAGGTACGAAAGTACAGTGCTCCCTCCATACAACGGCCCTCCCAACAACGACTCCCTCTTTACAACGACCCTTGTCGCAGTTCCCTAAACACGACAATTATTTCCAACCTATTCGCGGCTGCAGTGTCGTCTGCTGTTTTTAGCTCACCTGGCACAAAGTACCTAGGTGAGCTATTTTGATCGTCCTGTGTCCGTCGTCCGTCGTCAGCAATTTCTTTAAACGACATCTTCTCCTAAACTAACTGATGGATTTTAACCAAACTTGGCAGGAATGATTCTTATATGGTCCTCTTTGAAAGTTGTTCAAATGGTTCCGGTCCGTTGCATATCTAGGTCACAGGAGCTAAAAATAGATCATTTCAATAAAAACTTTAAAAATCTTCTTCTCTGAAACCACAGTACCCTGAGCTTAGATATTTTGCACAAAGCATCATCTACAGGTCCTCTATCAAGATTGTTCAAATTATGTCCCCGGGGTCAAAAATGACTTCGCACCGGGGGTCACAAATTTACATAGAGTTATATAGGGAAATCTTCAAACCACTTCTTCTCTGAAATTAATATAGCTAGAGCTTTGATATTTGGCATGATATAACGTCTAGAGGTACTTTACCAATATTGTTCAAATAGTTCCGGTCCGTTGCATATCTAGGTCACAGGAGCCAAAAAAAGATTTTTTCAATAAAAACTTAAAAAATCTTCTTCTCTGAAACCACAGTACCTTGAGCTTAAATATTTTGCACAAAGCATCATCTTCAGGTTCTCTATCAAGATTGTTCAAATTATGTCCCTGGGGTCAAAAATGACCCCGCCCCGGGGGTCACAAATTTACATAGAGTTATAGTGTGAAATCTTCAAACCTCTTCTTCTCTGAAACTAATACTGTTAGAGCTTTAATATTTGGCATAGTGTAACTTCTAGAGGTACTTTACCAACATTGTACAAATGGTTCCGGTCCGTTGCATATCTAGGTCAAAGGAGCTAAAATAGATTTTTTTCCAATAAAAACTTTAAAAATCTTCATCTCTGAAACTACAGTACCCGGAACTTAGATGTTTTGAACAAAGCACCATCTTCAGTTCCTCTATCAAGATTGTTCAAATTATGCCCCTGGGGTCAAATATGACCCCGCCCCGGGGGTCACAAATTTACATAGAGTTTTAAAGTGAAATATTCACACCTCTTCTTCTCTGAAACTAATATAGCTAGAGCTTTGATATTTGGCATGGTGTAATTTCTAGAGGTATACTTTACCAATATTGTTCAAATGGTTCCGGTCCGTTGCATATCTAGGTCACAGGAGCTAAAAATAGATTTTTTTTAAAAAAAAAAATTAAAAAATCTTCTCTTTAACTACAGTACCCTAAGATTAGCTATTCTGGACCCAGCATCATCCAATCAGCAATTGGCACAATCATATTGTCATAATTTCTCAGCTTTCCAAGATATGATACATTTACATCAACGGTCCTAGGTGAGCGATTTAGGGCCGTATACGGCTCTTGTCTCAAAGTTACATAATGGATACTTTGACAGGAAAAAACCTTAATAACGAGTGACAAACAGCTTAAATCCAGATCAGACGCCGCTTTACGCGGCGTCTGATCTGGATTCAAGCTGCTTGCAAATGCACGCCAAGTTCCCTCGCACACAATTTGTGTCTCCCAATTGGTGTCGTTGTAGAGAAGGACCACTATAGATAATATATTTCCATGAGTCTTCCCCCATGTGTGTCCCATTCCCCTCTGTTCCCAGAATGCTAAACACTAAGTATCATGAAAACCATCGATGTACAAGTTGCTTCTTTGTGCGCATGCTCAGTGTATGACGTTATTTGCATATTTACATATGAATTCATGTACAACAAATATAATATTATGTTGAAAAATGATAGAAAGGTGGTTAGACGTGTATTAGTTCGTCGTAATGCACAGGAATATCCTGCAGGGTTACCACAACTTGCGAATAAAAATTCTAAGATTTCCAAATGTTCAAGAGCGCACCTTTAACCATTTTGCTGCCAGACTTTATAACACTGACATAACTATTCAAACAGTTTGGATCCAGATCACACATTACGTAACGGCCAAATCCAGATACATGTAAATGGCAGCCCTGAATTTGTGGAATTAGCCTTTTAATTTGATAACAATTGTACCCGGTACGGTTTTCCAAAGGACAAACAATCAGTTTGCCAAAATAAATAAAGTTCATTTTCGGTGTCAATATTTGGTGATTAATAAACCTTCAAAATCAGTAACACAAGAAAATTAATCTAACTAATTGGACTAGCAGTTTATATACATGTACTGACCTTTCAGATTTACAGAAATAAAGTTAGTACCCGCCCATTCGACAGTCAAATCAAACAGCTAAACTCGCAGTCTAAACAATCTGTGATTCGCTGTTTCGCTGAAATATCAATTTTGAATGTAAAAACACATACTCCAAGCAAATTTAAACAACGTTTTGCAAATGTCTTGTTTTAGAAACGCAATAAATGATTCATTAATAGAATTTTGATTTTCATTACTTGGTGTTTTATAATCAAATATAAAATCTTAATCTTTTAAACGAAATCCCACATACGAAAGTAGATGATGTATCCCACAAGTCTTCCCAATATGTTTCCCATTCCGCTATGTCCCGAGAAAGTTATACACAAAATATTACAACCATCGATGGACAAGTTGCTCCTTTGTGCGCATGCTTAGTGTATGACGTCATTTGCATAGTTTCATATAAATTCATGTACATCTACAATGACTATATGTTGAAAATCTAAGAAAGTTTTCATTTGTTTAATTTAATGCACACATATACATGTAGTCTGTGAAAGTATCAAATTAATTTTGATAACTAATTCTAGCCCATACGGTTGCACAAGGGACAATCATTCAATATGCAAAAATAAAGTAAAAAAATACTTACATACATGTTCCGACAGGTCGGTGTTTAAAGCATTTTAAAAGTGAAGCAGAATGCTCCTTTAAGGGGTATTCCTGCATTACGTTCAGCCTGCTTTAACTCGTTCCATGCTAAGTTTTATCGTCTGCTTTAACCCTCTTACCGCCAAAATATCGTCTGCATTGGTAGTATCGTCTGCAATATTTTTAAAATCAGCTTTAGGGCTGTTTTGACTGAAGAAATGTCGATACGAGTGTCAAACAGTTTGGATCCTGATCAGACGCCGCGTTACGCGGTGTCTGATCAGAATCTAAACTGTTTGCAAAGTCGCATTTTGGCGCCGTTGGCAGTGAAAAAGTTATATTAACTCTTTGCATGCTAGCAGCGGATATATCTGCCTCAGTGATTGCCTTTGCAAACAGTTTGGATCCAGATGAGACGCCGCCTAAAGCGGCGTCTCATCAGAATCCAAAATGTTTGACACTCTGACCATGTTTTGAAAAGAAATTTAGAAAATTCTATTTTTAGAACAATAGCAGACGACAAATACTGCAGACGAAAAATATTACCCAGCATGCAAAGAGTTATGCACTGAAACATTTTATGATCACAGTTGACTACAGAGTTTGTGATAATTAAACCTTCAAACTCAGAAACACAACAGAATAAATCTACAGCAGTTGGACTATCAGTTTATACTTGTGACTTCCGGTTTCTAATTGTTCTTTGGACAGCCTAAACAAATTCACCAAATGTATATGTAGACTTGTGTTTACATTGTATTGCAAAAAAATCTCAAACAGTGCAGATCCTGATCAGAGATTTGTATATGTCTGCTCTGGGCATACACTGTTTGCACAGGACAAGTGTACTCTTCACATGTACATCGTTTGTAAAGGATGCGTATACGCATCACTAGGGGTCAACCTACAGTGGAGAAAACGTTATTCTTTCCCAATAAACGCGTTTACGTTAAAACTGTCATTTGCAGTGCATATAGGTTGGAGCCAGATCAGACGCCGGGTAACCCGTCGTCTGATCAGGCTCCAAACTGTTTTCCACCAAGATAAACATGAACTTTCAGAATTGTCAAAAAATTGTACTTTTCTACGTTTTAGCTAAAATGCGTTTGCGTACGTTTGTGTTTAAACGGGAAAGAATAACAGATTCTCCACTGTACCACTGTCTGTCTTTGTATAATTATTTTATCAATACTGGTAGATCTACATGTATATTTCTGTTTTACACTTTGCGAGTTACCCTTTCACTGTCTTACTTTAAGTACACTAGTTATTTGCAATCAGTTTGGAGCCTTATCAGGTGCTGCGTAACGCGGCATCTGACTTATCAGGATTCAAACTGTTTGACAGTCATTACGATATAAGTTTAGCCAATTTACCAAGAAATCTAAATTTTAGCAATAAAAGCAGACGACAATTGTTTAACCCCTTCACTGCCTTACCCCGAGTACACTAGTCATTTGAAAACAGTTTGGATCCTGATCAGACACCGCGTAACGCGGTGTCTGATCAGGATACAAACTGTTTTACGCTCATTTCAAAAATAACTAAATATTTAATTTTAGAAATAAAAGCAGACGACAATTGTTTAAAATTGATGACGTCACGGCAGTGAAGGGGTTAAATCATGCCATGTCAGTAACAAACGGTTTATCAAGAAAGAAATGAAAACCCGTATTAACTTCTTCTTCAGTTTGATCAGCAAACTCCTGAAGATGGACGGAAAGTCACCAATCAAGCCCGGGAAGAAGGAGACTCAATCGTTTGTTGCCTTGTCAAATATCGAAGAATTTAACAAAGCTTGTATTGAATACGGATTGGCGAAGGAGTTTACTTTCCAGTCAGGAGATCTTTGGGAGGTCAAAAAAGCCTCCATGATTAACGTGATAAACGGTCTCCATAGCTTAGGATTTGTGGTAGGTTGAAGTCAAAGCACCGGGCCTTTTTTTTAATTCTTTGAACGCTAAGTTATCTTGTCGCCCGCAACACTTGTCGTATGCTACAGTTCTAGACATAGAATTTTCCAGCATTTCTTTTTGGGAAAAGAATCTACGGGTTAAAAAGTCTCGATCGTTATGAGACGCTAATTTTCTCGGCGTTTCATATATGTCCAAAGAGGTTTGCAAAACACAGCTCTCTGCTTATAAAGCGTCTCAGTTGGGTCTGATATCGTTATCAACCTTTTGATTGGTCAGATTTGGTCTGACCAATCAAAAGTTTCTAAACGATCTCAGACTCAAATTTCGTTATATTAGTCCCGTTTTACTATGCTTTAATTAGAGAGGGTGATATCTTATTTGTTTTGTAATATCCAATATTTCGTTATATCCAATTTTGTTATAAGCGAGATTCGCTGTATACTAGAAAACTCACACATATGCGGAATGATTAGGCGTGTTCAATCACTAGAGACTTGTTTAACGTTTGAAAATATCAATCCTATGACCTACCTGATGCACTTTGTTTTGCTGTGCGAGAATACTTCTTGAGCCTCTTCACGAGAATATTACTGTCGAACATTACTAAGTATGCTCAGATCAACACGGTATCTTACCACGGTCTACGGTGTTTGCAGTTTTAATTAGCTTGTTACGTTGGAGCCTGGCATTTTAACTCTTTCACCATCCTAGGTGACTAAGGTAGACTTTACAAACAGTTTGGATCAAGATCCAAACTGTTTGAAACTCGTTTCGAAATTTTGTCAGTCATCTAATTTTGAAATGATATTGCAGACAACAATAATTAAACAGATGCCAGTATGGCGATGAATGCGTAAACACTCACGAAACGATTTGCGGTGAAAGGATTAAAAAGAAATAATAGACAGTTTTACATGAGAACAATCTGCAATCAGTTTGCGAAATTAGTAGTTGCCCGGTTATCAGAAAACCATTTAAAGCCAGCATGGTTGTCCGGTGGACAATTAGTCACTTGGCGATACCATGTTAACGTGTTCGTACATCTCGACAATTGGTTGCTGAAATCAGAATAAAATATAGTAAAAAGCTCATTAATGAACGTTCTACTTTGTTTACATCTGATTAAGTAACCACATGTCTTACAAACTGAAAAATGATGTGGTGCCTATACAAATTGTGATAAATAAAATTTCAAATCAAGTAACAGAATGGCTCTAAACATTCGAACCAGTTTTTACTTTGGACAACCTGTTTCAAAGAAAATAGTGGTCCAAAGGATAGCTAGACACGAAATATTGTTTCCCAGACTGTATAATATAGTAGCTTATCTATACTGTGTCGTGTATGATTTCGCTTTCTCATGAAGAGGCTCAAAATCCTGACAGTAGCATGATAGACATCTAGAACTTTGATTTTCCTTTCCTAACATAAACGGAATCTATATGTATATATATAACAAATATATAAAAATATTAAGTGTATTACTATACAGTAAAAACTCTCTGTTACGACTACTACAAAGATTGCTTATTGACAAAGGACAGGCGACAACTTACAGCAAGATGAACGTGAACCAGAAAGCTCCTAAAGGAGCTTTCTGTTTCACGTTCATTTTGGTTTAAGCAGCCACATGCCTTACACACCTGATGATCAACACAATTTGGTGGTCGTAATAGAAGAGCTTTACTATTTTATAAATATGTTATTTCTATTTGAAGTCGGTTACTGTTATATAACTTTTGCCTAATTGACCGTATGCAATTATAGTGTAGTTTCGTTTATATAAAACGCGATCTTAACTGAATTTTACATGTAGACTTAATAACTGGAACAGTTCAACCCATGTTTTTACAAATCAGGGGCCCGTTTCATAAAACTTATTACAACAAATGTTGTCGTAAGTCAAAACTTTAAAATACATTTAATTTCTGATTTCTCTATCTAATCCTGTCTTGTGACATCTCTTTGGAATCGTCTTTTCCAGACGATTCCAAAAAGATGTCACAATAGAGGTTTAGATGGATAAATAAATAATAATTGGTACTTTTATAATCTGACTTACGACAACATTTGTCGTACGAATTTTTATGAAACGGGCACCAGTATGACATTGTTTCGACTTATCGTTCCGCTACCAATATGTGCTAATAGCAGCCAATGAAAGCAATATCGTTCGTACTAATTTGGAGGTACATTGTTTGCCCAAGATCTAAAGCGCCAGGAAACCAGATGGTTCCTTGAGGGAAAAAGGTGTTCCTTTGGAGAAAGGGCATTTAAATTTGATACCAAAATAAAAAAAAAGGCACAAGGTCGTATTTATTTGATTTTTGGATTGCATAGTTAAAACAAATTGTTCGAGCGCAGTTTGGTACGGAGTGTTAAAGTATTGCTTACCATAAATAGGTTAAGGTTGACATTTCGAACATTTTAGCTCTATTTCTATAAACAAAAATCTTCATATGTTTATCTTTAAAACAATTTATACAAGTAACAAATCTAGAAAGAAGAAGAAAAGGAATCATAAAATGAATGGGTTGAATTGTTACACAAATCTAGGCAAATCCACTATTACAAGATATTGTTGCAACAAGAACAAACAAGCAATGTTTACGAACAAATACGTGGATACCATTATGGTGAAAACCTTATACCCATTGCAAACAGTTTCGAGACAGGTCAGCCGCCGAGTTACCCGCTCTCTGATCAGGTTCTAAATTGTTTGCTATTCAGATAATAAATCGTTAAAATATTTCAAAAACGCGTCATTGACTACGTTTGACTATGTTAGACACTCGTGACAGTATACAGGGATCCAGATAAAGGGGAGTAAACCTAACAAATCACGCTTTTTGCACTTATTTCAGCACCAAATCCTGTGGTGTTACTACTCATTAGAATCGTCTCTTTGAGACGATTCTAATGAGTAGTGACACCATAGGGTTTAAAGCAGAAATAAAGATTTTATTTTTTGAAATACTCCCCTTATCTAGAACCCTGGTATATCTACAGTCTAACTTTCAAAATTATGAGTTTGGTATGAAATTACAGACAAAAAATTTTAACAGATGAAATTTTGTCTACTAAAGAATAAAAGCAGATGGTAGACACATTCATCCCTGGCAACGAGTATACTTGTCATTTACAGTGCACTTGTAAAAAGTATGCTTTCCAATGCAAACAATGCAGATCCTGGGCAGAGGGCTCCTACAGGAGACCTCTGATTAGGGTCTGCACGGTTGATCATTTTATTATTATAATTTTAAAACACCCCCAAATTGTCGACAATGAACTGGGCTTAATTGGAAACTGGAATTGTTCATTAATAAGTACAGGGGTGACTGAGTTAACTTTTCTGTAACTTGAATAGTTTTTATTGTGTTGCAACATTGATCTTGATATAGGAGTCCTAATGTCTATAGTTGATCTTTACCATATACTATTGTATAGTGGAGAAAACGTTATTCTTTCCCAATAAACGCGTTTACGCTAAAACTATTATTTTCACTGCAAACAGTTTGGAGCCAGATCAGACGCCGGGTAACCCGGCGTCTGATCAGGCTCCAAACTGTTTGCCACCAAGATAAAGATGAATTATCAGAATTGTCAAAAAGTTGTATTTTTCTACGTTTTAGTGTTTTGCGTTTGCGTACGTTTGCGTTTAAACGGGAAAGAATAACAGATTATCCACTGTATGACGTCACCAATGACGTAAGAATAACAGATTCTCCACTGTATTTCTGTCTTGTATACTCATCTATCTCCTTTGAAGTGTACCTATGTTTAAATTGTACTGTATTATCTAAAAAGCAACCTTCAAAACTAGCTCCTAACGTGTATACAATGGAGAAGACGTTATTCTTTCCCAATAAACGCGTTGACCCATAAACTATTATTTCGAATGCAAACAGTTTGGAGCTTGATCGGACGCCGGGTAGCCCGGCGTCCAATCAAGCTCCAAACTGTTTGCAACTCGGATTAAAATAGATAGTTAAACATTTAAAAAAGTGCCATTTTCTACATTAAATTACAATGCGTTTGCGTTTAAACGGGAATAATAACCTCTTCTCCGCTGTATTTTGTTTACTCACCTCTTTCCTTTGAAATGAACCTATATCTAAATTTTACAACAAACTTCAAAATGAGCTTTTTCCAATTCGTGAACGTGTGTAATTTTACTTTTCGTAGCAAGTTTTATTGTCCGGGACAGCGCAAGGGTCTGCAGGTGTATTAATCTCGTAGTACCTTTATAGAAGCAACGACAAACAATAAGGAATTTACAAAAACGACGTGGTCGTTATAACTTTTAACCTATTACTATATAGATACGCATTTTAAGCCTTCAGTTTATTCCTCTACCGAAGAAAATAGTTCCAATATAAACTCTCATGAATATGCAGCAAAACTAATTCTGTATTAAAACACATGGTAGGCTAGCTTAAAGCAGGCTGAAAGAAAAGCAGAATGAGCATAAAGGAGCATTCTGCTTTACTTTCAACCTGCTTCAAGTGGACACTTTTCTGCAATACTAGAAACAGGTTATGGTATCATGAGTTAAAGTAAATTTAGAATATCAGGGAAAATACAGTAAAACTCTCTTTGTATTGACCTTAACCCTTTCCCCCATAGAAGCGACTTTTAGCGCATTCATTTTATTCATCCGCCAAAGAAAATAGTTCCAAATTATACCGTAATGAATATGTGTCATATTTAAAACTTTCCTTATTCTAGCAGCTAATAGCTTAAAGCAGGCTGAAAGTAAAGCAGAATGCGCCCTAGGGCGCATTCTGCTTTACTTTTAACCTGCTTTAAGTAGTCACATATCTTCAATGCTATAAACAATGCTATCAGGTAAAGGGTTAAATAAGAAGTCTACTTTTGCTTCTTAAGACAAAGGGGTACTTAATGTAGGACGAAAGTAATACAGAAAGCTCTAATAGGAGCTTTCTTCATTATTTTTGTTCTCATGAAACAATTACCTGCCATATTAGATGTTTACTATATATGTATGTTTTACTGGTTTATCGCTCAATTAAAGTAGGAAACAATATGTTACAATTTTTCTTGAAATAAATTGCTATTGGTCTATTTTCTATAATTTTTGACATAATTTATGGGTATTTTTAAATAAATTGGTAATTAATTTATATTATTTAGTTATAGTTTTGGCAAATTATGTTTCTAAAAATAAATTGGCAATTTATTTATGTTTTATAATTTTTTTGACAATTGATATATTTTAATAATCTTTGACAAATTAATAATTCTTAAAATAAATTGGCAATTGAACTATTTTTATTTTTTGACAAATTAATGTTTCTTAAGATAAATTAGCAATTTGCAATTTTTTTAATTGAAAAAAAAGATCTTTGGTTTTTAAAACAGATAACAGTCTGTGAAATTAGCAATATATGTTGGTTGTCCTCTGGAACACTGCTTTCTTTGTAAGTAGTAGTCGAAAACAAAAACCGTTAAAATTAATTCTGTTATGTTTCAAACTTCCATTGAACACACATTTTCACATACATTGATGAGTTTGGAGACATCTTTTAAACAGTATGTAAATTCACAGTACCTAACATGGAGCACTTTTTCGTACCGTCCTTTTAGAAGTTAATTTTACCATCTTTATTCTAAAGTATTATATATTTCTATACTGAGCATGTTTAGTTTAGAAACTGACTCCAAATTGAAACCAATTCCTCTTCCCGTTGTATGACCAAACCTATATCTCTCACACACCCTCAGTAATAGTGTAGATAACCACCGTAACAACTAAATATTGGGACACGTGAAACTCAGAAGAATTTGGACAGCCTGATTAACTGCTGTAATTACCACAACATTTGAACAAATTGCATTTATAACACAATTATAATTTGTCCAAAATTTGCAAATTGATTAGTAAACAGTGTAGACTCTGATCAGACTGTTTCATTAGGAGCAGTTTTATCATGGTCTACACTGTTTGCTCATGTCTGTCTGTCCCAATACTTAGGGTCATGGCGGTAACCAATGAAATACATACTGCAACGACCACACCCTCTTGCTCTTCCTCCAATTGTCTAGCTATCCACTGTTGAAATTGACATCCTTTAGTCACGTGATTAAGACAATGTTATACTTAAGGGGTCCTGCTTATAAAGCGTTTGAGTTGAGTCTGGCACCATTCTGGAGCTTTTGATTGGTCCGATTTGAGCATTCCGTTCAAATCTCAACTAAAATACTCAACTAAAACCCTTGTAAGCTCAGGGCCCGGTTTGTTGTGGCGTGTGGCGTGGTGTATTATGTATATGGAATGTACCCGACAGGAATCATTTTGTGTTGATGCCCTTTGAAAAATTGGATTTCTTGAGATAAGACTGCTCAGATAAGGCAACATGTGGTACGACTACGGTTTCATTCCAGTGCCGTGTATTTCAAACATTCCATACATTGATATGTTTAACATATAGCATTAAAATGCTTGCCGGTGTTTAAGAAAGTAATATCTGACACTTGTTTAGAAGATGCTGCCAATTAGATATATGGCATTTTAATCGAGTTGCATGGCTATCTCTGAAGGCAGCATGGGTAAATCTAGAGAAGGACACCGGGAACCGGCACTGGGGCCTCTAGAGTTAACGCTATTGTTCATTTTCAGAAGTACCAAGTCCCTATATACCCAACAGTGTTTAAAGCAATGGACTGCTAAGAGCAAATTAAAAGTAAAGCAGAAAGGTCCTATACTTTCATCTTTCTTCAATATGTCAACTGTATTTTACACCATCGATAAATATTCGTTTGTGGTTTATACGACAAGTCTAAAATATATTCCACATTGGAATTTGTGACTTAACTACAGTCCTGTTTCTAACGCGATTCCTGCCATTTATGTTCTAAACTAGCCCTTCCTGAAAGTTATTACATTGAAGGGAATAACGAATTCCTCGTTCTTCAGATATACGTTTTAGAAGTAAAACTAAAAAGTAGGAAACGGCGATTTTTTTATTTGGACAAATCTAAGATTTCCAGTATAGTAGGATATATTCTTGAATTAATACTACATTAACCCATTCACTGCCTTACCCCCGAGTACATTAGTTATTTGCAAAAAGTTTGGATCCTGATCAGACGACGCGTCACGCGGCGTCTGATCAGCATCCAAACTGTTTGACTTTTTTATAATTTTGGAAGTATAAGCAGACGACAGTTGCTTAAAATTGATGACGACATGGCAGTGAAGGGGTTAAAGATACTAAAGAACGGATGTCCGTAGAACTTGCTACGGTAAGTGGGCGTGGTCAGAAAGAGCTGTCAACAGTAAACGTATGGCAGCAAAAGTTGCAATTTCAACATGGGTCACAGGCAAAGGCATTTTAGAAAAATTCTAATTCTATAAAAGTGTTTTAATTTTTATCTTGTAGGCAAACAACAAAGGCGCGAAGCCGGCATATGAGGGAGAGTTGAAAAAGACCCAGTAGAGGTTTCGGTGTCAGCTCTTTGTCACATTCATATTTTTTATTTCGCATTTGCTTTTTATTGTGCAACACCGTTGACAATTTTTTTCTCCTTATTTTGCCGGTGCCACATGAATTTTTGAACCTGTTGAAAACGACTCAATGGGTAAATATTTAACGATGGATGGGTCTAGTTTGAACGTGAAGAAATGAACCGGGGGTCGTTAAATTACGACCTACCCCATCCGTCAAAAGGTGAGCCTCGGTTCAAAGAATGGCTCGTCTATGGAAATTGACACAGGGCTGTCATTTCTCCGGATTTTTCCTAATTATTCTGATTTTTATCCTAGCATATCGTAGCTTAAAACCTGTTTTAAGCAGACATGTGTTATCAAAACAAGAAACAGACTATGGGGTAAAGGTACGACTAGTAAAATTGCGTCTGAAAAATTGAAAATTTGAAATCTTAGGATTTTTATGATCAACTTATGGCAGCCCTGTTGATCCTGTTACAATATGCACAGTTAATCGTTTGATACTGAAATAAGATTTTATCACAAACTGATGATACCTTTTTCACTGTACTACAGTTATGAAAGTTAAATATGATCAGTCCTCTCTTATTCTTTAACAATTTATAAGAACAGAACCTATTATTTAATATGCATAGGTTGTTCGTATTTAAACGTTGAAAACTAACCAGGGTTTCTCGCCTCTGAAAATAGACAACGGGTCGATTCTGTATGTTTGAAAAGACCCTGGTCGATTCTCAACGCAGGGTCAAAATTCCACGTAGCACCTTGCATGAAAATTTTTCCCCGTTGAATGTAGACAGCGGGTCGATTTTCAACGCAGGGTCAAAATTCCACGTAGCACCTTGCATGAAAATTTTACCCCGTTGAATGTAGACAGCGAGTCGATTTTCAACGCAGAGTCAATATTTCACGTAACTTTGACCCCGTTGAAATTAGACCCAGCGTCCGTCGTAAACAAGGGGTTGGATGGGGTGGAGAGGAGGATTGCTATACCCCATGCTTTTTTCGTGCATACACTATGTTCAATTTCAAAACTAATTCGAGCTTAAAGATTTGTACGATTTAACTGGGTGTGAAAAAATACCCCGTAACTGACAAAATTTTCACAGGTGGCAAGTTTTTAACGGCGCTAGTTTATATTACGTTACTTAATAAAATGTTTTGAATCTTGAATCTTGAATCTTGTATCAAATATAGTGTTTAAAGTATTGTGTTGATTTTCAAAGGTTGATATTGACCCAATGTCATTTAAAAAGCGTCAAATTTTCATTTAACACCGGCAAAAAAGAGCATTATATCTGTTTGTTAATTCTTCACGTTAAAATACATTATATATTTCAAGACATGCGGAGGAATTCAATTAAATATATCTTTTTCAACACTAACTAAGTAACTCTTGTGAGTTACTAGGTTTCCTTGTTGATCTTTTAATATACCAAAACATGAACAAGTCTACAATGAATTCAACACTAACTAAGTAACTGTTGTGAGTTACTAGGTTTCCTTGTTGATCTTTTAAATTACCAAAACATGAACAAGTCTACAATTAATTCTGGGTAGTTTAATAAATACTGGTCTAAATTAGAAAACATTGAAGACCCAAATCGGAGGGCTTCTACAGGAGCCCTACGATCTTGGTCTACACTGTCTTCAAATGTACCGAGTATATTTTTAACAGGTCCATGGTGTTGAAAAGAGTTTAGTATGCATGAAGTGTTTGATTATCGAAGAGAAACATGTGTACCTACTATTATTCTTCTTCAGGCTAATTCTAAAAGTGTAATGCCAGCTTACTGCGGAGAAATCGTAAAGACCATTGACAGGGATTAAATACCACGTGACCTTTATCCAGCACGTGACATCATCACAAATCGATCCAGCTCATTCCTTTTACATCAAATATGAAGAACAATACGCATGATCACTGCGTGGACTAAAAGTGAAGAGTAAAAAGGAAAAAAGGAAACCAATCGAGCCTTTAGTGTTATTTTCTGTGAAGTTGCGAACAGTATCGTTTTTAATCACTTCACTGCCATGACGTCATCTGCTTTAAAACAATTGTGGTGCGCTTTTATTTCTCAAATTTAGTTTTGTTAAATTGATTCATGTATCGGTATGAGTGTCAAACAGTTTGGATCCGGTTCAGACGCCGCGTCACGCGGCGTCTGAGCGAGATCCAAACAGTTTTCAAATAGCCATTGTACTCGTTTTAAGGCAATGAAGTGGTTTAATATCAAAATCGTTATTTGCGCTTACTTCTTTTGTAAACTCTATTGTGCGTATATGTGGTGTATATGTCATTTTACATGTCTTCTCTTTTTAATTTTTTAAGATGTAAATTATCGTTTTATGTGCTATCTACGGAGTCTCAGTAAGACTTCTGTTGAGAAATAGATCTAGCTGCTACTAGTTGTCAACTCTTCGAACTTTCTGTCTCTTTTTTATTTTTAAGAAAAGATAAAATCAATCAACATTCTTTACTTCTAAGTTTCGTCAAACAAAACGTTCGACAGTTCTTTTTCTCTATTCCTTGATCTATTGCTTATTAATAAAATTATGTGTACGTTAATTATTTGCCTTTTGTCTTCTTTAATATCCAAAGGTATGCTCCAATCACAACACGAAACAATCCAACTAATATTTGGCGACTAATTAACCCTTTCATTGCCATCACAATGCGCCCGCTCTGCAACAACTTCCAATGGGAGACAAAGACTGTGTGTATTGTTCGAAGAAAGTTGTCATAGGAAAGGAAATTGGCTTACGTTTCCAAAAGGCTTGAATCCAGATCAGATACCGCTTGACGCGGCGTAAAATCTGGATTCAAGCTGTTTGCCAATAGTCATTGTTTTTGTTTTGTTTTTGTCCAATAAATTATGTGACTTTACGACAATTTTAAGCTGGCGATATTGCAGCCGTGAAAAGGTTGGTCATTATTTTCTTGTTTAGGGAACAGCCGCAAGCGTTGGTGTACATGTAAGGAGGGAATCTTTATTCAGAAGGCCGCTGTGGGGAGTGAGTACTGTAGATGACGTCACAACCCGTCTACCATATTCACTGCAACAACATCGTCTGCTCGTAAACTTATCGCCTGCTTTATTTTAAAAGCTCATAATTTAACCCATTACCCGATAAATACGCCTTTTTACGACTTTAATTTATTTCTTCTCTGAGGAAAATATTTCCAATTTATACAGTTGTGAATATGTATGACTAATTATTTTCTATATTCTAGCAGAAAGTAGCTTAAAGCGACTCGCAACCAGATGGTGCATTAAAAATAGTAATTTGTAAATATGTGTCAAACGCTTATATAAATGGTAAAGAATTAGTTTAGGATAAGAAATTCTGTTTAAAAAAATGTATTTCAATAAAAAAAAAATATTGGTCTCTGGTGGGATTCGAACCCGGGGCCCGGCATTGGCGGACAGAAGGCAAAATATGGGAAACCGCTTAGACCAATGGACCACGGAACTATCCGTTTACCTCGGATCGATTTTAACGTATTTCAATGTGTAGCATCGAAAGTGCATACAACTTCGTAATTCGGCTCGTGTTTATGTCTGAGCCCGTGTAGAGAAGCAACAACAACAACTATACCGTCTACTAGTCGGTATAGAAAAACGATAGAAAATATCTAAAAATCTAAGATTCGGTGACGATTCTTGAGACTTTTTTTGGACTGATCATATTTTTTTAATGTCAGAAGCCAAATAATGCCACAAATTTGCTTTTATTTGAGTACATGTATTTTATTTTATTTTGACAAGTACACCATCCGGTTGCGAGTCCCTTTAAAGCAGACTGAAAGTAAAGCAGAATGTGCCTTAAGGCACATTCTGCTTTATTTTCAACCTGCTTTAAGTTGTCACCTATTTTCAATACTAGAAAAAGGCTATGGGGTAATGGGTTAATGCAGCACGAATTAACAAGGGGGCCTTGAAGGACCTGATATTGCTCACCTGTTGTAATGAAGCTTGATAGCTTTACCTTTGAGTTTCACCCATTTTAGTCTAAATCCATTCAAATTTGTAGTACATGTATAGCATGTAAATATACTGAAATGAATCCTTTTCTAGCATTTCAAAGTATATCAAGGTCAGATAACTTTTGCCACAATGATTAGCTTTCAACAACTGCACTCCTTCGAGAACTTATAGCTATATACTTTGTGTGCAGGTATAATCAAAATCCAACTATAGCTGCAAGAGTGTAAAAGCTGTTAGATATGGCATTGTCAGAAATTCAAGGGCAGATAACTCTTGACCTATTGGTCCGATTTCAACTATAATCCCACTTATTCGAACTTTTATGGTCATATACAATCTGAACAAGTTTGAAAAAGACTGGATAAAAAGTGTGGCCCCTAGAGTGTAAACACCATTAAATATGGCATTTTCAGCAATTCATGGGCAGATAACTATTGCCCTATTTGTCCGATTTCAACCATAATTGAACTCATCCTAACTCTATGGTCATATACAATCTGAAAAAGTTTGAGAAAGATTGGACAAAAATGGTGGCCTTTTGAGTGTAAACATCCTAAAAATGGCATTTTAAGCAATTCAAAGGAAGCCAACTCTCGACCAATTAGTCTGATATCAACCATAATCATACTCATCTGAACTATTATAGACATAAAAATCTGAGCAAGTTTGAGATAGATTGGATAACAAGCGGGCCTGAAGGCCCTGATATCGCTCACCTGTTGTACTGAAGCCTGATGGCTTTACCTTTCTGTTTCACCCATTTTAATCTAAATCCATCCAAATTTGTAGTATAGCAAGTAAACAATTTTGGAGTATAGTAGAGTACATCATGGGCAGATAACTAGAGCCTAAACAATACTGAAATGAAGCATTTTCTAGCATTTCAAAGTATATCAAAGCCAGATAACTATTGTCAAAATGATTAGATTTCAACAATAATAGCTCTTCTTCGGGAACTTATAGCTATATAATTTGTGTGCAAGTATAATCAAAATCTATTAAAATCTGTAGTTGCAAGAGTGTAAACGCTGTTAGATATGGCATTTTTAGCAATTCAAGGGCAGATAACTCTTGACCTATTGGTCCAATTTCAACCTTAATCACTCTTATTCAAATTCTTATGGTCATATACAATCTGAGCAAGTTTGAGGAAGATTGGATAAAAATTGTGGCCTCAAGAGTGTAAACACAGTTAAATATGGCATATTCAGCAATTCAAAGGTAGATAACTCTCAACCTTTTCGTCAGATTTCAACCATAATCAAACTCATCTGAAATCTTATGGTCATATACAATCTGAGCAAGTTTAAGAAAGATTGGATAAAATTGTAGCCTCTAGAGTGTAAACACCCTTAAATATGGCATTTTTAGCAATTCAAAGGTAGATATAACTCTCCACCTATTAGTCTGATTGCAACCATAATCGAACTCATCTGAACTCTTATGGTAATATACAATCTGAGCAAGATTGAGATATATTGGATAAAAATTGTGGCCTCTAGAGTGTAAACACTGTTAAATATGGCATTTTCAGCAATTCAAAGGTAAATAACTCTTTACCTATTAATCCAATTTCCACCATAATCGAACTCATTCAAACTCTTATGGTCATATACAATCTGGAAGAAGTTTGAGAAAGATTGGATAAATATTGTGGCCTCTAGAGTGTAAACACTGTTAAATATGGCATTTTCAGCAATTCAAAGGTAAATAACTCTTTACCTATTAATCCAATTTCCACCATAATCGAACTCATTCAAACTCTTATGGTCATATACAATCGTGAAGAAGTTTGAAAAAGATTGGATAAATATTGTGGCCTCTAGAGTGTAAACACTGTTAAATATGGCATTTTCAGCAATTCAAAGGTAGATAACTCTTCACCTATAGGTCCGATTTCCACAATAATCGACCTCATTCAAACTCTTATGGTAATATACAATCTGAGCAAGTTTGAGAAAGATTGGATAAATATTGTGGACCTAAGAGTGTAAACACTAAAATTGTTGACGACGAACGACGGACGCCGGACATTCAAGGATTTCAAAAGCTCACCCTGAGCTAGCTCAGGTGAGCTAAAAATTGTGGCATGGCATTTTCAGAAGGTATATTGGTCCGATTTCAACCTCAACCGAACTCATCCAAACTCTTATGGTAATAAACAATCCCGGCAAGTTTGAGAAAGGTTGGAAAAATATTGTGGCCTCTAGAGTGTAAACACTAAAATTGTTGACGCCTAACGACGGACATTCAAGGATTGCAAAAGCTCACCCTGAGCTACATGTAGCTCAGGTGAGCTAAACATTCATTTGAGTGATCTGATCAAACACTGCGTTAAGCGGCGTCTGGTCTGGATACAGTGGTAAATACGCTTTTCCTACCCACTATGCGTAAGAAACGCATAATGAACGGTTAACGAACTGTTAAGCCTAACGATCTTAACCCGTTTAAACGCGTTAATAAACGATTATACCAGAGATGCTGCGATGGGTGCTTCAGGTATCCGTTTCACGCGGAGATTTCCGATCTTATCGACAGGCACTGACCACCCGCCTGTAACCAATCTATTTATGTAACCCGCCTATATATGCCACTCAGATATCGGTGTATTGCCAATTAAAGATAGCAATGTTATCGGCGATACCACCTAATGTTCTGTAATACACATGTCATAAAGTGTATGTGTAAACCGCTGAAGTTAAGGGGTCCGTCGGCTAAGTGATGACCCTTTCATCCGGGCTCTTTTAAGCGCGTAAATAAACGCGTAAAGAAACGGCTGGGAAAGCCGTTTAACAAAACGGATAATAAACACATAGTGAACGGTTAACGAACGCGTAGAGTGGGTAGGAATAGCATATTTACCACTGTACAAACAGTTTGCCTATGTTAGTGTAATAGAGCCTGGCAGCGAAAGATTTAAATGGTGATATATTTATAGTCTTTAGGACAGGTGGCTCCTTGATGCAGGACTTATGTACATAGGTAATAGAAAAATCTCCATGTGGAACTTTCTACATTACTTTAGCCATGCAATAAGTGGTCAACTGTCATTGAAAATGGCTATGCTATGTCTTGATTCCAAAGAGAATTGGATAAAGAAATCAGAAATTAAATGTATTTTAAAATTTTGACTTACGACCGTTTTTGTCGTACAAAGTTATAATATGCCAAACTTCCAACGCAACACCCCGGATTTTCCAATCATTTCTAATGTTAAACATGTTAAGTTAGTCTGGTCAATTCTGTAATGTAAGCATATCCTGAATAGATTTCTTCTGCAATTCATAGAGTGATCAATGGACAATACTTTTGGTAAACAAAAACAAAATGAATTGAGGACAGTACATTAATTTAGAAACACAAATAAAAACATTTAATAATTTTGTGTCAACTTTTCCATCGATTTAAAACACCCGCTCTGATTTGAAAATAGAAGGGAACTCGGAGGTGTTGCGTTGGCAGTTTGGCATAGTATATATGGAACGGGCCCAAGGGTCACTACAATAGCTCACATTTAGCCTTTGTGACGGACAAAAGGGCAGATGCACAAACTTACATCATTTGTGGCTATATCCTTTGATATTTCTTACGTAGCTAGCTACATAACAGAATTTTCAGGTTGCTCTAACTTTGGAATATACTGAGCTAGAAGCTAACCCTAATCCTATCCCAGCTAATGGCTATGATAATGTCACAAGAAATGGCCACTTAGAAAGGAATGACATGAAAACAAGATAAACAAGTACTTTAATAATCTTTTTACACATATAAATTGGCCCATTAACATTAACGATTCACTGAACAATTTATTCATGATTCAATGTATTTCATGCTTTACAAAATAAATGAGAAATAGATCTAGTAAAATCTTGTGTAAGCCTAACATTTAATGAAATCATTTTTTGAGTTGCCTAAAAACAATTACCTTAATACAGGACAAAGTAATGCAGAAATCTCCTTTAGGAGCTTACTTATTTTTTTTATTCTGTATTAGACTGCATGCTACATGTTATAAGAGACAGGTTTATCACAAAGATAGTCATTTCTGCATAATGCAGGACAATAGTAATGCTGAAGTATATTTCGTTTTCTGCTATTCTTTTTTTCTGCCTTAAGCTGCTATCTGTCTTTAACCCATTACCCAATAGCCTGTTTCTAATTTTGAAGATATGTGACCACTTAAAGCAGGTTGAAAGTAAAGCAGAATGCGCCCAAGGGCGCATTCTGCTTTACTTTCAGCCTGCTTTAAGCCATTATCTGCTAGAATATAGAAAATAGTTCTTATGATTCTTATTTGTAACACTATAAATTGAAACAATTTTCTTCAGTAGAGGAATATATAAGAGACGTAAAAAGGCATATTTATGGGGTAATGGGTTAAGAGGTAGCAATGATTCTATGTTACGTATGAGCCATGCCTCGAGGAAACCAGACTAATTGCATACATTTAGCATATCATTGTATGAGACCAAACCTTGCCAGGGCTCCAGATGAGAGGGAGTTAACAGAACAAATCAAACATTTTCTCGCTTATTTCAACACCAAATCCTATGGTGTAACTACTCATTAGAATTGTCTCGGAGAGACGATTCTAATGAGTAGTAACACCATAGGGTTTAATGCAGGAATGAAGATTTAATTTTTTGAAATACTCCCCCTATCTGGAGCTCTGCCTTGCCATCATTTCAGACTAGATATCTGATCTGGATCTACTCTAAGTGTATGTTACGAATAGGATAGCAAAATACTATTCCTGCTTAGGAGTTTCAAACAGTGCAGACCCAGACCAATAACAACTTTAACCCAATACCCCATAAATATGCCTTTATATTTATACACCTTTAATTTATTCATCAACAGATTAGAACTTATACAGTAGTAAATATGAACTATAAGAAATAGTTTCAAACTGTACCTTAAAGCAGGCTGAAAGTAAAGCAGAATGTGCCTTAAGGCACATTCTGCTTTACTGTCAACCTGCTTTTAAGTGGTCATTCGTCTTCAAAACTAAAATCTGGCTGTGTAGTAAAGGGTTAATGACCCTAGGGCTAAGAATTGGGACACAGGCCCGGACATACAGAATAGACCCTGATCAGGCTGCTCCCTAGAGAGCAGTCTGATCAGGGTCTACACTTTTTGCACACTGTGCAATATATTATTTTTAAGTATAATAGATATATTTACACATGTATAAACAACATATCAATAAGCCATAAAGCAAATATTAATACTATTTGAAGGAACAAGTAAAATGTGTGTTGAGCACCAATTCTTTGAGGATTTGGATATAAAAAAGTTGGATTTGTTATGATTTAACCCTAAGCCTGCCACTCACGACTATAGCTCCATATGCAAACAGCTTGGATCCGGATGAGACGCCGAGTAACTCGGCGTCTCGTCCGGATCACCGCTGTTTGACACTCGGACAACATTTTCAGCAATTTTGATTAACTTTGAAGCACTTTGAAACTTGAAGCAGACGAGAAATATAGCAGACGACAATTTATTTGGCGGGCTAAGGGTTAATGTTGCAGTAACACATTCAACCCTAGTGAAGAGTATACTCGTTATTTACCAACCGTGTACCTGTGAGGATTACAGTTGTCATATGCAAACAGTGGAGACTCTGATCAGAGGCCTCCTTAAGGATCCCTCTGATCAGGGTCTACACTATTTGTCATTTTGAAATATATTGTTAAAATCAACCCTAAATAGTCAAAAATGGACTAAACTGATTTAGAAATTGGTATTTTCCATTAATAATTTCAAGAGTTGAATGAGTTAACAGTATTTCCGTCATATCGCAATGTCCACCTTACCAGCAAATTACAGGTGAAGGATGACCCCAGAAGCCCTTAATGTGCTATTTCAGGCTAAAATTGGCAACAAGTTAGAACCATGACCTTCCATAAGCCAGCTGGAAGGCTTCCAAACATGAAAATTCCAAAATGCCCAGAATAGGATTCAAACCCAGAGCAATGAGGAGCTTAGTGATTGTTAGACAGTCACAGTGACTATTACCACTCGGCCATGGAGCCCCTGCTTTAACCCATTACCCAATAAATACACCTTTTTACGCCTTTCATTTACTCCTCCACAGAAAAATATAGTTCCAACTTATAAAGTCATTATTATGAAAAATAAGAAAAAGTTTCTATATCTTGAAAATTATAGCTCAAAGCAGACTGAAAGTAAAGCAGAATGCGCCTTAATGCGCATTCTGCTTTACTTTAAACCTGCTTAAAGACTGTGGGGTGATGGGTTAAGCTGCAACATGGATGACAATCATATCAGCCTTTTGCATAATGCACTATTGCAAACATTATTCTTTCTTGTTCAAATGTAGCAAAGCACAAGCATGACATAATAAAATACATGTACTGATAATGAAAGATTATTGAACAATTTTGACAATTATTTGATCTGAATGGCGATCAGATGTCACAAGCATAAGCTTTTTTGTAACAATACTTACACAGGTTTTATAGTGCAGTCAAAACAGTTTTAATCGCTTTTTACTAAAACAGATAATATATTAATTTTGTAGTATGCAAACAGGTGGCAGCTTAATGCAGGGCAAAAGTCATGCAGAAGGCTCCTATAGGAGCCTTCTGCATGACTTCTGCTCTGCATTAAGTTATCACCTACCTTTAAATATCACCATGCATCTTCATTCAGTGGTCTCTTAACACAGGTTTGACTGTACAAGATTTAATATTCATTTAATATAATAATTGTCTATCACATGGGCGGGTATCACCCATTGGTCATGATTGCTGGATATTTCAATTCGGGACTGTATACTTCACAGTAGCGCCCTCTACAGTTTCGACATGAGTACCTGAAAAGACAATTAAATAAGGTAAGCTAGCAGTGCGTCACATAGGTAAAGTAAATATATATCACATAGGTAAAGTAAATATATATCACATAGGTACAATAAAACCTCTCTATTACGTCCACTAAAACGAATGTTAATTGATTGTATAAAAGACAGGTGTTAGCTTAACCAATTAACTTATAAGTGATAAACAACAATCAATGCGTATCTCAATACAAGGTAGTGGATTAAAATGCATCAATATGAGTCAGTATGGCTTAATGGTTTAAAGCAAGATGACAGTAAAACAGAAAGCTCCTAAAGGAGCTTTCTGTTTCACTGTCACCTTGCTTTAAGCACTCATCTGCCTTAAAATTCCAATAACTAACGATCTTTAGTGGTCGTAGTAAGGAGGATTTAACTGTATAACATGTTTGCATTCAAAAACAAGATGTGTTAACACTATGCCCCATGATGTGATCCTGAAACTCCTAAATGACCTTGACCTTAATCTCACATGACCAAACTGGCACTGAGCTAAAATTAATGGGCTTTTTGAGTGCAATACACATGCCATCTATGAAGTCTGTATCATAATGTAGTCCCAAAAGTTACATGTATGGCCTATTAAGCACATTTCACCTTTATATGACCTTGACCTTTGTCGGACATGACCCAATTGTACTGGGCTCTATGGCTTCTTTAGAACTCATGCCAAAAATGCAGTCTTTAATCACAATTAAACAGTTCTGAAGATATGACCAAGGTTAAAGTTGTGGACAAGACAAAAACAGTATAGCAACCATGTCATGCATGGACATAAAAGAACATTTTATGTTCTACTTGCTTTTAATTCATTCATAAACGCTCATAAACAAATCCAATCAGGGTGGCTGCTTAATGTAGGGCAACAGTAATGTAGAAATAAAGAGAAAGTTTTCATGTAAAATAAACAATCCCAAACTTTATACACACGTTGCCTGTATTTATGTAACAAAGGCTCAGTATTTTGATCTTATAACATAGAGATAATGTCATATCAAAAGGACATCCTATTCAAAGTTTTGTGCCAATGAGCAACCGTCAATGCAATTTAGGCGTTCAAGTTTAAAAGGATGCAAAATATTATTAGAAAAATTCAAATGACGGTCAAACCTTAAGCAAATGCCCAATTAAACTGAAAATCAAATCAAGTTTAAAACAAAGTCAGATGCAGTTTAATCCTTAATAATAATTTTATGCAATGACTGTTGAAAAACACAACTGCCTTGACAACTAGTTTGCAATTAAGTATTGTCTATTTTTAACATTTTTTTTATATTGCGAAATGACAAACAGTGCAGACTATAATCAGAAGGTTCCTATAGACCCCCTCTGATCTAGGTCTACACTGTTTGCATAGGACTAGTGCACTCTTCACAGCTACACTGTTAGCTATGCACATATAATAATATGAGTCACTATGGTTCAATGGATTAATGAATTGAAATATGGTATAGATATTTTTCAAAAGTTAAACCCTTTACCTCATGGAAACTCCTTTCCATTCTTTGATCTAACTGTCACAGAAATGCACAAGCATTTGACAAAGAAGCATTACACAACACACAATGTTAACTCTTAGCATGCAAGCAACAAAACTATGATTACCATTTGCAAACAGTTTGGATCCTGATGCGACGCACCATAATGCGGTGTCTCATCAGGATCCAAACTGTTAAACATTCAATCCAATTTTTAAAAAGAAATAAAATTCTAATTTTATAATAGCAGCAGAGGACAATCATTGCAGAAGACAATATTAACCCGCCAAATAAATTGTCGTCTGCTATATTTCTCGTCTGCTTCAAGTTTCAAAGTGCTTCAAAGTTGCTCAAAATTGCTGAAAATGTTGTCCGAGTGTCAAACAGCTTGGATCCGGATGAGACGCCGAGTTACTCGGCGTCTCATCCGGATCCAAGCTGTTTGCATATGGAGCTATAGTCGTGACTGGCAGGCTAAGGGTTAAAGCAAATTAACCCTTTCAACACTTAGTAACTCTTGTGGGTCTTAAGGTTCCCTTGTGTTACCATAACATGAGCAAGTCTACTTGGCATTCTAAGTAGTTTGATAAATACTGGTCTAAATTAACAAACCGAGTAGACCCCGATCAGAGGGCTCCTATAGGAGTCTACACTGTTTGCAAAATGTTAATGTAATGAGTATATTTTTAACAGGTCCATTTTGTTGAAAGAGTTAAAGGATTAATGCAAATACCCTATGCAGCCTGTAAAGTATATCTACAGTGGAGAATCTGTTATTCTTTCCCGTTTAAACGCAAACGTACGCAAACGCAAAGCACTAAAACGTAGAAAAGAACAACTTTTGGACAATTCTGATATTTCATGTTTATCATGGTGGCAAACAGTTTGGAGCCTGATCAGACGCCGGGTTACCCGGCGTCTGATCTGGCTCCAAACTGTTTGCACTGCAAATAATAGTTTTAGCGTAAACGCTTTTATTGGGAAAGAATAACACGTTCTCCACTGTAACGTAAAGTACAACCACTCAAAGACAACGGATAAAAGCTCAATGCAAAACAAAGTAATGCAGACAAAGCCTATTTATAACAGTTTTTCTACATTAATTTTGTCCTACATCTAACAATAATCAGTGTCTTAACCCATTACGCCATAGCCTGTTTCTAGTTTTGAAGACAGTTGACCACTTAACCCTTTACCTGATAGCATTGTTTCTAGTATTGAAGATATGTGACTACTTAAAGCAGGTTGAAAGTTAAGCAGAATGCGCCCTAAGGCGCATTCTGTTTTACTTTCAGCCTGCTTTAAGCTATTAACTGCTAGAATAGGGAAGGTATTAAATATGACACATATTCATTACGGTGTAATTTGGACCTATTTTCTTCAGCGGATGAATAAAATGAATGTGCTAAAAGTCGCTTCTATAAGGGAAAGGGTTAAAGCAGGTTGAAAGTAAAGCAGAATGTGCATTAACTCTTTGAACCCTAGTCACGCCTATATGCGTCATTTGAAAACAGTGTACCTGTGAAGAGTACACTTGTCCTATGCAAACAGTGTAAACCCTGATCAGAGGGCTCCTTAAGGAGCCCTCTGATCAGAGTCTATACACTGTTTGTCATTTTGACAAATATTGTAAAAAGTCAACCCTAAAATGTCAAAAAATGGACTAGACTAATTGAAAACTAGAATTGTCCATTTGAGGTTCAGGGAGGAAAGAGTTAAAGAGCTTTCTGCTTTACTTTTAGCCTGCTTAAAGCCACAATCTGCTAGGATATTAAAAATGTTTTCTTCAGTGGAGGAATAAATTAAATTTTCTAAAAGGTGCTTCTATGGAGTAAAGGGTTAACAGATTGCTATACATGTATTTCTTTATCTAGTGGCTGCTGTACACTGGGAACAGCTGAGAAGATAATATTCTTTCCCCTTTAAATGCAACCAAAATGCAAATGATCTGCAATAAAATGTAGAAAAAAATAACTTCTTGACAAGTCTGACTATTCATATTAATCTGAGTGGCAAATTAACACCCGCTGTATAATCTGGCTCCAAACTGTTTGCAATAGAAATAAAAGATTTAGCATAAACACCTTTATTGGGAAACAATATTGTCTTCTTCACTTTAACTACATTTTGCAAAGCCTGAATGACACTATACCAAGCAGGGCTGCCATTTCTCCGGATTTTCCTAAATATCTCGATTTTTTCCCAGTTCATGGTAGCTTAAAGCAGGCTGAAAGTAAAGCAGAATGCGCCTTAGCAGAATGCGCCATAAGGCGCATTCTGCTTTACTTACAGCCTGCTTTAAGTAGTCGCATAAGCCTATGGGGTAAAGGTATGATTCTGAAATCGCACTTGAAAAATGCAAATTTGAAATCTTAGGATTTTTCATGTCAACTTATGGCAGCCCTGACCAAGCATGGAAACACTGTGGCAGAAACATCACAAATGTCATGTGAGGTGTGGAGGGAGGCTTCATTTGGAATCGCAAACAGTAGAGATCCTAATCAAATGATAATGGAAGTCCTCTGATCAGGGTCTGCACTGTTTGTCGTACTTAATTTTTTTTGGCAATCAATCCCTTCAGAGACAAGGTTAACTGTCATTATTTTACAGGGCTCCAGATAAGAGAGAGTAAACTGAGCAAATCCAACATTTTCTCGCTTATTTCAACACCAACTCCTATGGTGTGACACTAATTAGAATTGTCTCGAAGAGACGATTCTAATGAGTAGTTACACCATAGGGTTTAATGCAGAAATAAAGATTTTAGTTTTTGAAATACTCCCCATATCTGGAGGTCTGAATTAAGGAAATGTCTATTTGGAAGATCAGTAGTGTTAGGATTTAGCAGTGTATTAAATGGGGTAATTGGTTAAATGACTTCAAGACGAAACCACTCTTGGAGATAAAATATCAGCAGACAAAATTTTCCTTGATACTTACTAATGGTAGAAATTCTGAAAAGGCTTATTATTTTTTTCGTTGTGGATGATTAATCCCTATGTGTTAACCCTTAACCTGTAGCTTGTTTCTAGATTTAAAGACAGGTGACCACTTAAAGCAGGTTGAAAGTAAAGCAGAATGCGCCTTAAGGCACATTCTGCTTTACTTTCAGCCTGCTTTAAGCTACCACCTGAAAGAATATAGGAAATATTTCTTATGTTGCATATTCTTGACTGTGTAAAGTGAAACTATTTTTTGTAGTGGAGGAATAAATTAATGATGTTAAAAGGCATATTTATGGGGAACAGGGTTACAGACAGTGTAGACACAGAGTAGGCTGAGTGATGTGTAAGATCTGTGAGCAGTGGATTGTAAATTTGCAAGATCAAGGATATGATAAATAAACTTCTTGTTATGACCATCTAACCCTTCTTATGCTAGTAGTGACTAGTAATAATTGTTTATTAATGATAGAACAAGGGCTCCAGATAAGGGGAGACTTTGGTTTTTTTTAAAAAAAACTTTTTTTTTTTTTATGTCTGCATGAAACCCTATGGTGTGACTACTCATTAGAATGGTCTCTTTTAGACCATTCTAATGAGTGGTAACACAATAGACTTTGGTGCAGACGGTTCTGACGAGTGGTAACACCATAGACTTTGTTGCAGACGATTTTCTAATTAGTGGTTACACCATAGACTTTGGTGCAGACATAAAGGAGAAAATGTCAGAAATCTTGTTATCTGGAGCCCTGGATCATAGAACAATTTCAAAACAGAGCGATTTAAATTTAAAGAAGAACAATTTCAAAGCAGTGCCTCATTTCTTCACCATAATTCAGTGAAATATTCATTAAAGTTTTGCCTACAGTTTTTCCTGTGTTTAGCAATCATTCAAACAAATGTGCATGTGAAATCTTCAAGGCAAGTGGGTACTAACTGCAGGACAAAAGTTAAATGCAGAAAGTCCTTTGGAAGCTTTCTGCATTGCTTTCTTACATCAATGCTTATGTGCTTGGACTGGGTATACATCATTTGAAAACAGTGTAGACCCAGATCAGTGGGCTAGTGAAGGAGTCATCTGATTAGGGTATGTACTGTTTGCAATAACTTTTAATATTGTTTTGACAGACCCCTATAGATTCAACATATACTGGTCATTATTAGGAAAACGGAACAGTCCATTTAGAAAATCAGCAGCACTTTAGAGGTTTAGCTAAGCCTTAACCCATTACCCTGTAAATACACCTTTTAATGCCTTTAATTCATTTCTCCATTGAGGAAAACAATTCCAGTTTATACAGTTAAAAATGTGTATGGTCAGAACTATTTTCTTTATTCTAGAAGATGGTAGCTTAAAGCAGGCTGAAAGTAAAGCAGAATGCGCCTTAAGGCGCATTCTGCTTTACTTTCAACCTGCTTTAAGTGGTCACCTACTTTCAAAACTAGAATCAGACTATGGGGTAAAGGGTTAAATGATATCTGGAATTGATGGGCACTCAAACATGCACCACTCCCTGCATTAAGCTGCCACCTGTCTATAAAGATACCCATGTCCTTACTCTGAACGACTGTTAAATATAGGTGACCAACTACTACATGTAATAACTTACACAAAATGTTTGCACTTTACTATCTTCATATAGAATACTTGTAGTACAACTGTAAACAATGGAAAGAAAATCTCATTTATCCCTTTTATCCCTAAGAAACGACTTTTGTTGCCTTTACCTATTTCCTCACATAGAACAACTTTTCATGCTTCTAGCATGCTTGTGCTTCTATTATATTTTTGCTATCTGACATTAGGTGGATGCTTAACCCGTTACCCCATAGCCTGTATTTTTAAGACAGGTGACCACTTAAAGAAGTTGAAAGTAAAGCAGAATGCGCCTTAAGGCACATTCTGCTTTACTTTCAGCCTGCTTTTGGCTACTATCTATAAGGATATAGAAACTATTTCTTATGGTACATACATGTATTTATAAGTATATGAAGTGGAAATATTTTCTTCATTGCAGGAATAAATTAGAGGCTTAAAATGGCATATTAATGGGGTTATTGGTTAAACCAGGGTGAACATGGAGCAGAAAGCTCTTAAAAAGGAGCTTAATGCTTTATTTTCAGCCTGCCTTAAGCTTCTATCTATTAAGATATAGAAACTTTTTTCTTATGGTTCATATTTATAAGTGTATGAAGTGGAACTATTTTCTTCAGTGGAGGAATAAATTTAGATGCGTAAAAAGGCATATTTATTGGGTAATGGGTTAAAGCAGGCTTAGCATAAAACAGAAAGCTCTTTCAAAGGAGCTTAATGGTTTAAAACTTTCAGCCTGCCTTAAGCAACCACCTGTCTTAAATGCAGCAAGTTGTGGGTAAAGGGTTAAATTAATGCCTGTCTATTTGTTTGAGTGGCCAGTGTATTATAATTACCAGTGATTTGTAAGCCCCTTCAAAGAAACTGACAATCATAGATAGCCTAGGAATATTAAGTTTTATTATGTTGATGTCTGTGCTTATAAAAACACCTTTATAACATAAATTTAGGAAATCAATTAATGTGCAAAACAGACGAAATCAACAACACACACATAAAAATTGCTTCATTTAGGTTTCAGGATCTTGACCCAAAAGCCAAAACCAGATAAAGAAGTTTAGACACCTTAACTCTTTCCTCCCTGAAACCTAAAATTGACAATCCCAGTTTCAATTTTAGTCTAGTCCATTTCTGACTTTTAGGGTTTGTTTTTGTCAATGTTTTGCATTATGACAAACAGTTTGCACAGAACAAGTGCACTTTTCATATGTATACTGTTTGAAAAGGATGCCTATATGCGGGACTAGGATTCAAAGGGTTAACCTTTAGCACAATTTCCTCAACACTAAAGTTTCGCTATATATTATCATGTACAATTAACATGAACAGGTACATAAGCTTTGCTCAGTTGAGCTTAAAAAACATCAAAATAACTGCAATCCATTGTTTCTTAGGTTGAGTTACAAATAGCGCGTATGGTAATACTATTTTTCTCTTGTCTTAATTGTATCTGAACTCTCTAAAGGAGACCTTTGATCTGGATCTACACTGTTTGCAAAGGATGTAAATAATTTGTACCAGGACTGTATGGCTTAAAGAATGATACTCATGGTCTAACATTCTGCCAATAGTTTGTGGGAAAACATAATTCAAATTTGTAAACAATGTGGATCCAGATCACAAATTTAAATTGTTTGCCTATTTTCTAGATACTAGAGGAAGAGTTCATGAAATGTTAGAAGGGGCTAATCTTGACGAATGAGCAAATGCATATTAACCCATTACTCAATAAATCTGCGTCGGCCCACAGAAGAAAATAGTTCTTTCCTCCCTAAAGCTTCAAATGGACAATCCCAGTTTCCATTTTAGTCTAGTCCATTTCTGACTTTGAAGGGTTGCTTTTGTCAATGTTTTGCATTATGACAAACAGTGAAGACCCAGATCATAGGGCTCCGTAAGGAGCCCTCTGATCTGGGTATTCACTGTTTGCATAGGACAATGCACTTTTCACATGTATACTGTTTGAAAAGGACGCCTATATGCGGGACTAGGGTTCAAAGGGTTAATGCAGTCATGAATATGTACCACATGAGACAGTATCCTAACAGATGGTACATATAGCTTAAAGCAGGCTGAAAATAAAGCAGCCTGTGCCTAACTGCACATTCTGGTTTAGCTTCAACCTGCTTTAAGTGGTAACCTGTCTTCAAACTAGAAACAGACTGTTGGGTAATGGTTTAAGTTAATTATAAGGAGGAACAAGAGATTAAACCTTCTGCATTATGTTGGCGCTTTTTTTTTTGTTACCTGTTATAAACAGTTTGGATCCAGATTAGACACAAATAACCCTTTACCCCATAGACTGATTCTTGTTTTAAAGACAGGTGACCACTTAAAAGCAGACTGAAAGTAAAGCAAAATGCACCTTAAGGTGCATTCTGCTTTACTTTCAACCTGCTTTAAGCTACATTTTGTTAAGATATAGAAAATATTTATTTTGGAACATGTTCATGACTGTATAAATTAGAGCTATTTTCTTCAGTGGAAGAATGCATTAACCCTTTGAACCCTAGTCCCGCATATAGGCGTCATTTTAAACAGTGTACATGTGAGAAGTACACTTGTCCTATGCAAACAGTGAAGACCCAGATCAGAGGGCTCCGAAAGGAGCCCTCTGATCAGGGTCTTCACTGTTTGTCATAAAGCCAAACACTGACAAAAACAATCCTTAAATGTCTGAAATGGACTAGACTAAAATGGAAACTGGAATTGTCCATTTAAAGTTTCAGGGAGGAAAGAGTTAAATGGGCTAAAAGGCGATTCTATGGGGGGAAAGGGTTAAAGTTACTGTGTCTTTGATCTTGATCAAAATTGCTTGACAAGCAATAAAGATTTCTGATAAATTATATTTGTGAAACACTATGCCTCTTGATGTAACCATGACCTCTAAATGACCTTGACTAAAAGTACTTTGTCTGACATGCTCTAACTTGTACTGAACTCAATTGGCTTTTTGAGTGGAGCTCACATACCTAATATGCAGTCTCTATCACATGTAGTTCCAAAAATATGGCCAATGTTAAATTCAATGGATTTGACCTCTAAATGACCTGAGTTAAGTACACATGCCACATATAAACTAGATTCATAAATTTCAGTCGCAAGACACGAAAGACAACTCCTATTACTCTATCAAATTTGACCAAATTACGCCCCTTTCATATAAGAACAAGAAGGGGTGTATGTTTGGGATTCTTAAATATGAAATAGAATTTTTACCAAGAAACAGACAATTTTCTTATAAAGTTTATGTAATTATCCTTGCTTTTCATATGCGGTTACTTTGGTAAACATATGAGTTTTCATGGTAAACAAGTAAATTTTTTAATCGAAAGTAAAGGGTATACACTTTGTTCGTCTGATAAAGTGAGTACATTCGTTTGCCAACACAAAACGATACACACTAATCACAATATCAGATTTGTTATCACTTAAAACGATTTGACCAGTAAAGAAACAAGATATATGCAGTCTAGTATTGGACAGTTTTTCAAGTGATTTAAGCGGCTACTCATTCAAATGTATGATAGTGTGGCAAAGCGCATGCGCTCGGTCAGGCTACCCCTGTGTTGAAGTATCTCATATGCGTTTAGCGAAAGTCTGTAAGTGCATGCCAAATATGAAGTCTCTATTACATGTAATTCCAAGGTTAAAGTTGGGGACAAGCAGACAGACCAAAATGCAATATGCCCCTCTGGTATGTCATGTAGGGGCATAAACTGTAGACTTATCAATTCTGAAATAAATTGCAGACCACAAATTTTGTAAATGACAATTACATAGCATGTTGAAGGTTAAGATACAAGATACAAGAAACTTTATTTAAAGTCGAGTGTTTACAAATATAGATTTGACATTAGCTAGAAGCTCTTTACTGACTTAACTAAGAGAATAGGGAGGGTATAGGTTAAGTACATGTTTCTGTGAATTGTGATAGTGCTGATAAGATGGAGGAATGCTTGTGTCAACAAATGTAACTTGATTGTGTAATTAGTTACCTTGACAATAACAGCAAATAAAGTTCCGAATATGAAATACGGGATATACATGATAGCTCCCCCTCGTTTGGGCTTTCTGTTCATGATCCAGCCAATAGTGTTTCTCTTTTTTTCAGTGAACGGGGGATAGCGGAGGCTGTAGATATATAAAGGGTTCATACTGTGAGACAGTGAGTGAATATTGTCATACATGCAGCAGAGTTACTACAGAAAATGAGGGTCGTTCATAAAGTTCAAATGTTTAGAACAGTCACAGTGAGTGTTGAAAAGAATTCTATTGATATACAGTTGGACTTTAATCATTAACTTGAACTCGCTAAAGTTGAACTTACCAATATTTCAAAGTTAAAATGTGGCTTAGCCACATTTTAACTTTGAAATATCGGTATGTTCAACTTAAGCATGCTAAAGTTATATTTAATTTCAACTTTAGATAAACAGGGAAGTTCAACTTAACCCATTCATTGCATGCTGGGTAATATTTGGCGGCCATTTTAAAATGTCGTCTGCAGTGGGTATAACTCAAATACTTTCAAAAGATTTAAGCAGTTTCTGATAGAATATTGACTTAGCTGCAAACAGTTTTGATCTCAGATCAGGCCCCACAATATGGTGCCTGATCAGAGATCAAAACTGTTTTCCTAGAGGTACACCTAAAAGTGTATCACGCATAAAATGGGTTAAAGGAGTATAAGTTATTAAAGTTTGGCTGTATATATATGGATAATTGCTCCAGATAAGATTCGCAATTCAACATTATGATGTGACTTCTCATTAGATTTGTCATGAAGAAACAATTCTAATGATAAGTTACAACATTGTGTTTACTGATGAAATAAAGGAGAAAATATTGGAAACGTTTATTCACTCTTATCTGGAGCCTTGTATATTAAAGAATGCATATATTCGAAGAAACTAGAATGTAATTTTCAGCAAAAGAGTTATGAGAACTTTTTGAATGACCCTCTCCATGTCATTGTGCATATGGAGTAAAAAATATAACAATTTCAAAAGAATGGCATATTTGATTACAGACCAACCCATTATTTAATTATAGTACATTATAGCTACTTTTTTTTAACCCTTAAAATATAATTAATTTTCAAATAGACTCTTCCATCTTTGGTAAAATTACTAGTTTTCATAATTTAAAGGTTTTTTTTTCTCCAAATTTTTTATTATAAGTCTAACACAGTGCAGACTATGATCCAAAGGCTTCTTCAAAAGCCTTCTGATCTAGATCTACACTATTTGCAATGATTTTATATATTTTTTCAACACACTGTAAGGGTTATTGTTTATTTATATTTATTATTAAATCCTGAATACAGTAAAACTTCTTTATTGCGACCACTAAAAGGAAGGCTCATTTATGATATAAAAGACAGGTGACAGCTTAAAGTAATGTGACAGTAAAACAGAAAGCTTCCAATGGAGCTTTCTGTTTGACTGTCAAATTACTTTAAGCAGCCACATGTCGTGAACACCTACTTAACACAATTTAGTGGTCGTAATAGAGAGGTTTTACTGTAGTCAAATTTTGATTTGGGTCTTATCTCTGTAAAATCAGATATACCACCTTATACCACATAAAGATGAGATGTTATATAAAATACCTTACTGCCCCCACAGCCTTACCCTGTTAGGTCAAGACACAACACAGCTGCCTTCCCCTTTCGGTTTCTTACCACTGCCTTGGACTATGCTTACAGCTTTAAGTTTACCATCCGTGAATGGTGGATATCGTAAGCTAGACAAAACAAGCAGGACACCAGATAAAACTCAGTATATACTCACTCACCCTTCAAACTTTAAATGAACAATTCCAATCTCCAATTTAGTCTGGTCAATTGTTGACTATTGTTGACCCCATTAACTCATAAGCGATAAACAGCTATCACTGCTGATCTCAATACAAGCTAGTGGATTAAAAGTGTGTCAAAATGAGTCAGTACGAGACTATTGCGCAATGCGTCAATATGAGACAGTATGGCTAAATGGGCTATGATTCATTTCAATTGCATAATTCCTACAGGAACCCTCAGATCAGGGTTTTCACTGCTTGAATAGGACAAGTGTACTCTTCACAGGTACACTATTTGTTAATGACTAGTATTCTCATCGCTAGGAATGAATCTCCTACATTATAAGGTTTTGTGAAGGCATAAAGCAGAAAATGTTGGAATTTTTTTATTCGCTTTTTCTTATCTGGAGCCCTGTATAAGTAAAAGGATTAACACAAGTTAAATTGTAAAAGTAATATCTTAAAGACCCCATCTCTATATGATATCTATAGTGTAGTGATGGAAATTGGGAAAGTCAAACATGTGTTGAGCAATAACTCAAAATAGTATGCATAGATACTCTTTAACCCATTCCCCCATAAGTACGCCTTTTTACGCCTATAAAGTATAATCTATTACTTCGCTATGAATATGTTTTATAAGAATATTTTCTATATCTTAGCAGATAATAGTTTAAAGTAGGCTGAAAGTAAACAAAATGTGCCTTAAGGCACATTCTGCTCTACTTTCAACCTGCTTTAAGTGCCCATCTGTCTTAAAAAGAGGGCCTGAAGGCCCTGATATCGCTCACCTATTGTACTGAAGCCTGATACCTTTACCTTTCTGTTTCACCCGTTTTAATCTAAATCCGTCCAAATTTGTAGTATAGCATGTAAACAATTTTGGAATACAACCTCATAGTTCTAGTATAGTAGAGTATATAAAGGGCAGATAACTAGAGCCTAAACAATTCTGAAATGAAGACTTTTCTAGCATTTCAAAGTATATCAAGGTCAGATAACTACTGCCACAATAACTAGATTTCAACAATAATTGCACTCCCTCGAGAACTTATAGAGCTCTATATACTTTGTGTGCAACTATAATCAAAATCCATTGAAAACTGTAGTTGCAAGAGTGTAAACGCTGTTAGATATGGCATTTTCAGCAATTAAAGGGCAGATAACTCTTGACCTATTGGTCCCATTTCAACCATAATCACACTTGTTCGAACTCTTATGGTCATATACAATCTGAGCAAGTTTGAAAAAGACTAGATAAAAATTGTGGCCTCTAGAGTGTAAACACAGTTAAATATGACATTTTCAGCAATTCAAAGGTAGATTACTCCGGACCTATTTGTCCGATTTCTATCATAATCAAACTCATCTGACCTCTTATGGTCATATACAATCTGAGCAAGTTTGAGAAAGATTGGATAAAAATTGTGGCCTCTACCGTGTAAACACCCTGAAATATGGCATTTTCAACAATTCAAAGGTAGATAACTCTCGACCTATGAGTCCGATTTCAACCGTAATCGAACTCATCCAAAATCTAATATTCATTTACAATCTGAGCAAGTTTGAGATAGATTGGATAAAAATTGTTGCCTCTAGAGTGTTAACACTGTTAAATATGGCATTTTCAGCAATTCAAAGGTAGATAACTCTTGATCTATTGGTCCAATTTCAACCATAATCGAACTCATTCAAACTCTTATGGTAATAATACAATCTACGCAATATTGAGAAAGATTGGATAAATATTGTGGCCTCTAGAGTGTAAACACTAAAATTGTTGACGACGGACGACTGACGACGGACGACGGACATTCAAGGATCGAAAAAGCTCACCCTGAGCTAGCTCAGGTGAGCTAAAAAACTAGAAATATGCAATGGCGTAATGGGTTAAACTGTTACCAAATAGCCTGTTTCTAGCTTTGAAAATAGGATACTAATGACTACACCTACAATACACATCTACTTTCTGAACACTACAATGGCTTAGAAAATAAAGAAAGTGCTGCAAGAGTACAAACACATGTAAAATATATCCTATAAGAAAACAGTGTAGACCCTGATCAGACAGCTCCCTTAGGAGCTGTCTGATCTGGGTCTTCACTGTTTTGAAAAAGGGTCCATATACCCTACCACATAATTAGCCAGAGACGGGTTCACTAATTGAATTTAACACTGAACACTAGTTTGACTCTTCACATCTAACTAGCCAAATTAAGGGTAGGGTTCTAGTAAGGGATGACTAGCTGGGATGTTAGGGGTCATGTGAAGGTACCTAGTGGTCAAGTTACCTGTCTATGACCAGAAATAAGACAACAGGCCGCCTGAGCTAGGCTTTTTTCTCATAATCCAGCTGATGGTTGATAGATTTTTCTCGGTAAATGGAGGGTATCTTAGCCTGGTTTGTGTATACAAATTACGGTAGATAAAACATCAGAATAGATATTACCGTAACAATACTAAAACTTGGGACACCTTGTATAACTGCTTTAATTATCATAAAATATAACCTAACTGCTTTTATCATGCAGTAATTAGTCCAAAAGGGGAAATCTTGATGGCAAACAGTGTATACCCTGATTAGACTGTTTCTGAAGGAGCAATCTAAGAAGAGTATACACTGTTTGCTCAGGCCTGTCTGTACCATTACTGTATGTACTGAAAAATCAAGGACACTCTTACCCACCATGGACAATTCTGCTGGTGTCCAATTCATTGTCATCTAATTTAAAATATGCAGGGCTGATTTTAATAATATGTTGGCAAGTGACAAACAGTGCAGAGCCTGGTCAGAAGGCTTCTGTAGGAGCTCTCTGGTCAGGCTCTGCACTGTGTGTATAGGATATGTGTATTCCTCACTGGTACATTAATTGTTAATGATTCTTATACTCACCACTAGAGGTTAATGAGATAAGATAAATGAAATACAGCAAGATGTACAGCATGAGTTTTTTTTTTTAAAACTGTTCACATTTTTTTCAAAATCTTAAGAGTCAGACACAGAGACATCCAGTAGCTGGCTCCAAACTGTTTGAATGGAAGTAAGTACTGGTATTTCAAGTACAAGAAGCCTTAAGAAGAGAAAAACAAACTTATTGCATTGCAAATATTGTAGATCCACACCAGCAATAACATTTTCAAAGACACAGCAACTGGTCTTGATCTAGACTGTTTGACACTCACAATCATCTATAGCAGTTTTGCTTAAGCAGTACATGTATTAAAATTTATACAATATTTGACAGTGTAGACCAAACTCAGATGCTGTCTCAAATAAAGGCTTATAAGATGGGTCTATGCTCTATAATGCTAAGTCTGGTTTTCTCATACCATTGCTCAAGTATGTTTGTTGGGATTTTAAACAATGATATAATATATCAACCACTCAAAAGAAGATCAATTTTCCGTCTTGTATAAAGGTGGTCTGTTACTGAATAGAAGTGTCCAAAGTGACACAGTCCATATCAGTGTTTCAGTAGTTTTCTAGTTTGTTTGCACACTTGTTTTTAACCCACTGACCCTTGATGCTTCAAAAGGACAATTCCAATTTCCAATTAAGCCTATTCCAGTAAGCTTTAAAATGACAAAGCGTGTAGAACCTGATCCTGAGAGCTGGCGTCTGCATGAACCCTCTGATCAGGGTATCAATGTTTGCACAGAACTAAAGTATTCTTCTCTGGTATACCATTGTTAAAGGATGGTATGCATCACAATTCACTAGGCTTCAATGGGTTAAGCTGTTGCCTGTATTTAACCAATTACTCCATAGATATCCATCTTTATGCCTTTAATTTATTCTTCCAGTGAAGAAAATAGTCCCATTTATACAGCCATGACTATGCATTATGAGAAATATTTTTCTATATTCTAGAAGGTGGTAGCTTAAAGCATGTTGAAAGTAAAGCAGACTGCACATTAAGGCACATTTTGCTTTACTTTCAACCTGCTGTAAGTGATCTCCTGTCTTAAATACTAGAAACAGGCAATGGGGTAATGGGTTAAAAATCAGTGAGTAATCTTTGGAGTGGCTAATAATGTCATCCTGCAATAATTGACTATGAAAAGATAGCCAGTGGCTGATCAGGATTCAAATTACCTAGTTTATACAGTGGAGAAGACATTATTCTTACCTGTCTAAATGCAAACGAAACACAATGCAATAAAATGTGGAAAATGACAATTTTTTTTAAAGGTAGACAATTATTTTTCATAAGAATGGCAAACAGTTTGGAGCCTGATCAGACACCGGGTTACCCGGTGTCTGATCTGGCTACTAACTGTTTGCAAATGGATATAGGGTTTTTAGCGTAAATATGTTTACTGGGAAAGAATAACGTCTTCTCCACCACATCTCCAAATATTGGTGAGGATACTTACTTATTGACTGACTCCATACCCAGAGACCTCTCCAGAACAGCTCTCTTATGGCTGAAGGTATCAAAGGAGAATTTTCCATGGTAACCGCCCATGCCACTATTTCCAACACCACCAAATGGCAGAGTTGGTACTGAAAGTAAATATCATTTATATCATTATTTCGGTATTGGTGAAAGTAATTTGTTTTAGTAATTGTTACAGTTATGAAATGTTTCAATTAGAATATTTCTCTATAGAAACATAGACATGTCTATGTTAATTTTAATTTTAAAGACAACATTTAAAATGTAAACAGTTTAGACCCAGAACAGTTATTATATTCGAAGCACAGATTTGAGGTCTAAATTGTCAGTAAATTTTCAGTTAAAGGATGCAATTTTATCATGCCCTTATCTATTTCCTATAACCCATTCTACACCTCTAATCCATTGCTCCACTGAATAAAATAGTTACAATTTATACAGGCATGAATTTAAAGCTACAATACATTTAAATCTTAGATTAGCTTAAAGCATGCCAATGATTGGTAAATCCACAAAGATCTATTGACTATACATGTATTTACAATGAACATCCATCACCACAGCATTTTATCATAGAACAAATTCAAAGTATTAATTTATTAAAACTTTAAAAGATGCTATGTATTAGTGCATTCACATTAATACATTTGATTACAGCAAAAGCAAGTACATAAAGAGAATACACAAAAGATGCAGTCAATCAACCCACTACCCAATAAATATGCCTTTTTACGCATTTATTCCTGCACTAAAGAAAATAGTTCCAATTTATACAGTCCTTAAATTCTAACCATAAGAAATAGTTTCTATATACTTGAAGATCGTAGCTTAAAGCAGGCAGAAAGTAAAGCAGATTGCCTCTTTAGTCGCATTCTGCTTCACTTCCAACCAGCTTTAAGTGTTCACCTTTTATGAATGCTAGAAATATGCTATGGGGTAAAGGTTTAAACGAGAGAACATGAAGCCTTGTTTCATAACTCTTATCCCTTCTTCTGTTATTTAACCCTTTGAGCCCTAGTCCCGCATATAGGCGTCCTTTTCAAACAGTGTTCATGTGAAAAGTACACTTGTCCTATGCAAACAGTGAAGACCCAGATCAGAGGGCTCCTTATGGAGCCCTCTGATCTGGGTCTTCACTGTTTGCCATAATGCAAAACATTGACAAAAACAACTCTTAAATGTCACAAATGGACTGGACTAAAATGGAAACTGGGATTTTCCATTTGAAGTTTCAGGGAGGAAAGAGTTAAAGGCACACTGCACTTTTTGAAAACAGTGATCAGATGGCTCCTGAAGGAGGTGTCTCATCATGGTCTGCACTATTTTCTTACAGGCTCTGTCTTGACTTTAGTCTGCACTCTTTTTCTGGGAAACCTTTCTTTGTTTTATCAAAGAATTTGATAGTTAAGATGATAAATCATAGTGGGCAGAGTTTTATGAATATTTAGCAGTAGTAGCAGGGGAAGGAAAGGGTTTACACAGAGTTCCAGATAAGAGGAGTATTTCAAAAACTCGAATCTTGATTTCTGCATTAAACCCTATGGTGTCACTACTCATTAGAATCGTCTCGAAGAGACGATTCTAATGAGTAGTAACACCATAGGATTTGAGTGAGAAATAAGAGAGAAAATACTGGATTTGTTCTGTTTACTCCCTTTTATCTGGAGCCCTGGGTTACATATACATGTTTGGCCCTTTTCTCTGTTAACAATACCTCCAGCATGTATAAGACAGTCATTAACACACAGTCCACCGGAGGAGCAGGCCGCTGACAACTTGCTCACTAACCCTTGGTTATTAGTGAAAATGTACATGGCCAGGGGCTTTGCACTGTAAAGACAGGTAGGGCTGTCATAGCAATCAACATGTGCATTATATATATACTTGTATGTGGGTAGGGCATATATGTATATTTCTGGGTATGTTATATGCATACACCTGTATCAATGCATACATCCACTATCAGTGTTTATTTTCAATGGTTCTTCTCTTTCTGAATGACGAAAGTGGTTAGTTTAATACAGCATATTGATATTATTTTTATAAAGCTGAAAAATAAACAAAATATTAGTAAAGAAGCAGGTTATGATCAGACATCATTAAATTTTCGAATATACCTCAAGAAAAGAGATGTTAACCAGATGTTCTTAACCCGTTGAGCCCTAGGGAAGAATACACACATACCAGTCAAGTGAACACTTGTCCTAAACAAAGGGTGTAGACCCAGGTAAGTGATCTCTTTGAGCAGTCATCAGTTAAGGATCTCCACAGTTTATAATTTTGAAAATATATGCAGAAATAAACCTTTATAGTCATAAATGAATTAGACTTAATCTTGACAAAATTGAGTCTTCAAATGACTTAAACATTATTTGGAAAATATCCAGTCAATGTAGATAATTCAGGATGTGTACCAAAATTGGTAAAAATGTGACTTACAATCGAGACCCTGATCAGAGGATGATCTGGGTCTACAATGTTTGCAAAGGAGGTATATACTTGGTTCCCACAGTGCAAGTGTTAATGCTGATAGATGTAAAAGATTGTAACAGCCTGTTAACCCTTTGAACCCTAATCCCGCATATAGGCGTGCTTTGCAAACAGTGTACATGTGAATAGTACACTTGTCCTGTGCAAACAGTGAAGACCCAGATCAGAGGGCTCCGAAAGGAGCCCTCTGATCAGGGTCTTCACTGTTTGTCATAATGCAAAAAATGGACCAAAACAACCCTTTAAAGCCAGAAATGGACTAGACTTAAATCGAAACTGGAGTTTTCCATTTAAAGTTTTAGGGAGGAAAGAGTTAATCCAATACATAAAGCCGTGCAATTTCCATTGCCTGTTATTCTGTGCTGATAAGACATACCACCAGTATGACAGAGGTCATATAAAACATTCAAACAACAGAACCAAGCTATTACAACCACTCAAACACTTTGTGTTTCATGTTCAAGGCAGATGGCTGAATAAAAGTAAGATATCATTTGACAGCATCTTATTTGTTTCAAAAGTAGGTCAAAGGTCAACTTTAAATCAGGTCAATTACTTTGGTGTTGTCGGAAAGACCCTGATGCAAGGAGCCTGCACATGCCAACTATGACATTTTCATCACAAGCAGTTCCAAAGGTTATAGTAAAGGTTATTATTATATACCTGTTCAAACAAGAGCACCGCAGTGCGGCAAAATACGCCCGTCACGGCCGGCGGGTGTCAAAGTCGTCCAGACTCAGGCCGACTGGAAAAAGTCGCCCGGAGTGTAGGCCCGACTATCGATCTCAAAAAGACTATGCTGTAGTATTGCGATAGCTCAAGTACTATCCCGATAGTATTGCGATAGTCAAGAAAAAAGTTCTGGGTTTTTTAAAAAATGCCAATTTTTGACAATAAAGGGGGCATAACTCTGCTAAAACTAGTCGCCAACGTCTGAAATTTAACAGGAACCAAAATTCACAGGTGCCTTCCCTGTATGATGAGAAAGATAAATATGAAATTTGGTTACAATAGACAAAATGTAAGTAAAATTATTATCAGGAAACAATATATTGTTAAAAATATTGTGTGAAGGGGCATAACTCTGAAAATACAGAGTCAAACCAAAAACCCGTAATATATATTAAGTCACTTCATTCATTGTATCACCATATCAAATTTGAAATCAATTGAATCAAAAATAAAAAAGTTCTGTTTTTTTTTTAAAAATGCCCATTTTTGACAATAAAGGGGCATAACTCTGCTAAAAATAGTCGCCAACATCTGAAACGCGAACTCGTCCGAACTATTGTGGTATGGAATATTTGTAGGAAGTTTAATCAAAATCGGTCAATAAATGAAGGTGAGAGAGCGCTAAGAAGAAAAGTTAACGGACGAAGTGTGGCTTATTTTAAATTTTAAGGATGTAAAGGGGCATAACTCATAGAAAAATAATTTAACAGGAACCAAAATTCACAGGTGCCTTCCCTGCATGATGAGAAAGATAAATATGAAATTTGGTTACAATAGACAGAATGTAAGTAAAATTATTATCAGGAAACAATATATTGTTAAAAAATTGTGTAAAGGGGCATAACTCTGAAAATACGAAGTCAAACCAAAAACCCGTAATATATGTTAAGTAACTTCATTCATTGTATCACCATATCAAATTTGAAATAAATTGAAATATTAAAAAATAAGTTCTGTTGTTTTTTTTAAAAATGCCCATTTTTTACAATAAAGATGCATAACTCTGCTAAAAATAGCCGCCAACGTCTGAAACGCGAACTCGTCCGAGGTATTGTGGTATGGAATATTTGTAGGAAGTTTAATCAAAATCGGTAAATAAATGAAGGTGAGAGAGCGCTAACAAGAAAAGTTAACGGACGGACGGACGGACGTACGGACGGACGGACAGCGCTGGGTATACCATAATACGACCGTCGATGACGGGCGTATAAAAAAAGGCGAATACAGACCCAACAATATTTTTCAGTATCAGATGGTCCGTATCAGATGGCATATATGCTACACAATGTTGACGTCACTGCTTTTATGCACACAAGTTGTACATGATTTATTTACATAAAGAAGCGTTGCCCGTGACGTTTCGGAATTCCAGGTCCGATGCTATTTTTAAAAAAAAATGAAATTAAGCGTTAATCAACTTTGAATAGTTAATTTACATTTTTAACAAATAAGGCCTACATGTATGCGTATACTTGATTATTCGACTGAACAACATATAGATCTAGTCCCAAACTGTTTAGGTAGATCTATATAATAAAAGGAATATCACTACAGTGTGTGATCCGCAGTCTTGTATCAGTTCTCGTCGGTTGTGTAATCCAGATCACACTCGAGGCTACGCCTCTCGTGAGATCTGGATTACACAACCGACTCGAACTGATACAAGACCCCGGATCACACACTATGGTGATATTCCGTTTTTATCAACCCATTTGACCTTTCAAATACAATGATCAATAACTGACATTGATCTGCTTTGCAGTTTTGTTTCAATATAACAGAAAATCAATTCCAAAGGCAAATTTCTGCTTATTTTTCATCCTGCTTCAAGCGGCCACCTGTATTGAAATGCCATCAATGAATGATGTTTTTAAGTAGTTGTATTAGCTCTACCACAAAATACAAAGCTAGAAGTAGAGTAAGCGTGTCAACAAACAGCAACCATGAACTCATGTTTAAGCCATGCAGTAATGAAACTGCACCAATGCAACTGAAAACTAACAGAAAGATATGATCAATTTAAGCCACAATGGATTATGCTCTCGTATCAAAATAAAATACACTAAATTCATCTAGTATTACCGAAAGAATGACAATAGATAAAGATAAGATAGTTGATTTTGTAATGTAAAAATATGTATGGATGTAAAATATGTGAATAAAATCATTGGAAAAAAAAAAAAAAAAAAAAGTTTAGATAGTTTGCAACCTAAACCAAGATAAAAGTAAAGCAGAAAGCTCCTAAAGGAGCTTTCTGCTTTACTTTCATCTTGGTTTAGGCAAACACCTGCATTAATGCATTGGATAGGGGCTCTTTTGAATGTACATTCATAATACAGGTAGAGGTGTAAAAAGTTCAGATTTATTACTCACCCTGCTTGGTGTTGACATTTACTCATTAGTTTCTGTTATAAATTATCAGAAAATTTGCTTGCCATGACAAAATGTTACTTGCCATGGCGAGCAGGGGAGTAGAATTTTACATCCCTGGCATTGGCAGCAGCATCTGATCTGGGTATACACTGTTAGCATTTGTAAAAGTAAAAGTGTCTATTACTGATGAACCCAGAGCAGATTATAACTAGTGGCTATATTTTGTCATCAAATTTTGTCATCAAATTTTGTCATCAAGATATATTCCATTGTGGCTTGTATAAAGATATAAGTTACTTGTTATGCATTTAAGTTAAAATAACCTTTTGAATAAAAATAAAGGCTTACAGGGGAACAATATCTTAATAAGAATCAGTTTGCTAGTGAATGTCAAAATATCCTAAATCGAAAACAATTTAGAACCTGATTAGACAGCTCCTTTAGGAGCTACCTGATCTTAGTTTACAATGTTTACTTAAGTCATCAATAAACACTATTTGCAGGAGACTGATTATCCTTTCTGATCCTTCATGCTTACTAAAATCAATAAACAGGCCTGTATTTAGTATTCAAAAGGTTTCTACAGATAAACATTAACAAAACATTAAATATAACAAAATCAAACCTGTGCTTTCAAATCAACCAAATGAAGAACCATCATGATATGCAGTCTTTAAGACAGGTGACAGTTTAGTGCAGATAAAAACAATGTCAAAAACTCCAACAGAAGCTTTCGAAATTGCCTTTGTTCTGCAATAATCATTGATGAGCTTTCTGCATTAAAATTATCCTGCAATTTTCTGCTCCTTAAGGAGCTTTATACATAGATTTATTTCACCTTCAGCAGCTCCTTTAACTCTTTGCATGCTAGCAGCGGATATCTCCCACAGAGCGCAGCGTCTCATCAGGATCCAAACTGTTTGACACTCTGATTCTGTTTAAGGTACTTCGCATATGCGCGTAGTTTCCATACAATTGTTATGAAACTTTTTATGAAGAATGATAATAGCCTAAGAAACAATGTGTGTAAATATAGGCAAAATTTATCGTGTGGTTTGTCTTTAAGGTCTTTTTTCTGACAAAAACCTAGAATTTTGATGATTTTATTTTTCTTAAAAATGAATAAAGCTAATGACTATAATTCTCACCCAATAAGTAGTCCACAATATTCATTACAAGAAAAGCTAAAAACATTTTGAAAAAAAGGTGTTCAGAAAGATGTTATCAGCTATTTAAATTTTGCAAATTGCTAAAAAATTGAATTACAAAAAACTGACTCATTCAATGTATATTTGTTTTCATTTTATTCAAATATATGGTTGATGAACTAGTCAGTCTGAAAAAATTAGAAAATATTACAGTCAGGATTTGTTGTAATAACATATTTTCTTATTAAAATGTGGGATATTTGTTGTTTAGATACATTTACCTACCTTAGAATTAAAACTTTGTCATTAAAATGCATTATTATTTATTCATGGACGTGCATACAAGGTTTATTATATTGTTTTAACATAATTATAATGGGCAATATCGATCTTGAAAAGGTTAGCGTATTGATAAGCTTCAATGTGTGGCTTTATAGTTCGATCAAATCGTTTACATGTATACCGATTTAATTGACTTGTAAGTCATTAAACTAAAACGTACAGGTAAGTGGACATATACTTGGACCGTAAACATCACTAGTTCTAATCAACGAAGACTAAACATAACATGTCTCTTGATTACTGCATTATGGATTGACAAGTCAATAAATCGGACACTAAAAAAAATATTTGGATCGGATGGGTCTCGAACCTATGACCTTTTGATTGCTAGTCAACCACTATACTAACTGCGCTATGAAGGATTATACTAATTCATATCAACATTTCCTTTATATAAAGTTTCTAGTATAAACACGTACGAAAACAGTCTGTGTCGTCAAGACGCATATCCGCTCGCCCGCAAGACCGACTTCCGGTAGCCAAAGGCCTTAAGAGAAATTTAGAAAATTCTATAATTAGAACAATAGCAGATGAGGTTTGTTGCAGATGAAACAATTACACAGCATGAAAAGATTTAAGAGCTTTCTGCATTAAATTTGTTCTGCAATAATCAGTAGTTAACCCATTACCCCATAAATATGCCTTTTTACGCCTTTCATTTATTCTTTCTCTGAAGAAAAGAGATCTGATTTATACAGATATGAAAATGTATTATAAGAATTATGTTCTTTATAACAGCAGGTGATAGCTTAAAGCAAGCTGAAAGTAAAGCAGAATGCGCCTTATGGCGCATTCTGCTTTACTTTAAACTTGCTTTAAGTGGTCACCTATCCTCAATACTAGAAACAGGCTATGGGGTATAGGGTTAAGAACCCATTTGCATCAATTTTGTCCAATATCATGCAGCCATCAGGTCTTTCTCTATGGTTCTTCAATTAAATAGTTTTGAATGCAGGTCTGACAGTAAGCCATTCCAGTATGCCTAGTGCAGGACAGACTGTTACAGTAAGCCATTCCCATACACCTAGTACAGGGCAGACTGTTACAGTAAGCCATTCCAATATGCCTAGTGCAGGACAGACTGTTACAGTAAGCCATTCCCATACACCTAGTACAGGGCAGACTGTTACAGTAAGCCATTCCCATACACCTAGTACAGGGCAGACTGTTATAGTAAGCCATTCCAATATGCCTAGTGCAGGGCCACTTACTACTGCCTTGCATGAGTGTGTCATTGACACAACAGCCTCCGGATGCACAACAGTGTAGAACCTGCTGTATCACAGTCTGGTTATTGGAGAAAATGTACAAAGCGAGAGGTGGGTTTCTGAAATAATGAGAGCAGTTGTATCATTGGAAAATAGCATGACTGGTTCTAACATTATTATCCTGGAAAAATAGTAAGATACATGTAACATGATAACCGTTCTCACCCTGTGCATGTTTTTCTTTTAAACTGTAGTATACTTTAAAGCGATTCCAACCAAATGATGTATTTGCAAAATTTAAAAAAAAAACTCAAATAAAAGCAAATGTGTAGTATTATTGTGCATTATAAAAACATGATGGGTCTAAAAACAGCCTCAACAAAAGTCATCATGTCTGACTTTTTTAGGTAGTTTCCATTGCTTTTTCTCCTCTGTCAGTAGACGGTGTGAATCCATTTTGCCTCAATATAAATCTTTCAGCGCATGTGCAAGTAAACCTGAATGAATACTGTATTGGCAATAGACAGGGCTCCAGATAAGGGGAGTATTTCAAAAAATAAAATCTTTATTTCTGCTTTAAATGCTATGGTGTCACTACTCATTAGAATCGTCTCAAAGAGACGATTCTAATGAGTAGTAACACCATAGGATTTGGTCCTGAAATAAGTGAGAAAATGTTTGATTTGTTCAGTTTACTCCTCCTTATCTGGAGCCCTGAATAGACTGAAAGTTTTAAGCCAGATATTTAGTTCATTTAGGCATCTGTCATTTGTACCATATCAAACATTTTTTAAAGTATATTATACTAAAATAAGCTCAATTATGCTGTATGGAGCTGAGTTGTGGGGTCTTGGTAATGTAAGCTGTTGTGAAAGTATTCATTTATATGCATGTAAACGGTTTTTGAATATTAATAGCAACGCCTGTAACAATGTTGTATTAGGCAATTTGGGAATGTATATATATTCGGCAAAGCGATGCATTAAGTACTGGATTAAGCTTTTATCTTGTAGCAGTAATAGGCATATAAAACTTTGCTATGAAATGCTTGTACATTTTGATAAAAACGGTTATAAGAACTCGGCTTCAGAAGTTAGGTTGAATCTGTACAAAAATGGTTTTGGGATTGTTTGGGAAAACCAGCGTATTGATAATCCTATTATGTTTTTACAGAAATATGAACAGCGGCTTAAAGACCAATATCTGCAGACGTGGAGAACGCAGTGCTTTGAAAATGCCAAATTATCATATTATATTGATTTTAAGTTAACAATTGAAATAGAACCTTATGTAACGGCAATTGATGTTGTAAAATTCCGAAAATGTTTTGCAGCATTCAGAAGCTCATCTCATTGTTTAATGATAGAGCATGGCAGACATCTAAATATTCCGAGGGAATGCCTCTACTGCTTTTATTGTTAATGTTTTGTTGAAGACAATCTACACTTTGTATTTAAATGTCCATTGTATTCTGATATAAGATCACAATATATTTCTGAGTATTACACTATTAATCCAAACTGCTTCTTCTTTAACCCATTACCCAATAGTCTGTTTCTAGTTTGGAAACAAGGGACCTCTTAAAGCAGGTTGAAAGTAAATCAGAATGTGCCTTAAAGCACATTTTGCTTTAATTTCAACCTGCTTTAAGCTACAATCAGCTAAAATATACAAAATATTTCTTCTGATACATATTGATATCTGTATAAAGTTGAACTTTTCTCTTCAAGACAGGAATATATAAAAGGCGTAAAAATGCGTATTTATGGGGTAATGGGTTAACAAACTTATGTCATGTAGAGATGAGCAAACAATACGGAATTTAGCAATGTATTTGTATTATTCCTTTCAAAGGCGTAGAGAATTTATTGCCGACTGATATGTGTAGATTATTGTTACATTGTTAACCTAGATGATATCACCACTCCTTCACACCATGTATATGATTGTGGTATATATAATTGTAACTATCTTGTGTATGGGCCGGTGGCCTAAGTATCACAATAAACTTTGAATTGAATTGAAAACTGTAGATTAAATTGATTTCCATTAATTGAATAGCCCGCTAAGCTCAATCCGTAACGGGTTTATCTTAATTTTCATTTTCCGTCCCTACATGCTGGGTCCCAGGTCCAAATCCCACCAAAGCTAACACTTTTCTTTTATTGAAACGCTTTTTTTAACAGAATTTCTTATCCGAAACTAATATTAAATTTTACTTGTTTATATAAGTGTATAACATACATTTACAAATAACTATTTTTTATGCTAAATGTGGTTGCCAGTCTGTTTAAACAAGTTGTCTTTCTTTGAAAATACATGTACATTCTTCTTCATATCTCATTTCTTCCTCTGTTTTAAAGAAGTAATAGACTGAGATTATTGAAACATACAAGCTGTATAAATTTAAATACAAAAGGTTACTGTTTGTTGCCGTTATTGTTGAGAGTGTAGAATTAACACAATTTAGTGGTTGTAAATTATTATAGAGGGGTTCTACTCTTTGTCATATGTGTAATATATTATTATTTCATTTATTTATATCATAAAGTCACTCACCCATCTTGAATGTAATTGATGGCCTCTTCTACACCATTCACTGGAACTATCGGCAACACTGGGCCAAAAATCTATCAAAAAATTAATACACTTGATTAGCGTCTTAGTTTGCTTCTACGTACTAAAATAATAAGTGAGTGAGTGAATATTTAAGTAATATAGAGACTACAGTCATGAATACCCACCATAAGAAATATTTTCTAAATCCAAGAAGATGGTAGCTTAACTCTTACCATGCTACAGTGGAGAAAACGTTATACTTTCCCAATAAACGCGTTTACGCTAAAACTATTATTTCCATTACAAACAGTTTGGAGCCAGATCAGACGCCGGGTAACCCTGCGTCTGATCAGGCTCCAAACTGTTTGCCACCAAGATAAACAAGAATTATCAGAATTGTCCAAAAGTTGTTCTTTTCTACGTTTTAGTGCTTTGCGTTTGCATACGTTTGCGTTTAAATGGGAAAGAATAACGTTTTCTTCACTGTAGCAATGGATATGACTGCCACAGTGATAACCTTTGCAAACAGTTTGGAAAACGGCGTCTCATCAGTATCAAACTGTTTGACACTCTATCCCTGATTTGATAAGAATTTTAGAAAATTCTATTTTAAGAACAGTTGTAGCCGACAATTTTTGCAGACGAAAAAATTACCAAGCAAAGTGCCAGCATGCAAAGAGTTTAAGCAGGCTTTATGACTGCCTAAAGCGGAACTATTTTCTGCAATGGAAGAATAAATCAAAGGCATTAAAAGCTAAACAAGAGGGTCTGAAGGCCCTGATATCACTCACCTGTGATAATGAAGCCTGATAATTTCACCCTTCTTATTCTAAATCCATTCAAATTTGTAGTTTAGCATGTAAATAACATTGGAATACGACCTACTCTAGTATAGTAGAGTACATCAAGTGCAGATAACTAGAGCCTAAATATTACTGAAATGAAGCCTTTCTAGCATTTCATTGTATATCAAGGGCAGATAACTCTTGCCAAAATGATCAGATTTCAACAATAATTGCACTCCCCCAAGAACTTATAGCTATATACATTGTGTGCAAGTATAATTAAAAGCCACTGAAATAGTTGCAAGAGTGTAAACACTGTTAGATATGACATTTTTAGCAATTAAAGGGCGGATAACTCATGACCTATTTGTCTGAGTTCAACCATAATCAAACTCATCTGAACTCTTATAGACATATAGAATCTGAGCAAGTTTAAGAAAGATTGGATTAAAATTGTGGCCTCTAGAGTGTAAACACCATTAAATATGGCATTTTCAGCCATTCAAAGGTAGATAACTCTTGACCTATTAGTCCAATTTCAACCATATTTGAACTCATTTGAACTCTTATGGTAATATACAATCTGAGCAAGTTTAAAAAAGATTGGATAAGAATTGTGGCCTGTAGAGTGTAAACACCCTTAAATATGGCATTTTCAGCGATTCAAAGGTAGATAACTCTTGACCTATTAATCCGATTTCATCCATAATCAAACTCATCTGAACTCTTATGGTAATATACAATCTGAGCAAGTTAAAGAAAGATTCAATTAAAATTGTGGTCTCTAGAGTGTAAACACAAACATTGTTGACATACGACGAACAATGGACGCCGGACATTCAAGGATTGCAAAAGCTCGACCTGAGCTAGCTCAGGTGAGCTAAAAAGTAGTAATGGATTAAATGGGAGAGAATGATTTCTTATTCACTGTGATCATAATTTAGCAGTCTTACCTCCTCTTGCATGACTGGGTCACTGCCTGATACGTCTGTTAGTATGGTAGGGGCTACATATCTTTCCTCTTCCTTAACTTCCCCACCCACAGCAATCTTACCACCACCATTGATAGCTTTCTTAACTCTCCTGTAATCAAGTATAAAGGAAACATTCAGTGCTACTGATATGGGCAGTATTTAAAAAAAAATCTTTATGTCTGCACCAAACCCTATGGTGTGACTACTCATTAGAATCCTCTCGAAAAGAAGAGTAGTCACACCATAGAGTTTAGTGCAGACATGAAGCAGCAAATGTTGAAAATCTTGACTTTATTCCCTCTTATCTGGAAACCATGGTCCAAGGTTATAAGAGTTTGACTTGAGTCTGAGTTTGTTCTCAAACATTTGATTGGTCAAATTTAAGCTTTTGCTTAAATCTGACCAATCAAATGTTTGTGAATGATCTCCAAATAAACTCAAACACTTTATAACCTTGGGCCTGAATATTACAACAGTTGTGCATTTATGTTGAAATATGGTGCAGCAAGAGTTAAAATTAGACCTTTCATTCCTTTTTTCTCAGTGATTAAAACAGTTGGTTCCCTACAGCAGGCTTAACCCTTTCCCTCATAGAAGCGCCTTTTAGCGCATTTGATTTATTCCCCCACAAAAGAAAATAGTTCCAATTTATACAGTTATAAACATGTTCCAACAGAAATTGTTTCAATATCCTGAGAGATGATAGCTTAAAGCAGGCTGAAAGTAAAGCAGAATGCGCCTTAGGGTGCATTCTGCTTTACTTTCAACCTGCTTTAAGGGGTCAAATTTTTTCAAACCAAAAACAGGCTATGGGGTAAAGGGTTAAACTGAATAAGAAATCATCTTCAAGCTAAAATGTGTTTGTACAAAAAAGATGCCCTGCAGAGTGCTTCATCATAAATGCAAACGCTTTACATACCTGACCTAAATGTTTAAAAAAAACCTACATCACAGAGATCAAGGTCAAAGGTCAAGGTTCAAAACTGCATTTCCCCTTGCCGACTCAATGAGGTGCACAAGTATGTGAACTAGCATAACACTATCTGCAGTACCAATTTCACACCATAAGTTTAATTTTGATAACTCGATCTCGCTAAAGTCAAACATACCAATATTTCAAAGTTAAAACGTGGCTTAGACACATTTTAACTTTGAAATATGTTTGAACTAACATGAGTTAAATTAATAGAAATTATATTGTTTATGTTTCACATCTATTTCTCACATAACTACCCTGTTTTCTATAGCCAACAAAGATCACGGATATCCTTGTCTCCAACATGTGAGAGATAAACTTGATGACGTCACTATTTATAAAGGCGTTATTATGTCACAGGGATTCAAAAAAATAACTTAAATTGTTGGTTATGTGAGAAAAAAGAAAGTGTAACTTGTCAATGTTTAAGACAAGTTGATCTCAAACTCATATAGAATAGAAAAGTTATTAAGCTCGCCAAGGCTCGCTTAATAACATTTCAATTCTAGACTTGTTTGAGATCAGCTTGTCTTAAACATCGACTCATGACAGATCCTATATTTCTACTTACTGTAGATGCCTTTCTGATACTATTCTAGGGTAATCAGGGGACTGGGCTGGACCTTCAGGATAAAACGAACCAATAGTGGCCTTCATCTTCTCAACTAAGGCATCCTAAAATAACAAATCAGGGCATATAACACTATGAGCATCCTAAAATAACAAATCAGGGCATATAACACTATGAGCATCCTAAAATAACAAATCAGGGCATATAACACTATGAGCATCCTAAAATAACAAATCAGGGCATATAACACTATGAGCATCCTAAAATAACAAATCAGGGCATATAACACTATGAGCATCCTGAAATAATAAATCAGGGCATATAAAGGCATGAGCATCCTGAAATGATAAATCAGGGCATGTAACACAATGAAGTACATATCAGGTGAAATTGAAAGACAGTTTCAAAATAACCTACAGGGAAACCCCTCTAAATGGGACATGTGTGGGGCCAACGAAAAGTGTCGGTTTAGAGGGGTTTCCAGTTTAGAAGGGTTTTAACCCATAGCTTGTTTCTAGTATGGAAGATAGCTGACCACTCAAATCAGGTTGAAAGTAAAGCAGAATGCGCCTTAAGGAGCATTCTGCTTTACTTTCAACCTGCTTTAGGCTATCATCTGCTAGAATGTATAAACTATTTCCTTCAGTGTAGAAATAAACCAAAGACATAAAAAGGCGTATTTATGGTGCAATGGTAAAAATAAAGAAGGGTTGGAAACGGGACCAAAGTTTTTGTCCAGTTTAGAGAGAATTCCTGTATTTAAATGTTCCGGTTTGGAGGGGTTCCACTGTATTTTTTTTAATCAAATATAATAATATCATTAAACTGCTCTTATCTAGCATTTTGACCTCTACAGATTTGTATCAAATATAATCATGTCAAATATATGTCACATTTCTGTTTCCTGCACTCAGCCATAAAATCAAGGAAGATAATTAGCTTTCACCCATTACGCCAGAGCCTGTTTCTAGTTAAGATAGATAATCTTTGATTTATTGCTCCACTGAAGAAAATAGTTCCAGTTTATACAGTAATGAATATGTACCATATGAAATAGTTAAGGCATTCTAGAAGATGGTAGCACAAAGCAGGTTGAAAGTAAAGCAGAATGCCCTTTAAGGTGCATTCTGCTTTACTTTCCATCTGCTTTTAAAGATTATCTATCTTAACTAGAAACAGGCTCTGGCGTAATGGGTGAAAGCTAATTATCCCCCCCCCCCTCCCCACGAAATATCGCTGGGTGGTTTATTTTCAGCTCATAGCAGTTTGTAGTGATGAAAATGCCACGCCCACAATCGAGACAAATGGTTTCTGTGCCTTATGAAATCAAATGTAATCAAAATCGATCAAGCCTATTTATTCAATTATCACGTAGATCTATTTGTTTGAAATAGGATAGTTATATATTTTCCCGAAATATCGCTGTGTTGGTAACTTCAAAGTTAGCGTGAATGATTTCGTTAGCTTGTCATCTGTTTTCCTTCAATCGTGCACGTACATTTTGTCATGGGTTTTCGCGAATTAACGATAGCATTTTTCAACAGAAATAATATTCCACTTAAAGTTATGTATCCCCAACCAATAAGATAGAAAATATAGCATAAGAAATGACATATATAATCCGATTTTATGATAAAAGGTGGTTTATTTAAGCATTTTAGTCATGTTGTACATCCGTGATTAAGCAAAGCACAGTTTTTTCTAAATTGTGATAGAACTTAATCTAGCAGATAGAAATGAAGATATTAAGTAAAAAAAAATAACAGGAAATACAAATGACATTCAGGATTACTGTACAAAAACTTCAAAAAGTATCTACATATAGGAAAACAGTGAAGACCAAGATTTGAGAACTCTTATTTATAAAAGCCCTCTGATCTAGTACTGCAATGTTTGCAATTTTCTGCTTCAAATTATCATAAAATCATAATGCTAACATAATTACGTGGCAAGTTGGCAATATATAAAGCAAACACACATATTTTTTAAAAATAAGATTTTTTGCTTCAAATTATAATCTAATGCTCATTTATAGATTATAACATCAGAAAGCAAGTAAACCAATGTAGGTAATGTGTCTTTCTAAATTTTTCTGTCAAACCCTTTCATCTATAAGAATTAACATGTATATTTTTTTGTAAACAAAATAACATATCAGTAATTCTGTACTCCTTGAATCTACCGTTTTGATATAGATTCTAGCAAGTTCTTGTCATAAAGAAATTTAAATTGATTAATAAAAACAAAGGTTTAAGTAGGTTGTTTATCTTTAGGACACCATTGAAATAATGCTTAAAGTGGCTCAGGGAACACCATTTATACATTAAAACTTCAAAAAATTTCGACATACCGAAGCCCCCTGCCCCTTCCAATTTTTCTGGGGAAGACCCTGAAGTGGCATATTTATGGGGTAATGGTTAATAAAGGCCCATAGCGGTCTAAGCATTATGATACAATTTTGGGAATATGTTTATCTTAATTATTTTTGATGATGCTGACCCATAGTTTATGGATAATTAGGGTTGTTTTTGTCAATATATTACTTTATGACCAACTGTGTAGACCCTGATTGAAGGGCTCACTATTTGCATAGGATAAGTGTTCTTTTCACAGGCACACTGTTTGCAAAGGATGTGCATATGTTTGACCAGTGTCTTGCTAGCCTGCACAGCTGATTACTGACATTCTCTAGTACTAATTGAATTTACCATTGCTTACCTGAGTTTGTTTGGTACACAAGATATAGTCTGGTGCCACACACGTCTGGCCAGCATTTGTCAGCTTGCCCCACAATATCCTGTTGGCAACTATACCAAGATCTACATTGTTATCCACATACACCGGGCTACAAATATAACAATAGGCCATGTATAACTGATATACATAGAACTAAGCACATGCATGTGAAACTTACACTTCAGTTACCAAAAAACCATGAACAATTTTAAGTATATTTATTGTTAGATATCTGGCTCGTTAAAATAGCTTAACCATTAAAACTGTTATTTGTAAAATCAAATAATTGGTTAATGACTTAATGCTTGTGTTAGGATAGCGCAGTGGTTAGCCTTCCACCTCTCACCAATGTGTCCCGATTTTGATACCAGGTCCAGGCAGAAAGTTAGAGAGTACATTTGGTCGCCCTTCCAAACAATTGAGTTTCCCCCCCACCCCGAGTACTCTGATTTCTACTCACAGAAATGACAATATATGCCACCATTCACATCATGTAAAAAGCTTTGCCTATGTTGTTAGAACTTGTTCCATACTCGATATCAAATAAAAAATGTTAAAACTTTTATTTAAACTTATGCAGAATAAAAATAATGCAGAAAGCTCCTATAGAGCAGAAAAAGCTTTCTGCATTATTTTATTTAATCCTGAAGACAGACTGTACCCACCTCTTCCCTCCAAGCTCTAGTGTTACTGGTGTGAGGTGTTCAGCCGCTGCCTTCATTACTATCTTGCCCACCATGGAGTTGCCAGTGTAGAATATGTAGTCCCATTTCTCCTTCAGTAGATCTGTAGTCTCTGGTATACCTCCACAAACACAGGCAATTGCCTCCTAAATCACATGAAATATACAATTTATACAGTAAAACCTCTCTACTGGGACCAGGGCTCCAGATAAGGGGAGTATTTAACAAGAGGGCCTAAAGGCCCTGATATCGCTCACCTTTTATAATGAAGCCTGATAGCTTTACCTTTGAATTTTACCAGTTTTATTCTAAATCCATTCAAATTTGTAGTATAGCATGTACACAACCTTGCAATATGATCCATTCTAGTATGTATAGTAGAGTACATCAAAGGCAGATAACTAGAGACTAAATAATACTGAAATGAAGCCTTTTCTAGCATTTCAAAGTTATATCAAGGGCAGATAACTCTTGCCACAATGATCAGATTTCAACAATAATTGCACTCCCTCAAGAACTTATAGCTATATACATTGTGTGCAATTATAACTAAAATCCATTGAAAATTGAGGCTTCTAGAGTGCAAACACTGTTAAATATGGCATTTTCAGCAATTCAAAGGTAGATAACTCTTGACCTATAGGTCTGATTCGATCCATAACCGAACTCATCCGAATTCTTATGGTTATATACAATCTGAGCAAGTTTGAGGAAGATTGGATTAAAATTGTGGCCTCTAGAGTGTAAACACCCTGAAATATGGCATTTTCAGCAATTCAAAAGTAGATAACTCTTGACCTACAAGTCCGATTGCAACCATAATCAAACTCATCTGAAATCTTGTAGTCATTTACCATCTGATGAAGTTTGAGAAAGATTGGTTTAAAATTGTGGCCTCTAGAGTGTAAACAACCTTAAATATGGATTTTTCAGCAATTTAAAGGTAGATAACTCTTGACCTATCGATTTGATTCCAACCATAATCGAACTTATCTGAACTCTTGCAGTTATATATAATCTGAGCAAGATTGGGAAAGATTGAATTAAAATTGTGGTCTCTAGAGTGTAAACACGGTTAAATATTGCATTTTCAGCAATTCAAAGGTGGATAACTCTTACCCTATATGTCCAATATCAACCATAATCGAACTCATCCGAACTCTTATGGTAATATACAATCTGAGTAAGTTACAGAAAGATTGGATAAAAATTGTGGCCTCTAGAGTGTAAACACCAAAATTGTTGACGACTAACGACGGACGCCGGACATTCAAGGATTGCAAAAGCTCACCCTGAGCTAGCTCAGGTGAGCTAAAAAACTAAAATCTTTATTTCTGCTTTAAACCATATGGTGTCACTACTCATTAGAATCATCTCGAAGAGACGATTCTAATGAGAAGTAACACCATAGGATTTTGTGTTGAAATAAGTGAGAAAATGTTGGATTTTTGCATTTAACTCCCCCTTATCTGGAGCCCTGGGGACTACTAAATTATGTAAATTATCAAGTGTTTAATGCAGGTGACTGCTTAAAGCAAGGTGAAAGAAAAACAGAAAGCTTCTGTAGGATTCTGTTTTACGTTCACCTAGCTTTAAGCTGTCACCTGTCTTATATGCAGTCAATTAGCCTTCTTTTTAGTGGTTAACATAGAGAGGTTTACTGTATTATGAAATCCCTCTAAGCCAGACACCTGTAAAATGACAGTTTCGGTCTCTAAACTATTTGGTAACATGTGCAAGCTTAATGCAGGAAAAGATTAAGAGTAGAGCAGACTCTTTTTGGGAGTTTTCTGCCTGTCTTTTTTCCTGCATTAAAGGGACTCGCAACCGGATGGTGTTCTTGTCAAAATAAAATAAAATACTCAAATAAAAGCAAATTTGTGGCATTATATGGCTTCTGACATTAAAAAAATATCATCAGTCCAAAAAAATCTCAAGAATCGTCATCGAATCTTAGTTTTTTTTTAGATATTTTCCATCGTTTTTCTATAGCGTCAGCTGACGGTATAGTTGTTGTTGTTGCTTCTCTATACGGGCTCAGACATAAACCCGAGCCGAATATGTATAAATCAATCGCTACCAGTGAAGTACGTTAATTCGCTACCATATAGATAGAGAGCCCCAGTAGCCGCGTGGTTAAGGCATTCGCCTTTGTTTTCATGTTTGTCTCCGCATGGAGGGTCACGGGTTCGAATCCCACCAGAGCTTCTTCCTTTTTTTTTTTTGGAATGCATTTTTTAACAGAATTTATTATCCAAAACTAAATCTTACCCATTTATATAAGCATTTGACATATATTTACAAATTACTATTTTTAATGCTAAATCCGGTTGCGAGCCTCTTTATGGGCCACCTGTCTTTTGTCGTCTAACTTCCAAAGAGTGTCTTATTTAGAGAGGTTCTACAGTAACTACATAAATGATGTTACCTTTCAACTACAGTTAATTTCAAAGTGCTGCGTTACAAGGCAACCAACTTTATCACAAAGCCAATTGAACACTTTCAAGATCTTTCATGGTAGGGTCCATTGAAACTACAGCGCTCCCTCTCTACAACGACACCAAATGGGAGACAAAAAATATGTTCGTTGTTCGGAGGGAGTCGTTACAGGGAGGGAATTCGGCTTACATTTGCAAAAAGCTTGAATCCAGATCAGACGCCACGTAACGCGGCGTCTGATCTGGATTCAAGCTGTTTGTCACTCGTAATTAAGTGTTTTACTCTGAAATGGTCAAATATGTAACTTTTAGAAAAACAGCAGACGACAATTTTAAGCAAACGATATTGCAGCAATAAAAGCGTTAGACGTAATTGTCCAGTTTGGGGAATAGCGGCAATAGCCGTTGTAAGGAGGGAGTCGTTGTTGAGAGGGCGGTTGTAGGGAGGGAGCACTGTATAATGGGTTCAATAGTGTATGAGCCATGTAAGAACTGTGACATCTTTGTACTCACATTATCAAAATACTTTGGAATCAGCTCATTGAACAGGTCTGCGATGGCCACTGCAATCTCTGATGGCTTCAGGACACAACAATTGCCTGTAAAGGAGAGAAATTATAACTATGTTCTTTAACTCTTTGCATGCTAGAGGCGGATATATCCGCCACAGTGATTACTTTAGCAAACAGTTTGGATCCAGATGAGATGCCGCGTAACGCGGCATCTCATCAGGATCCAAACTGTTTGACACTCTGATCACGTTTTGAAAATAAATTTAGAAAATTCTATTTTCAGAACACAATAGCAGACGTGTTGCAGACGAAAAAAAATTACCCAGCATGCAAGGAGTTATCCCTTACTGTGCTGAAAATGAGCACACCTCATTTGCAAATATTGTAGACCCAGATCAGAAGCTCTGAACAGGGTCTGCACGGTTCGTCTCAATTTGAACTATTCTGAAAACAGCCTCTTTCGAGTGAATGTAAAATGACCTTTATTGAGAAAGTTAACAAGTCCTGTTTAAAAAATTAGGCTATTAAAGATCTGTACGAGCCCTCTGATCTGGGTCTGTATTGTTTGCCATTTTGCAAAATATCGCAAAAATCAACCCTAAAAACTCGATTACGGCAATTATCTGTATGGAGTTTCAGACAGTCATAGATATGAAGCTTCAGAAGAGACTGAGCTAAGCAACCTATCTATCTGACTTTCAGTCAAATCCCTTGTGTGGACCTAGATCTATAAGTGAAGTGTGGCGACCTATTACGACAAGTAACTGCTAAGCTTAAATACTGTACATGGGTCTTCAATTGGGTGGTCGCATAATACAAACTTGACTGTATGGTTTATCAATTTTATATTTGTTAAGACAGGATGAAATCAACTTGAGCATAAAAAGGTTACTGTACAATAGACAGATTATCAAATTTATCTGTAAGTCTAGCCTTGACAAAATAAAATCAACTTCAGCCAGATATGTCACTTTAAATAGACAAGTTTGATTCATTCGCCCCTGAAATTTTGTAATTGACACTTCAAGTTTTCAATTAAATCTAGTCCATTTATGACTATGTATTTAAGGGTGTTTCTGCAATAAATTGCAAAATGACAAACAATGCAGACCCTGATCAGAGGGCTCCTGCAGGAGCCCTCTGATCAGGGTCTGCACTGTTTGCATAGGCCAAGTGCACTCTTCAAAGGTACACTGTTTGTAAATGATGAGTATACTCGTCACCAGGGTTGAACATGTTATCAAACTTATCTGTCAACCCAGCTGGTACAAGGCAGTCAGTCAGTATCAGCCCTAACATTGTTGACTTTTAAAATCAAATCTACTCTTCCAAAATTCACTTTCAAAATGGACTCTTCTATTTCCTAAATAATAACCAGCTCACATTGGTTCTTGAAGAGATTGCCTCCAAAATATTTGAAATTGTACTAAACAGTGTAGACCCTGATCAGAGGGCTCCTTCAGGAGCCCTCTGATCTGGGTCTACACTGTTTGCAAATGATGTATATTTGTTTCCCTCGGGGTAAGGGCAAACCCTTCACCACCAGGAAATCATCTTATTTCAAAATTGTTATCAGCTTGTTTTTCTCAGTAGTAGATTTAAGACATTCTGACTGGAAATACATTCATAGCATTACAAACAGTCCTGATCAATATCATACACAGGGTTACTCTGCATGTGATCTGGATCCAAACAGTTTTTAATTGTTTGGCAATCTAGGCAAGGCAGATGATATATTAATCAACGTTAACACTTTTATCTACTGAGATTGCCTTGATATGGATAGAGAAATAGTTTGAATCCAGATCAGCCACAAACTGATTCAGGATATGATCAGGATTCACAATGTGTGTGGCTCATATCAAAGTTTCTTATATTAAAAGTTTCTTAAATTTGAAAGTTTCTTAATTAGGGAGAGGGAAAAAATCTTCAGACGACAATTTATTCAGCAGACGCAATTTGAGCGGGGAGACTGATATAATGTTGCTGATAATTACAGTGTAGATAAACAGGAAGATAACAATTATTTAAGCCATTCTCCAAAAGATACACCTTTTTACTCTTTTAATTTATTCCTCCTCCTCTGAATGACTGGTGTTTTAGGGCCAACCGACACAAGAAATAAGGAGATATTCAAATTTAAAACAATATCACCTGCAAGATTACGTATTCCTCCTCTGAGGAAAACAGGTCTACTTGATACAATCAAGAATGAGCAACTTGAGAACCATTGCCTATATCCAAGAAGACAGTAGCTTAAAGCAGGCTGAAAGTAAAGCAGAATGCACCTTACTTTCACCCTAGTTGATTGATTTTTATTTTGGCAACAGTTTATCTCCCATTTTGAAAGGTATTCTTGGAACTGAATTTCTTAGTGTATGAATAATTAAAAGCATATACATGTATAGGCATATTTATGAGAGTAATGAGTAAACATTTAACCCATTACCCCACAAATATGCCTTTTCACGCCTTCAATTCATTATTCCACTGAAGAAAATAGTTCCAAATTATACAGTCATGAATATGCATCATAAGAAACATTTTCTATATTCTAGCAGATGGTAGCTTAGAGCTGGCTGATAGTAAAGCAGAATGTGCCTTAAGGCACATTCTGCTTTACTTTCAACCTGCTTTAAGTGGCCACCTCTCTTTAAAACTAGAAACAGGCTATTTGGTTCAGGGTTAATCCATTACCCCATTAATACGCCTTATTATGCCTTTCATTTATTCTTTCTCTGAGGAAAAGAGATCAGATTTATACAGCTATGTATATGTTTTATAAGAAATAGTTTCTATATTCTAGCAGATGGTAGCTTAAAGCAGGCTTAAAGTAAAGCAGAATGCTTTAAGTGGTCACCTGTCTTCAAAACAAGAAACAGGCTATGGGGTTTCAGGGTTAAACTAACCAGCTGCTATTGCTCCAATCATTGGCAGAACTGCTACTTGTACGGGGTAGTTCCATGCTGACATGATCAGAGTGACGCCGAACGGCTCTCTGCGGATATACACCTTGTCCATAATGTGAAGCAGGCCTTTCTTCACCTGTCAATAAGAACATATATACATATTCAACCCTAGCCACAAGTATACTTGTCATTAGTAAATAGTGTACATGTGAAAAGTACATTTGTCAATCATGTGAAGAAAGCCTTAATTCACATGTCAATAAGAACATTTACATATTTAACCCTAGCAACATGTATACTTGTCTAAACAAACAGTGTTCCTGTAAAGAGTACACTTGTCCTATGCAAACAGTGTAGATCCAGATCAGAGGGCTCCTAAAGGTCCCTCTGATCAGGGTCTGTACTGTTTGTAATTTTGCATTTTATTGCACAAAGCAAAAAAAGAATTGTTGCACAAAACAACAGTAGTGACCTGTCTTCAAAACTGCAAGGTGAGGGTCTTCAGTTTAGAAATCAAGGCAAAATAATGAAGAGATGCTTCTACAAGATATTAGGGAAAAAACTTTAACAATCACCTGCCTTTATAGATTTCAATGATTATGAATTGAATGGTCTTCTGACAGAAATGTGGTTGTAACTTATTCAGTAAAGTATAATCTTTTTAATATTCTAGAAGCTGGAAGCTTAAAGCAGGCTGAAAGTATTGCAGAATGTGCCTTCAGGCACATTCTGCTTTACTTTCAATCCGTTTTAAGTGGTCACCTATTTTCAAAACTAAAACCAGGCTATAGGGTAATGGATCAATTGTGAATCAATGTTAAGTGACCTATATAGTTTACAGCAATGTAACAATTAACTTCAATTAATACATCTAGGTACTTCAGTTAAAGGAAACCAGTGCTCATGAAATTGGTACAGATTTATAATTGATGGGAAGTTGATAATTTTTTTCTTCATACAGCCATTAAATACATCAAAATTTATAATGTAGAAATCCTTGATAATGTTATTAAAAGTTAATTTTAAATTGGCAAGTTTTCAAACAGCTATTTCCTCTTATGTCTTTTCATTTAACCCACTACCCCATAGCCTGTTTCTACTTTTGAAGAGTTTTGGCACTTAAAGCAGGCTAAAAGTAAAGCAGAATATGCTTTTAGGCAACCTGCTAGATGCCCTTCATTACACTATTTCAGGCACAAACTGTGAAACAGGCAACTGGGTAAAACTACCCACTTTCCGCAAGCCACCTGGACGGCTTCCCCGCATGAAAATATCCTAAGTGCCCAGATCAGGATTCAAGCATACAGCAGTGAGGAGCTAGGTGGTTGTCAGTCACAGTGACTATAACCACTCAGTCATAGAAGCTCCTGCCTCTGATCAGGATCCCCACTGCTTGCAAGGAGTCAAGGACAGTTTTAAAGGACCATCCTGCTCACACTTCTTCCCCCACTCAAATAGTTGACATATTACACTACCTGCTAATCATGATGATATAGTCAATCTTACAGGACTCCAAATAGGAGGGAAGAAACTAAAATTACCGGTAACCAAGATTTTGTCCTTAGTTTCTGCACTAAATGCTATGGTGTGACTACTCATTAGAATTGTCTTGAAGAGACAATTTTAATGAGTAGTCACACCATGGGGTTTAATGTAAAAATAAACATATAAGTTTTTGTAATACAGTAAACCTCTAAATTACACAAATTATTTTGTATTAAACCCTTTACCCTATTGCCTGTTTCTAGTTTTGAAGACATGTAACCAATTAGAGCAGGCTGTAAGTAATGCAGAATGCACCTTAAGGCGCATTCTGATTTACTTTAAGCCTGCTTTAAGCTACCTTCTGCTACGAATGATAAATTTTTTCTTATCGTACATGTTCATGACTGAACAAATTGAAACTATTTTCTTCAGCGGAGGAAGAAATAAAATGCGCTAAAATTCGCTTCTATTAGGGAAAGGGTTAAGGCAGATGATCACTGCTTAAAGCAAGGGGAAAGTAAAACAGAAAGCTCCTTTAGGATCTCTCTGTTTTACTTCCAACTTGCTTCAAGCTGTCATCTGTCTTTCATATAATCAATAAGCATTCTTTACAGCGGTCGCGATATGGAAGTGTTTACTGCACTCCCTTTATCTGGAGCCTTGATGATGTCAGTCAGGCCTTACCTTCTCGGGAGCCATCCAGTCATTCAGGTTGTTCATACAAGTGATGAGGTCATTTCTACACATGTCTACCTCCATCACTGAAGACTCAAAAGTACTCTACAAATAGAATGACAATACAATGTTTTACAATAAAGCATGTTTAACCCATTACCCTATAAATACCCATTTTTACACCTTTTATTTATTCTTCCACTGAAAACAGTCATGGATATGTATCATAAGAAATACTTTCTATATTTTAGCAGATATATGGTAGCTTAAAGCAGGCTGAAAGTAAAGCAGAATGCGCCTTAAGGCGCATTCTGCTTTACTTTCCACCTGCTTTAAGTTGCAACTTCTCTTCAAAACTAGAAACAGGCTATGGGGTAAAGGGTTAACTCTTTACTCCATTCTCTTTTCCAGTCATCCGGGTATTTTATGTCATATGCATACCGGTACTCTCGATCCTACTTTAGAAAATTTGCATGTACATAGATTTCGGGTTTGTTTTCAAACTGAGGAATGCCAAATGAAGGGTGTATGACGTAGGACTGGAAAAGAGAATAGCTTATTTCTAGTTTTAAAAACAGATGAAAACTTAAAGCAGGTTGAAAGTAAAGTAGACTGTGCCTAAATGCGCATTCTGCTTTACTTTCCGCCTGCTTTAAGATACTGTCTGTTAGGAAAATGAAAACATATCTTATGATACATACTCATGACTGTATAAATTGGAACTATTTTATTCCGTGGAGGAATAAATTAAATGCAAAAAATGCACATCTATGGAGTAGTGGGTTAAATACGTGTTTACATTAAGTAATTGAGTGGTTACAGAATCTTCCAGAAAATACACATGTACTGCATTAGGCTTACCCCCTTCATACAAAGGACTTCAGATAAGTAATTTTTCAAACACTAAAATGTTTATTTTAGAAAATGTTGAATTTGTTCGAAAAACTCCATCTTATCTGGAGCCCTGATACAGAGTTGTAGATAAGCAGAGTATCCGAGTACTTACCCAATTGAAATTGGTGAAATACCCAATTATTTCAAAACTAATGGGTGACAGTACCCAACAAAAGCAAAAGGAAACCCAATTACTTAAAAGTAAATGGGTAAAAACCAAACAAATACTCAATTGCTTTTTAATAATAAATTAATTTCATTGGGTTATCAACTTAACTTTTACTTTAGTCGAACGTGTGTAAACAAAAGTTGCATATAGAACTACGTAAGGTAAACACTGAAAGTTAACAACAATACCCTGAATGCACTGTTGAAAGGACAAGGATAGGAAATCCAAGTTTATTTTCCTACTGATACCCAGTTATATTACAAATCATGGGTTCTAGACTGTGGATACCCAATCGAATTTGAAACCATGGGGTTTTGGTCAATGCAATACCCAATGAATTTTCCAAAAAAAACAATTCATTTAAAATCCATGGAGTGATACCCAATTTCAAGACAAAGTTTATCTACAACTCTGCTGATACATGTTATTTTGATAGACAGCAACCTGTTATTGTTTTAATGTATGTAAATAATACTGAATATGTGCTTTAGACACTGCATTATTAACCCATTATTCCATAAAGTTGTATGATTGCTTATGCCTCTAATCTATCCCTCTACTGAATAAAATAGTTCCCCTTTATACAGTCATGAATATATAGCATAAAAAATATTTTCTATATCCTAGAGTAGTAGATACTAGATAGAAACTTAATGCAGACAGAAAGTAAGGCAGAATGCACCTTAAGGTGCATTCTGCTTTACTCTCAACTTGCTTTTAGTGGTCACATATCTTCAATACCAGAAACGGGCTATGAGGTAATAGGTTAATTTCAGTACTTAAACTGGTCCCTGGATCTTTCAATCCTGAGATAAAACATTTAGTCTACCCCAAATCCTACTGAATATTCATATCAATTAAACTTATGAATATCTATCACTTGAACTATTACCTTGGCAAATAAGATACAAAAAATTATACCCAGGAAAGGGTGCAGAAATATGTCTGAAGCGAGTTCAGCAAATGAATCAGAGCCTAATGTGGGCCAACATCCATGACAACGAAAGTCACACAAAAACAACCTGTTTACATTTATCATTGGCCACCTACGCAAAAAAGCCTCGAAGATGAGGTCGCCAAATTGGTGACCAAGTGATTTTCGTCTTGCCCTTCAAATGTATTACTTAGTTACAGTGCATTTTCTCTTCAATATTTTTTATACTTAATGTATCAACTTAACAGAGTACAATATTATATTTAAGTCTTATTTTTGTTTGTTGTAAAATTGATGCAATTCAGTTGATTAAATTCATTAAATAAATCTCACTTTTGTGTGTGTGATTTGATTTGTAACTAATAATTTTATACTCATGGAAAAGTATATAGACATGGGATGCATTAGGTATTTTTGGAGAGTTTTCAAGAAGGTTAGAGGTTGTATTATTGAACAGTGTTAGCCTCTGATTCATTTACTGAACTCACAGCAGATATACATAATTGCAGATCATGGTCAGGCAGCTTAATCAGGAACTATATGACCGGGTCTTCACTGTTTTTTAAAAAGGATTAATATTTGCTAAAACAGGGCTCCAGATAAGAAGGAGTAAACTGAACAAATCCCGATTTTCTCTCTTATTCCATCTAAAAACCCTATGGTGATACTACTCATTAGAATCGTCTCGAAGAGACGATTCTAATGAGTTGTGACACCATAGGGTTTAATGCAAAATTAAAGATTTTAGGTTTTTGAAACACTCCCCTTATCTGGAGCTCTGTGCTAAAACCAGAAGGTCTAACTCAAAGACATTTTTTCCAGGTCAATACCTTGCGCAGATCAGATTTGAGAGCATCACAAAATCTTTGCTTGTTTTCCTCCAACATTTTCAGCATTGCCTCCAGCTGGGAACGTCGCCATTCTATGGTCTTGGTTTTACCACTCCGAAATACAGAGCGCATACCACCCAACATCTGTAAAATAAATGAGAAGAATATAAACTGGTTACCTGTGTTTTCGATCCCTTAAGTTCTATTTTTGAGCATACCCACACCTATTGTAACATTTGTTAGTTGTTAATACATCAAATTCTTAACTGAATAGTCATTAAGTAACATGAATATCAACGAACAAAAGTGGTAAAATACGTTCAAAGTGAAATTAAATGTACTTGTTTATAACCAGGCACTACTCGCGATCACCCGAAGGCTTTCTTGTCAGTTCGACCACTCCAATTGGTCAATTGATAAATAGGTCAAAATGGCATTGTCTTTTTCAAAAAACAGAGCAGTTCTAGACTTATGTCATAGTCCATTACAAGCAATAGAAAGATTTTGGTGATAAATGGTTTCATTTTATAATAACTTTTTTCAATTTATCTATAATCAGGTGTTTTTATCCTGATTTTACTCTTTTTCCTGCTGAGTTTTAATATTCATATATAACTTTGTTTTAACTTTTATCCGCTAACCCATATCTTTTATCCTGTTCTTAACTCTACTAACAGGCACAGACTAGAACTGTCCAAAATTACCTGTGAGGGTGTGAGGCAGAATCAAAAGACAAGGGCCACTATGGCCCTAAATCGCTCACCTGGTACACCATGGCAAACTTGACCTATAGTGACCTAGATTATGACTGGACATGACCCCCAATCAACCTTTAGAGTGTAAACAAGATTTATCTATGATTTGACCTAGTGACCTAGTTTTTGACCGGATATGACCCACATTCGAACTTGACCTAGATTTCATCAAGACTAACATTCTGACCAAGTTTCATTAAGATCCATTGAGATTTGTAGCCTCTAGAGTGCTAACGAGGTTTTTCTATGATTTGACCTAGTGACCTAGTTTTTGACCGGACATGACCCACATTCAAACTTGACCTAGATATCGATGAGGCAAACATTCTGACCAAGTTTCATTAAGATCCATTGAGATTTGTAGCTTCTAGAGTGTTAACAATGTTTTTCTATGATTTGACCTAGTGACCTAGTTTTTGACCAGACATGACCCACATTCGAACTTGACCTAGATATCAATGAGGCAAACATTCTGACCAAGTTTCATTAAGATCCATTGAGATTTGTAGCCTCTAGAGTGTTAACAAGGTTTTTCTATGATTTGACCTAGTGACCTAGTTTTTGACCAGACATGACCCACATTCGAACTTGACCTAGATATCAATGAGGCAAACATTCTGACCAAGTTTCATTAAGATCCATTGAGATTTGTAGCTTCTAGAGTGTTAACAAGGTTTTTCTATGATTTGACCTAGTGACCTAGTTTTTGACCAGACATGACCCACATTCAAACTTGACCTAGATATCAATGAGGCAAACATTCTGACCAAGTTTCATTAAGATCAATTGAGATTTGTAGCCTCTAGAGTGTTAACGAGGTTTTTCTATGATTTGACCTAGTGACCTAGTTTTTGACCGGACATTCAAACTTGGCCTAGATTTCATCCAGACAAACATTGTCATAAAGTTTCATGAAGATCGGATGAAATTTGTAGCCGCTAGAGTGTTAACGAACAATTGTGAACGGACAGACGGACGTGCCACCGAATTGGGTTAAAGGGCCTTTTCTTTTGTTATTTTCTTTTGTTCGAATAACGGGCCACGGCCCCTTAGTGTATTGTTACGGAATGAACTCTATTGTCTTCTTTTGTTATGTTTACCGTTATCTGGCCCTTTAACTCACTTTAGTGGCGCGGACGGATGACGGACGACAGACATTCAGCGATCCTAAAAGCTCACCTTGGCACTTCGTGCCAGGTGAGCTATAAAACAGTTACATTGGATAGGTACAAATGACATCTTCGATAAGCAAAATATCATTGTAATTCACAATTTGGTGGTTCAGTTTTTGCATTGGTGGAAATAATTTGATGAGCCTACCTGTAAGCATAACTAAGGGATGCCATCTATCAAATTCATGAACTAAACTTCCACCAGATCGTGAGCAGAATCACTTTGCAGTAAGGGTAAAATTGACAAGAATCAGGGATATAATGTTTTACAGTTGCATATATCTAGAAACTCAGCACTGAAACTATCGCCCGCGCACCCATTTTAACGCTCACCTAGTTCGACGCCATATTTGTTTACTAGTCATATGACCTAAGCGACCCCCGTGACGTATCATGCGCACTCGCTATCGTTTGTAAACACGAAATACGTAACTCTCTGTTTCAAACATGTGGATAATCAAATATGCAAAAGGAAAAATATAACAGTTTTACCTTTCTCAATGCATTTTTATGTATTTTCACTAATGCAATCAAATGCGGAAGTTTATAGCCGTTTTCTGTATTTAAATGATCATGGAAAACTTTGATGCTCAGTTGTCAGGAACACCCATTCATATTTATCTTCTCACGCGACAGTCACGTGACAAGCAATTTCCCCGCCATTGAAAAACAGATCAATGTTTAGTAGGTGTACGCTATTTTAGGAATCTGTGAGATCATGCTGATTGATTTACATGTGATTATTAATTGGCTCATAAATGCTCTAAAAATTATAAACAAGAGGGCCATGGCCCTTAATTCGCTCACCTGAGGTCATTGTGCCTTAGCTTAATAGGCAAGACAACATTTTAATATAAATGTAGCTGTAAATGGAATTATCTTCCAGACAAAAAAAAACATGACAAATTGGAATAATTTAAAAAAATATTGTTGGCAGAGTTATGGCCCTTATCCATGACACTTCTTCTTATCAAGCTACATGTATTTCCATATGATTATTCATTGCCCATTCTGCTTTACTTTCAACCTGCTTTAAGTTATCATCTACTATGATATAGATACTATTTCTTATATCTTACAGTTTTATGACTGTATAAAGTGGAATTATTTTCTTTAGAGGAGGAATAAATTAAAGGCGTAAAAAGGCATATGTAAGGGGTAAAGGGTTAACATCAGTAGAACTGGAGTTATCTCAAAGACAAGAAAATATGACACTGGGAAATATCTCAAAATGACATTGACCTTTGTAGAACATGACCTAAGTTATAAAGTTTCTAACTTTAACAAAGTTATGGCTAAGATTAAAGTTGTGGACTGACAGACAAACAAATTGACAAACAGACAAAAAAAAGCAGACAGACAAAACAATATGCCCCCAACTGCAGGGGCATAAAAAATGTAGCAGACAACACCATATGCTGCTGTTACAGTACCTCAGCTGACCTGAGTTCAATTATGTAACTCTGCCAGTAGGAAATGTGGCTAGGGTCTAACTCTTATAATGCTGAATTGCTGTCTGCTATACATATATTGAATGTGAATTATGACCTAGATATTCAACCGACCAGAACCATTTGAACAAAATAGGTAAAGGACATTTAGAAGTGTCACCATGCCAAATATCAAAGCTCTGGTCATATTAGTGTCAGAGAAGAAGACATTTGAAATTTTCACAATATAACTCTATGTAAAACTGTAACCCCCGGGGGCGGGGCCAATTTTGACCCCAGGGGCATAATTTGAACAAACTTGATAGAGGACCTATAGGTGATGCTATGTGCCAAATATCTAAGCTCTGTCCCATGTAGTTTTTGACAAGAAGATTTTTTAAGATTTCCTTATTTTTTTACTTTGGTTGCCATGGCAACCAGAGTTCTGCATTGTTTTTAATTCTTTGAACAAATCTGAAAGAGCTTGACCCAAGGAACATTTCTGTAAAGTTTGGTTGAAATCTGTTCAGCGGTATAGGAGGAGATGTCATTTGAAGCAATTGTTAACGACGACGCACGACGCACGACGACGGACACAGGGCCATCCCAATAGCTCACCTTGAGCCTATGGCTCAGGTGAGCTAAAAAGGTATCTAAGTTTATTATTTTCATTTCAGACATCCAATGCTAATTCATGACATGAGCTACTCCCCAACATTCATGTTTTAGGGTTTGGAGAGTTTTAGCGAGAGTGGGACACAAATCAAAACCACCCCTTCTTTTAATATGAGTGCCCAGTTACATTTACCCTTTTCTTCATTTATATTTTAAAATGTTCGAAAATCATGGCAAATCTGAAACAAAAATTGAAACCAAAAAAATAATGTTGACTCCCAAGTATGAAAATAAGGCTTAAAAAAAATAGGTTTGTTTCCTGTAACCCGACCTACCCTGTAATTTTGGTGCTGACCGTAATTTTTTTATGGCTCTGAGGAAATTTTTAAAGAACGTTTGACTTATCAAAACAAGAGGGCCATGGCCCTTAATTCGCTCACCTGAGGTCATTGTGCCTTAGCTTAATAGGCAAGACAACATTTTAATATAGCTGTAAATGGAATTATCTTGCAGACAAAAAAAAACATGACAAATTGGAATAACTTAAAAAAATATTGTTGGCAGAGTTATGGCCCTTATCCATGACACTTCTTCTTATCAAGCTACATGTATTTCCATATGATTATTTATTGCGCACTCTGCTTTACTTTCAACCTGCTTTAAGTTATCATCTACTAAGATATAGATACTATTTCTTATATCTTACATGTTTATGACTGTATAAAGTGGAATTATTTTCTTTAGAGGAGGAATAAATTAAAGGCGTAAAAAGGCATATGTAAGGGGTAAAGGGTTAACATCAGTAGAACTGGAGTTATCTCAAAGACAAGAAAATATGACACTGGGAAATATCTCAAAAATGACATTGACCTTTGTAGGACATGACCCAAGTTATAAAGTTTCTAACTTTAACAAAGTTATGGCTAAGATTAAAGTTGTGGACTGACGGACAAACAAATGGACAAACAAACAAAAAAGCAGACAGACAAAAACAATATGCCCCCAACTGCAGGGCATAAAAATATAGCAGACAACACCAAATTATGCTGCTGTTTACAGTGAACCTCATCAGCTGACCAGCTGACCTGAGTTCAGTTATGTAACTCTGCCAGTAGGAAATTTGACTAGGGTCTAACTCTTATAATGCTGAATTGCTGTCTGCTATACATATTTTGAATGTGAATTATGACCTAGATATTTAACCGACCAGAACCATTTGAACAAACTAGGTAAAGGACATTTAGAAGTGTCACCATGCCAAATATCAAAGCTCTGGTCATATTAGTTTCAGTGGAGAAGACGTTTGAAATTTTCACTATATAACTCTATGTAAAACTGTGACCCCCGGGGCTGGGCCAATTCTGACCCCAGGGGCATAATTTGAACAAACTTGATAGAGGACCTGTAGATAATGTTATGTGCCAAATATCTAAGCTCTGGCCCTTGTAGTTTCAGACAAGAAGATTTTTTAAGATTTCCTTATTTTTTCACTTTGGTTGCCATAGCAACCAGAGTTCTATATTGTTTTCAATTCTTTGAACAAATTTGAAAGAGCTTGACCCAAGGAACATTCCTGTAAAGTTTGGTTGAAATCTGTTCAGCCGTTCAGGAGAAGATGTCATTTGAAGCAATTGTTAACGACGACGCACGACGGACACAGGGCCATCCCAATAGCTCACCTTGAGCCTTTGGCTCAGGTGAGCTAAAAACCAGCATCTTTTGTTTATATCAAACTAAATTAAACCTAATAATTATCTTACATTCTGAAAGAAATTTTCCGATTTGTTGCAACATGATCATGTAATTCGCGTTTCAAAACCGTGTGTCATAATTTAGTGTGTAGAAAATGCGTGAACGGACTTCACGCAGCGCGCAGCGATCCAGGATGATATGGGAGAAATGATCTAACAAAAAGCATTAAATATAAAAAAGTTTCATAAACCGTCGAAGAAACATGCATTTCTTACCCCCAAAATAGCTATCCATATGCTTTACAGTTTAAAAGGTTGAAAATCCGTTCCAAATCCGACATATGTAGCCTCGATGCAATGGGTGGGGAAAATTTCAAATATTGTCTTGTTACCGTTGGCGTTTTTTATAATGGTAAATTACTTTGAAACAAGAGCCCCATGGGGCATATGTCGCTCACCTGAGAATAGCTGTACATCAAAATGGAGATAATGATTTAAGTCCAGGACGGGGTCATTTTTTACCCGAGGGGCATAATTTGAACAATCTTGATAGAGGACCTGTAGATGATGCTATGTTCCAAATATCTAAGATCAGGGTACTAGGGTTCTAGACAAGAAGATTTTTTTTAAGTTTCCATTGAAAAAATCTATTTTTAGCTCCTGTGACCTACATATGCAACAGACTGGAACCATTTGAACAAAATAGATAAAGGACATCTAGAAGTAACACCATGCCGAATATCAAAGCTCTGGCTATATTAGCTTCAGAAAAGAAGACGTATGAAAACTGTGACCCCCGGAGTGGGGCTAATTTTGACCCCAGGGGCATAATTTGTACAAACTTGATAGAGGACCTGTAGATGATATGCAATCGACCAGAACCATTTGAACCTTATTGGTATAGGACATCTAAAAGTGTCACCAAGCCAGATATCAAAGCTCTGGCCATATTAGTTTCAGAGGAGAAGACATTTGAAAATTTCACTATATAACTCTATGTTAAACTGTGACCCCCTGGGCGGGGCCAATTTTGACCCCAGGGGCATAGTTTGTAGTTTGATAGAGGACCTGTAGATGATGCTATGTGATAAATGTCTAAGATCTGGCCCTTGTAGTTTCAGACAAGATTTTTTTTAAAGATTTCCTTATTTTTTCACTTGGTTGCCATGGCAACCAGAGTTCTACATTGTTTTTAATTCTTTGAACAATTTTGAAAGAACTTGACCCAAGGAACATTCGTGTAAAGTTTGGTTGAAATCTTTTCAGCGGTATATGAGGAGATGTCATTTGAAGCAATTGTTAAAGACAACAATGACTGTATAAAGTGAAATATTTTCTTCTGTGGAAGAATAAATTAAAGACATAAAAAAGAATATGTATGGGTTAATAGGTTAATAAATATCATTATTTACATTTTCTAAATATAAGAAACTATATGTAAATGAGTGGCAAATAGTTTGGATCCAGATTAGAAGCAGCATTATGTGGCATCTGACCTGGATCCATACTGTTTATGGCCAAGAATTAATTGTGGACTGATAGACAGAAAGATAAACAAACAAACAAAACACAAACAAACAAACAGACCAAAAGTAATATGCCTCGAACTAAGTTGTGCTTGAGCATAAAATAGCAGACATCACTTTCATTTCTGTTATGTATCTCAGTGACCTGAGTTCAGAGCTAGCTATGGGTCAGTTATGCAATTGGAGACGGTCTCAGAGAGAAATGACTATTATTATGCTGAACTGTTGTCTGCTCCAAATGTTTGTATGTGAAATATGTAAAAAATAATAACTTATATTTTCTAAATATAAGAAAATATGTAAATGAGTGGCAAATAGTTTAGATCCAGATTAGATGCAGCATTATGTGGCATCTGACCTGGATCCAAACTGTTTGCAAAAATGTTGCATTTAGTATAAGGGTAGCTTCTTAGCCTGGAAGATACAATGCGTCTGTATAAAACGGATCATTAGAGAGTTTTTACTGTCAGACCTGCATCAAAAAGCACTGGTATGGCCAGGGTTGAGTCAAATTTGATCCTAGGGTTTTGATTTTTTTACAATTTTGAAAGTGATTTAGTAGAAGATACTATTCATGCAATATCTAAGGTGTGGGAACAGTAGTTTTTTACAAAAAACTTGTTTAAAGTTTTTCACTTTTTTTAATAAATTTCAATAAGTAGTCCACTTTAAAGTTTCATTTTAACAATTTCTGTAGAGAAGCATCCAAGGAACACCGTGAGCAAATTAGTTTTTTCCTCAGACTCGCGGTTTCAGAGGAGTTGTCGCTTGAAGTAAATTTGAACGGACGGACAGACGGACAGACGGACAGACGGACGACGGACGGCGGGCGATCACAACAGCTCACCTTGAGCCTTCGGCTCAGGTGAGCTAAAAACACGTTAAATCAACATTTAAAATGCATATGAGTAGGATATTAAATTCTTTGAATCGATTTTGGAACCACCAAACATTACTAATAATCTCGTTAGAGACACAAAGAGATGCGTCCAAATTGCGAATAGCTCTATGTGTATATGCAAGATGCGAACATTGGGGTTTGGACATACATGTATGTGTATTGAGATAGTATTAGTGTTACACAGGAAGTGTCTGTACTTCGCGGTGTTACAAATGAAAAAGATGCTTCTTAAGCTCCTTAATTTTTTGTCATCGATTTAGTTAAGCATTAATCTAATTATGTTTCCAGGGTTCGACACTAACGGGAGTCGGGAGCCCGAGACTCCTTATTATCGTGTCGGACTCCTGTGATTTGCATGTTGGCAGTCCGACGGACTCCTTAAATCTGGAGAAAAAAAAACTAGAACAAAAAATCATGTTTGCCGAATTTCTGTAGCACAACCACAACTCTACTTATAGAAAGTTAAAAATCAACATAAGTCGGCGTTATGTTTTGTTTATTTCGTAACACACACCAGGTAAGGGGGTTGATTGACATATTGAGTGTAATTATACAGTGAAAGTAGCGCTAAAAATAGTTCGGTCACCCATCCAAGTACTAACCGGGCTCAATGTTGCTTAACTTCGGTGATCGGCCGAGAACCAGTGTTTTCAACGTGATATGGCCGTAGACAAATAGTTTTCAGACACAAGATCCGATTTTTAATGCTATCCGCCGATATGCGAAACTATCGACAGCTTCGCTGTTCCAATGTCAAATAATAGAAAGCTTGTGCATAAATTCTCACAGAAAAGAAAATAACCTGAATTTATGCGTTGAACTAATGCCATAGTAGTCATTCGTTACTGTTCGGTACATCTCGTAAAAGGCGGGAAAATAATTCCTTTGTCTTTGTCTTCCAAATCTTAATTTATCAACCAATGAAACACGGAATTCCGTACACATCAAAGATCTATAATAGATGTTGAACATTAACAAGCGTTAATGCGAAGGAATCAATTGATCAGCTGTGCCATTAAAAACATTCACAAAACGTTTCTATGCATAGCTCTAAACCTTTTGTCACGTGTGTGGGCGTGGTATTTTCATCAGTCACTATAAGCGGTTGTAAATGACACGAAATGAGCTAAACATAAACGTCAACTCAAAAGCCGACCACGGAAATTCACGATAATCTTATTCTAGTGGAAGCTTTGTTTTATAATTATCGTAACTTAAAACCGGCAATATCCGACACCGTCCGAGTATAAATTATGAATAACGAAATGCCGACTGGAGTTATGATTGGTTAATCGTAATTGCTTCATTTCTTCATAACGAGGTTTCAGATCCGGAAAGTTTTTCTTATCCCGTAAAGTTGAAAGATTGGCAGCCATTTTACAACGATGAAAAGGACTGTCAGTTGACTTCAAACGTGTGAAGAGATTAATATAATCCCGACTCCATCGTAATCAGAGGTACGCCGATAATTGTCTCCTACTGGGAGGAGGCTACCAATTACTCTATGCATCACTTAGCAAACTGAAAATACCCGTTAGCGGATTGGATAACCGCACTTGTTCGAGAGTGGTGACTTGCGGATTTTTCATTTTTTAATTGACCAAAACATTTGGTCATTAATATTGAACAAATTCAGTAAGTATTTACCATAAATTCACCTGACTTATTACATGTATATTTTTTACCGGCAGTGGTGAAAAATGATTGAAAATCCTGCTCGCTTCTTAAAAAAAAAAATCTCGACCTACCAACCCATCTTTTTTTGACATGTTACAGGAAACAAACATATTATTTTTTTAGCTTTAAACGTACACAATGCAGCACAGTAAGAACTTTATTTATAAACCTAAAAATAAGTCTAATATAAGTCAGCCAACCAGAGGCGTCAAAACTAATGAGTCCCAACAAAAATGGTGGCTTCAACGATAGTGTCAAATTGGCGATGCTCTGAACAACTGGGGCATTTAAAACATGAAAGTTGCATGGTTTTTATCATTAATTAAGCATAGTTAGCCTCAGCCATAGTTTAAATCACCAGGGTTTCCCATAAGTTTTGACATAGATGGCAAACTTTTATGAATAGCCGGAAGAGCGAGCGCAGCGAGCGAACAACACTGATGAGGGGTCGGGGGCCGCCTAGGCCCCCGAAATGTTTTGAAAAAATGGTGCAATTTCCTGCATTCTGAGTCATTTTGGACAGGTTTACAGTAGACAAAATATTGGTCCAAAAAATGCAAGATGGCTTGATTTTATTGCCAAAAGGTACATTTTGCTTGGAAAAAAAAAAAAAAAAAAAAACTTTGCATATGGGTACATGTTAAACATGAATCCAGGTACCACCCTTATTCGAACACCTAAGCATCTTCGAGTCAATTACAAATTTCTATGTGAATAAAAATAATTTTTTACAAAGATCCTGGATAAACTGGTCATTTTCAACTCATAATACGATGGGTAAGTTATTGCAACTCAAATCGGTTCTCTAACAATGTAAACAAAGCATAGTGACCCGCTTACCTCATTCTCAGTGAGATGTCAACCTAAACTCGAACAGCAGGTTTGACACCACGAAATGTTTACTATGTGTAGTCCATGGTAAGTGTTTGTTCATGAAATGTCAGACAAAACATAAAACAGGAGTCTGTAACCTCATAAAAAGTAAAGTCAACTAGTTTTTACATTTAATTTACAGTATTTTAGACATAAAGTATCAATTGCTAATGGCTACAGACAGGGCATTCGAAAGGGTCTCCTTTTTGCTTTGAAATGCATCTAAAACATAGAAGAAATTTCTTAAAGTTGTTGAACATATTTTTCTAAAAAAAATACTAGTGTACTGGAACCTGTAAGATAAACTGTAGTTTGTTTACTCCCTGCTACTTCTTATATGAAACACAATTAGGAATTTAAAAAAGTGAAAAAAATGATAAGGACCCCTAGTTTGAGATTTGATCAAATTTAGTGGTCTGAACCCTCAATATCATTTATCCGGACCTTTAGGAATGAGGTAAATGTAAAAGTTTTGCAGCCAATATACCACTGGTCATTTTTGTTGACAGAAAATGTAGTTTGTGGCATGATTATGCATATGGAATTTTGGGGTTAGTTGTAACTGCATTATTTATACTCAGAGAAGTTCAACAAATGCCCTTTTACCTGTTTACTGATCTTTTTTGCCGATTTTGTGTTCTTGACGTCTCTACCGGTGTTACTGTCAAAATGTCCCGCACGGTTATGCAAATTTGTTTGTAACCATACATGTCACGCGAAATAATTCAGGTGTTCGATTTTTGGTTGTGTTCGAATAACGGTTGTAAAGGGATATAGGAACTTTTTGAAATTATTTCACTTATTTATGGTTACTATCAGAAAAAGGCCTGTTAGCTTGTTTTCTAAATTTGTTTCAATATTTTTTATGTGATTTTGACTTATAAGGAACAAATTGTAAAAAAATAAAAAATAAAAAAAAATCGGAATTGGTATTGGGATTTTTTCTTTACAAGTTGGGAATTATTTTGACAATTTCTCATTGGGAATAATAATAATAATAATAATAATAATAATAATAACGACTTTATTTTACGTGGATAACATATTTGGCGTGTAAACCAATTTTCAATATGGTCCACAATCATGGCATATACATAGTAATATACAGAAAGTTAGCACATAAAAACTAGAGAAATTTAGAATATGTACCAGTCATTGCAGTACCCCAGAGATAAAGGTGTAATCATATAGTGTTTCACTAAGTTATAATAAATAGTTATAATTCATATTACTTAGGAAACATCAGTTACACTTACATTATTTAACTTTTTGTACTTATCATTTATACATATTTTACATTAAAAATAAACATAATTCAAAGTCAAAGGAAACACTTAGAGAGGACTTAACTTTTCAGAATGAGAAGATCCATTTTATATAGGATTTTTTGAACTGGTCAACTGTATCAGAAAGCCTTATGTGTTTAGGTATATTGTTCCATATTTTCGGACCCGAGTAGAGTAGTGATTTACGAAAGAATTCCAATCTTGGTTTTGGAGTCATAAGTTCCATATTATCTATAGATCTGAGGGATCGTCCTGTTTTAAGATTAAATTTAGTGTTTAAGTACTCTGGGTTTAGATTATTTAGTGACTTGTATACTTGTAGAGCTTTTTTGTAATTTATTCTATCTGCTATTTTCATCCATTTAAGTTCTTGAAATAGTTCTTCTGATGGTGCATCAAACTCCTTGTCTAAAATAATTCTAGCAGCACGCTTCTGAAATTTCAGTACAGAGTTCAGGAGCTCACCACTACAATTACCCCATATCGTACAGCAATAGTCAAGGTGTGGCAAAATATATGCATTGAAAAAAAGCTTTCTAGAATGCAAGTCAAGATAACATTTAAGACGGAGAAGAAGGTAGAGATAAGAATTACATTTTTTTATAGTTTGTTCTACATGATGTCTCCAACTCAAGTTTTGGTCAACATGTACACCTAGAAGCTTTTCATTCTCTGAGTATGAAACTGTTTGATTCAGTATATGGATTTGATTTGAAGTTTAGGTGGTCAGTAATTGCTTTGGTGTTATGTGATGCTGATATGTACATAGCTGTAGTTTTAATGGGCCAATGGGCCCGTTTATCGGACTCATGGATGCACCATAAAAAGGCTTGGTTTTCGATACGGATGCTCCCCGTACGAACTATGCATGGTCCGAATGCAGTACGAAGTATGCAAGGTCCGGAACTTCGATAGATGCGTACTGTTTGGACGTCGAGCGTCCGTTGAAAATGGTAATTAAAAACTGACAGAATGCTTGATTAGAAGTCACTAACAACTGTTCACATCCGCTAATTTCTTCCGGAAGAAACCAGAAAATTATAACGTATTTTTTGGTGACGCCCTTAATTAGTTTATGGTGGCTGTCGAACTTTAACACACCTTGTCAAACGGTGCCGATTTCGCTTACGATAGAGGGATAACAGGACCGGACAGCATACATAAATATTTCAACAGAGATGTATGAATTTAGTCACCTTTAACATCGAACCCAAAGTCAAACAGACTTTTTTCAGTCTGAGATTGAGGTTTCCTCTTCAATCCTCGTTTCTCCATTATCATTGGAACATCTGATTCTCGGAAAAATACGAGTACATCCAAATAGCGAGTAGATTTAGACGATAAAAGCCGAGTAAATACAAATGCATAGCAACCACTGTCGCTTCGTTTTCAACTACGAACAATGCTTTTAGGAAACAAATATTGCGTAGAATATTGTAGAATCTTCTTTTAAAACTTAAATGAATGGATCTATTTTTGAAATTTTGAAAATGGAAAATAATAGCCAGCAGAAATATTGGAATAGCCGGCGATTTCTGCCGGCTTCCCGCTTTTATGGGAAACCCTGATCACATTCGTTTTATAGCTGTCAAAAATTACGACGACTTTATCGCTTAATGGCGTCGAAACTGGTAACGCTAGGATACATGAAATTGATGAATAATAACACTACGAGAATGACTTTATGATGATGTCAAGTTGTCACAATGTGGATCATAATTTACATCTTATATAAAATCTAACACCAGAAGGGAGGATGAGTAGAACTTAACGATCTTACATAAAGGTGAAAGAAAGTCACAGAACCGTGAAATCCTGTTCTAGACGGCACCCGTTCTAGAAATGAAATTGAACTTTGAGTTTGAACAAAAACGCAATTATCAATTTTAACTACAAGAAAAAACTGTCTCTGGTTTTGACAAACATATAATGTAAAACAGATGTTAGAAAACTAAATCATGCAATCTATACCTGTGTGTAGCTTGTCATGTTGTTTGTTTGTGATACTGAACTTGTCTTGTCACTTAAGCAAGTGATTGAGTGGATGTTAAAATGTAGAACGGTTCAGCTAGAGTAACTCCCCTTGTTGGAGGTCCGGGTTAAAAATCGGACCTGTACTAAGCCGGTCCACGGAAATACCCCATACGACTGGCACACTACTGGCATACTACTGGCATACTACCGAGATCCTGCCCATACGAGTTGAATCTATACTGTAGGGCCGTTTTTATGTGTATTGTTCTATCTTACATAATAGATATGATCATTATGAATATATTCCAAAAGTTTTTTTTTAATTAAATCCCATTATTAGTCATGTAAATATCGATAATTCGCAATAACATCCCATACGAGCAAATGGCCATGGATATGAACCAGGGCCCAATACGAGTTGAATCTATACCGTAGATACATTTATAGGGGTATTATTATATTATACATATAAAATATGATCATTATGAAGATATTCCAAGAGTTTTTTTTTAATTAAATCCCATTATTTAAAAAAAAAACATACGAGTTGAATCTACACCATTAGGGCCATTTATAGGGGTATTTATCTATCATACATAATAAATATGATCATTATGAAGATATGCCAAGAGTTTTAGTTTTAATTAAATCCAATTATTAATCCTATAATATCGATAATTCCAAAGTATATACCATACAAGTAAATGACCATATGAACCAGGACCCCCAATACGAGTTGAATCTACACTATAAGGATCATTTATATGGCTAATATTCGCTCAGAAACAATAAATATCATGGTTGAGTTGAAGTCCATGTTACCAATTCGCAAAGTATGGAAAACACAAATAAATTCACAATTAATAGAAACTATTATAATATATATAGTTAACTGAATGTTGACAATAAAAACGACAATAATAAATTTAATTCAGAATATAATCATGTTGGCGTATGTGCAGATCAGATTTTTACGATAAGGATACATACTATTCAATAAATATTGTGAGATACGGTCCTTTTTATGATCAATTAGACTCGATAATCACCTATAAAGAGTAAAGGGTGTCATGCTGAGACCGTTAATTACATACCACTAATCCCCTTTAACATGCCGCTGGGTGATAGTCGTTTGGCTTTAATGTGCCGACATTAACTGTTACCTTTTACATGTATTGTTTGTCAACAAACGAGTTAAATCTAATGCAATGCTCAACATTCATAGCATTTTGAATTTTTATAACAAAGATTCTTAAGAAAAGCATTTATAATAATCGAACCAAATTTTCCCATGGATAGTCGCTAATACAGAACGGTCTTTATATGGCCATATTAAAGTTCATGATTAATTAATACAGCGATCGGTACTTTCCCCATAGTATCTGGTAGTTTAAAGCAGGGTGAAAGTAAATCAGGGTGTGTCTTTAGGCGCTTTACTTTCATCATGCTTTTTGTGACCAACTGTCTTCAAAACAAGACTCAGTCTATGACTATGGTAAAGTCCATACAACTTTTATCTAAGCAGACAACATTATACGAATACATAGTTACAATTTTACATATTATCAAACATCACATACATAATGTTAAGCATAAAACAAATCATACATAACATACATAATGTTAGAAAAAATAACAACGCCAACACGATTATAAGTTTATCATCACAAACATATTTAAGTGTTGCCGGTTTGGAACCGAATGCGTTAAATTTAAAAGCATTTGTTGTTTTGAATACAGTAAGTTGTTGAAGGCAGTAACCTGTCTTTAACTTTCACTTTGCACATAAAAATATTGATTGCATTTGTTCTTACCATGTTGTTTACTTAACCAATTCACTCCCTTACACAAAGTTCATTAATAACTTGCAAACAGTTTGGATCATGACCAGACAAATGTTCAAAATTCTTAATAAAATAAAAGCAAACGACAATTTATACTGACTGGGGTTAAAGAGCACGCGCTATTGAGAGTGTGAGGTCAATACACACAAGCATTTTCATTACATTTTTTGGACAATTTTAGGTATTTTGTTTATATTTTCGGCTTTTTTCCCTCCAAAATATGGGGCTCACGAAAGCTGGGTTCTCGTCCCGAGCCCCGATTGCATCAACTTATACAAAGCATGCAACAGGCGGTATAAGATTTGATGTGGCGGATGCTTTCTTTCAAACCCCGTATACTGTGTGCAATTAGCGGCACGTGCTGTTAGCGACACGATTTGAAGTTGTCTTTTTGCTTCCAAATGGAGTTGAACATTATATAAATATGTTCATATAGTTTATATGTTTATAAAGTAAACAAATTGTTAGCAAAGACAAAGGTTAATTTTTACACAGAAAAAGTAGAATCCTGTCAACGGGACTCGAAGAGTCTTTTTAAAGTCACTAAGCATCTCCTTGGTGCAAACAGTGAAATTGCACTGCCGAAAAATGTGTCCTCAAAACAACTTGCGCATGATTTCAGCGACTTTTTCATTGAAAAAGTGGACAAAATACGAACAGGCATTGCCTCTGAATCAACGGCATGCACCCCAGTCATCACAGAAACGTTGCATTCAATGAGCTATTTAGAAAGTTTTGACACTGCTACAGCAGCAGAAATCGGGGAGATTGTCAAGGCATCCCCATGTAAGTCCTGTGAACTCGACCCAATACCTACATGGCTCTTAAAGGTATGCCTTAGCGAGCTCCTACCGTCATTAACAAAAATTGTGAACTCTTCGATGGAATCTGCGTATGTTCCAAAAGAATTCAAAAAGTCGCATGTAAGACCTCTTTTGAAGAAACCTGATCTCGATACAAATGATCTTAAGAACTACAGGCCTGTATCAAATTTGCCATTATTCTCCAAAGTATTAGAAAAAGTTGTAGTCCCATTGAATCCCATTTGGCCACAAACAATCTGCATGAACAGCATCAGTCAGCATATCGTAAGCATCACTCTACAGAAACTGCTCTTGTTAAAGTTCAAAATGACATCTTGCAATATCTTGATAAGAATGAAATCACAATTCTGGTGATGCTTGACCTATCAGCCGCATTCGACACAATTGATCATGAAACATTACTCAATCGCCTTGAAAAAGACTTCAAAATCATTGGAAACCCACTTAAGTGGATGACCTCATACCTGAATGACCGTTACCAAACAGTCGCAGTAGATGGAGAATTATCTGCCCCAGTTCAAATGAAATATAGTGTGCCACAGGGCTCAGTCTTGGGACCCAAAAACTACATCTTGTACACAAAACCTGTCGGCTCAATTTGCAGAAATCATGATCTGGATCATCATTTCTATGCAGATGATTCACAGTTATACTTGTCATTTAAGCCTAAAGACACATCTAGTCAACAAGAAGCCCTTTCAAAAGTCGAAGGATGTCTAAAAGACATAGTCTCATGGATGCACCAGAATATGTTGAAGCTAAACACTGACAACACTGAGGTCATACTGTTTCATTCAAAAAAGGTTAACGTTCCTGGAGATTTGCATGTTCAAGTGGGAGACTGTAAAATCAAACCGTCATTATGGGTGAACAACCTTGGTGCTAGATTTGATTCCCAAATGGATATGACACAGCACATCAACACTGTGTGCAGGTCTAGCTACACACAGCTGCGGCAAATAGGTCATATTAGACAGTACCTTTCTCCAGAAGCTACAAAGACTTTGGTCAATTCTCTGGTCACTTTAAAAATTGACTACTGCAACTCACTGCTATATGGGATTCCCCAAAACTCACTACGAAAACTACAGCGTGTGCAAAATACAGCAGCCCGCATCATTAACAGGACTCCTCGGTACAATCACATCACTCCAGTATTGAAGGAGCTTCACTGGCTTCCAGTTCAACACAGAGTTGAATTCAAAATTCTGACACTCACATACAAAGCCATGTGCAATGATTCTTCAATGTACATTGTTAGTATGCTGGACGTGTATAGACCTCGAAGAGAATTGCGGTCTGAGAGTAAATCAGTATCACTGGTTGTGCCGAGAAGTCGTTTGGTGAAGTTTGGAGAAAGAAGTTTCATGCATGCAGCCCCAAAGCTCTGGAACTCTCTACCATCAGACATCAGAGATGCGAACTCAGTTGCAGTCTTCAAAAAACGTCTGAAAACACACTCCTATAATATTTATTATTAGAACACATTAGGAAATGGATGACTGCTACCTCCGGGCTATGTTCTTGCTGTAGATATTGTGGGTCTAAATGGGAGTTCTGGAATTGTACCGTTTGCCCATGCCTGTTCGGTGGATCTTGATGGTAGGGATTGCCCCTGATCTCTTTGAAACCGACTGGTTTGGGGTTTGCGGTATAATTCAGGGACAGCTTCTTATCTTGATGTTTTATAAAGTAAGGGTGTAATTTCAGCCATGGAACATGTAGGTCCCGCGGGTGTTGGGTGGAGAGGGTAGATGACTGCTACCCTAAGACTGTGTTCATTATGTATATGTTATGGGTCTAATTTTTAGTTCTGGGGTTGTACCGTTGACCAGTGCCTGTCTGGTGGATCTTTGATGGTAGGGATATGGCTCTGATCTCTTTTGAAACCAGCTGGCGGGGTCTGTGGTATAATTCTTGGACAGCTTTCACCATTTTTAATCATGTCATTAATCTTCTATAGAGTTTTTAGTTATGGTCGCATGCTAATTTTCCTAGTTATGTTACATTAGATGGCCTGCATTGGGCGCTCTGCTATTATTTCTATTGGTCGGCAATCTTTAGCCGGTTGGTTCATTGCTGATTGATGGGGGTAGTGTGATCGCCGTTTTGGGGGCTGTCTTTTGTATGTTTATTCTTATTTATTTTAGATCTAATTATAGTTATTTGTGTTTTGTCGATGGCCTGCATTGGGCGCTCTACCATTATTTATATCAGTCGGCAATACTTAGCCGGTCGGTTCATTGCTGATTGATGGGGGTAATGTGATCGCCGTTTTGGGGGACTGTCTTTTATATGTTTATTCATGTTTTATTTCAGATCTAATTGTAGTTATTTTGTCTTTTCTCGATTTATAGGTACATGTGTGTTATTTCATGTAAAGCGCTTTTGAACGCACAATCCCTGTGTGAAAAGAGCGCTATATACATCTGGTATAATAATAATAATAATAATAATAATAGATGGCGAAGCCGATGGTGACATTCTTTTTTTCGAGGTCTGAGCCCAGACTGTTTGGCACATATTTGAAGTAAACATCAAGCTAGCATGATAGGAGTAAAATAAAATGTACAATTCGCGTCTGCATTTCAACTATGTGGCCTTAGATGCACTTTCTCTATCTATCTATATATGTCTGTCTGTCAGTCAGTCTGACAGTCGGTCTTTCCTTCATCTTTCTTTCTCTATTTCGCTTTCTCTCTCTCTTTCTCTCTCTCTCTCTTTCCCTATTACTCTTTTCTATCTCTTTACAAGTGTCTAAAGTGTACAGTCTTACATGTGGGTATTTATTTGTACATGTGGTAAGTTACTTAGTTTGTATTTATGCTTGTGCCAGTGGTTTAGGCATTTATATACTCGTATCTAATATCTATCTCCAAATTTTGTTTCGTTGGAGAAATTGGTAAACATAATTATATATTCGCATATACTACTCTTAGCTAGTAGACTGCTGTGTGTACCTGTATTTCTTCTCCAAATTTCGTCTAGCGGGAGAAGCTTATCATATGGGTATCCCAGCATTACTGTTGGCAAAAATGAACCAAGTATTTCTTTATTTATTTATCTATCCTATTTGGTAGAGTTTGGTAAATACCTGTATGCTTTCTTCTTCCATATACATGTAACCTCGATACTTCTTGGCAATTATTATGACACATCAATATACAAATTGAAAGAGTGAACTCGAGGCAGCATAGGCTAAGATCAGAGGCCGAGTTGCCTAGGAACTGATCACGATCTAAACTTTCAGGTGATATGTATGACTATATATGGAACAAATTTTGGTTAACATCTGTTTATTCATAAGAAATTCTTTTTATTTAGGCTTTTTTATAAATTATAAAAAAATTCTATTGAATATGCGTGTTCCCAACTAATGACCTCCCTATTGATATGTATGTTTTCTATTTGTATAAATGTTAATGCTGTCCACGGTAGTGGACCTTATACAGATATTTTTCAATAAAGTTTCAAAGTTTCTAAAGTTTCAATTTGAATGCCACGCCAAACCTGCCATCTAATATGTATTTTATTACACCAAGTTTATCAACCCTGACGGTGGAATCGGCTCGTTCGTGTTTTATAAAATATGTTGTGAATACAAATTAAGCGCCGCCGTGCACGTAACGCGGGAAAAGACGTCGACGTCGACGTCTATAACGTCACATTGTTTATATCATCACAAAAAGAAACAAGAACTTTAAGACAAGTAGATTGAAGACACAGCGTCTTTTTAATTGTCTAGTTGGCAAATAGCCTCTTCCGAAATTGTGGCAAATCGTTTTGATTCCATGTTCGGTTTCGTCTGGTGACATGTAATCTGGGGCAAATGTTGTCTAGACGCTTAAATTGACTGCAAGGTGTGGACAAAGGGAAACAACTCTTACAGAAAATGATAAAAACTGATACGAAGTTACCTGCCCTTATACATTTTCTGCGACATACACATATCATATAGAGTGACAGTATTTTTTTGAAAGATGTTAAGGACATGCAAAATGTTTCATTTTGATCTATGGGAAATTAACATTGTAACTGAAAGCGAGGTGTAATAATGACACAATTTCATGTCGTATTGCTGAAATCGGATTTATGTAAAAAAAATTTATTCAGAATCGACCTTTTCCATAAATCAAGTCGTTATTTACCGAAGACCAAATCGTTATCGTAAAACGACTTTCTTGGTTAATTGCAGTATTTAAGACAGATGGTTGCTTAAACCAGGTTGAAAGTTAACCAGAATGTGCATTGAAGCGCATTCAGCTTTAGTTTCAATCTGCTTTAAGTTACCATCTGTTAAGACATAGGACATGTTTCTTATGTTACATATTCGATACTACATCAATATATTATAATGAAACTACATCGATGTAAGTTGTTCATTGGAGGAATTAATGAAATGCGTAAGACTTAAAAGCCTTATCCTGGAGTAAATGGTAAAGTTACTGATAACGTGATACGAATAGGATACAGTGGATAATCTGTTTTTCTTTCCCGTTTAAACGCAAACGTACGCAAACGCAAAACACTAAAACGTAGAAAAGTGCAACTTTTGAACAATTCTGATAATTCATGTTTATCTTGGCGACAAACAGTTTGGAGCCTGATCAGACGCCGGGTTACCCGGCGTCTGATCTGGCTCCAAACTGTTTGCACTGCAAATAATAGTTTTAGCGTAAACGCGTTTATTGGGAAAGAATAACAGATTCTCCACTGTATGAAAGAGGGAATCGTGGCTTTATTACTGTTTTACCTATGTTTATTGCGCCGCATGCGCATAACAAAAAATATGCGTCTTTTTTAACCCTTTCATGGCCAATACAATCGTTCGATTTCACCTTTTCTTCCCCAAAGTATTGTCTGTTTTAATATGGATCTCTGTATTTTGTTTCAAAGTCAACCAAAGGCATACCGATATAAGAGCCAGACATATTGGCTACTTACATGTATTAGACGTAGCACCATTCTGCATTTGATCTGCATCCAAAATGTTTACTATGTAAACCATAGTCGCCTTATGGAACACAACGATTACGTGTGTAATTCGGAGGGAGTAAGTATAGGGAGGGACTATTAAAATTTGGCTTACATTTGCAAACAGATTAAATCCAGATCAGACGCCGCGCATCTTGATAAAAGCTGTTTGTCGCTCGTCGTTATATTTCTTCTGTCAAGATATTCACTAATATGTAACTTTGAAGGGTCGCTGTAGAGAGGAAGCACTGTATAAAATACACTTTCAGAGTATTTGCGGGACGAACCAGACCAAATGAGAATAAAAATAAAATAAAAATAAACATTTTATTGCGAAAACGTTTGGTTTTAAAACTTTACTTACAAATGCCATTATAAAAAATGAGAGAAAGCATGTACAGTGGAGAATGTGTTATTCTTTCCCAATAAACGCCTTTACGCTAAAACTATTATTTCCAGTGCAAACAGTTTGGAGCCAGATCAGACGCCGGGTAACCCGGCGTCTGATCTGGCTCCAAACTGTTTGCCACCAAGATAAACATGAATTATCAGAATTGTCCAAAAGTTGTACTTTTCTACGTTTTAGTGCTTTGCGTTTGCGTACGTTTGCGTTTAAACCGGAAATAATAACGTTTTCTCCACTGTAGTACAAACTTGGTACAAACCTTAGTAAAAAAAATATTATGCAATGCAAACTTGGTACAAATCTGTGAATTAGCCAATGAACATGGCAGCTTTATGCCAATTTGTAAAAACATATAAATGAATATTTACAAATATGTTTATTTTTCTAATGACATTTGTATAGGGGTGAAAACTTTAACGTTCTAAATATTTGAAACACTTAGAAGTTTGGTTATATGCCGATTTACTTTGCGTCTGATATGACTTCTAACTGTTTGCATTGATCGTCAACACTTGGCATTTAAACGTATTTAAAAAAATTAAAAATAGTATCTAAACAGTCATACTTCAGTGTTGATATTTTTTACTTTTTAGGTGTATTCCCTAATGAAGGCCGAACGTCGAAAACATAAATCTACAGCCCATATGACATGTCAGAGAACATGCTCAACGCTTATAAAGCGTTTGGGTTGAGTATGAGTTCGTTCTCAAGCATTTGATCGGTCAGATTTGAGCATAGGCTCAAATCTGACCAATCAAGTGCTTGAGAACGATGTCAGACACAATTCAAACGCTTTATAAGCGCTGAACCTGGTGTCGTCTTTTGAATACCTATCCCACTTAGGTTTTTATTAAAAAATTGAAAGATTAACCATTTAGTTCCATTTGAGACGGAAGATTATTTAAAGAGACTGAATCCCAAACTTGGCAAACAAAACTAAGGTATGCACAGATGAAAAACATTATTCTTTCACGTTTAACCCTTGAATCACTACCAACATTTTTGTGAGAGTTTTACCCCTTCACCGTTTCATTGTCGTCTGCTTAAATTTTGTTGTCTGCAATGTCGTTTCAAGTTAAAAATAAGGCAGTATGACTGACGAAATTTCAAAACGGGTGTCTAACAGTTCGGATCCTGATCAGACGCCGCGTACCGCGGCGTCTTATCAGGGTCCAAATTGTTTGCAAACGCGATTTTAAACGTCATTGAGAACGAAAGGGTTAAACAAAAAAAAACCAAAAACACGACATAATAACTAGAAAAAAATACCGATTTTTAATTAAGAGTCTGAGTATGTAATTTTTATTTAAGTGGCAAACAGTTTGGAGCCTGATCAGACACAAGATTACCTGGCGTCTGGGCAATATCATTTTTGCTCAAACGCGTTTATTGGAGAATAATGACGTCTTTTCCACCGTAATATAAGCGGTATAGAAAGCAGTAACTAAATCGTTTAGAAAATGAAAGCAAAGCAGACTTTATCTCGCTTGCGCTCTTTCGTCGCTCCGGCACAAACAAGAACATATTGCACCCTTCACCACTAAACATTGTCTGCGGTTACTTTCACCCTTTTTGGCACTCCATGCTGAATCTAGATCCGAGTCTTGGTTAGCAGGTTTTTGCCTTAACCTATTCATACCTGGATATTGCAATGAACCACGTTGATATTAATGTTTGAAGATTTCATTGATGATATACAATGGTGATATAAAGACTCTGAACATAATGTTATATAAAGTTTTGATGTCTGTGATATTTGTTTGTAAAAACAGGAAATTGAGAGACTATCCTTAACACCCTTAGCACCTTTTGTATGCAACATTTGTTTTCTGTATCAAATTCCAATGTTGAAATTGTCATTTCATTTTAGAAAAATAACTATTGTCAAACAGCTGGGACCGAGATGACTCGCCGAGTTAACCAGCGTCGCATCTAGATCTTAACTGTTCCCCATAGGTATCACAACATCGCTCATCGGATACTCATGGGTTAATACTGGTTACGTAAAAGATATTGTGCTCGTCTCCTCTTCACGTATTTCATTGCCATTAAAGCTACCACCATAAACGCTATTGTTGCTACAATGGCAATAACTGCAGCAGCACCGGGCGACAAGGAACTTCCGGTGTCATTGGAGCTCGTAGATCCTCCTGCGCTCCCGGATCCACCGCCACCAGCGCTCCCAGATCCACCACTTCCGCTTTTCGAATTGTCAAACCTCTTTTGGGCCTCGACCAAATTGGTCCACATTGTGCCGTCATCATTCACTACCACATTGGTTTGAACTTGAGGATCGTCCCTTGGAATATTCATAAATGGAGGGCGATGAATCACAGGTAGTCCTTGAGGAGTGAGTGCCCCTGATTTGATACAGTAGTTGATTTCACATCCTCGGTCGTTCACTGCCATGTGTTGACTATATCCTTCAGGGCATCTTTTGGGGTAAGGAGTGGGGCTAGACTTCAGCATGAATTGCATTAGTTTTGTGTTTTTCTGAGTTGTATTGTTATTCATAGCAAGTGGGTTTCCAGCTTTGCAGCTGAAGAATCCGGCGAATGGTAGCGAATACTGAGTTCCTAATTCGTAATCATCGCTGACGCAAACAGCGAGATTGTCGAGGATGTTGAGCGCGTAAAACTGGGCCGGACACTTGGAGACTCCGGTCATTCGGTTGCTGACAGCAGTCGTGTACAAACCGCCGAACAGGTACCCGCTATTCTGCTGGACTGGACCAGTGGCCGCGCACCAGTAGGCGGTGTAGTGAGCCGAGGCGGTATACGTGTTGTCATTGCAACAATGAAAAAATAGCCAACAACTGTGACATTCATGGCGTGTTGTTGACGAAGACTTTGACCCGTCTTGAAGCATAACGGCTTGGTAGCCGTCTGGACAAGAATAGCTACCTGTCATGGGATTCACTTGTCTCATATTTTTACAGAGGTCGGTGTACCCACCACCGGAACACGACTGGTACACACCACCGAATGTATAGTTTGTTTTTGTTGGCAAGCACATTCCATCATCTACGTTTGCCTGAAAGCTGAAACTAGGAGATTCCGGGTTAGTGCAGCCACGGTAGGTGTTATGTTTGTAGTATATGTCGATGGCTTCCTTGATGTAGTCATAGATGTTCCTCACTGTGCTGGATGGTATTTCGGGTAGAGTGTCTTCGTTGATGATGTAATAAAGAGGCTCACCTGATCTATCAATCGCTACCAAATCGTCATCGATCAAAGCACTCCAGTTGTTGCCAGTAAAGTTCTTTGGTCTGAAACATATGTATATTATTTCTTGGTATAAGCGTATATTGGCTCTTTTTGAAAAGACATGTAATTAACACATTTGGTTTAACATTTAGGAATCATTTTTTGTTATTGTACAGTGAAGATATATATTTGTTCCAAGAAATTTGCCGTCCTTAAACCTTCTGCTTTACTTACAACCATGTAGCGAAATCTTAGTATAGTTTTTAGTCAAGTACTGTGCATGGGAACGCATTCATTTACCAACCATCGCGTAAGTGTTGTTGCAAACAGCAAATCGGAGATTTAAATGGTCTGACTCTCAGATTTTAAAATAATCGTCAACACTGATTTTCAAGTATTTTTCATGTTTTACCTTTATTGTATTTCGATTGTGTTGTTAACTATTTTCTCCATAACCTGTTTCTAGTATTGCAGATAGGTGACCACTTAAAGAAGACTGAAGATAATGAGAATGCGCCCTTATATTCAGCATGCTTTAACTCTTTCCTCCCTGAAACTTTAAATGGACAATTCCAGTTTCCATCTAAGTCTAGTCCATTTCTGACTTTAAAGGGTTGTTTTTGTCAATGTTTGGCATTGTGACAAACAGTGAAGACCCTGCTGGATCTTCACTGTTGGTATAGGACATGTGTACTATTCACATGTACACTGTTTGAAAAGCACGCCTATATGCGGGACTAGGGTTCAAAGAGTTAAGCTACATGTACCATCTTCTAGAATATAGACAATATTCCTTTTGATACATATTCATGAATGCATAAATTGGAACTATATTTTCCACAGTGGAAGAATGAATCAAAGATTGGGTTGTTGTTGTTACTAAGATGGGGTTACGTCCATTCGAAGCCATAATTATATTGATGCATCCTCCCATGCATTTCGGCATTGGTCACCATCGACTCATTTTTATTAGGACGTCAAAAGATTGAGGTTTGTTTGCCACAGTACATATACATATTGCACCACGAGGACGCACCTGAATACTGGTCCGCCAAAGGTCTCCACTTCCGAGCTGGTACGAGTCTTTAGATACTGGTCAACCATAGTGGTGGTTGTCGTCTTGGAGTAATCAATACCAAAGTCAAAGATGCCAAAGAAGCTTGCACTGGCAGAGGCAAGAATGCTGTTTTTCTGTGAATCGTACTTCCGGACGAATGATGACTGGATATGGTCCACCTGAAAGGCGATAACACAGATAATGAAAACACGTAGTCTGTCAAAGGTTTGCGGGAAATGGGTATTAACTGTTCCATGCGAACTGTGTAGACCCAGCTCAGAAAAGCCCTCTGAACAGGTTCTGCACTGTTTGGCATTTTTCAATATTCATGTATTATTATACGTTTTTTAACCCTTTTTTCATCGATTATGAAACAAGCTGTAATCTTACCAGTCAACTTATACACATCATTCTCGATGCCTCGAATAGCGATCGTTTTGGTGGTAGGAAACTGGAGTGCCCGCAGAAAACCCACGTGCCCGGTAGGGCACCAAAGTACATTGTGACATACTGCCCTGACCCAGGATCGAACTCGGGACCGCATTGGTGAAAAGCCAATGCTATTCGGACACCTTAATTAATTTTTAAAGAAACCATACATAATAAAAATGGACTAGACTCTATTGGAGCTGACTTTTTTCATTTGCATTCAGTTAATATCCCGTCCCACTTTGGAGTACTTACCAGATACTTATTGAGGAGCTATTCACACTAACGTAATTTATGGCCACTCAATATAAGGTTGGCGCAAGTATAACAATTATTGACACATTGAAACCTAGAGACTAGTTTACTCGTCCTTTATAACTGTTACAGTTCACATGTTATACCTTTCACTCTCAATGACGTCATATAGGGTATTTGCAAAACATTTTTTTATTCTGATCAGACGCCGCGTTATCAGAATCAAAACTGTTTGCCACTTTTTTTTAAATTACGTCAGTTATACTGCCTTAAATCTAACTTTGAAACGATATTGCAGACAACAATATTGAATCAGACGACACTATGGCAGTGAAGGTGTAAAAACCTCACCATAAATTTGATCATGAAAGGGTAAAGCGTTTGTTTGTCCTATGCAAAGAGTCAGAAAAAAGGCTTCTTAAGGAGCAAGCTGAGCAGGGTCTACACTGTTTGCAATTTTGCAATATATCCCAGAAAAACCTAAATAGTCATTAATCGGCTAAAATTCATTTGAAAAGAGTAAATACTAACCACCATGCACTTACTTGAGATAATGTCGCCCCGGCATCTAGACTTGTGACAACATGGGTTCCATAGTCCCGAATAAGCAGTTGACTCTCGTACCTCGCCGAGTCTGTGCGATTCAGGCGGATGTGGGCCCCTATTTTCCGTAAACGGCGCCGGAACTCTGCATTCAACATTGAACCTGGGTTCAGCAGGGCTTTGTAGCGAGCGTACCTCACCTGTAATAATAAGAATAATATCTCAAATACATTTCGAACGAAATAAATTTAATAATTACATTTTCAATTTCTTTCTGCAATCTTATGGGTCTTCTTCTTCTTCTTGATACTTCTCTCCATCAAGAATGATGATTATGAGAAGGCACTGTATCATAAATTATTATTTACAAATGTGAAAGTGATAAATATATAGTGAATACACTGGATCACACGCAATAAGTGTATAATATTGACTAGCTTATACATTTTGACCGGCAGACGTGGTCGATGAATAACGCCCTTCAAGGCGGAAGTTTATTTTAGTTCTTTCCACACCAACTAGTGTCGTATGCATTAACCCATTCGTCACATAAATGTCGTCTGCTTTGATATTTGTTTGAAATACATGTAGACATTTTTCAAAGTCAGATTTAAAAAACTTTTCATTATCAATACGAGTTTTAACCAGCTTTGATCCTGATAAACGGACTTCATTGGAAAACTGGGACTGTTTCATTCGATGCTTCAGGGATGAACCAGTCAACCCTTACACTACTCTTCTGAGTATCCAAATGGACCAGTCCCTGCTCTATAGAACATAAGTTAGTATTGACTTTTTGAGGTTTTATCCTAAACACATTTAAAACTATGACAAATACCGCAGATAGGACCCTTATCAAATGGCTACAACATGAACATATTAGCCCATGACCCAGTATTACAGTGGAGAATCTGTTATTCTTTCCCGTTTAAACGCAAACGCAAAGCACTAAAACGTAGAAAAGAACAACTTTTGGACAATTCTGATAATTCTTGTTTATCTTGGTGGCAAACAGTTTGGAGCCTGATCAGACGCCGGGTTACCCGGCGTCTGATCTGGCTCCAAACTGTTTGCACTGCAAATAATAGTTTTAGCCTAACGCGTTTATTGGGAAAGAATAACACATTCTCCACTGTAACCTAATTCGAAAAACAATGGTCGATAAGTGACACATAACTTCATGTGACAACTTCCACCACAAAACTTCCTTATTTGTTCTTTTTATATACAAGTACTGTTTTGTACTCTTTTGACATCGTTTTGCGCAGTTGTTGCTTAAGTGTTTATAGCAAATACATGTATACTCAGGGGATCAAGGCTTAACCCTTTGTGAACCGATCGCGACCTGACTGTTGTTTGCAAACAGCTTGGTTCTAGATCAGACGCCGCGTCTGATCTGGAACCAAACTATTTGACACTCAGCTTAAATTGTCTTCTATTTACAAAAATATACACATGTACAAATCTTAACCCATTTATGCCTAGATATTGTAATGAACTCTACTTGTATACTTACTGGAAGATGTCATTGTAGATAAACAAAGATGATCTGAAAACACTGCCGTTTTGTTCATTCTGCAAAACATTTCATATGAAATAGCAAACAATGAAGACTCTGTTGAGACGCCGCGTAACGTGACATCTCATCAGGGTCTTCACTGTTTGCCAATGCCCACTTTAGCAGACACTAGGCTAAATGGGTGAATTTGAAAAACGTTCCAAACAGGCGATATAACGGCAAGTAAAGGGTTTATATTTGTTCTTGTACTTGTCATCTGTGCATTTGACGCATGTTCTCGAAATTTTCGAAGTATTTTTCTTCCTCACTTATTATCTGCCTTGACGCCAAATAGTTTTGATGAGTTGTTAAACCTTTCTTTCCTGGAAACCAGTATAATTATTATGCCTATTATGTCCGTCCGTCTGTCTGCCGGCCCGCCCGTCTCTCTTTATGTATGTCCGTCTGTCTGTTTGTCTGTCTGTCTTATTTGGTATGTGTACTCAACTAAAGACGCATTGGAGCTCAGCGGAAGTTGGGTCATGTCAGGCAAAGGACTCTGCAATTTAAATGTCATGGTCACATCAGGAGGAATTGTGTTACACAAACACATCTATTTCTGAAATATTTTCTGAAAGCACCTCGATCAATGTAAACCGGCCTTTTTTCGAACGTGGAAGAGCCCATATGAAATTGCAGCTGAGAAAGATATACATGTAACTCTTTGAATGCGAGTACAGTGGAGAATCTGTTATTCTTTCCCGTTTAAACGCAAACGTACGCAAACGCAACGCACTAAAACGTAGAAAAGAACAACTTTTGGACAATTCTGATAATTCTTGTTTATCTTGGTGGCAAACAGTTTGGAGCCTGATCAGACGCCGGGTTACCCGGCGTCTGATCTGGCTCCAAACTGTTTGCACTGCAAATAATAGTTTTAGCGTAAACGCGTTTATTGGGAAAGAATAACACATTCTCCACTGTAACGAGTTTACACCAATTTTCTTTTACAAACAATGTTGTTATCGATCAGACGCCGGCTTAGTCAACGTCTGATCAGGATCCAAACTGTTTATTACTTTATCTACAAATATAGAGTATCGAGAATATATTACAGAATCAAAACAGTAGCCAGAGTATAAAGATTAAACTCTATTTGGTTTTATATCGAGAGGAATTGGTTTTAAAACTTGAGACTGAAAACCAGCTGAAACTTGACATAAGCTGTTGGGTTTGTTTTTTGTTTTTTGTTGTTTTAACTCTTGATTTTTTTCTACAGACAATCAGTCCTGATAGAAGGACATATATTATATTTATGTGAAAAGGACATTAATTTTAAACTTTGAATATTGACCTAAAAATTAAGGAAGATCACTAGATTGCATCTATTTTGGTTTTAGTCGCATAATTATGCCCCATTATACTACAGTGGAGAAAACGTTATTCTTTCCCAATAAACGCGCTTACGCTTAAACTATTATTTCCAGTACAAACAGTTTAGAGCCAGATCAGACGCCGGGTAACCCGGCGTCTGATCAGGCTCCAAACTGTTTGCCACCATGATAAACATGAACTATCAGAATTGTCCAAAAGTTGTTCTTTTCTACGGTTTAGTGCTTTTCGTTTGCGTGCGTTTGCGTACGTTTGCGTTTAAACGTGAAAGAATAACAGATTCTCCACTGTATCACTGTTCAATATTTTGAAATAATTTAAGTATAATTTATAGGAAATAAAGAGTTGTGTACATGTATACTAAAGTTCCGTAAGAAATTTATGGAGCAAAATCAAGAAAGAAAAAGAGAAATACAAATGACAACAAACAAGATGAGAACCGTTTAGTTTCCCGGTTTCGTGGTTTTAGTTTATTACAACATATTCCATTTTTTATGTGAGCTTTATATTTATTTGTTTTGTCCAAAACGTTTTTTAACTATTCCAATATTCGTTTTAAACATTTAGATAATGTTTAAATTCTAGGTATTGAGATTCGTTTGTATGTTTTTGTTTTAGATACTTCTTTATCTGTGTCCTAAAAGCATGTGTGTAATGGGATTCCAAGAACAAGTTCTGAATTGTCTCCATATCCCATGTTGCAGACTTCGCAGACACTGGAGCTACATGTACCTATAACCTGCTTACAATGTACATTTAAACAATGATTCATGTGTAAGATAAATACGCATTATATACTTATATTGGAATTTCTCTATTTTGTACCTATGGTACATTTAAAAGACAAAGAATGTACATGCATATATATTTCAAATCTAAACTGTCGAATAATTCTGCCTATGTCATGCTTAGGTATGTAGTATGTTTTATATAAAATTATTTAAATTAATATTATGTAAAATTATTTGAGTATTTGTCAATATCTTGTGGAACAAACTTGGAAAATTTAATCCAATTTGTTCGTTCACAAGTCTTTTCTTCCAATAGTTTCGTATGTTATATAATTGTTGATAGTATTTTAGAAAATAAGTTGTCGAGTTTCAATTTCATTTTAAGATCTTCAAAGGTTAAGAACAGTTTTTAATATATGCCTTCGAATGATATCGAGCGTTTCCGCGTGTATCTGCAGAGTAAAATACAAGAGTCTGTATCAGCCACCTTGTATCAGCCACTTTGTATTTTACTCTGACGTCGCTTTCGATTTAACGTGACGTCATTTACGTACATGTACGAGTGCCGCGTTATTCTTTGTGGCATACAAACTTCTCGTTCTGCTTCAACTAACTTATAAATTTTGGATGTAAAATTATTTAAACAACTATTTAGTTGCTTCTGGTTTGTATTCAAGGCATATAATAAACACATCACCAGTTGGCAGTGCGCAACAGTGTTGCATTTAGCTCTCGACGTTTTTGGCGGAAACAACCGATCAGACTCGCGCCAATGCGCTCGTCAGATCGGCAAATTCCGCCAAAAACGTCTCGAGCTAAATACATCACTCTGTATCGCACTGTCAACTGGTAATGTGTATATATCCATAGTCATATAGTAGACTTATTAAATGCTGAATTTTATTAAACTGAATTTGGGGTTAGTTTGCCCTTTAAACGGAAAATAATAACGTCTTCTCCAGTCTACCAAATACGATATCATTGATTTTATTGTTGGATCACTGAAATTAATAATTATTTCAATGTTTTGACAAAAATACGATTTAACCAACCCATTCAAGTATAGTTACCAGTATGCATGTACAGTACAAAAGAAAATGTAATTCCCAATAATCGCATTTATGCTGAACTGCGTAATGTCTACTGCAAACAGTTTAGTGCCAGATCAGACGCCAAATACCACGGCGTCTGATCAGACTCCAAGCTGATTGCATATCAAATTAAAATAAATCGTCTATGTTTTAAAATAAAATATCCTTTTTCTACATTTTTTGCATTCCGTTTGAACGGAAATGAAAAACGTCTTCTCCACAGTAAGTATAAAAAACCATTTGCACGATATACATGTACAGTGGAGAATCTGTTATTCTTTCCGGCGTCTGATCAGGCTCCAAACTGTTTGTCACCAACATAAAATTGTTCAAAAGTTGCACTTTTCTACGTTTTAGTGTTTTGCGTTTGCGTACGTTTGCGTTTAAACGGGAAAGAATAACAGATTCTCCACTGTATTAACACATTTGAATTCTAAATTTTATTTTTCGTTTCGTTTTATAATGAAAATACTATTAGCTAACAGTTTTTGCGGCGTCTGATCAGAGTCTACACTGTTTGCATATGTCAATTTCTTGTCTGCAAAAATGTAGTCTGAAACACTTCTTAGGGATGCTTCATCCGCATTTTCTTTTCGAAAATATAATCACAATATCAAACAGTTTGTGTCTAAACGAAATGCCGAGTTAATCGGCCTCTCATCTGGATCCAAACTGCAACATAGAAAATGGTTTCACATAATTCGCCAGTAGAGTGCAGATATTAAATTTCAAGACTCAAAACGGATAATGCAAGATGCATATTTCATTGCAGCGGCGCCCTGGGTTGGAATTCCAAAACTAACAAATATATTTCATTCACTTTTTCAACAATATAGTTCATTCATTCATTCATATTGTTTGAGCCGTTTATCAAAATAAATCACTTATTCCTTCATAGCACAAACTTACGTTTATACGACTGATGTGCGTTTAAACTCGATGCTCCGTTCCGGAACGGAGTGAAAGAAAAGCGGCGCAAAATATCTTTTTTAAAAAACCGATAGATTCGGGGACTATTTGAGGACGTTTTAGACCGCTTATATTTTAAATGCCATACGCACAATAATGCCACACTATTGTTTTTATTTGAGTATTTTTTCTCTTCTTTCTGTGCAAATACACCATTCGTTTTTCAGTCTCTTTGAATCTTAATTTGAAAAAATAGTTACATGTAAAAAAAACCTTTTTAAAACAGACGATGTATAATACATGTAGCAGTGAAAGAATTCAGCAGACGAAATATTTGGCGATGGAAGTGTTTGGCAGACAACAGCATGGAAGAAAAAGGGTTAACTCATTGACCCGTGAAACTTTTAATGGACAATCATAATTTTTAATCAAGTCCAGTCCTCCATTTTTATTTACTTTTAATGGTTGTTTTAAAAAGTATATTGCAAAATGACAAACGGTGTAGCTCCTGATTAGAGGGCTCCTATGAGTCCTCGGATCAGTGTATACACTGTTTGCATAGGACAAGTGTACTCTTTATATATACACAATCATAACCCTTAATACCATTATAAAAGACGCAAAACGTAGCACTATGTGGTTTATGAGTTGTACAGTGGAGAATCTGTTATTCTTTCCCGTTTAAACGCAAACGTACGCAAACGCAAAGCAATAAAACGTAGAAAAGAACAACTTTTGGACTATTCTGATAATTCTTATTTATCTTGGTGGCAAACAGTTTGGAGCCTGATCAGACGCCGGGTTACTCGGCGTCTGATCTGGCTCCAAACTGTTTGTATTGCAAATAATAGTTTTAGCGTAAACGCGTTTTTTGGGGAAGAATAACAGATTCTCCACAGTAACAGACGAAATCTTTGATGATGAAAATAATAACAACTGACATACACACAACGAGCTACGTTCATCTTGAACATAATAATAATTATTGTAGTTTCAGTTTCCCGTTTACCGAAAATCCAGTGACCAGCTAACCTTTGTAATAATAAAGGAATTCAGCTTTAGAAATCATTATTTCAAAGAATGTTATATTTAACGCTTTGTTAACTTTAAGTTTGCAAACAGTGTAGATCCATATCAGAAAAAGAAAACAAGATTACAGATGACAATGCTGAAGCAAACGACAGTGCTGTCGGATACAATGAAGCTCAAATATGACGAAGTCCTCGGGACCCTCTGATTTCTTTCGTTACATCCAAATTCCGTGAAATCACATTCACGTCCATTTTAATATACATGTACGTTAATTAGAGATTAGGAATAATTTTGTTTTGTAAAATATGCAATGTTTTGTTATATCCCAAATTTGAGAGAGATGGTGAGAGAGAAACGAACAGACATAGATAGACAGAGAGCTGAGGTGAGAGAGAGAGATAATGGAAAAGAAAATAGTTTCTTGGACATGAGCGGGTCGGAAAGTAAAGAAAGCAGGATTTTGATATAGGAAAAATGAATAGACAGAGACAGAGAAAGAGGATAGAGACAGAGACATACATACAGACAGAAAGAGGGAGAGAGAGAGGAGAGAGACAGAGACAGAGAGGGAGATATTTACCTGGACCCGAGTTGTTGCGGCTTTATCATAATACTGGTGCTGCTTGACGCTCTCGTAGCCATTGGAGAATTTGCCGTCGATACCGAAATGCGTCAAGTGTAGACCGGCATGGGCGTTAATGGACGACGACGTGGTGCTGGTATAGTTGTTCCAGTGTTCGAACATCTCTGCGTACGTCCCTACCCTGCTGCTCTTCAGGGGAATAGTATACATGTTGTCGGGAATCAGATAATGTCCGTCATCAGTTGTGTGGCACTGGGTGTAATTCAGCGACATCACCATTGCCATGTCTTTGTTTCTCAGATTGTCCCATCCTCCGCCGACCAGCACCTCAAACCGTATGATTCTTTCTCCTTTGGGAGTCAAACATCGGCGAGGACTGCCAGCTGGGATCACCGATGAGTTCTGACTCTGAACATAACCGAGACAAACCAATACCAACACCGCGCACTTGTATATAAAAGTCAGTTCGGCCATAGCTTGACCGCACAGCTCCAAGTTAGCTAAGCAACTGAAGGAGATATGAGATGCGGTGATATGAAAAGTGGAGTTTACTTCCTCTTCTGATGTAGCCTATTTTTTATTGGGACGAAAACGGAAATTCCCTTAAAAGCCTTGCTTGATATTTATGAACACTCCAGACCCTATTGTTAAACAGAATCATGTGACTGAGTCAATTAACCATACATGTTAAGTGATGCATTTTCCCACCCTTTACTAACAATGTAACAGTGTATATATACTGTAGTATATTTCATTTTATCCAATGCAAACAGTGCATACCAAGATCAGAGGGCTCCTAAAGCATTGTTTGTCAACTTACAATATACTGTAAAAACAATTTTAAAAAAGTCAAATATGGACTAGAATAAATGGGAAACTGGCTTTGTCCATTTGAAGTTTCAGGGGTCATGTGACTAATATCGAGTTATATAACAAGGAATTTCCCATGACATATGCATAATTTAGAGGGTAAAATAAAGTATATTTAGAGGTAAGGTATTTTGCCTAGCCAAGAATTTATGTCAATAGATCTGAATATCACACAGTTTAGATCATGATCAGACGACGGTGTACTGAGCATCTGATCAGGAGCCGAACTGTTTGCAAATTCCAGTACACAGTTCAATGCAGAAAGAGTTTTAAGTGCGGAGAGCATGATCTATTTATCAACCCTCTCGCGACGTGCGTGGTCATTTATGAATAGCAAACAGTTTAGATCCAGATCAGATGTCACGTAACGTGAACCAAATTATTCCAATCGTCTTAACTCTTTAACCATATTCACGGATATATGCGTCATTTGCAAACAGTGTACCTATGAGGAGTACACTTGTCCTATGCAAACAGTGTAAACCCTGTTCAGAGGGCTCCTTAAGGAGCCCTCTGATCAGGGTCTACACTGTTGTCATTTTGACAAATATTGTAAAAATCAACCCTAAAATGTCCAAAATGGACTTGACTAAATTGAAAACTAGAATTACCCATTAGAGGTTTCAGGGAGGAAAGAGTTAAGGAGTTCTCAGTTAGAAATGAAAGAATCTTAACAGACAGGCGATGCATGTATAACGGCAGGGAAAGGTTTAACCATTTCACTCCCAATGACGGCTAAACTTTGCGCATCTGCCGGAGTGGCCAACAGTTTTGAGGCTGATCCTGCTCGGAACAATTTGAAATGAAAATAATTGTTTTAGCATAAACGCTTTTATTGGGAAAGAATAACGTATTATGCACTGTATAACGGTTAATTCGTATAGAATACTAATCGGAAATTTTGTAGGGGAATACCCTAGTCTCTCATTGCTTAATATGCAACCAACTGCAAACGAGGAGCACTGCTTTAAACTGTTAACTTTATAAACGATAGGCATGTGATGAAAATAACACACCAGCATAACGGCTGATTTATGTAAATAGTAGAAATCGGAAAATTTGTTTGGGAATCCCCAAATATCTCTATGCGTTATCTTCAACCAACCGTTCGAGAGAAACACCCTTTTTACCCTTTGGACCCTAGTCATGCAAATTAACGTCATTTTCAATCAGAGTACCTGTGAAAAGCACACTTGTCCAATGCAAACAGTGATGAACCAGATCAGAGGGTTCCTCATCAGATTCTTCTCTGTTTGTCATATTACAATACATTGAAAAAAGCAACACTAACTAGTCAAAATGGACTAAACTTAATTTGATGTTCTGAGAGGAAAGGGTTACATTTAAACTGACTGATATTCATAAAGAAATGGAAAATAATCGAATACAAACAGGGCTTGAATGTTTTTCTGTTATTACAAACGTGTTTCTCCTACAGATATTGATGGCTTTTGCGACAAGCCGAAACTATCTGAAACCCTTATAAGAGTAAATTGACATTTTTACCCATTATCCCATAGATACGATTTCAATTTCATTCCTCAACAGTTCCGCTCTATACAATCATAAATGTAAAATATATAAAATCGTGTTTGTATTCTAGCAGATTGTAGCTAAAGCAGGCTGAAAGTATAGCAGAATACTACTTTAAGAGCATTCTTCTTTACTTTCATCCCGTTTTAAAATAAGCAACCATCTACTTTCAACAATGAAAACAACCTAGAGGTAAAGGTAAAGGTGAAGGTGATAGGTTTATCAAGTCTGAAATTTATATGTCATATTCTGCCGACTTTTACAATTACCTCCCTGTTCATCGAGTCACAAGTCGGCCATTTACATACGGCGCTACTAGCAGCCATGACACATTGACTTATTTCCCTCTCAGGAGGGGAAGAGTTAAACCACTTCTAGTATCACTTTCGATTTTTATTGCATTGTGTCTGCTTTGGTTTCGTTTAACAGCGTTAGGCGGCGTCTGATCAGGGTCCAAACTGTTTGACATTCATATCGATATTTCTTCAGTCAAAACAGCGCAAAATATGACTTTGAAAATACTGCAGACGACACTACCAATGCAGACGATATTTTGGAGGCAAGAGGGTTGAAGCAGACGATAAAAAAATGTCATGGAGAGGGTTAACCCTTTGAACCCTAGTCCCGCATATAGGCGTCTTTTTCAAACAGTGAACATGTCAATAGTACACTTGTCCTGTGCAAACAGTGAAGACCCAGACCAGAGGGCTCCGAAAGGAGCCCTCTGATCAGGGTCTTCACTGTTTGTCATAATGCCAAACATTGACAAAAACAACCCTTAAAAGTCAGAAATTGACTATACTAAAATGGAAAATGGAATTGTTCATTTAAAGTTTCAGGGAGGAAAGAGTTAAGCAGGAAATTATTACATTTTCTCCTTATAAATGATTATGCAAAACAAAATACAGTAAATGCTTCTCTTAGTTACACTCAAACTTGAGTGTTTAAGACAGATGGTAGCTTATTGCAGAACGTACGTTATTAAATTAGCTCTTTCATGCAGGAGCTTTCTGTTTTATCATTATACTGCATTAAACAACTGCCTGCTATCAAATATCTATATTCTTTGTAACGGATAATGTCTCTCAAGACATGTTGTAGATCTACATTGTACTTTACGAATTAATCCTTCCCTTGCCGAAATATCGTCTGCTTTGAAATTGTCGTCTGCTTCGAAATTGTCGTCTGCAAAAGCTCAGATATACCATGTTTGAAATTGAAGAAATTGTGCCAGACAGCTTGGACGCGGTGTCTGGTCTGAATCTAAACTGTTTGCAAATACCGGTCAGATCACGATAAGCAGACAAAGTTTAACATGCTGAAATGTTGACTGCTTCAACTATAATCGTCTGCGAAAAAATTATTAATTTTGATCTTTTTAAAAACTTGAGAAAATATTGATATGGATGAATTTCAGCTTGTATCCAGATCAGATGCCGCGTTACGCGGCGTCTGATCTTGAGCCAAGCTGTTTGCAAATATTAGCCAATATACGCTTAGGTCGATAAAGGCACAGGTACTTGATACATACATCTAGATCTATTACCCCCCCCCCCCACCCCCCACCCCCCCTTTTAAAAAAAAGAGATTTTTTTTTTACTTTACTTCTATTATAGATCTAGAGCAAACCAGGCTATTATCGACACCCGCCTATTATCGACACACTGATCAACTAATCAACCATTATTTGTTTTGCTTAAGGGTGTATCAATGTCATGAATTTGGGAAATTTTCAAAGTATATGAAAACACTCTATGATGGTTTTGTATTGAAGAGCTATTTCAGATGAATGAAAAATAGAAAAAATGTACATTTTGGTGAACAACTTTTGGCTCTACGGCCATGTAAAATTTACCCCACCCACTTTTTCTTAATTTGTCCTTTTCAAACAGCCCGCTTCAATAAAATCCATTTCAAATGAAAACAAATATGATAATTTGGTTTTGTGTTATTTATTTCCTGTCTATTGTAGTATTTCGTCATACAAAAACTAATTTAAGAGAAAACAGGCACCAAATGTGAAATTTATAAAGCTCTAAATATCATCGATATGGTACTTTTTTGTAAATTTTGTAAAGGGAGATAACTCTTTTTACTTTAATAACTCAAAATTTTCAACACTGACCTTTCAATTTCTTTTCATATTTTGAACTGCCTTAGCATGGGCTTTCATCTGATAGAATATTAGAAAAAGTTTAATACTAGAACTATTTCATTTTCAAACATTTTTACTTTTTTATACAAAATAAAAAATCTAATAAAATCATGCCCTATAAAAATCATACTTTTGATATTCAAGGATCCATATTGTTCAAACCTGGTGCCTGCTTTGTCTAAATTTGGTTTCTATATGTGAAAATACTACCATAGTCATGAAATAAATAATGAAAACCCAAATTACCATTTTTGTTTTGTTTTGAAATAGATTTCACTGAAGCTCGTACTCTGAATTTGACATACCTTTTTCAAATCGCTGTAGCTAAAAAAAAAAAGGACACCACCATATACATTTTTTTTCATTTTTTCATTCATCATAAACAGCTCTTCCAAAAAAACAATGATAGAAAAAAAGTTTGATACTTTGAAAAATTCGCTTATGACATTGATACACCCTTAAGGTGTCGATAATAGCCTGGTTTGCTCTAGTAGAAGTAAAGTAAACAAAAAATATTTTTTTAAAAGGGGGGGGGGGGGGTAGTAGATCTAGATGTATGTGTCAAGTACCTGTGGATAAAGGTTAATCATGATATTTCTGCAGAAGAACAATATCTAGCTTGCTATGGATTAAACTTCCTTGACTTCTTGATAAGATGTAACCCTTACTCTGAGAGATATTAGTATATACATCATTTGCAAACAGTGAAAATCCAGATCAGAGGGTTCCTTAAAGATCCGTCCGATCAGTGTCTGCACTGTTTGCCAAACGTTTCTGAAAAGTATTTTTGAGATAAAAAAAAAAACAACAACATCAATAACCAATGTAAATTAGGCATCGTTTAGACGTACACTTTCAACATCAGAGCTTAATCTACATTTTATCAAATACTGTTATGGGAAAAAATCAAGGAAGTTAAATATATAATATATAGCCTATTTGCTTTGACGCCTGCATATATTTGCATTTGCATCACTTATTTTGCTCTTTGGCTATGGAAACCTCTTCAGGACTGTCGAACAGTTTTGATCCAGATATGATGTACACTTACTCGGAATTTCCTCTGGGTCCAGACGATTACAACAGATTTCACGACTCAGTCGCGCATACCTTTTTAACCCCTTTTCAACAAAGACGGACCTTTTAGCGCATTTAATCTATTTATACAGTCTTCAACCGGTACCAAAAGAAAATTTTCTTATAGCATAGCTTTTAGCAGACTGAGAGTAAAGCAGAACGTGCCTTAAGGTACATTCTGCTTTACTTTTAGTCTGCTTTAAGGGGTCTTCTTTCTTCAAAACTAAAATCAGGCTATGATGCATTGGGTTAAAGATCAATTTCCTCTCGTTTCAGATAACAGCAGTCTGATTAATATTCGCAAACAGTGTTGACTGAGACTGTAAGAAATACGATATCTCATGTTTTCAAATACTAACTTTACTAGATCTAGCATCTTACCAAGTTGGACTTAATTGACATTCGCAAATAGCTTGAATCCAGGCCAGACACCGAGTAGTTCGGCGTTTGATCAGGATCCAAACTGTTTGCAACTCGTCTTTATTTTTCTTGAAATATATAAACAGTAAATCCTCTCTATCACGACACCTTATAGTAAGGCTAATTGACTGTATACAGTGGAGAATCTGTTAACGCGTTTACGCTAAAACTATTATTTGCAGTGCAAACAGTTTGGAGCCAGATCAGACGCCGGGTAACCCGGCGTCTGATCAGGCTCCAAACTGTTTGCCACCAAGATAAGCATGATGTATCAGAATTGTCCAAAAGTTGTTCTTTTCTACGTTTTTGCGCTTTGCGTTTGCGTACGTTTGCGTTTAAACGGGAAAGAATAACAGATTCCCCCCTGTAAAAGACAGCTTAAAGCAATGTGAAAGTCAAACAAAAATCTCGTGAAGGAGCTTTCTGTTTACGTGCACCATGCTTTAACACTTTCCTCCCTGAAACTTTAAATGGACTATTCCAGTTTCAATTTTAGTCTAGTCCATTTCTGACTTTTAAGGGTTGTTTTTGTCAATGTTTGGCATTATGAGAAACAGTGAAGACCCAGATCAGAGGGCTCCGAAAGGAGCCCTCTGATCTGGGTCTTCACTGTTTGTACAGGACAAGTGTTCTGTTCACATGTACACTGTTTGTAAAGGACGCATATATGCGGGACTAGGGTTCAAAGGGTTACATGCCTTAAGCACTTGATATTTAAAACAAGTTGTTGGTCGTAACAGAAAGGTTTAACTGTATATAACAACTATAATTGTGAGAGTACAGACGGCGGTATTTAGGCAGACGACATTATGGCGGGAAAAGGGTTAAACCATTCAGGAACATAATATCCATCAACAAGCCATTTACAATTTATTGCGTTGTCAAGCAAACACGTAGATATACAGTGGATACTACGTTATTCGTCCCCGCTTAAAAGCAATCGAAATGCAAATGCAATGCTCCAACATGTTGAAAAATGGTAATTTATTGACTATTTAATTTGAGTGGCAAACAGTTTTGGGTCTGATCAGACACTCGATTACCCGACCTCTGATCTGGTTGCAAACTGTTTGCAGTTGACAGAAAGGATTAAGCATAAACGCGTTTATTGGAAATAATTACGACTTGCCCGCTGTACAGGGGAATATTGGGGAATTGTCCAGTCATGATAACGCTTTTATGATCTGCTTAGATTTATTCATCAGCAAAACATTTAATCATTTGCCTGCTGATCGCAACTTCAATGTTTTTTGCAAACAGTATGGATCAAGATCAGACGCCGCGAAACGCCAAACTGTTTGACACTCGTCTTGATGCTTATTTACTTGAAAAATATATAAATCAAAATACACTTAACCATTTTGCAGACAACAATTTCAAAGCAGATGGTATCACAGCAGGTTAAGGGTTTTTATCATTTTCATTTGGTAAACATACCTGTGTAGGCCTTATTTTGGTTTGGTCTTGAATACTGTTCATATCTTTTTTAAAAAAGTTGTAGAATAACATCAGAAGCAGAAAATACAGTTGAGCGTCGATAACTCAAACTAGCTTAACCTATTTTCGCCCTGTGGATTCTTACATGTTTATATATTGTGTTACTTCAGTTTTTATTACAGTGGAGAATCTGTTATTCTTTCCCAATAAACGCGTTTGCGCTAAAACTAGTATGTTTACTGCAAACAGTTTGGAGCCAGATCAGACGCCGGGTAACCCGGCGTCTGATCAGGCTCCAAATTGTTTGCCACCAAGATAAAGATGAATTATCAGAATTGTCGAAAAGTTGTTCTTTTCTACGTTTTAATGTTTTGCGTTTGCGTACGTTTGCGTTTAAACGGGAAAGAATAACAGATTCTCCACTGTATGTAAGGAGTTCCTGGTCTAAATGTTGATTTCAGATTTTTATAATTTTATTAAAATACGTATAAGCAAACAGTGTCGATTCTGATCAAAGTATACCCTGGTTGCTTATGTCAGGGCTGCCATAAATTGAAATGAAAATTCCTAAGATTTCAAAATTTGCATTCTTCAAGTGCGATTTTACGAATCGTACCTTTACCCCATAGCCTTTTTCTTGTTTTGTTGACATGCGACCACTTAAAACAGGCTGTAAATAAAGCTTTACTTACAGCCTGCTTTAATCTACCATGAACTGGGAAAAAATCCGGAGATTTAGGAAAAATCCGGAGAAATGGCAGCCTTGTTATGTTCCTTTTATAGTTTTATAGGACGCTAGGTACAAATGGGTTAAGTAGACTGAATATATCTCGGGTTATCCAATGTCAACTGCAGAAATTCTGATAAGTTCGACTTTAGAGAGTCCGCGATATCTAAAACTTAACTAAGTGCACTTATGTATGTGAAGAATTTTAATACCTGTAAAACGTGTATTAATAACAGACCACAGGGATCCGACACAATTGATTTTTAGGGAATAAAAGGTAGAAGGTATATATAGAGACAAGGGGTACAACTGATTGTCAGTATATTCTCACCCTATTTCGACAAAACCTGGCATATCATGAATAATAATTGATGGAACGACACCCTTTTTGCATTTCTGTCTAGCTAATATAATACACTTCCATAAAAACGTAATTAAAGCCAACTGTAAGCATGCACTTTTATCAGTAACTGCGTTTTTTCACTGAAAGCACCGATTTTCGGGAAATTGGACAGGGGTTCGTTCACAGCAGACACAGCATTGACCACTACTGTACGCTTGTTTATGCGGTATTATCGAGCATAGTAGTCATACAGTTCCATAGATATTCATTTTTGACACCGATCATAGCTGCATTCTTCTCAAATCATTGCCGTACCAACAACAAATTCGCATGTTTTCATCGGCAGTAAAGCTATTCTTGTACATGTAAGCTTTTTTGGTACGGCAATGATTTGAGAAGAATTCAGCTTTGATCGGTGTCAAAAATGTATATCTATGGAACTGTATGATTGTCATGCTCGATATTACCGCCTAAACATGCGTATAGTAGTGGTCAATATCGGTAATGCTCGATTATACCGCCTAAACAAGCGTACAATAGTGGTCAATGCTGTGTCGGCTGTGAACTACATGTAACCCCTGTCCAGTTTTCCAAAAGTCGGTGATTTCAGTGGGTAGACGCAGTAACTGTTGAAAGTGCATGCTTACAGTTGGCTTTATGTTATGTTTTATGGAAGGGTATTATATTTGCTAGACATAAATGAAACAAAAGTGTCGGTTCATCAATATGTATTCATAATACCGGTATTTCCGGTTTTGTCGAAATAGGGTGAGAATATACTGACAACCAGTTGTACCCCTTGTCTCTATATATACATTCTGATGATTTTTTTCTCTCAAAAACAATTGTGTCGGGGCCCTGTGCAACAGACCAGTCGTTAAAGTATGTGTAGAGAGATACCTAAAGGCAAGTGACTGCTTAATGCAGAACAGAATCAGGAAGACTTTTCCTGTAAGTGAAAATATCCTATAATAATTTAATATTGTTTGCTTTCATTACATTTGGTTAGCTGTGATTGGCTGTAATTTTTGTTTCATAACTCCATGAAAAAAATAAAATTCAGGCCACGCCTTGTCAGGACTACTTTCCCTTAGTCCAACTGCTCTTCTCAAGCGCTGCATGAAGCAGGATGCCAAATGACGTCATTGACGTTGGCATTACTACATAACAACGTCGCGTTTTGGCGGAAAATATATATGGCGAAGGGACTTAAAAGCGTTAAAAAAGAACATTCACGTCAGATTCTCTATTTTACTACTTTCTTAAATTCAGAAGTGATATTAAATTATAAGGAATAATTCGGAATATTTATTGTATTCATGGAGGTATGAAAAAAAAACCTGGTCACACTTTTGTATGAAACCGCTTCGCGGTTTAATACAGTATGACCAGGTTTCTTTTTCATACCTCCATGAATACAATAAATATTCGAATTATTCCTTAAATAATAAACGTTTTGACAGTATTCATGTTTTCCAAAACGTACTGACAATGTACATGCTTTCCAAACGTATTGACAACTTGTATTCCAAAAAGTGCTGACAATATACATGTTTTCCAGGACGTACTGACAATAACATTGTATGCCAAAACGTACTGACAATAATACATGTATTCCTAGGCAAACTGACAATATACATATATTCCAAGACATGCTGACAATATACATGTATTCCAAAACGCACTGACAAAATACATGTTTTTCAAGACATGCTAACTATAAACATGTATTCCAAAAAGTACTGACAATATACATGTATTCCAAGACGTACTGACAATATACTTGCATTCGAAACGTACTGACAACGAATATAAATGTACATGTATTCCAAGGCGTACTGACAATAATAATGTATTCCAAAACGTAATGACAAAGTACATGTATTCCAAGACGTATTGACAATATTCATATATTCCAAGACCTGCTGACAATTTACATGTACTCCAAGACATACTGATAAAAACATGTATTCAAAAACGTACTGATAATATACATGTATTCCAAGACGTACTGACAATAAATATGTATTTCAAAACGTACTGACAATAAATATGTATTTCAAAACGTACTGACAATATACATGTATTCCAAGACAAACTGACAATATACATGTATTCCAAGACAAACTGACAATATACATGTATTCCAAGATAAACTGACAATATACATGTATTCCAAGATAAACTGACAATATACATGTATTCCAAGACGTACTGACAATATACATGTATTCCAAGACGTACTGACAATATACATGTATTCCAAGACGTACTGACAATAAACATGTTTTTCAAAACGTACTGACAATATACATGTATTCCAAGACAAACTGACAATATACATGTATTCCAAGACAAACTGACAATATACATGTATTCCAAGACAAACTGACAATATACATGTATTTCAAAACGTACTGATAACGAATAAATATGTAGTTCAACTTTTCAAGACGTACTTACAATATACATTTTTTCCAAGACGTACTGATTATATACATGTAATAAGGAGGATGTCACGTTTAGTTTCCACGACATGGTGTCCATTGAAAACTGTTTTGATCCAACTCGCATACCGAGACAGAAAGCCGAGATTATTATTCATTATCACATGCAAATGACAGAAATGCCTCACCAAATAGAACTTCACAGTTTGACGCAGAAAGTGAAACATTTTTTTCGTTGGTGATTAACTTGTTGTATTTAAGCAGTTGAATTATTAAAAGTGGACGAAAAATAAACGGAAAACTCATATATGAGCTTTCTGCTATACACCTGTCTTTAAAGAGAGAAAACAAAAAGTTGGCAAAAAACTTGTGGGTTAAATTTGTTGTTTAACAAATAACGAATGTGTCAGTTATAACTAAACTGGTGTTTTACTAAACATGCTTATGCTGCTCGAACCCCTCCACAGAAATAGTTTGATGAGCTAACCCTCATGGACAAATTTATCGTCAGGTTTTTATCCCTTTACCGCCATATTGGCGTTTGCTTCAATAGTATTGTCTGCACTATCATTTAAAAGTTAAATTGAAGACAGTATAACTTGCGTCACTTCAATATAAGTGGCATCAGTTTTGATCCTGATCTTACGCCGCATCACATGGCGTCTATTTAGAAGCAAAACTATTTGCAAATGCGCTTTATGACGTACGCCATTGAGATTGAAGGGTTAAAGAAACAATCATCCAAGGTTTTGATTCTGAAATATCTTAACAATACAATGAAAACTCACATTAGATGTACAAGGAAATAATCTTTGACCTGCATTGTTTGATAAATCTGCATACTTTGCTTAAAATGAAAACATACTTCAATCCTATCACTGTCAATGAAGACAAAAGGCGCGTTTGCAAATAGTTTGGATCCTGATCAGACGCCGCATAACGCCCAAACATTTTGCTACCAAGATTGAAAAGAATCGCCAACATATTTAATATATATCCTAATTTTTACAATTTAATGCAGCGCATTTGCGTTACGGGACAGACAAAAACGTATTTTCATCTCCCCAAGAAAAAGTATGTGTTTCCCTTTCTCCTCTTACCCCATTTTAATGCTAATCAAGCTGATTTGTCGTCTGCTTAAAATATATCGTCTGCGATAAAAGTAATAATTATTTTGATATTTTTTAACTTCAGAAAATATCAAATACAAGTGGCAAACAGCTTTGAACCAGATCAGACGCCGCGTTACGCGGCGTCTGATCTAGTTCGAAACTGTTTGCAAATATTAGCCAAGTCGCATTTAGCATTATAAGGGTTAAAGGAGTTTAAAGAAGTTGGAACCACTCTGGATCCGCAAATGAGTTTATACCTTAAGATGCATGCAGTGTAAATTTACATTATTCACATATTAGTTATAATTAACACTTTCACTAATTAATATTCTATTTACTCGACCTTACTGCGAACAATATTTGTCTTGTTTCGAGTGCTTTGAAAGGGAGAAATATTTAAATTTTAGAAATAGCGTTTATCATTATGTTTCATTATCAAACGTGTTTTCAATTCATCTGACTGAATGCATTAAGGATATAGTGAAGTATTTTTCATCTGCTTTAACCTATTTATGTCCACGATCCCATACATGGGACATAGGTAAACAGTGTAGACTCTGATCAGACGCCGTATTTTGCGGCGTCTGATCAGAGTCTACACTGTTTACTGATAGGAATTTCAATATAAAACAAAAAACTAAAAAGAAAATATAGAACAGGCTCCCCTTTGATAAAAATGGACCAATCCAATATATAGACATGGAAGAATGCACTGGGCACAAATGTGTTCAGTCATGAAAACATTCTTATATCTGTAGTGTGAGTAACAGTCTCGTCAGTCCTTGTTAATTTCTGATGTCAGAGTAATAGCTCTTGTTTAAAATACTGCACCACTTCCAGATCTGGCATCCCCCATAAGTTAAAGACTCATGGTCTGAACTATGTAAATATATCATCAGAATTTATTTACAGGATTTGCTGAAAATAATCCATTTAACCTATGTGTGCCCACGATAACATATATGGGACATAGACAAACAGTGTAGACTCTGATCAGACGCCGCATTATATGCGGCGTCTGATCAGAGTCTACTTTGTTTGCTAATAGGAATTTCAATATAAAACAAAATGAATATGAAAATTTTGACCAGACATCCCTTTGATAAAAACTTTCATCAAAATGTCAAACAGTTTAGCTCAAGATGTGAGTCAAGTTTCTTATAGTCTCATTTGGAATCAAAATATTGACAGTTGTTATCATAAATTCACACTGGCTAAAGCTTAGAATATAAATATATACATGTAGATGTATACACTGAGCATTTGAACGAAACAAAATGCTAGAAAAAGGGTGGCGATTCACTTCCTGCTGGGCGGTACTGAGCGACTGATCAGGCTCCAAACTGTTTACCATAAAAGTAATTGTTTTAGAATAAATGTTACTGAAAAAAAATGAATAGTCAACAAAAAGCTATTATTTTCTTCGTTTTATTCCACTGCTTTACATTTCGTTTAAACGAATACATTATAACACTTGATTACACAGTTTTTGCCTGTTTAAGTAACGCAATAAATCATTCAGCGCACTGCGGAGTAGGTGTTACTCTGAAGCATTTAAACGATATTAAATGCAACCAAAATGAAAACAGTTTTTACTATTTCTGTCTTTGTGGCAAACATTTCGAAGGCTGATTAGACGCTGGGCTACCTTGGGTCTGATCAGCTTTCAAAATGGTTTCAATTGACAAATAAATAGATGATATGGAATGAGTGTGTTTTCAGTCGTGAATTTATTGAACGATTTGGATCAAATAATATGTTGCGAGCCTTGGCGAGCAAAAGTATATCATTTTATCCAACGAATTCAATAAATTCACTACTGAAAAGACATGAATTTGATATTCTATTTATTACACAAACAACAACTGACATAAATTCTGAACGTTCTTACTTCCACATTTTCCTCAGGTGTTAGAAAACGAATCGTCATAAGTGTTGTTAGATTTTATTCATCAATATATAAAATTACCTATACTACTAAAATAAAGAAAACATCATAAATGTGTTTATAAAAGACTTCTATATACAATACATGTATTTAAATTTTAAATCAATATTTAATCTAAACCTGTTCTTATTTACTGAAAATGATCATTTGACCTATAGTTTCGTTTTCAAAATTATGTCAATATTGCAACATAACGTCATTATTATGGTAACGTCTACATCTACGTCTAAAAACAAAACTTCAGTCACTGAGCTGTACGTAGCCTGCTTTGCAGCCTGAATCTGTTGGACTGCTCGGGCTAAATGTTTTTAGGACACTTGGAAATGTTTCAAAACCTAATGGTGTTCTAACTTTGTCTAGATTCTCTAAACTGATTTACAGTCGGAGGAGTAGTATTATTTTGGTGATTCGAAAATTAGTATAAAATATATGCCTAGTGGGCCGTACGATTTTTACAGAACAAAATATTTTGCACGTTTATGTGATAGATAGGTTAAGCGTAAAAACGCTACAGTGGAGAATGTGTTATTCTTTCCCAATAAACGCGTTTACGATAAAACTATTATTTGCAGTGCAAACAGTTTGGAGTCAGATCAGACGCCGGGTAACCCGGCGTCTGATCAGGCTCCTAACTGTTTGCCACCAAGATAAACAAGAATTATCAGAATTGTCCAAAAGTTGTTCTTTTCTACGTTTTAGTGTTTTGAGTTTGCGTACGTTTGCGTTTAAACGGGAAAGAATAACAGATTCTCCACTGTACATGGAAAGTATAACTTCTTCTCTACTGTACTTTTCACAAGGCACTATTTATTTCTTATGTTTATATTTTTCCAGTTCTGTTCGATTCACTCCTACATGTATCCACGTGTGTGTTGGTAGTTGTTCGTATTGGACAAGTTCATACTGTAAGCTATTTAGCCCGTCAATTGTCCACCGCTGTTTACCCTTTGCGAGCAACTGGTACCTACCACAAACGAAATTAACTCACAATTATAGTGAAAAGACGGTATATTTAAGAAATAATCGATGTTCTACCGTTGTTAAACGGTATTCTACAACGGTTGGGAGTTGTGATGCGCAGGAATTGACCACGAAGGCCAAAGGCCTGAGTGGTCAATTCCTGCGCATCACAGTGACTATTAGTTGTAGGATACCGTTTAACAACGGAACAACATTGATTGTTTCGAGTCTAACATAACTAACTTAAAAACTTATAAGAAATGCAAGGACATGTTTCAGGCTTATTCCTCCGCGGATGCAGTTTTCGATCGAATTACTTCCCTTGTATGGCTATAATATGAAGCCAATACCAGTACCTCATATATATATATATATAAAAAAACAAGAGCCCTTAATCGCTCACCTGGAACCGTTGATGTAAATGTAACATATCTTGAAAAGCTGAGAAAGTATGGCAATAGGAGTGTGCCAATTGCTGATTGAATGATGCTGAGTGCACAATATCTAAGCTCAGGGTACTGTGGTTTCAGACAAGAATATTTATTATACAAGAAAGTTCTTATTGAAAAAATCTACTTTTAGCTCCAGTGACCTAGATATGCAACGGACCGGGACCATTTGAACAACACTGGTAAAGTACATCTAGAAGTTACACTATGCCAAATATCAAAGCTCTACCCATTTCAGTTTCAGAGAAGAAGAAGTTTGAAGATTTCACTATGTAACTCTATGTAAATTGGTGACCCCCGGGGCGGGGTCATTTTTGACCCCAGGGACATAATTTGAACACTCTTGATAGAGGACCTGTAGATGATGCTTTGTGCAAAATATCTAAGCTCAGGGTACTGTGGTTTCAGACAAGAACATTTTTAAAGTTTTTATCGAAAAATTCTATTTTTAGCTCCTGTGACCTAGATATGCAACCATTTAAATTATATTGGTAAAGTACACCTAGAAACTACACCATGCCAAATATCAAAGCTCTAGCTATATTAGTTTCAGAAGAGAAGAAGTTTGTAGATTTCACTATATAACTCTATGTAAATTTGTTACTCCTTGGGCGGGTCATTTTTAACCCCATGGACATAATTTGTACAATCTTGATAGAGGACCTGTAGATAATGCTTTGTGCAAAATATCTAAGCTCAGTGTATTCTGGTTTCAGACAAGAAGATATTTTAAGTTTTTATCGAAAAAATCTATTTTGGGTTCATGTGACCTAGAAATGCAACGGACTAGAACCATTTAAACAATATTGGTAAAGTACATATAGAAGTTACACCATGCTAAATATCAAAGCTCTAGCTTTATTAGTTCCAGAGAAGAAAAGGTTTGTAGATTTCACTATGTAACTCTATGTAAATTGGTGACCCCGGGGCGGGATCATTTTTGACCCCAGGGACATAATTTGAACAATCTTGAAAGAGGACCTGTAGATGATGCTTTGTGCAAAATATCTAAGCTCAGGGTACTGTGGTTTCAGACAAGAAGATTTTTAAGATTTTATCGAAACAATCTATTTTTAGCTCCTGTGACCTAGATAGGCAACGGACAGAAACCATTTTAACAATATTGGTAAAGTACACCTAGAAGTTACACCATGCCAAATATCAAAGTTCTAGCTATATTAGTTTCAGAGAAGAAGAAGTTTGTAGATTTCACTCTATAACTCAATGTAAATTTGTGACCCCCGGGGCGGAGTCATTTTTGACCCAGGGACATAATTTGAACAATCTTGATAGAGGACCTGTAGACGATGCTTTGTGCAAAATATCTAAGCTCAGGGTACTGTGGTTTCAGAGAAGAAGTTTTTATTTAAACGATCTATTTTTAGCTCCTGTGACCTAGATATGCAACGGATCGGAAATATTTGAACAACTTTCAAAGAGGACTATATAAGGATCATTCCTGCCAAGTTTGGTTAAAATCCATCCAGTAGTTGAGGAGAAGATGTCGTTGAAAGAAATTGTTGACGACGGGCGACGGACGAACGGACGACAACGACGACGGACTCAGGACACAGGACGATCAAAATAGCTCACCTTGGCACTTTGTGCCAGGTGAGCTAAAAATAGTGACGAAATAATTATTTCTTTCATAGAACCATTTAGTATTAGTGAGATTAAATATATCTGAAACAAACCAGTAACAAAACATGAAAGAAAAGGCCTTTTACGTCACATGACTTTTCATTGAAAACTGCGCTTTATCGTAGGATAGGTACAGGAAGAGACTGTTTGCACAGCGTGGTAAAACACACTAAGTATACCACGGCGAACTTGTTCTTTGTTTATCGAGACAAATTCACGTGTCATGTTAGAATCGAACTTTCACGTTTTAACACAAATGTATGGCAAATAATGTTTTAACCTAAAATATTAATTTAAAACCCTCGTGCCAATATCAAGGTGGCGGGCCAGTAGCACTCTCTGGTCTTTGTCGACCATGCTTTACTCTCTATTATGTATCTAATTAGTGAACTCATTTGACCTGAGCATGGGACTGGCTGATGTTCGCATGGACCGGTGGCTTATGCTTTTCTTAAATGAGTGGTGCAATAATAATTATGTGATATTTGGATTCAATTTGGCTAATGTGTCATGAATTGTACTGAGAAGACACATATGATCTGTTTTAGTCTCAGAACATATTCTACATGTGCCTTTTCAGTATAATTCTCTCAGATTGCTAGTTAATTTCAACTCTATCTTATCTTGTGTGTATGATAGTTGCTATGCTGTTTTTAAGTTACATGCTCTTAGTCTCTTATAACTCTAATTAGAGTGGTAGTGTACTAAATGATTATTGGTGTGTTATGTAATTATTGATGTATTGTGCACTGAAGAGAAATAAATAAATAAATAAATTTGTTAACCTGATAATTATCGTGTCGTGTCAAATATCCTATTAGTGCCATATGCTTCCAACAATTAATATAAGTTAATAACAATTATGAGTGAATGTGATGATAGTCGAACTTTACCGCAGGTGCACGGGTGATTCTGACGGTAAACTGTTTGTTACAAGCCATCTTGCATACTGTAAAACTCGTTGACAGACAATAGGGTAAAATCCTTTTTTTTCTTCTCTTTGAGACAAAATGGCAAACATAAAATGGCTGATATCATACATTAGTTGATACTAATGTGACCGATGGAATATACTTGATTTTGGTTATTAACTTGATTCCTCTAATTGGAGTCTTCATAGTTCGCTTTTCTCATATCAACCTACTCACAAAAAATACTTGTATAGTGCATATTCATGACTGTTTAGATTACGACTATTTCCTTGAGCGGATGAATAAATTGAAAGCAAAAAAATCGTACTTACGATTAATGGGTGCAAGTCAAGCAGAATCTCTGTTTGAATTTTCGGAACCTAAGCTAACCCTTTGCCTACATGTCTCAATTTTATTAGACTTTGCAAATAGTTTGAATCCAGATGAAACGTACCATGTCGTCTGGTTTGGATCCAAACTGTTTGACACAAATGTTTAGGTCTCTAAAGCTAAATGGTGTTTGAAATACTCATATTATAAATCACAGACGTAAAATAGGAAGAAGACGATATTGTTGCAATTGAAGATTAGGTATTAACCTGTCTTAGATACTGAGAACAAGCTACGGGAAGGAGGGGCTTTAGGCTTTCATTTTCCTCCTTACCTTTGCGGGTTTCTTGGATTTCCCCTATCTTTGCCATGTGGCACTGCCCAATATTTGCCTATTGCGTTAATAGGGCGTGTTGCAGTTAGATTTGCCCATTTAACCCTGAAAAAGAAAAATTCCAATTTCACCCCGAAAATTCACTATGTTTTTGGGGTTTTCTTTTTTTGTTTTCCAGGGAGGGGGTTGTAATGATTTTTATTTCATCATGTTTCAAATTTATCAATTCCATCTTATACAACACACAATTTTTAATTTTAATTTATTTCTCCTTTGATTTGGTATACAGGACTATAGTTGGTCGAAAAAGAATGATAATTTGCATGTACTCGTAGGTTGTAAAATTCTTTTAAGATGTCTAACATATAAAAGTATTTTGTTAAAAATCGTTTATACCGCTAATATATTGAATTGGCTTTTCGAAGCATTGTTTTCTAAATATGGTTCTGTTTTTTAATAAATATAATTTCATTATTCCATAGAATTCCGTTGCTCATGTGTGTAGTGTTTGTGACCTCGTTTATGTGTATCAATGCAAAAATCGCTTCCTTTAAAATGGTATCTTGTTTAAACGTTTCGTGAATTATATATTCATTTAATTCACATTCAAAAATTATTTTTTCGCCATATTTGTGTAAAAGTGTAACATTATACAGTTATTTCATGTGTGTTGGGGGAACAGTCAAAACTATTGGCCCGAGGTATCAGGGAAGACTTTCGAACTGTTGCCCGAGGCCTGAAAGGCCGAGGGCAACAGTTCGAAATGTCTTCCCTGATAACGAGGGACAATAGTTTTGACTGTTCCCCTAACACACATGAAATAACTGTTTTATTACCTAATACTTTATATAGGGCTAACTAGATTTTCAAAAAGAATTAATCTGAGCCAAAGTACAAAAATGAAATAAGATTTATTATTTCCAGTCATCATAAATTCTTGGATTGATTTATAATTGAAGTCGAACAGTGGCTATGCCACCTCTAAAGCTTGAAATACGGATATTTTCGACAGAAGCGGTTTATAAAGAAGCGGGTTTATGGCATTTAGGCCTATCTGTAGAAATGCAGGTAAATTCCACTTATGCGAGTTCCAGACATCGAGGTTGAACTGTATAAATTGGTGTATTCTAGCGCGAGAGTTTTCAGTGACATGATGTCAATTTCAAGTGTCAACTTTTAGGGTCAATTGAGTAAAACTTTGTCAGATTATGTATGTTTTCTTTCTTATATTGGATCTAGACTGGAAATAAACTTGTTACACGACATTCCGGCAGGGTGTCGAAATACCGTGTAAACTAATAATATACATTTAGAGTTTTTGACAGACGTCTGATGACTGATCAGCGTCGTCTTTTAAGCGCTTGCATGTTTACATCCGCACATTGTAATGTTCGGATCCGTGTTATTTTCTGTATAAAGGATAGCGACGAACCTTGATGTGTATTATGAACTCGTCTCATTGATTATAGTATTGCTATAAATAATAATAAAGCATGAAATAAAGTATTAATCCTCCAGACACCAATCAATGATAATTATTCAATACTGTTTCATTACAGTACGGCAATTCCGGGTACGGGGAAACTTCTCAATGACACTGATTGTAGAACTTCTGCGCATCTTTTTCGCGCATGGAAACAGTTCGTCCGAGCGGTCAATAGTTAAAACTATTGCCCCCGGATTAGGCAATGTCAGAACAATACAGCAAAACAGTCAAAAATAACGAATTACAAGTTATATAGAGCATTAGGTAATAATGTGTTGTGTTCATTGTCCATAATTTTTATCGTATCTAATCATTTAGACCAAACTACATTTAAATGCGTTGATATAAAGATTTAGATCATTCTGTGTCTTCTATTCATTTGGTCTTGCTTTATTGTGTGTCGGCTTTTTTTAAAGATTTGAATCCCATTGAAAGCCGAACATTGGTTTGTAAGTTTCTGTAGTGTTTCTTTTGAGGGGTTGAAGGGTCATGTGGGGGTATGTAACTTTTGGGAGTTCGAAAAAATTGATTACTGTGATTTTTCCACAGCTATGTTTTGTTCGGTGTTTCAAGCAATTAAAATCAATTCACTGACCAAAATAAAAGCTTTATACTTTATTCGTTTGAACATCTGTTTTGTGAGACGTATACACAATTGTCTCGGTTTTATTGCTATAAACGATTATGTAATTGATTTTCGAGTCCATAGTTTCTGTGTGCGTCATAGCTTTAAATAACGTGTTCCTTACTTTGAACATACGCAGGATCGATCAGTTTCGCTTTCAGGTTTTACACGGACAAGTAAACAGTTGCTGCTAAGCACTAATAATATTAAGTTATAGCACGTTTGCATTTAATAATGCCACGTCTTTCACAAGATCAAAGAAACAATGCTACTGGTATGCTCTGGGCAGAGTCAATGGTAAATGATGGCATCATTTCTAGCTGTTCTAGACAGACTATCCATATTCCAGTGAACCGGTACAACAAATTTTATTGGTGATTTACTGAAGAATCATCATTCATTATGAGTGTTAATATGTTTGGGCCCTGATAGGGATCTAAACTGTTTGTAATAGTTAGTCTTGTCGTGTTTGGCTGTGAAAGAGTTTAAATGAGAAATGTTTTACCTTAAACCTAAGTCGGTATCTTCACCTCCCCAACCGAAGAAAATATTACTGTGACCGTTCACCTTACGGAACTCTCTAGGCGGGAAGGCCGTAACTCCACCGAAGTATCCCGGAGACGGTAATCTGAAACATATTCTTCAAATCATAATACAAATGTTTCTATTAATAATATTTTTAAAATATTCCCCCCAGGATTCGAAAGGGACACACTAATTTTTTCTGAAATGGGGCACATCAGAAAGATGAAAGAGCACACTTTAACGCATCTTAACCAGATCTTACTTAAAAAGGTGTAAATTCAGGTGAACCATAACAAACGTTGTTTGTAAAACACTATTTCCTATTATGTGACCATTATTCTAAATGATCTTGAAGTTTGTCCGACATGCTTTACTTATATTAAGCTCAAGAGCTTCTTGACTCGAATATACATACCAAGAATGATGTCTCTATCACATGTAGTTCCAAAGTTACTGCCAAATGGAATGTTTATTTTACAGTAGCATATTCGACCTCTAGATAACCTTGACCTTTGTCGAACATGACCCAAGTTTTACTGAGCTGAATCACTTCTGAACTTGAATACACGTACCGGATATTAAGTCTATATCACATAGAGTTCCAAAGTTTCTGAACATAAATGAGCGTTAATAATTTGAAGAAAACAAATTGTACATAGTGCGGAATAAGATCAGAGGGCTTTTATAAAAACCTTCAAATTTTGGTCAGTACATTTTCCAATGTTCATATATGTAGATACTATTTGTACCATAATACTGAATGTCATTTGTTTTCCTCGTCAATCCCCAGACTTGATAACTTGAGATATGAAGTTATCAACAAAGTTTCAATAAAGTCATTAAATATTTTATTTTTCCCGCTTCCCGCTCGCCGAGGAAACTGGTGAAAAAAATTGTACCTTCAAGTCAGGCATGACAAGATTCTAAATGAACCACTTTTATCATGAAATCGGATACTCATTCTTATTTCTTTTTCTACTCTTTCTCTTTTATTGGTTAAGGATCACATTACTTTAAGTAGAGTATCAGTTCTATTGAAAACACCGCTATCGTATACATGTGTTCGCGAAAACTGATGACAAATTGTACGTATACGTTAATCTTTCCAAAACATTAATCAGTAAATGTTAAATTACCAGTCCCGCGATGTTTTGGGGAAACCGCACTTATTTCAAACAATAATTATCGATAAAACAGAAATACTTCAATGAAATGAAATATACTCAACAACAAAAAATAGAAATACTACCATAGACATGGAATAAATAATAACAAACCAAATCACCATGTTTGTTTTTATTTGAAATAGATTTCATTCATTGAAAAAGACAAAATAAGACCAATCAAATTTCAATCTGACAATCATTTTAGAAATGGCCGCAAAGCCAAACATTGTACACCAAAATATGTTTTTTCTATTTTCTATACATCTTAAATAGCCCATCAAACAAACCATAATAGAGTGTTTGATTTTTTTTTAAGTAGTCATACATTCATGAGTTTAATACACTTTTATGGTCGTAACCTTAAGACCATCAGAGTGTATATATAATTTTTACTTACTTGTATTTGAACTTGCTACTAGCTGTACACAAATGTCGTATCGTGTCATTACATCTGTACAAATTGTTTTCATTGGTTGGCATCAGATCGACGTCATGGAATACATAACACGTGAAGTCTCTTTTCTTTGCCGCTTCAACGAATCCTATATTTAGCAACAAGCCTCGATTAAACGTGGTAGGCTGAGTCTGAAATACATTTTGTTTTGATAGTATATGGAACTTAAAGTAGGCTCTCATGTATAAATTATATATCGGATTATTTTCAAAGTAAATAGAATGATAACTTTACAGTATTGCTAGGTGCTACTCTATATTTCCTCTAAAGATACATCGATACCCAACGGAATAAATGAAGAGAAAACATTGGGTCATGTGTTATGTAAGAAACATATCATGACTTAAGTTACATGGTTGGTTTTCTGCTACATGTAGGCAGAGGCATCGGTTTAACTCTTTACTCCCTAAAACTTTAAATGGACAATTCCAGTTTCCATTTAAGTCTAGTCCATTTCTGTCTTTTAAGGGTTGTTTTTGTCAATGTTTGACATTATGACAAACAGTGAAGACCCTGATCTGAGGGCTCCTTTCGGAGCCCTCTGATCTGGGTCTTCACCGTTTGCATAGGACAAGTGTACAATTCACATGTACACTGTTTGAAAAGGACGCCTATATGCGGTACTAGGGTTCAAAGGGTTAAACAGAGAGTTGACACTTCAGTTCACATAATCATAATTTCTACATAAACCTCTTCTTACATAACAGAAACTTCTTGAATATATTCTCTAGTACCCATGTCTTACATCAAAGGCTCAAAACAGTAAATGTCTTGATGCAAAAACACTTTGGCACTTTTTCTCGGGGGACTACTTCTGACTACACCATGACTTCACTTCCGATTTATTTGATGTTCCGTAACCTACGATAGCAAACAAAGTAAGTAATGTGCTGATTAATACATTTTATAACAATGGAAACAAACATTGTTCAGATGCGACATGAATACGTGCATAAGTACAGGTGATAAACATTTTAAGAAAAAGTGACTATATGTGTTGCCCATTAAAACCTCTACGCTATAAACATGCTGTTCGCTGAGCAAGATGAGAGATGTCACTTTTATAAACGTTGGCATTTGTTATAAATTTTACAGTATTTCATTTAATTTGGTTTAAACTTTATGCTGAATATTCTGTTATGCAAATTATAACAATCTGGGTGACTAGGGTTCAAAGATAAGCCTAATTGTTCATCATATATGTGTAATATTCAGTGTACCTGTGAAGTATATACGAACTATGCAACAAGTTAAAACCCAGGCCAGAGGGCTTAAAGTAAACATATTGAGCAATTTTGAATTGAAAACAGTTTGAAGTCTGATCAGTCTGATCGGGCTCAAAATTGTTTACAGCGGAAATAATGTTAAAAAATATCGGTTTAAACGAAACCGAACGAATACACAGTATTTAGAGTTATGGAAAAATAATGGTTATTGAAGAATGTTGAGGTTTGTGTTTTCATTGGCAAACGGTTTGAAGCCTAACCAGACGTCGGGTAAGCCGGTGTCTGGCCAGTCTCTAAACTGTTTGCCAGGGACACCACTTTTCACACCTTTAATGAGGAAGAAGAACACCATCCTGCTGTACAATGGTACCGTATGGCGAATACTCACCAACTCTACTATGAAAATCATATAATGTAGGTATTGTTTCTGTAGGAATCTGTGCATATACTGGAGAAACTTTGTCAAGTGTTCTTTCCTGTCTCTGAAGTTAAACAAAGATATAAGTATACTTTCAAGATTGATAAAAAAAAAAGGCAGTGGCTAGGAGTACGGACCCGTACCCCTAGACTCGGAGGCCGACAACGATAAACACCAGCTCTCCTATTCTTTCTGACTTAGTCATACCCTTCGCAAATAAAGCCGATAGAACCTCGCTACGGAAAGCAAAAACTTTAAATAACCGCTCACATGGAAGAAAGTTTACATTTCAGGTTAATAGTTTGATAATGTAAGTATTCTAATATTTTTTCGGAGTGCCGTACTCCTAGCCTAAACCCATCATCTGAGGCTAGGAGTACGGATCCGTACTCCTAGCCTCCGAGTCTAGGGGTACGGGTCCGTACTCCTAGCCACTGCCAAAAAAGATAGAGAGCATAGGGCAGAGTGATGTGCATTACTTGTATCAGTAAACCCATCCATCCAATTCATTGATAGTTTCAAAGTCAAAGAAAGGTGTCAGCTTAAAAGAAGGTGAAGGTATAGCAGACAGCTCCTAAACGAGTTATCTGCCTTACTTTCACCTTCCTTTTAGTCGCCACCATTAATTTTCCTTTGAGGATTTTCTAAATAATGTTAAAACTTTTAAAGATACCATATAGACCTCCTATATAACCGAAATTAAATACATGCACATGAAACACGTAATTAGCTTGAAAAAAATCAGTGTTGGTTTTAATCATTGGAAAGAACTAGAAATCTTATGATCCGAAAATTGTCATCTTTTCTCAATTCACATACAATCAAATTTTAGTGATCATTGAATGAAGACGTATGGAACTATGTAAAGACAAATTGTCCTCAGTGCAGATATCGCATACAGATAGAATGGAAATCTCTTCATTTCTGCTACCACCTATTAAACCATAATATAGAAATAAATCGAATCATAAGAATTATATACAATAATATGCATTACTTAATTAAACCATTCAGTTTTTAAAAAAACATTTGGTTACAATTTGGAACCCGATCAAAACCAAGAAGTGACATAACCTCTTCACTGCTTTACCCTATGTATAATAGTTATATACAGTGGAGAATCTGTTATTCTTTCCCAATAAACGCGTTTACGCTAAAACTATTATTTGCAGTGCAAACAGTTTGGAGCCAGATCAGACGCCGGGTAACCCGGCGTCTGATCAGGCTCCAAACTGTTTGCCACCAAGATAAACAAGAATTATCAGAATTGTCCAAAAGTTGTTCTTTTCTACGTTTTAGTGTTTGGCGTTTGCGTACGTTTGCGTTTAAACGGGAAAGAATAACAGATTCTCCACTGTAACAGTTTGTGTCCTAATCAGACGACATGTAACGTAGCGTCTGATCAAGATTTGAAAAATAAAAGCAGACGACAATTGCTTAAATTTGATGCTATCATTGCAGTGAATAGGTTAATTGAGCCTGATCTGGACCCACGCTGTTTAATGTTAAGTGTGGGACAGGTTTGGTTCTTAATAATTTGTCGCAATGATCAAGTTTCTGTATATATGAGAAAGACAAAACCAACTTCAGAATTTTAGCAGACAAGATTTTTAATGGACAACAATTCCTTGTGGTTGTAAGAGTTGAAACTCTGCGTACAAAGGATACTGAATTTTAAGAGATTTAGAGTCTAGCGAGACTTTTCAGCATAGATAATTAAGTCCAGTCTAGGACTGACCGTTTAACTAACAAACATTTGACAGTTATTAAAAAACTCGCAGAATTCTGCGAGGTAAAAATTCGCATTTAACCCGTCCCTTTTACCATGGCTAGGAACAGACAACCCAGTTTGATTACCAGTCTAAGTCTGAAGGTACATATGTCGCGGTGCCGTAAAACCAGAATCAGTCTTTAACAATCAACGCGTTAACGCAAAAATCAATATGTCCATTGAAAACAGTTTTGGAAATCATATCAGACGCAGAGTAACGAGGTGTCTGATAAGGATTACCAGTCAGATAAAATAAAAGTGGGTTTTTCTAAAGGTGTCATTTTCTAGTGTTATTGTATGGCATGTGCGTTTGCGTTTCGAGTCATTGTCGTCACTGCTGTTATACCAGATGCAGCGGAGATGACGTTATTCTTTCCAGTTTAAACGAAACGCAAACAATTGTTTTAGCATTAAGGCGTCATTGGGATTTAATAATGTCTTCTCCACTGTAGAAAAATATGCTTACCTATAATTATGCTACAACTATGGCGGTACTTTCTCGCAGGTGGTAGCTTAAAGCAGGCTGAAAGTAAAGCAGAATGTGCCTTAAGGCACATTCTACTTTACTTTCAACCTGCTTTAAGAAGTCACCTATTTTCAAAACTAGAGACGCGAGGCAACACATTCGCGAATTAACGCGTATATTATATTCTCGTTTACAGTATCGTCTTCTCCACGGTAATACAATATGCTTACCTATATGCTACAACTATGGCGGTACTTTCTTGTGATGTGCAATTCGAAGGTTTATACTCTCCACCCGGTAGCAAACGACGATGAGCATCAGACTTATTGTTTGTAAAGTCTTGTAATACCTCAGGAACCGATACTGAAGAATCTTAAAAAAGAATGACACCATACAGTCAAGCAAATTTTGTTTCCATCCGTTTAAACAAAAATTAACGCACTGCCGTAAAAATTAGGATTTAATTTTTTAACCCATAACTCCATATTTACACATTTTAACGCTTTTAAATACTTCCTCCCACGAAGAAAAACAGATCCACTATATACAATAATGAATATGACGTATAACTATTTTTAATGGTTTCAATCTTTAAAACTATCTATAGTCAGGCAAAACTTTGACTCAGTCTACATCCGCTCTAGAAAGCTACACTCAGTAAGATCGCTTAAAACGAAAGTCAGTTAATTTATTTTTAAAGCAATATTAGAAGAAACAGTTAAACTATTGATAAACTTCTGTTGAATAAACATAACTCTGTAGTAAATAAAACGATAATAAAATTAGTGAAAATCTACTTTCACTTTTGTTTGTGTACGAATTGTAACGGGTCGTTTCGAACAGTTATGTTTATAATGACAACGTGCGTAAATGTAGGGGTAATTGAGTTTTATGCACATTTTAGTAATATGTTCACGTACTGTTTCGTTATTTGGCTGAATTTGATCAAATAAAAAATAAATGTTGATAGATTAATCATTTCCCGAGGGCACCACAAGAGAATATCCGTGATCTGGTTGATTTTAGTAGTGTCAAATACATGTGGATCGATTATAACAAAGAAGTGCGTGTGCTAATGTGTAACATTTTCAATAGCCTTACTGCCGTTGGCATACTAGTATAAGTATAAAATGATATCTGGTTTGATAAAAGTAAGATTATTCACTATGGGGTAAGTCTATTATTTTGTACAGTATAATAATTTGCATTTCTTAAAAGATAGATGGATATATCTTTTCCCCAAACATTTCATTCAGATATATTTTACATCTATACATATGGTTACATTCAAACATTATATACTATAAGTAGAAAAACAATGTTATATACACTGAAAATAAATATCAGCAAATTGAATAATATTTGAAACATGCATGTTATATGTCTCTTGAATATTAATATGAAAACAATACTCAATAAGGGAAATAAAAAGACATAAAACAATGAAAATACAGAAAGAACATGCAGTATTGCCAAGCTTTTAATTCTACAGATATGTTCTATGTCTAAATAAAATTAAGTACAAAGTACTATCAGACATAATTGATACTACATATGTATTATAGGGCTGGCAATCAGTCATTAAGATAGAGCGGTCTTATATCAATGTGCGTCTTTAAAAAACAATCTTATCAGGTTCTTAAATGCCTGTTACTCAGACTAAAAGGACTCTTCAACATCTACAAGAAATGCTAATTTTCTACAATTTAGTTAGTTGCGTTTGCATTTTGTTTCTTTTAAACGGCCCTCCTAACAATGATTCCTTCCTTACAACACTGTTTGCTGCCGTTCCCAAAATAATACAATCATACCCAACTCTTTCACTGCTGCAATATCGTCTGTGTTTGGCTTATATTGTTGTCTGCTCCTTTTTCCCAACGTTATCTGCCATTGGAAACAAATATAATGACAAGTGACAAACAGTTTGAATCCAGATAAGACGCTGCGTTACACTGCGTCTGATCTGAATTTAAACTGTTTGCAGTCTAAGTATTAATTTTCCCTCCCTACAACTACTCTTTCCGAACAACACAAATATTCTTTGCCTCACATTGGGTGTTGTTGTAGAGAGGGAGCACCGTAATAATAAAAGAAACCCTGTTATGTATCGCATCATAAAGGATGTATTCAAAAGGCAGTCTTGAATCCCTTTTTAGCATACATGTGTCAGTCGCCCGTCGTCGTCCGTCCGCCCGTCCGTCCGCGCTAACATTTTGGGTGTACAATGGCATGGGCTCAGCTATTTGACAGAACACTTAATTTACAGGCTCATCAGCAAGATATTTTCAAAAAATTGATTTTTTCCAATATTTTATTTCTCGATATACATATACAAACAGTGGAAATAACATACGTAGCTCTCGTTTCAATAAACATTTCTATCTTAAAGTACATTTTTATTTACTATTTTCTAGCAAGTACATTTTTCAGTCTATTTATGTACAATAAGAAATAAGTTTTGTATATGATCGGCATAGAAAAGTAGAGAAAGTAGCGGATTATAGGAAAGTATTAGTGTGAGAGCGAAGCGGGTTTTACACTTTGTGTTTGCTATCGAACTGTTGGTGCTATAAATTCAACTGTAATTTATCCCATTTGCTGTTATGTTGTTCAGTTTTATCTTTCGCTGTTGCTATTTTTCGTTCCATATTTCCAACATGTTTAAGGTATTTTATGAAGTTATAAAATAAAGGAATTGTTTTTGCATATTCATTTTGAAAATGAAATATTTTGCATAGATCAGTATATTTTTAGAAAAGTTGAAAAACTGCTCCATTCTGTGTATCCCAGTGATATCAACATATAGTTTAAGTTTAAATTTACTTGTCTCTCGTTTAGATATACCTCTAAATTTGTTCACAATGCTCTGGAATATTGACAATTCCAGAATAAGTGTTTGTTGGTTTCAATATTCAAGGAACATAAGTCACACAAACTCGAATTTTCTAGATTGCAGTTAAACAGAAATTGGTTGTTTGGAATAATTCGCATTATACATTTGTATTGGATTGCAAGTAATTTTGTATCAATTAAGGCTTTACCTGGTATTGTGTGTACTATTTGCCAGTCGATGTGTGTGCTTTCCTTTTCCCATTTTGTATGAGGTTTGATTATTGTGTTGTTTTGTATTTATTTTACCATTGTACTATATTGTATTTAATTTGTACTGCTGGACTTTTGGACTTGTTTCAATAGATTTGCTCGTATATTGTTACTCGTTATAACGTCTGTTTTCAATCTGTGTTTCCAGATTTTTGTTATGCTTTTTAATAAAATATAGTATTTAAGGAAATCTGAGTTTTGAAGAAAGAATTTAGTTTTAACAGACTGAAACGTATAGAATGACTTTAGTCTATTATCAAAAATGTGTTCAATGTACATGTATGTGATACCTTTTACATGCCATTCCTTAAACAAAGAGTTTCATTATTGTTTCTTATAAATGAGTTGTTCCATAATATTTGGCGTTTTATTTCTTCCGGAATCTGCTCGTAATAAATGCTTGACCATGCCCTAATCATGTCTTTTAAAAACGTTGGCAGAGAGTTGAATTGTGTTTTTGTACAGTCTTTTTCGTTTATTTTACATTCAAATATTAGATTTCCTCCCATTTTGGCTTTTTTTTTTATATACGAGTATGTATATATATGTTTCCAATCGCCACCATTTTCATTATTTATCAATCGTTTTACCAACCCAGCTTTGATTGCTTTCATGAATAACTTTAAATCTATCATTTTTAGGCCTTCATTTTCGTAGTGTTGTATTATTGTTTTCCGGCTTATTTTGTCTGGATTGCCATCGGATAAATATTCATAGATATTTGAATTTATTTCATTAATTAATTCTGCAGGTGGGTTTTCTAAAACTGTAATCTGGTATATAAGTTTTGGAAGTGCAAAAGTCTTGATTACAGTTATTTTACCAATATTTGACAGATTATGCTTCTTCCATTTCTTCAAGCAATTTGAAAATTCCTGAATTTTTGGTATTACGTTCAATTTTTGATATTTGTTTCTGTTATATGAGAAAAATATTCCTAATTTATTAGATCCTTCTGAGGTCCATGAAAATTCATTTTTTGTATCAAAAGTTTCAGTTGAGCCTTTTAGTGAACCAGATCTTAAGATAACAGATTTTTTTTATCGTTAAGTTTAATCCAGATACTTTACTAAACTTATTAAGTTATTTTATTAAGGCTGTAACTGTCTAGACTGACCCATCTATCATAAAAGTTGCAGCATCTGCAAATGCAGTATATTTCATTTCTCTGTTATACATCTCTATGCCTTTCATGTCATTATCTGTTTTCACAGACATATATAAAATTTCTATTGCTTATATAGATAAGTTAGGCGATAGTGGGTATCCTTTTCGCACTCCTATTTTAATGTCAAAGAAATCTGACATATATCCATTATTAACCACACAATTTTATAATTAATTATTGATTGCTACTGACCGCACCAAGGCGGGCTCCTATATTCACTTTGCTTTATGTGTGTCTTGCGTGTTGTTTTCTATTTAGTGTGTAGATGAAGGAATGGTATTGCGCGCGCGTGTGTGTGAGTGTGTTTGTTTGTTATGGTATGACTGTGTGTGTGTTCTGCTTGAGAGGTGAGTGTATTGTTGGTGTTGCGTTTCCTGCTTGAGTATTTCGTATTTATTTGGGCATCATGGTAGAATAATTTAATCTAGTTAATAAAAGAGTCACCGAATTTAAAAAGTGCAAGTGTTTTAAAGATAAAATTATGATCTATGCTACCAAAAGCCTTTTGATCATTTTTATCATGGAAATTCTGATTTTAGAACAGAAGCAGGCAAAAGAGCTACTTAGTGTTAAAAATTCAATAATACAATAAAAAGATCAAAATGTTGCTGGACAGGACATTCTACAAGCTCAAGATTGTCTTGATCTTGTGTTTATAGTGGCATCCATGTATCTATCACGATATAAATCTACAATCTATTCTTGAAAACGATCACTTAATGAAAGATACTTTGTTTATCTTTAAGACGGGTATTTGCTGAATGCAGGACTAAAATAATGCAGAAAGCTCCTGTGGGAGCTTTTTGCATTATTTTATCCTGCAGTAAGATACCTAATCTGTCTTTATCATCGTCATGCTCTTTCTTTAAGAAGTCGCTGATTACAATGTTGACTGCACTAAGCACTGACCGAGTTATTATTTCTACCTGAGGGATATACATAAAGCAATACCAATTTAACTTTTTTCATGGTTGTTCAAATTTGTCAAGAGTTTTTTTACTCCTTCATAGTGTCGTCTGCTTCAATATTTTTGTCTGCAATGTGGTTTCAAAGTTAAATTTTAGACTGACGAAATTTCGAAACGAGTGTCAAATAGTTAGGCCCTGATCAAACGCCGCATCACGCGGCGTCTGATCATCACCCAAGCTGTTTGTAAACGCGCTTTAAGGCGTCATTTAAAGTGAAAGGGTTGAATAATTATGTGAAACAACTTGATATATGTCACGTAACTACATTGCCTAAATACTAGTCATTAGGTAATCTGTTTCAATTATCAACTAAATTTGAGTTTTTAATATTTCAGAAAACATAGACATAATGAATGTAGATAAATTAAATGTATCTTATTTCTATGTTACACTGACAAAGTGACTACAGTGCTCTCTCCCTACAACGGCCCTCCAATTAATCATTCCCTCCTTACAACAATGTTGCCGCTGTTCCCAAAACAAGACAAAATTATGCCCAACCTTGTCACGACTGCAATGTCGTGCGCTTAGTCGTCTGCTGTATTTCTCAAAGCTACATAATTGACATTTTGACAAAAAATAACAATGACGAGTGACAAACACCTTGATTCCAGATCATACGCCGCGTTACGCGGCGTTTGATCTAGATTCAAGCTGTTAGCAAATGTTAGCTAATTTGTCTCCCTTTATAGCGACTCCTTCCGAACAACGCACAGAATGTTTGTCTCCTATGGGGTGCCGTTGTAGCGAGGGAGCGCTGTATAACATTTTGGTATTTAAAATCCATACAAGGGATATTCAAATAGTCTAAAAGCAAATTAAATGCTACAAAATACAGGATTACCTAGTGGACTATGCGATGCTCTTTTATTAGCTCACCATGAGCACAAAGTGTTTGATGTGAGCTATTGTGAAAGGTAGCCAGCCGTCCGTCGTACGTCGGTGTTGATGTCGTCTGTTTACAGTTTGTTTGAAATAACTGATTGCCATGGCAACCATGCACACTATCTTAAAATATTTTCTTCTCATGAAAGACTGGTCCAAATTCGTTTTGGTTTTCACCCAAATGTTTCTCAACTGATATACCTTCAAATTAAATCAAAGATTTTTGATCCATCAAAAATCATGGTCGCCGGAGGGCATGGTCATTTTTCGTATTAACATTATATTGACAACAAAAGTCAAAACTTTAAAAAATCCTCTTATTTATAAAATATATTGCTAGGACAATCAAATTTCATAAGAAGCATCATGTGATGAACCTTTACGAAGGTTGTTCAAATTATGACTCCGGATCAAAAATGGCCCTGCCCTGGGGCTTATCAGTTTTAATTAGGAAACGCTTTTGCACTTAATCTTCTGAAACCGTAAGACCCAAATCTTTTATATTTTAGATGTAGCTTTGCTTATGGTCCTCCGCCAAGATTGTTCAAATCATGACCCCGGGGTAAAAAATGATGGGCTTATCAGTTTAACATAGACTTATGTAGGAAAATGATCGATTTTACAAGTCACAGGCCTTTGATATTTGACAAGTTACTTTGCCTTATGGTCCTCTTCTAAGATCTTTAAATCACGACCCTTGATTCACAACTTGCCCCGCCCTGGGGCTTATCTGTTTTACAGAAACTTCTAAAGGAAATCTTTTAAAAACTCTGACACCTTAAGGACGAGACCATTAACATTTGACATGTAGCTTTGCGTTATTGTCCTCTACCATGATTGACCCTTGGGGTATAGGGTTAAAAATACAATTTTGTTTACTTATCTTGCTAGATTATGTGCCAATGTGAGCTATTGTGATCGCCCTGTGTCTGTCTTCGTCCTCCATCCACCAGTTCTAACCTAAGGCGCTTGATACTTGGTATACACACTAATCAGGACTACTTGTAGATATACAAGACACAAATTTAAGGTCCGGGTGTCCGTGACCTTGACATTTGGACTTGAAATTAAGTAAATCTTGTCAAAACCTTGTCCTGCGAATTCTTCATTGAAATTCAATCTCAGACAATTGATACTTGGCAAGCTTGTTAATCAGTAGGTGTGAAAGAGGCAAATTTTTCAGTTCCCTGCGACCTTGACCTCTTACCATGAAACTGGAAGAATCATATCCAAATTTTAACCGGTGGACTCCTCCTTCAGTTTTTATCTCGAACACTTGATACTTGGCATACATGTTTATTAGGGGTTGTTTGCTAATGCATTTTTGTTCATAAAATATACTAGTATGGCATGCAGAACAGGAATGTTCGTTTAGTTGATTTATGACTGTTATGCAGAGACGGGGAGTTTTGGACGTTTCTGTTTGACCGGAAGAGACGAAAAGAAACTATTTATAAATACGGAAAACAGAACAATGAGAGGTAGCCATGCAGTATACGGACGGGCATAATTATCCCTTATTTAAGTTATTTTAATGAATCCCGTACGTTTTTGTGTTTTTTAAAAAATACTCCGCAATATTTCATTAGGGTCAATTTTGGTATAGATTTTGTTTTAAAACAAAACTGAAAACAAAAGTCTAAGGATCCAAAAAAAGGAATAATCACTACACGTTGTATATGTATAAAATCTACATTGTATAACCTTTTCTACATACACAAATATGATGCAAATACGATATTTAAAAGTATATACTTTTTCAAAACTGACCCGTTTTCTTATTAAACTCAAACATACTCTCGTTGTGGAGTTGTGTTCCAAAAAATCAGGTCACACTGTGGCATACGGACGGAGAGAAGGAGAGACACAGCGGTTATACAAGTATGTTACCTTGTTGAAAAACAAAAAAACGTGTATGTAATAATTGGGGCCTTGAAGCGCTCACCAGAGGAATGAAATTCATGAATTTAAGGCAGAAAATGTAGATCCTAAAGTATTCTAAATCTTTTCCTACAATTCGACCCACTACTGGTCCACTTTTTAACTCTATGTAATCCACAATACTACAATGCCTAAATTTCGTCAACGTGATCATTCTAAGCAAGTTTTAAGATTTTGCGGCTAAGCATATGGCTTCTAAGGGTTTCGGAGGGATTTGTTTCTATGTTTTGACCTACTGATCTATTTTTGAAAATATATTACCCATGTCCATACATTGTCTAACTTTTGTCCAGATGACCGTTCTAAGTAAGTTTCAAGGAGATTGATCTGAAAATAATGCCTCAGGAGTGGCAAAATTATAACCCTGAAAAACCTATACTTGAGCCGCGCCATGACAAAATCTGCCTTGTTGCATTTCAACATTGCACAGACCAAGCAACGTTGTCATCTCAAGTTCGGTATCTGAGTTTGGTCTACACTGCCAAATGCCTTATATAATATAGCTACATAAATTGCTTTAGATGCATGTGGGTGTCAAACAGTTTTGATCAAGAGCAGTCGCCTCTTCATAGACGCGACGACTGGCCTTGATCTACACTTTTTGCAATCAGGTATTCTCAAGGCACGCCTTATGTCGTCTTCTCCGCCATACAAACCCAATCCTAGACTGCGTCACGTTGTTCTGATAGTTGGAATTCCACGACGCCTTTGTCTACACTGCTTGAAATGCAATAAGCCAGTTATCACATAAAACCGACTCTGGGAGTGTTATGAAGCCATTCAATAAACTATAGTGAAATATCAATATTTGGGCACCGGTCCTACCTGTTCGTCCACGAGCGCTGCATGGCGCGGGACGCCAACTGACGTCATTTGCCATGGCGTTACTGTAAACAACGTCAAGTTTTTGCGGAAAATATTTATGGCGGAGAGACAAAAAACTACGGATTTAGTTGACTTAAAAGGGTTTTAAAATGTTTATGTGATAAATAGGATCTAACATTCGTGCTCATTATTTATCATTCTTAATAAACTCGTTGACTAAAATAAATATAACGCTCGCCAAGGCTCGCGTCATATTGTTTTAGTCAACTCGTTTATTAAAAATGATAATTAATGAGCACTCGTGTAAGATCCTCTTTTTACTCATGGCACGGCTCATATGCATGTATGACATAACTTTTATCATGGATACGATACTGACCAAATCTCATAAAGATACAGTGGAACTTCGATATCTCGAACTCGCTTAACTCGAATTATCCGATATTTCGAAACATGAATTTCCCTTATTTCAAGCTTTGATTAGGTGAACATACCCGTGTTTCAAAGTTAAAACGCGGCATAGCCGCGTTTTAACTTTGAAATACGGATATGTTCGACTTAACCGAGTTCGAGATATCGAAGTTCGACTGTACCACCAAAAAGGCAAAAATACAACATCTAGAAGGTTCTTAACTTTAAATTCAATATTACCGAACACGGGAACTAACCGCTCCCTCTGATGGCCATGTTGTTTTGACGGCTCAAAAACTCTTTAAATTGTTTTAAATTCTATTGATTAAGCAACATTTTGATTAAAAACAAATTGAAATTGGAAAAGTAGTTTCGGTGAAGAAGATGTTTAAGATACCGTGCCATGGCAACCAGAAAAACCACCCATCCACTTTCATTCCCAACATCTCTTATGCTTTTGATGAAGTTTGGTTACCCTGAGACTATTGGTGTCAGAGAAAGATTCGTTTCAAGTTGTTGGACGGACGGACGGACAGTGGATTTTTGGTAAATGGCAGTTCATTACCCAAAAAAAAATAGCATGAACTGCTCATGTGACCTTTCTAAAACAAATCTAAATAAGGACCATTTAAGCAATATTTGACAACTAGTCTTTGTATGTGTAATGGTAACCAAATAAATACTAGTTGTCTTTTATGCACTCCAGTCCGTTTTTCCAAGATAGTTTTATGTAAACTTCTTCATTTCTTTTCACACATTATCTGTTTCGGTCTAGTTAGCCTTTGGTGTTGGAACGGATTATTTGCCGCTTTGTTTTCTTTGGGCTCATGCGTCTATAATACTATAGTCTGTCTTGTTGTTCAAAATCTGATAAATATTCGGTAGGAATTTATGATAGAATGTGAGACAAAAAATGAATGTGCTTCGAGTGTTCTTTCCTTTGTGTGTCGAACCCATTTATCTCATTTCCAATTTGTCGCAAATATGAATGTTTACGAGCAAATGTGCTCCGAGACAAATTTGCTCTTATAGAACTATTTTGATCGTCCTGTGTCTGTCTACGTTCGTCCGTAGTTCGTCGTTTGTTCTTTCGTCGTCAACTATTTATTTAATAGTACTCCTCCGAAACCACTAGACGGATTTTTTATTTATAGGTGAATATAGGAGATAAGAGTGAGGTTGGGCGCCCCTAACCCCAGGTTTAATAGTAGTTAATGGTTAATTAATAATTAATTATTGATTGCTGCTGACCGTACCAAGGCGGGCTCCTATGTTCACTTTGCTTTATGTTTGTCTTGCGTGTTGTTTTCTATTTAGTGTGTAGATGAAGGAATGGGATTGTGCGTGTGTGTGAGTGTGTGTTTGTTGTGGTATGACTGCGTGTGTATTCTGCTTGAGAGGTGGGTGTATTGTTTGTGTTGCGTTTCCTGCTTGAATATTTCGTATTTATTTACCAACTTTTGCAGAAATGATCCTTATATAGTCCTCTATCAGAGTTGATTAGATATTTCAGACCCGTTGCATATCTAGGTCACATGAATTAAAAATAGATCATTATTTCATGAAAACTTAAAAAATCTTCTTGTCAAAAACCACAAGAGCCAGAGCTTAGATTGTTGGCAAATGGCATCAGGTTTTCTATCAAGATTAGTCGAATTTCCCCCCTGGGGTCACCGTTTTACATAAAGTAATATAGAGATTTCTTTAAACATCTTCTATTCTTAAACTAAAACAGACAGAGCTTTGATATTTGGCATGGTGACAAATCTAGAGACCCTTTACTGAGTTTGCTTAAACGGTTTCGGTCCATTGCATATCTAGGTCACAGGAGCTAAAATAATTGTTTTTAATGAAAACTTCAAAAATCTTATTGTCTGAAATTACAGTACATTGAGCTTAGATATTTTCCACAAAGCATCATCTCCTCGATCAATATTGTTCAAATTATGTCCCTGGGGTAAAAATAGTCCCCTCTCCGAGGATCGCATTTTACACAGAGTATAGTGAAATCATTAAACATCTCCTTCTCCGAAAAGGACCAAAATTGTTATACTTGGCATGGTGACACGCCTAATTGCTTTTTACCAATATTGTTGAAAAGGTACCAGTCCGTTGCATATTTAGGTCACATGAGCTAAGAATAGATTTTAAAATGAAAAATTCATTGTCGGAAGAAACATTTGACACAACGCATCGTCTACAGATCTTCTATAAATATTGTTCAAATTAATATGTCCCAGGGATAAAAAAAAAAAAAAAAAAGGATCATGCCCTGAGGGTCACAGTTTTACATAGAGTTATATAGTGAAATCTTCAAACATCTACTTTTAAACTAATATGGTTATAGCTTTGATAGTTGTCATGGTGGCACTTCCAGATGTCCTCTACAAATTTGATGGAATTGGTTTCAGTCCAATGTATATCTAGGTCAAAGAAGTTAAAAGTATATTTTTTTCAATGAAAAGTCCAAAATATCAAAGTCATGAGCTTAGATATTTGAAGTAACACTTCATTTGCAGATCATCAGCAAAATTGTTTCAAATTATATCGTTTGGGTTAAAATGATCCCACCCAGGGGTCCTGTGACCCTGGTCTGATTGTTCCCAGGTTGGCGATATTCAAGCCCGCATGGGCCTCTTGTTTGAATTGTATAATCACACAATACATTAATAAATACGAAAGACTCAAGCAGGAAACGCAACACAAACAATACACCCACCTCTCAAGCGGAACACATACACAGTCATACTATAACAAACACACACACATACACACAAGCACACACACACGCGCGCAATACCATTCCTTCATCTACACACTGAATTGAAAACAACACGCAAGACAAACATAAAGCAAAAAGACAAACATAAAGCAAAGTGCATATAGGAGCCCGCCTTGGTACGGTCTGTAGCAATCAATTATCAATTATAAATTAATTATCAACAACCACTAGGGGTTAACCTTGGTTTAGGGGCGCACAACCTCACTCTCATCTCCTATATCCACCTATAAAGACGAACAGTGTACATAAAATATAAACCCTGTTACACAACCTTACAACCAAAAGGACCGGCAACACAGTAAGTAAATACATGTAAAACATCTAACAAAGGTTCTATGACAAGTAGATTATTAGTAACACGGGAAAGAATTAAACATTCAAGCCCGTGTTAAAAATAACCCACTATGGCAACGGTTAAATTGTACTCAAGCGACTAGTCCGTAGTCACGAGTAACTGTAAGACATGGATGGGTTCAGGGTACGACAGAGAGGGAGAGAAAAAACAAATCACGAAAATCCGACATAACTCTCCCGGTTAAGGACGGCTTTAGAGATACATCATCATGTAGTGCTAAGCCATGTCTGTCGTCGCACAACTAAAGAGGAAAGCATAGTTATCAATTGTAGATTGATCGATAACCAAACATGAAGTGCGCAGCAATATAGTTGGATCATAATCTTATTTTAGGAAAGATCTAATACGTTTCACAAACAGGTTATGAAAATGCATATGTCCAAGAATCTTACAAATAAATACGAAAGAAGACTCAAGCAGGAAACGCAACACAAACAAAACACCCATCTCTAAAGCAGAACACACACACAGCCATACCATAACAAACACACATACACATACATACACACACACACGCAATCATACACACCAAACAGAAAACAATACGCAAGACAAACATAAAGCAAAGTGAACATAGGAGCCCGCCTTGGTACGGTCAGCAGCAATCAATAATTAATTATAAATTAACATTAACAACCACTGGGGGGTTAAACCTGGGTTTAGGGGCGCCCAACCTCACACTTATCTCCTATATTCACCTATAAAGACGAACAGTGTACATAAAATATAAACCCTGTTCCACAACCTTACAATCAAAAAGACCGCCAGCACAGTAAGTTAATACATGTAAAACATCTAACAAAATTCTCTGACAGGATTATTAGTAACACGGGAAAGAATTAAACATTCAAGCCCGTGTTAAAAATAACCCACTATGGCAACGGTCAAATTGTACTCAAGCGAATAGTCTGTAGTCACGAGTAACTGTAAGACATGGGAGGGTTTAGGGTACGACAGAGAGGGAGAGAAAAACCAAAGCACGAAAATCCGACATAACTCTCCTGGTTAAGGACGGCTTTAGAGATACATCATCATGTAGTGCTAAGCCCTGTCTGTCGTCGCACAACCAAAGAGGAAAGCATAGTTATCAATTGTAGATTGATCGATAACCAAACGTGAAGTGCGCAGCAATATAGTTGGATCATAATCTTTTTTGAGGAAAAATCTAATACGTTTCACAAATAGGTTTTGAAAATGCATATGTCCAAGAATCTTACGAAGTCTGTAAATCACATCACCATAAACTCCGGATGTGAAATACCTTGCCGCAGAAAAGACTTTAAGTTACATTTATACTTGTTAATGAGAGGAAGATTTCTATAAAAGAATTTAGAAAATGTTTTACGAAGTTTATGAAATATGTACCCCTGTTTAAGAAGCTTTTCAGTAATAGTTTAATTACGAATGTGGAAGTCCTCAACAGAGGTACAAGCCCTAGCAAAACGAATAAGTTGTGAAATATAAATCCCGTAAGATGTAGAACGGGGAACATCGTCATCTAAATGAAGATAATTTACAATACTAAAATCAAAATCATCTCGTTTATCGTAAATCTTTGAAGAAACAATTCCGTTATTTATTAAAAGATCCAAATCTATAAATGGTGCCGACACATTTGACTCGTTTGTTTTATTAAGGCGTAGTTCTTTTGGGTAAATAAAAGGAAACAACGTATCAAAAAATGGGTTGTCTATATTAAAAATATCATCTAGATAGCGCGATGTAGGCTTCGATCATATTTGCATGTGCATCAGGTCTTAGACTTAGCATAAAGTCCCTTTCATAACAGTACAAAAATAGGTATGCGACAAGGGGCGCGCAGTTTGTACCCATAGGGATACCGATCACTTGGCGGTGTATGGTACTCCCAAAACGTACATAAATATTATCCAGAAGAAATGATAGTACTTTAAAGTTTACAGGCATCGGTGCAAGTCAACTTAGTGTAATGCTTAACCGTGTCATTTGTCAAAATTGCACGATCAGTATTACACGCCAGAAATAGTTTCCTTTCTCTGACAAAAGTCTTTTCAATAAGTTGTATAAGTTTAGCTTTTATTAAATTATGTGGTAAGGTAGTAAATAGTGTTGAAAAGTCATACGTACTTATATTGCAGATTTGGTATTTGCTCTGTTCTAGCTTCGTCAAAATTTATTTCGAGTTTTTGATAGACCAAAACAGATTAAGACCAGAATTTTTTGTAAGTCTTGTCACAATACCTTTGAACATGTTCTTTGGTCTTAATTAAAGACGATGTCAAAAGTTAGTAAAGCTTGGTAGTAGTACACGCACTTGAATTAGCAATAAAACGGAACTTATATTGTGTTTTGTGGAGTTTTGGTATCCAGTACATTGTTGGAAGTTTGTGACATGTAATCTTGACATCAGCTTTTAACTGTTCACATGTATCAAGATGATCAGATACTACGTTACGCTCCATTAAAGTGGTTGATGTATAGGATTTGGTATTCACAAGTTCCTGGTTTAAAGTATCAACATAATGTAATTGTCATACAATTATCACATTATTGGATGTTTTGTCTGCAGTAACGAGTACATACTTGGAATGAAAGTCTTGTATGCCCTTCTTTAAATAACGAATGTTACATTTATGTTTAGGTGGTAAAAGATGGTTATTGGATAAATAGAACGAAATCAGGGTATCGATAATATCAAAAATTAATTCTTTCCATTTAGAAAGAGCGTCGTTTTCAGCATGTTCTCTTCGGCACCAGTTGGTACTATAATTATCTAAATATAAAATAACATAAATATATTTTATGCCCACATAAAAGGATTTATGTGTAATTGGTCACCATTTCAGTAATTGCCGGTCAAGATCATTCGCCACCAAATTGGTCATTCCGGCAATTACCCTTGAAGTATGAGGCTAGGTATAAATAAATAGGAAACCAGTCAGTTTCTCATATCTCTGAACATGAAGGTCAATGACCTATTTTTCGCTACAAAACGTTCTTCTGAAGTACATTACATGAAACAAGAAAGAGGAGGAGGAAGGGGTGGTGGTTGTTGTGAAAAATATCACATATATCTCATGGCGTCATTCGCACACATTTTACATCGAAATCTGTACGTATCATTTTTATACCTATTTTTGTGTTATGACGTATGATGGCTGTGACGTCACTCGCACACATTTTAATCATATTTCTGTGCGCACACTTATTGCACATATTTGTGTGCGATGACGTAATATGCCTGTGGAGTGACCCTTATTCATCACTCGCTGCAGTGTTGGAGAAGGTGCTTGCACGACACATGCATTCGGGTCGCGAGGGGAACGAATATTTTCAGTATGTAAAATATGATGTTGGACTTGTTTATACTACAATAAAACCTCTCTATTACGACCACTTAATTGCGGTTATTAGCAAGTTTGAAAGGCAGGTGACTGCGTAAAGCAAGGTGAACTTAAAACAGAATGCTTTAGAAGCTTTCTGTATTATATTCACCCTGCTTTAAGCTGTCACCTGTAGTTAAATTAGTGGTCGTAATAGAAAGGTTTTACTGTAGTTCGACATGCATTTGATCGATAAGGGTGAAGCATAATTAGGCGCATTTGTCTCTCCAGACACATAATGACTTCAATTTTTCTTGTGTCGTCAATGTTTTGTCACGTTATATGTATATACGCGTTTTAACTGTTTGTACTCGTATACTATACTTGCATGCTCTCCTTATCTGGAGGTAATAAATATTATTTTTATTATTATTATTATTATTATTATTAGTCGTTCGAGCACTCATCATGTAATCGAGGGTCCCGGGTTCGAGTCCCGGTCTGACTGCATATTTTTCTCACCATGTTATATTTAGCGCCCAGCTAATCTGCAGGATTAACTCACAGAGAGTACAAAAGTAATAAGAAACTCGTGGGTGATCTTTGAAATAAGATTTTTTGTGTAGAGGGTGTAGAGGGCGTGCGTAAAGCGGGTTTGTCTCAGGTTAAATGGAGAAAGAATTGTGTTAGCGGTCTGGATGGCACAGTCGGTAAAGCACTCGCCCTGTAAACGAAGGGTTCCGGCTTCGAATCCCTGTTTGACTTCACATCTTCTCACCATATCACGTTTAGTTTGTCTCCCAGGACTAGTTGTTATAGTAACTATGTAACTCACCATCACTAAGCTCATCACCGCTGTGTGTTCGAATCCCGGTCTTGGGACATCGGATTTGTTATATATATAAATTATATGGAATAATTCGGAATATTTATTGTATTCATGGAGGTATGAAAAAAACTAGTCTCACTGTATGAAACCGCGAAGCGATTTCATACAAAAGTGTGACCAGGTTTTTTTCATACATGTACCTCCACGAATACAACAAATATTCCGAAGTATTCCTTATAATTTAATATTACTACTGTATCAATGAAAGTAGTTAAATAGAGAATCTTACACGAGTGTTCATTATTCAACACTTTTAAAACGTAGTTGGTAGTCCCTCCGCCATATATATTTTCCGCCAAAACGCGACGTTGTTTTGTAGTAACATCGTCGTCAATGACGTTATTTTGGCGCCCTGCTTAATGCAGCGCTTGTGGAGAACAGTTGGACTAAGAGAAAGTAGTCCCGACAAGGTGTGGCCTGGATTTTTTTTTCATGGGGTTATGAAACAACAATTACAGCCAATCACAGCTCACCAAAAATGATGAAAACAAACAATATTAAATTATTAGCCCGTAAAACCTAAACATTGGGACACCTTGTATATTTGCTTGAAAACAGTGTTTCTGACAGACAGGACATTAATTTTGTCCTATGCAAACAGTGTAGGCCCGATTCAAAGGGCAGCTCCAGGAAGACTCTGATCAAAGTCTGCGATGTGTGTCATATCGCAATACAGTAGAACGTCTCTATTGCGACCACTAAATTGTTCCAAATATAAGTCGTTTAAGACAGGTAATGTGAAAGTGAAACAGAAAGCTCCTGCTGGAGCTTTCTGTTTTACTTTCACATTGCTGTTAGCTGTCACCTGTCTTTTATACAGACACTTAGCCAATAGTAATCACTTTCCATTTTCAGTGTTGTGTAAATAATTGCCAGGGGAAGGGCCGTAACTAATGTTTTTTGAACTTGTGGCCCAACCCCATTTCCATATTGAAATTTTGGAAATAAAATATGTTTAAATTAAACAGACAATTAGCTTTCTTTTTAGTGGTCGTAATAGAGAGGTTCTACTGTATATTGCAGAAAACATACATACAGTGGAGAATCTGTTATTCTTTCCCGTTTAAACGCAAACGTACGCAAACGCAAAGCACTAAAACGTAGAAAATAACAACTTTTGGACAATTCTGATAATTCTTCTTTATCTTGGTGGCAAACAGTTTGGAGCCTGATCAGACGCCGGGTTACCCGGCGTCTGATCTGGCTCCAAACGGTTTGTAATAGAAATAATAGTTTTAGCGTAAACGCGTTTATTGGGAAAGAATAACAGATTCTCCACTGTAATTAGCCACAAATTGACAAAGCCAGAAATGTGGAATTGTCCCTCAAAACTTCAGAAGTAAGTGAGTTAAAAGTGTACTTACTCAGATTTTTTGGAATCAGTTCACAAGGCTGAGAGGACTGTTTCGGTGTCGTGTGGTGTATAGTCCGTACACCCTGCATTACTTTTTCCACCACATTTGCGGTAAACATTGTGCTACTCTTCCGATTTCTAGCCAACAACATTAGCGATATCAGTGACAGCTCAGTTATTAAAAGTAACCACCTCAGATATCGCTTCATTACAATATAACGAATCAGAGTATTTCATGGGAAGTATAAAGTTCCTTTCTCGAAATGTATTCTCGAACAACACAGTTACAGTGGAGAAGATATTATTCTTTCCCGTTTAAACGCACACGAAACGCAAACGCATTGCTTTACAATGTAGAAAATGACAACCTTTTGACATGAATTTTGAATAGCAAACAGTTTGGAGACTGATCAACCGCGGACCTTATTTGGCTCCAAACTGTTTGCAATAGAAATTATTGGTTTAGCATAAACGCGTTAATTGGGAAAGAATAATGTTTTCTTTGCTGTTTATTTCTGAAGCTGTTACGATGGAGGGAAGACGTTATTCTTTCCTATTAAATGCCTTTTAGCTAAAACAATAATTCTAATTACAAACTATTTTAGACCCTGATTAGACACCAGGTAACATAACGCCCTATCCGGCTCAAAATTGTTTGCCACTCAGATTCAAAACAATTATTAAGAATTGTCAAAATGTTGTTGTTTTTTATTTATTTGCAATACGTTTACGTTTCATTTGCGTTCAAACGAGTTAGAAAAACTCCTTCCTTAATGTATAATTTCATTTTAATTAAAAGTAAACGCAAACGCAACGAAACCAATTTAGAAAATACACTGTTTTGGTTTTAAATGCTGGCGTGTTACTTTCAGTGGAGAATGTGTTATTCTTTCCCAATAAACGCGTTTACGCTGAAGCGTTTATTTCCACTGCAAACAGATTTGAGCCGGATCAGACGCCGGGTAACCCGGCGTCTGATCAGGCTCCAAACTGTTTGCCACTCAGATAGAAATGAACATTGTAAATTGACATTTTCTACATTTTAATGTTTTGCGTTTGCGTTTCGTTTGCGTTTAAACGGGAAAGAATATCTATCTATTTCACGCGTTTCGTAAGTATTCTAAACCGCTCGTCTGGTATTTGCACACAGTATTGTGTTGTTCTTTATTTGAAGCATAGCTAAGACTAACGTTTTCTCACTGTATGTCTTAGGGGCAAACAGCATAGGGTTTGGTGTCGACAACAGTTTGACCAAGCTCCAAACTATTTCCATTTAGTGCAAACTGTATAAGCCATCACTTGTTTTTATTTTAATACACAAAGTGAGTCCTGCTTTAATCACAACAATGTTTAGCTTTTTCAATACGAATGTCGCTGTCTATACATATACATGTACTTAAATGTTTAGTCCGTAACGCCGTGTATGGTAGAGATATAAACGAGTCTGGTTGGTTAACATATTGACGTTACAGTAGAACTATTCTTTTTCCGTTTAAACCAAACTAAAGACCATCGCAGTTCAATATAATGTTGAAAATAAACGATAAGTGTAAAAGTAGACGACTGGATTGAATCTGAGTTGGAAACCGTTTAGAGCAAGATTAGACGGTAGTTTACCCGGCATCTGATCTGGCTTCAACCTGTTTTGTAATGAAAATAAATCCTAAACCCTTTACCTGATAGCATTGTTTTAGTATTGAAGATATGTGACTACTTAAAGCAGGTTGAAAGTAAAGCAGAATGCGCCCTAAGGCGCATTCTGTTTTACTTTCAGCCTGCTTTAAGCTATAAATGCTAGAATAAGGAAAGTATTAAACATGACACATATTCATTACGGTATAATTTGGAACTATTTTCTTCAGCGGATGAATAAAATGAATGTGCTAAGAGTCGCTTCTATAAGGGAAAGGGTTAAGCACACATGCGTTAATTGGGAGAGAACGATGTCTTCTACACTGTACCAAGTTTTACAATTCAGAGTCATATTAATTCCCTTCAAACACACACCACTCACACATGAAAGACACAATACTTGAATATGAATTACTATAATGTAATTTGTAGTAAGCACTCGGACAGCCGATTTACAGTATTCATTACAGCATATCAACTAATTTCATACATACGTCGTATATAAAACGTCCTCTCAATAGCTTTATAAAAAAATATAAAGGCGACTGTTATGCAAATAGCGATTTGCATCTATTATTTGACTACAGCTTTAACAATGTGAATAAAGACTCGTAAACTGTATGAGCAAAACCAGTCCAAATATACATGTACATATACATGTATTAAGGATTTAGATGTGTAATGCTCTCCGAAACGAATCCGAAAAAGCTATACACCATCTTATTCAGTATTCATTTCTACATTATTTTCCAGAGTTAAAAGATTTTTCACCATATATAACTGAAATTATGAGTATTTTTGTCTTGGTACTCTACTTTTCAAAAAACGTCCTAAAATGACTACCCCTCCTTTTTCTTTCCGAGGATAGAAATTACATACGTATATTAATAAAACGATCAAAATTTGCATTCATACCTAAGACATTGTTTTATAATAAAACAAGCAGAAAAATAAACATTTTGCATAATACATTAAAATAAAATCTTAAATTTCGGTAAAAATAATTTATGAGTCCATTTTTTTCTCAAAAATCATTTTTTACATTTTAGTAAAATTGAGATTTTTACAAAAATTAGGCAGGGCCATTGATAGTGACCACACTTAAAATTATCTACCATGTCTCTAGAACAAAATACAAAAAAATCATGTAACTTGATAAAAATGAAAGTGTGTTTGAGAAGGGTCAAACTTTGTGGGAAAGTAAAATCAAGGAATATTGAAGTTTGTTGGTATAACATGCACTGTCATTTGCAAACATTTGTGGAATTCACAAAACATTGTCAATTTAATAGCTATTGTCTGTTTTACAATTTCTTTTCTGCAAGATAAACAATATCCTCCAGCAAGAAAATGTGAAAAATACAGTCAATCTTGTATAAAGCAACCACCTTGCGAATCAGTGTGCATACCTCTTCATTATGACACTAGACTAATTAACTCAAGGTAGAAATAGTGAAGAAAACTCCTACTGGAGCATTCTGAATTAGTTTTATCCTGCATTAAACAGACAGCTCCATACAAGACAAAATATGGGTATTCACTAGAATGATCGCTTAATACAAGATTGATTAAAAGTTGACAATGATTACAAAGTTTCATAATAAACGGCTGGTATGTTGCAACCCAATAATTGCAATAGATATTTAACCCTTTACTCTATAGCTTATTTTCAGTATGGAAGAGAGATGGTTGCATAAAGCAAGCTGAAATTAAAGCAGGATTCATTCTGCTTTACTTCAAGTCTGCTTAAACTATGTACAGTCTGTTTAGATAAAGGATTGTTATCGTGCATATTCATGACTGTATAAAAATTAAATTATTTACTTGAGTGAAAGAATAAATTAAATGTGTTAACATGAGTATCAATGGAGTAAAGGGTTGATTTAAGAAAACGTGTTTGGCATGTACCACTGGTTTGATTAATAGTCAGACCTGTATTTAATAGACAGTCTGTTCCTCTACCTTTGGTGTGGTTCTGGGGCTTATTTGGCATAGGGAATGTTTTCTGTTTATTAGACCGAGATGACCCCCTCTGCTACAGTGGAGAAAACGTTATTCTTTCCTGTTTACTAGCAAACGTAAAACACTAAAATGCAGAAAATGACAATTTTTTGACAATTCTGACTTGTCATTGTTATCTGAGTGGCAAACAGTTTGGAGCCTGATCAGAAGCCGGGTATAAAGCAATACCACGTAGATGTCGGTCCTCATCTTCGCTAACAAATTATGTATGCGAACAGTTTAGACTTGCAATAAAAACACTGGATTTGAAACAATTGATAAAACATTCGATAAAAAGCACTGAATTTGAAATGTCTCGATGAAGTCCAGAAGAGAGACTCGCTAGAACTGACCACTTACTATCAGTACACAACTAGGTATAGTCACATGACTTATGATTCCCACTTTTGTACAGTAGCACAACGATAGGACAACAGCGCTCCTCTATACGATATACCGTGGAGCGCTTATAAATTATCACGTATGCACAAACACCTGTATATCTGTATTGGGTTCAATATAGGAATAAACAACATCTTTTTGCCGTTCATAACGGTATGAACACATTAGCTTCGCAGGGGGTAACTTTCGTAAACGCCCGAAGGGCGTTTACGATAAACTTACCCTGCGAAGCTAATGTGTTCATACCGCGTGAACGGCAAAAATATGTTTTTTATTCCTTATATTTATATTCTTATTTTTTGTCTTGTCCATTTAATGTGTATTTTACCAGATTTATTTCCATGTATTTGAATATATCATATACCGGCCAAATAGGTTTGATAGATGTAATAGCCATTCGATCTCTATAATATGCGGTATGAAAAGTAGTCTAAAATACATGTTTCGGAGTTAATTACAAAGCCAAGTTTTTACCCAGTAAACAGTCGTTGTGAGCTTCACGAACTCTTATAAGACATTAAAATAAACAATGCAACTTAAATATCTATTATTAAAGCATATTCTAAAAAGTAGGTCGCGCATGTTTATTTCAGCCTAATTACACGCCATAGCAACTATTAACTGGTCGCTAGGTGAGTATCTGTCCGGCAGAGACTCCGCCCTCTTTCTAACTGGCTCGAACCAGTTTCGATGTGTAGGATTATTGAAAAATGGCCTGCATATTTTTAATACGATTACATAAAGACTTTACAGGGTGAATGTAAATATTTCTAATTCGTAAACTCAAAGGAAGAAATATTATAATTAACTGCGGTAAGAACCTGTCATGATATTTGCAGTTTAAAAGAAGGAACAGAACACCAAAATGTGTATGCAAGAAACACGAGCGCTGTTTGTATGTCATCGTTAAGAAGAAAACAATGGAGAAAATGCTATCTTTTCCAAATAATGTTCCTGTGTTGAGGGCAGCTCTCCTTTGCAAACAGTGAATACTCAGATAAGACTCAAGAACGTTTCGAGCTGAATACGTTGGCCTGTATTGCACATCCAACTGGTATTTGTTTCAGATGCCAATAAATTAAGGACATTGTATTGTCCGATTTTTCTGACTTGTCCGAGTTATTTTTAGAACAGAATAGTCAATAACAGTAAATAGGTAAGTAGTATTACATCGAAAATATAATCGTACACTTTCCTACTTAAGATAAGTATGATCCTCTTGCAGCACGAGACCGCTGTGCTAACTTTACTGATATTTTATTCTTTCCCAATAAATGCATTTATATACTTAAACTAGTATTTCCATTGCAAACAGGTTGGAGCCAGATCAGACGCCGGTTAACCCGGCGTCTGATCAGGCTCCAACCTGTTCGCTAATCAGTTTAAAAATTTAGTTAAAATTTCTAAATTTGAATTTCCACAATTTAGTGAATTGCGTTTGCGTTAAACGGGAAAGAAAAATGTATCTTCTACTGTACTTACGCACCAACATTACAGCTATTCGCATTTCTAACTGGGTGTAGAAAAAACTCATCCCTTTTAAAGTTTAAGAATGTTCCAATCTTAAAATAGTTTGGACAGGTCATAAGAAAACACTAATACGTTCACCAGAACCTTTCCTGTTACAATAGTTCTGCAGTCGATGGTCAGATGACGCTGATACCGATCCAGTTAGGATCTATTTTCGGATACCAACATGGAATCCATGCCATAAAATTGTAAATAAACAATCGACTTTCTGAAACATCAGCAATTCAGTTTAATGACCTTGACACGTATACCAAGTACCATGCCTTCTCCTTCTGTTGACGAACGACTGAACATTTTGCAGTGCCTTTTTTCAAAGTAACCAGTAACCCGGCGTCTTATCAGACTCCAATCTGTTTGTCATTCAAATCCATTGAAAACTTAAGTTCATAGAGTGTAAATTAACGTGGTATTTTCACACATGTAACCCTTCCCTGTTAGTCTGATTTCAAGAATAATCAAACTCATACAAGAACTTATGGTCACATATAATTTTAACAAGTTTGAGAAAGATTGGATAAAAAGTGTGGCCTCTAGATTGTAAAAACTAAAATTGTTGACAACGCAAGACGGACGCCGGGCATTCAAGTACTTGTGTGCAAGTATAATAAACATCCATTGAAAACTTAAGTTCATAGAGTGTAAATTAACGTGGTTTTTTCACACATATAACCCTTACCCTGTTAGTCTGATTTCAATAATAATCAAACTTGGTCATATATAATTTTAACAAGTTTGAGAAAGATTGTAAAAACTAAAATTGTTGACAACGCAAGACGGACGCCGCGCATTCAAATATTTATAAATGCTAGCCCTGGGCCAGAGGTTATACAACTTTAAACGAACTCTGTGCTCAAAACTCAATTTTGATTACGTGCTCTAGTTTTTACAAAACATGCTTGAACTGATTTAAGTATCCTGATTTAGATATATTTTTACAATGTTATTATGGTATGCATGTACTTGTTATATACAAAATACTTGCTGAAGTGTTATGAGCTGAGTAAAATTCTGAGCTTTGAGCACAGAGTTCATTTTAAGTTTTATAACCTCGGGGCTTGGGCTTTGTACAGCTGAGCTAAAATGCTGCATTCAATTTTGGCAATGTATCATCCATCCATCTGGGATGTCAAATTAGTACAAAAAAAATGGCAGAAACGGATGATAATCAATACAAGCAAGATACTTCAGTTGAACATAGGACATAGCTCAACCTAAAAGCTAATTTCGCAGATTGAGGTAGCATGTGTATAAGGAACATCAACTGTAAGGAACATCAACTGTTTATTCCTAAGTTGCTGCTGTTCAGGGCTGTTATCTCCCCTATACGATGGGTTAAATGCATTCGAAAAGTATTGCTTGTAGCCCTTTTTATTTTAAATCTATCGTCGGCATTGATACTGATGTCTGAAACAGCTTTTCAAAGTTCGTTTTTACCTATTACACCATAAATACGCCTTTTAATGACTTTAATTTATTCCTCCACTGAAGAAAATAGATCCAATTTGTACAGTCATTAATATGTACCACAAGAAATATTTTTTTTATATTCTAGCAGATCGTAGCTTAAAGCAGGCTGAAAGAAAAGCAGAATGCGCCTTAAGGCGCATTTTGCTTTACTTTCCACCTGCATTAAGTAGCAACCTATCTTCAAAATTAGAAACAGGCTATGGGGTAATGAGTTCAAGCACACTAATTGAAGAAATACCGGAAATGTGCCATGCAGTTAAGATCTTGGGGCCCGTTTCATAAAACTTCGTACGACAAATGTTGTCGTTAGTCAGACTATAAATGTCTCAGTTATTTTTTATTCCTTCATCTAATCCTGTCTTGTGGTTTTTTTTGGAATCGTCTTTTCAAAACGATTCAAAAGAGATGTCACAAGACATGATTAGATAGAGAAAGCAGAAATGAAATGTATTTTAAAGTGCAGACTTACTGATCAGAAACCACATTACCAAATTCTTTACAAAGTCTCATATTGTTGTATATGACAATGAAAGAGTTAACGTTTTCGCTGCAAATCAATCGTGAGATTTTTCCCCCTTCACCGTTTTTTTTTTCGTCTCCTTCAATATTGTTGTCTGCAGTGTCGTTTCAAAGTTAGATTTAAGGCAGCATAACTGACGTAATTTGAACACAAGTGGCAAAAGTTAGTTACGCGGCGTCTGATCAGGATCCAAACTGTTAGACACTCATGTCAATGTTTATAAACCAATTACCCCATTAATACGACCTTTAATCCTATAATTAAATGCTCCAATGAAGAAAATAGTTCCAATTTATACAGGCATGACTATACTTTAGTTATTCTATCAGATGGTAGCTTAAAGCAGGCTGAGAGTAAAGCAGAATGTGACATAAGGCACATTCTGTCTGACTTTAAACCTGCTTTAAGTAGTCAACTATCTTCAAAACTGAAAACAAGCTATGGGGTAAGTGGTTCAGTCAAAACTTTTAAAGAAAAATAGATTCAAACTTTTAAGTTGACGGTAATAGGGCAGCGACTGTGTTAGACGGGTATTTCCGTCATAATGGCAGTGAAAGGGTTAGTTCCATATGGTACAGTGGAGAATGTGTTATTCTTTCCCAATAAACGCGTTTACGCAAAAACTATTATTTTCACTGCAAACAGTTTGGAGCCAGATCAGACGCCGGGTAACCCGGCGTCTGATCAGGCTCCAAACTGTTTACCACCAAGATAAACAAAAAAAATTATCAGAATTGTCCAAAAGTTGTTCTTTTCTACATTTTAGTGTTTTGCGTTTGCGTACGTTTGCGTTTAAACGGGAAAGAATAACAGATTCTCCACTGTATATTAAAATAATTACCCACGAGTCCGATACTAGTTTTGAAGAATATATGACTGCATAAAGCAGGTTTGAAAATAAAACGTTCAGTCTGCTTTAACTTACCATCTACTAGAATATAGAAAACATTTTTATGATATAAGTACATGACTATAAATTTGAACTATTTTCTTCAGTTGAGGAATAAATAAGAGGCGCCAAAAGGCGTATTTATGAAGAAATGGGTTATCTTTAGACTTATAGTAGTGTTTCAGACACTGTGCACAGTGTCTCTCCATATAGAAGACCGTTTCATATGAAATAGTAAACGGTGTAGAACCTAATGAGACGCCGCATAACGCGGCGTCTCATCAGGTTATACACAGTTTGTTAGAAACAATGTTTGAATAGGTAAACGAGTTTTCCATGAAGGGGTCATAACAGCGAACATTTACTTCATAGCTATATTTGTTAAAGATGTAATGAAGAGATAGGACACGCCTTGGAAATATTTGCTGTATTTTCCAAAGTGGCATAACCTGAAAACTAGTAGTTCTACACACATTTTTTTGCTTATTTTTTATCTGTAAATACTGGTATGCATGTATGCAACCTAACTGTTGTGTAACACGCCAGGTAAAGTTGTAAGGCGCTGCAATGATCTGTACAAGGACAGTGAAAAAAGACGTTATACTTTCTATATTAACCATCTCACTACCAAATTGATCGTTTCATTGTCGTCTGCTTCAATTTTGTTGTCGGCAATGTCGTTTCAAACTTAAAAAATGGCAGTATGACTGAAGAAATTTCAAAACGAATGTCAAACAGTTGGATCCTGGTCAGACGCCGCGTCTGGATCAGGATTCAATCTGTTTGCAAACGCGCTTTTAAGCGTCATTGAGAGCCAAAGGGTCAACCCTTTATCCCAGACCCTGTCTCTAATTTTGAAGACGGGTCCCCGTATAACACAGGTTGAAAGTAAAGCAAATACTTTACTTTCAGCCACTTTTAAGCTGCCATCTGCTATATGAAATATTATTTCTTATGTAATGGTGTATATTCATGACTTATAAAACAGAACTGTTTTCTTCAGTGAAAGAAAAAAAGTAAAGACGCAAAAATGCGTATTATGGAGTGTTTGGCCAGACCGCCTTTTTACGCATACCCTGTACATAATATAGATGCCTTTTATCGCAGATACATATTGACCGGTGGCTGCTTAAAGCATGTTGCGGTCAAATATGTCAACACTCTTAGAGCACGTGGTAGTGCAAAAATAAAAATAAAAATGTCTTTCTGTGCTACTGTTATTCTACATTTAGTAGCCACCTGTTTTCAGAGACACTCTGCTTTCTTCATGTAACAGTCATGCAACAAAGATATGACTTAAAATAATATGGTTCCAGATAAGAGGGAGTTTGCTGCATATATCCAATAGTTTCCCACTACTTTCAGCAACAAATCCTATGGTGTTACTATTCATTAGAATCGTCTTGTAGAGACGATTCTAATGAGTAGTAACACCATAGGGTTTAATCCAGAAATAAAGATTTTTAAAATAATCCCCTAATCTGGAGCTGTATGCAATGTAATATAACATGACACCAATTAAAGTAGTATCTTGCATTCCATTTATATGAATTTTAGGTTTTTGAAATACTTCCCTTATCTAGAGCTCTATCAAATGGAATACAACAGGACTGTGCTGTTATGTACCAAACCAATTAAATTAGTATCTTGCACTCAATTTATATGGCAAAATAATTAAATAACTGGAGATTAATTGGCGACGTTATCGGACATTGGAAGAAAGCCCTCGCAAAATACCATACCGACAAAATCAACAATATCGCAGCATTTTCATACGCTAAATGTTTGCCAAAAGTAATGTGCAGAAATCATCAATGCATATTTGCTTCAAGCTGTAGAAGTTTCTACGTAATACAACCAGATGCATTGTTGTCGTTTCAAATGTTTCGTGCATCAAATGCTAAGAAATGTGCATAATGTTCAAACACATTTTACCGTATCTAAACCACTTATAGCTTGCTCCAAAATTGTTTTATCATTTATGATGTATGTATTTTATGTATGATTTTACTTTTCAAACGTCAAAACGAGTTCCAAACAGTCTGGGTCCTGATCAGACGCCGAGTAACTCGGCGTCTGATCAGGATTCAAACTGATTGGAAATGCTTTCAATTGACGTGTTGTAGGATAAGGAGCACGGGTAAATATGTCAACCCTGTGTAGAAGTGCCATAAATTGTTTTAGCATCAGTAATTGATAGGGCACGAGTGTCTGATAGAGAAAGCTCTTGCTGTGTGCCGACATGTACTGCATACACAAAATCCTCATCCTTCCAGCAACCTGAAATACCGCATGCATTACAACAATTGTCGGTTTCAAACTTCTAAATTTTATTTTACGTCATTATTCTATTAATAGGTAAAAGTTATATGTCTAAAGAGTTTCGATATTCATTTAAATTAAGATGTAATGTATGTAATAAAGTTAAACTATTGTATTTGTGTGTCAACTTATCGAATCAGCTATAGAAAGGATACTAGTATATTGAGCAATAACCACCAGGTAGAATAGGCATACTTCTTACAACCAAAGCATTGAAAACAAGCATCAAGGTTTTCCCCGAGAGCTGCTTCTACAACGGAATCACGCCTACCGCTAGTCTTGGCAACCATTGGGTACCCAGTCTCTCTATATGGGAACGACCTCTGCAAGCTTAGGTCAGCAATTGTAAAACCTCGTTCTGAGATTGAGTTACATATATGGCTAGCAGAGATGTGATATAGAGTTTCTCCTTCCCAGCCGCCGATCTACCTGTATGTTCTCCAGGCATAGCAGAATTCTAAAAATAGATCAGACTGATTCTAGGTAAACGTGTTTTCGTCGAGCCGCATGGCTGCCCCCAGATGATCAGTCTCGCAGGTTCTATGTGTTAGATTCTCGTTTAGACTTGGCTCTATCGTTGTATGGAAATTGTTTACACCTGTAATTAGGTAAGCCCGCATGCAGCTTTAATATAAGAGCATTAATTTGTTTCAAATGTGCGATAGAAGCAATTATATATACAGGTATATTCATTTTCAAATTGCGGTGTGTTGGCGGTGCCAGAAATCAACAGGTAACGTAGCTTGTCAAACCAATAAAAAGAAGCACAGAACCATTCACACGGTGTTATAAGTAGACTCTTGAATAAACCATAAGTGTTTTATATATTCTCCACACATGTCAATTATCTAGTATGACAATAAAATCCAAAGTCACGATGTAACGTCAATTCTCATTGGTTTACAATTTAGTCACGTGAACGCATACTAATATGGCGTTATTTATTTTATTATCTTTGATTAAGATTTATTAGACGTGTATTGCTATTGGTACTAATTAGCGTCTTGAATACATTAGATTACATTAGATACAGTCGACCCACGATAACTCGAACTCTCATAAGTCAAACTTATCTGTTTTAAACAGTCCAATCAAGTTTTTAACTTTAAAATCTTAGTGAGATATATTCATCGATATTGAACTAAAATATATGGGTAGGTTCGACTTAAAAGAGTTCGAGTTATGGAGATCCGACTGTACATGTGTATGAAAGGTGAATGATCGGGAAGAGTTCAACCCCTCTTTAAAGCGCGTTTTTCAAACAATTTGGGTCCTGATCAGACGCCGCGCAACGCGGCGTCTGATCAGTACCCAAACTGTTTGACACTCTTATCGATATTTATCAAGTCAAACAATCTTAAATCTAAATTTGAAACGTATTTTTGCAGAAACAATACTGAAGCAGACGACAAAAAAGCGGTGAAATGATAAAAGTCTCCCGAATAATTTAACCATGAAAGGGTTAAAGATGCATAGTGAAAGAACATGTATATAGCCCCTTCATTGCCAAGACCGACGGCACTGATTCTTGCAAATAGTCTTGATCCTGACCAGACTGAGAGTAAATTTGTTTCTTTACAGTAACAAGTCAGTTTTCCAGTAACTAAAATGTCTCAAATTTTATTTAAAAACTTAAGAGGGTAAGTTTTAAGCAGACATTAATATGGCAGTGAACTGATCAGTTTGTTTTGTTGTAATACCAGTTGAACAACTTTCAATTTAATGTAAAAAAAAAAAAAAAACTCTTTCAACTAAAAATATAAATGGTTTTGTAAAATTTAATTAAATGTTTTTTATTGTTACTTTTATTCAATATTAAAACAAGTTTTTGATGGTTTAGTTCACGAATTGAAAATAGATTTGCTGTTGACTTTCAAGTCAAGTAGAACATCTCTAACGAGATCGGTTAGTGTTGGTCAAGTATAGTTAGGTACGTAGTGTCAGTTAATGAGATTGGCCATTCGCTCTATGTAGAGTACTATTAACTGACATTGGCCCATAAACACGCCCTTTTACCCATTAACTTATTGCTGCACTGAAGAAAACATATCCATTTAAAACCTTTATTAATGTTTACGAGAAGAACCATTTTGTATACACTAGCAGATGGTAGCTTAAATGATGCTGAAAGTAAAGTATAATACGTCTGAAGGCACATTCTGCTTTACTTTCAACCTGCTTTAAGTGGCCACGCGTCTGCGAAACTAGATGCATGCTATGGTGTAATTCCGGGGCGGACATCGTGACATTCAAACATGTGGTTAACAGCTATCTGACAATATCAGACGGCTATTAACCATTCGAACCTTAGTCAAGCAAATCAGCGTCCTTTGCTACCAGTGTATCTGTGAAGAGTACACTTGTCCTATACAAACAATGAAAACACAGATCAGAGGCATCCTAGTGGGGCTCTCTGGTCATAATATGTATTGTTTGTTATATTGCAATATATTGAGAAAAACAAGCCTAAATAGTCAAAATGGAAAAACTCGAAGAAACTAGGAATTCCGGGAGGACAGAATTTAAAAAGTTTCCTTATGCAGAATAAAAAATGTCATCCTTAATTTCAAAACAACGTCAGTTCCAGATATATAGGAAACAGGAGTTTATAAGGGAATTTTATCTTTTGAAAAGACAATTTATTAACAAGGATATGGTCAGTATCTTTTAATCCTAACTATTGCACAATAGCAGTATATAGACTGGAGAATACTAGTTTGCAAAACTGCTCAAAAGAATAAGAATTGGCGATTGTTAAGTCACGTGACAGATAGAAACGTCCTATAACACCTTTAATGTGTTCCTCCACTAAAGAAAATACTAGCAATTCCATATTATACAGTCATTAGTATGTACCGTAAGAAATAGAAGATAGTAGCTGGCTCCTTAAATTAAGGAGCATTCTGTTTTACGTTCATTCTGCTTTAAGCAATCGTAGGTCTGCAATATTGAAAACATGATGCTATGGAGAGGGTTTAACCCTTTACCTCATAGCTTGTTTCTAGTTTTGAAAAACAGGTGACCACTTAAAGCAGGTTGAAAGTAAAGCAGAATGTGCCTTAAGGCACATTCTGCTTTACTTTCAGCCTGCTTTAAGCTAAAATCTGCTACGTTATATAAAATATTTATAATGGTTATTGTTCATGAGGGTATAAACTGGAACTGTTTTCTTCAGCGGAGGAATATATTAAATACGCTAAAAGTCGTTTCTATGGGGGAAAGGGTTAAATTGATTGGAAGTAAAACACAATGTTCCTGACGGCGTCAAATGCCTTAGACAACCAAGTTACACCTTCTCGCGTGGAGTATTTGGACCTTTCTGCACCAGAATGTTAAAACAATAGCATTGTTTCTCTAATAAAACAAGCATTTTATGAGAGTTCCTGCGCAAAACAAGCAGGGAAAGAACGCATCTTGATAACAGCTTTTTACTAGCAAAACTGCGGATGTCTGTTCACTGGATGCAATTAATTATTGCAAAATACAGTATTATCAGCCGACTGTCTGCATCAATTCATAAAATTTAGCGTGAACTTAGCTGATATAGACATGCATACATATAAGATTTTGCAAGCGTTACCAGATAGCATAACATAAATATGTAGAGTATATTTGTATCAGTGTTCCAAGCAGGTAGTTGCTTATGGACATGTTAGACTTTAGACAGACATCTTTGCTATGCTTCTAGTCTGCTTTAAGCAGCCAATTGTCATGATGAATTAGGGTAGAGTTCTTTAGAATCATGGACATTAATTCGGAACTTGCCATGAGAAAATCAGACTTATTGCATTGCAAATAGTGTAAACCAAGAGCGTTGGTTAATTTAGGTCTGCACTATTTGACTTAACTCAAGTACGCAGAATAATTTGTTACCCTATGTCATACAGTGGAGAATGTGTTATTCTTTCCCAAAAAACGCGTGTACGCTAAATCTTTTATTTGCAGTGCAAACAGTTTGGAGCCAGATCAGACGCCGGGTAACCCGGCGTCTGATCAGGCTCCAAACTGTTTGCCACCAAGATAAACATGATTTATCAGAATTGTCCAAAAGTTGTACTTTTCTACGTTTTAGTGCTTTGCGTTTGCGTACGTTTGCGTTTAAACGGGAAAGAATAACAGATTCTCCACTGTAGATAATCACCGCAGACTATTGCCAGATGCCGTACCTGAGTTATTGGTTAGTAAAGGTCTACACTGGTTTGCAATGCAATCTGACTTTTGTCAAGGCGCTGCTCATTAATGAATACTGAATAGATGACGAAAAACAGCATATGAATGTCAAAAGCAGGATTAACGCTTTACCTCATAAAAAGCGCCTTTAAAGACATCTCCTGACGACCTTTTGGTCATAACGCCTTGTCAGATTATTTACTGTCAATTTCCTTGCAAAAAGCATGGGTCTTGTGCATATTGAACCATTGAATCGTCTTATGTGAGACCGGACCTTTATATTTGATAGTTTGGTTAGAAATAACCATTGAAAATCACTAGAGCATGAGTATAATATGGACATCACCAGGTAAACTGAGATTGTGTTGCCCGTGCTTTACAGTTACATTGACACATCCAGAACAATATGCTGTGGTCCCTCAATGGACTGAGGAAAAGTCTTTAAGCGCCTTCCGTTTAATCCTTCGCGGAAGAAAATAATTCCATTCTATACATTCATGAATATGTATCAGAAGGAAAATATCTTAATTCTTACAGCTGGTACCTTAAAGCAGGCTGAAAGTAAAGCAGAATGCGCCTTGAGGCGCATTCTGCTTTACTTTCAAACTGCTTTAAGTAGTCACATATTTTCAAAACTAGAAACATGTTATGGGGTAAAGGGTTAAAGTATTTTTAGCATAAATGTTCTGCTGTAGGCTTCTGTCATCCTTTAATAATCACTCAACTGCTAAAACATAGAATATATACTTTCTTTGGATTGGCCTATTAACTTGTCTTAGGTGCAGTACGAAGACTCTTGAATGGTGTATAAAAGAGATATAACTGCAAATAAATGGATAAAAGTAACTTAGAAACTTCCCTCAAGAGAGCTTATAGTAGCTATTTGTTCATTGTATCCACATATGTAAGGACTTTTTATGTCCCGAAGGCGGGCATATAGTAATCAAATTGTCCTCCCGTCCTTCTTTCTGTCTGTGCCTCCCGTAAGAACGGACGTTCATTTGTCCGTCACAAATTTCGTGCGCACAAATGTTAACCAAACAAAGACGATGTGTAGCGTTCAACATCCGTGTCAATGGGTCAAGGGTCAAGGTCACATGATCATAGGTACGGACAAGAAGGCAGTTAGGGGGTATTTGCCACATTACTGTGACATTTTTTATAAACAAGTTTTCCATAACCACTGCAAATATTGTAGACTCTAATCAAACACTGCATGCGTTTCCAACGCTTAGACTTCTAGATGTTTAATGATTGCAATGTCTTAAGCTTCATCGTTCTAAAAAAGAGAAGAAGATACCATATTGGTACTATTACTTTGAAAACATAATAAGCTAATGTTAATAGAGTTTATCAATTTGATAGGAATATACATATATACACATATAGGAATTCACTTATTGAACAACCAACTGTATAACTCAGTCCAGAGGAGGTGGGGTGATGTAAAGTCCAACAATCTAAAGGAGGCCTCAGTAATTAACTCTGTCCACTCTAAGTTTTGCCTTTGCGTGCGGCGTCTCATCAGGATCCATACTGTTTGACACTCTAACCCTATAATTGATCAAAGAAAGTTTGAAAAATTTAAATTAACAAAAAAATAGACGAAATATAATTTGACAGATATTTGAAGGGGGCGTTTATTAAAGGGTGTGTGTTTAAACGGGAGTAAACGGTATATTCTATTACTCACCCATAGTCTAAATACTAATAGAAATAACGGCATAGAGAACATAATGCATTATCTATAATTGTTTCTATAATTAACAACGTCTGGCAATGAGTACTACGGTAACAGATTAGAGAAAGTTCTAGGCGTGCTATAGCTGCAACACAAAGTGTTGAGTCAGTGAATACAGAACAACTACCATGGAATTTTGTTTTTCATTAGGTGTTCACGACAGATGCCTGCTTAAAGCAGGGTGACAGTAAAACAGAAAGCTCCTTCAGGAGCTTTCTGTTTTACTGTCATCTTGCTTTAAGCTGTAACCTTTCTTTTATACTATAAATTAGCCTTCGTTTAAGTTGTCGTAATAGAGAGGTGTTATTGCTTAAAGCAAGGAGCTTTCTGTTTTACTGTCACCTTGCTTTAAGCTGTAACCTGTCTTTTAAACTATAAATTAGCCTTCGTTTAAGTTGTCGTCATAGAGAGGTGTTACTGCATTTAGCATGTACATGTAATATGAAGGTAGTCAAACCTATATCGAGCCATTCACCCCTGAAAATTCCAAAAGACAATTCCAGTTTCCAATATTAAGTCGTAACAACATAAAATAAAGCTGGAAACTATGTTTTAAGCTATTATTCCCTAGTGAAGTATCCTTTACACACAGTGTGCCCTTGGAACGTTTATACGTGTCCTATGCTAATATTGTTTCTGAGCCATGCCATGAGAAAACCGTATACTTATTGCAATTCAAACAGTGTATATCAAGACCAGCCGCCGCGTCTGACTGGTCTTGATATACAGTGGAGAATCTGTTATTCTTTCCCAATAAACGCGTTTACGCTAAAACTATTATTTGCAGAGCAAACAGTTTGGAGCCAGATCAGACGCCGGGTAACCCGGCGTCTGATCAGGCTCCAAACTGTTTGCCACCAAGATAAACAAGAATTATCAGAATTGTCCAAAAGTTGTTCTTTTCTACGTTTTAGTGCTTTGCGTTTGCGTACGTTTGCGTTTAAACGGGAAAGAATAACAGATTCTCCACTGTACACTGTTTAATACCTACATGCGTCTTAAACATTTTCTGTAGCCGTATTAATATATATGTATACAGTATTTGGCAGGGTAGACCAAAATCAGATACAGAGCTTTGCTTTGTCAGTGCATGTACAATGTTGCAATGCAATAAGGCAGGTGTTGTCATGACATGGCTCATATCTAAATCAGAGGGATCATGTAGGATCGTGATCTACAGTGTTTGCCAGTTTGCAATCTACTGTAAACTCAAATCCCAAATAATAAATAATGGACTGGACTTAATTTGAAAGTGGAATTTCTCATTTGGAGCTCCAGGGGTTAATGCTCCAAGAACATTAATTATAGGGATGTTGTGTATTAGTGCTGCTGTACTTAATAATTAAGCCTGTGTTAAGCGGTCGTTCAAAAGAAGTACATATCTTGCTGGTCAGAGGCATAGCTGTTTAATGCAGAAATAAAACTAATCCAACAAAATCCAAAATAAGCTATTTACATTGTATAACTATTGCATTTACTTACGGCTAAATTCCCATGCATCCTTTTCGAACGGTGCTTACATGTAAATACATGGACCACTGTGCTGTTTTCTAGTATACGTCTATTCCCGTGCCAAAGGGTTTGACAAAAGTCATTATTGTCTAACCATCGTTTGTCAACGACCTCCTGTTCTTGGCAGTTAGAGTTTCAGCCCATGTTAAACGTTTAGAACATAGCCAAGAGAAATTGTTCAACATCTTTCGTAATTATATTGGGAGAGGAATCATGTACTTGTTCTGTGTCATCTGACAATGTAGCGTGTCTTTTGAGTTCCTTAACTGATTGAGCCCTAGTGACGCATATATGCGTCCTTTACGAAGTGTGTACCTGTGAAGAGTACATTTGTCCAATGCAAACAATGAAGTCCCTGATCAGAGGGCTCTTGCAGGAGCCCTTTGATCAGGGACTTCACTGTTTGTCATTTTGCAATTTATTACAAAAAACAACCCTAAATAGTCTAAAATGGACCAGCCTTTATTGCAAATTGGAATTATTCATTGGAAGTTTCAGGGGATATTGAGTTAAAGATAAACAATACCCATTTAACCCATTGAGCCATATTGACACATAAATGCGTTCTTTACAAACGATGTACCTGTAAATAGTACACATGTAATATCCAAACAGCGTAGACACAGATCAGAGGGTTCCTAAATAGATCCCATCTTATCATAGTCTTCACAGTTTGTAACGTTGCAATACATTGCACAACAACTCTAAATAGTCTAAAACAGACCACACTTGATCAGGAGCTTAAAGTGTTCAATTGAAGGTCCAGGACTCTTTCACTGACAAGTTTTATCTTCTGCTCTAACCCTATCGTCTGCATTTGGTAGTGTCGTCTGCAATATTTTTAAAAGTCAGATTTAGGATTGTTTTGACTGAAAAATGTCGATACGAGTGTCAAACATTTTGGATCCTGATCAGACACTGCGTCACGCGGCGTCTGATTAGGATTCAACTAGTCGCAAAGTCGCCTTTAGATGCCTATATCATTGAAATAGTTAAACAGGATAGACCTTTGTTTTTTAAGTAAAGTATGACATACTCTTTTAAATTGTACATGTAGATGAACATACCGTATTTCAAAGCAAACTGTGTAAATCTAGTGTTGTATGGCGATGATGTTGGGAGGTCAAGTGCTAAAGGGTAAGAAGTAGAAATGGTTTAAAATGTGTGACGCAGGTCATAATATGATAGAACGCAAAGACATATTTTAAGAATAACATCCTTTCTAGTATTTCTAATGTACACTATCTGTCAAAGGAAAGCAAGGAACTCCACCAACAAAATGTTTGTTGGGAGTCTTGGCACCAAACCGAGTTTTAATAATAGTGAAAGACAAGGCAAAAGAAAGGGAATTGAAATGTAGCACATAGTGCGGTCATTTACCTCTATGTATGATTTGTCCAATTCTTTATACTAGTCCTTATTGTACCATGTCCGTTATGAAAACAAATTGAATCTAAATCAGACGTCGACACTGTTTGCCACCCAACAATTAACATGCATCAACTTAACCCTTTACCCCATATATTGTTTCTATTTTTAAGACATATGACCACTTAAAGCAGATTGAAAGTATAACAGAATGCACCTTAAGGTGCATTCTGTTATACTTTCAGTCTGCTTTAAGCTACCATCTGCTAGGGTATAGAAAATAGTTATTTTGGTATATGTATATGACCGTATAAATTGGAACTATATTCTTCAGTGGAGGAATATATACGCTAAAAGGCGCTTATATGGGGGAAATGGTTAACTTTACTGTATAAGTGACTAATTGACAATTTCCTGTTGCATTTCTTTCCGTTCAATTGTTAAGCTTGATATTTTCATTTGGGATTTTGCTGAATTTCACATTTGTCCATGTCCTTTTGTTGCATTTTACATTCTTTTAGTTACTCTTACGAGGTATGAGGCATTTTCTTTGTTTACATTCGCTCGATTCCCTTTGTTAAGTGTTTCAATTCTCTCAGTCCTTTGTTTTGTTTTTTATTACTTTCCTAGTTCATTTGTTGAGGTCAATATTTTCTCAACTCTTTTTTCTCTTTTTCCTTTGTTGAGGCTTAACCTTTATATGTTGCTTTTAGAAGGGTCACGCTTCTCTCAGTTCTTGGAGGTTGATATTTTCCTAGTTTCCTTTTGTTTAGGGCAAAACTGTAGCAGTAATCAGAAATTGCTTTTGCTGAGGGTAACATTCCTGTACATTTTGTTGAAAATAATATTTTTCTCACATAACTACCATTGTTTTCTATAGCGAACAACGATTACGAATATCCGTATCTCCAACATGTGTGAGATCACTATGATGACGTCACTATAAAGTCATTATTTATAACGACGTTTTGACGTCAGCGGGGTTCCAAAAAATGCCTGTTGCTTTGAAGAATAGCTTAAAATCGTTAGATATGTGAGAAACAGAATCTGTCACTCGTCGATGTTTAAGACAAGTTGATCTCAAACTCGTCTAGAATAGAAAAGTTATTAATCTTGCCAAGGCTCGCTTAATAACATTTCAATTCTAGACTCGTTTGAGATCAGCTTGTCTTAAACATCGACTCATGACAGATCCTATATATCTCAATTTCTTTCAGTTCATTTATCTTTTATTAATATTTATTGCATTTCTTTCCGCTCCTGCAAGGCTGCCATGAGTTGATCATGAAAAATCCTTAGATTTCCAATTTTTCTATTTCTAAAGCGCGATTACTTAAAGCAGGTTTAAAGTAAAGCATAATGCGCCCTGAAGCGCATTCTGCTTTACTTTCAGTCTGCTTTAAGCTACTGTCTACTAGAATAAAAATAATAGTATTTCGGGGAAAAATCCTGGCAAATGGCATAACGTTAACTCATTGAACGCTTATAATTAGTATAGGCGTCTTATACAAACAATATACAGCGTTCCCTCTCTACAACGACCCTCCCAACAACGACTCCCGCCTTACAACGACACTTGTCTCAGTTCCCTAAACCGGACAATTATGTCTAACGATTTTACTGCTGCAATGTCGTCTGCTTAAAATTGTCGTCTGCTGTTTTTCTTAAAATTACATATAAGTGGACATTTTGATAGAATAAATATAATTATGAGTGACAAACAGCTTGAATCTAGACCAGACGCCGCGTTACGCGGCATCTGATCTGGATTCAAGCTGTTTGCAAATGTAAGCAAAGTCTTTATTTTCCCTCTCTATAACGACTCCCTCCGAACAACGCACACAATAGTTGTCTCCCATTGCATGTCGTTGTAGAGAGGGAGCACTGTACCTATGAAAAGTACACTTGTACTATTCGAACATTGTATACCTAGATCAGAGGGAATCCTCTGATCAGGATCCACAAGTTTCTTGTCAGTTTGCAATTAATTAAGAAGTCACAAATGAACTAGACTATATTCAAAAACTAAAATTGTCAATTTGGAGTTTTATGGGTGAATGGAGCAATGGTAAACTAGTACTGTCCTGCTTACAGGTTGTTACCAGATGCTTCAAATTTAAATCTCCAAGAGTCGGCGATATCAAAGTGCCAAAGCAAAGTGTTTATCCTTGCCAAACATCTTAGAAATAAAACAGCAGCCTCAAATTAATCTCACGCAAAATTAATTGGCATCACTTATAGGTTTGACCTTTAAAATCTGAATTTAATTTATCAGTAGCCAAAACGTATGGGTGTGTTTGTATACGCTGTTTGTGCCTAAAGAGCCTCGGTTTCCGGGCCATAGCTATCAAATCTAATTGGATTTAACCCCTTCTCTGTCATGACGTCATCAAATTTAAACAATTGTCGTCTGCTTCTATTTCTAAAAAATAATTTTTAGGTATTTTGACATATGAAATATTGAAACGAGTGTCCAACAGTTTGGATCCTGATCAGACGCCGCGTAACGCGGCGTCTGATCAGGATCCAAACTGTTTGAAAATAACTACTGTACTCGGGGTAAGGCAGTGAAGGGGTTAACGTTAGAAAAATACAACTATATATATACTCTTTATTTCCTCTTATTACAGAGATTATATATAACCTCATTAAAACAACCACTATACAAAATGTATACATAAACAAAACGACCAGTAAAAACAGGTTATTGCTTAATGCAGGTTAACAGTATTGCAGAAAAGCTTCTGCATCACTTTTGCCTTGCTCTTAGCTGCTAGCTTGAAATAATACTGCAAATTCAATTTGTTTTAAGTGGCATCTATACCGTTTTACTGTATATCTTCAAGTGTTGGGAAATTTTTTGCAAATGGATATCCACACTTAGCTCTGGTATTTTAACGAAAATTCTTTCAAACAGCATATTCATACATTTTTATATGAATAAATTAACATTTCCATCACTAACTCTTGGCATTTGATTTTTTATACATCGCTTGTTCTCTGACTGTTTGACACCATTTAATGTGGTAGTCGAAGTAACAGAGAAAAGATAAATACGGTTGCGTTGAATAAGGTACCAGAGATAAAATAAATGCGCGTAAATATTTAGCTTACAAATATACACTTACAAAAAAGCTGAATAACTCTGTGCGGATGTTTTAGAATACATTATATTGCAAACAAAAGGCTCAACATCAAGGCACGAACATTTTGAGATGTGTCACGGATCCCCAGGGCTGCCATAAGCTAAACATGAAAAATCCTAAGATTTCCAAATTTTCAATCGCGATTACTTAAAGCAAATTGACAGTAAAGCAGAATAACTTTCAGCCTGTTTTAAGCTGCTATCTGCTTGGGGGAATCTTAATATTTCGGAATAATCAAGAAAAATGGCAGCTCTGGAGTTTTGGTCCCTGTCAAGATTTTCTTAAACAAATCTCAACTTTCTGCTCAAACGATTGAGAACAAGCTGAAATTCATCTCAGACGCATTATAAAACGGGCAAGATTCTGCCACCTACATGTAACCTTCAAACAGTCCTCCAATAGCAGAGATAGGGTATTTATGTTACGGGCTCCCTCTCTACAACGACACCCAATGGGAGACAAAAACTGTGTGCGTTGTTCGGAGGGAGTCGTTATAGAGAGGGAGATTGGTTTTCATTCGCAAACAGCTTGATTCCCGATCAGACGCTGCTTAACCCTATACCCCATAGCCTTTTCTAGTTATGAAAATAGGAGATCACTTAAAGCAGGTTGAAAGTAAAGCAGAATGCGCCCTAAGGCGCATTCTGCTTTACTTTCAGCCCACTTTAAGCTACCACCTGCTAGAATTAAGAAAATATTCCTTCTGATACATATTCATGACTGTATAGATTGGAATTATTTTCTTCTGCGTAGGATAAAACGGAATGCGCTAAAAGGCGCTACTATAAGGTAAAGGGTTAAAGCTGCGTTTTATCTGGGTTCAAGCTGTTTGTCACTCGGCATGAAGTTTTTTTTCTGTCAAAATGTCCAATATGAAAAATGTCAGACGACATCTTTAAGCAGACGATACTGCAGCAGTAAAATTGGACATAATTGTCCTGTTTAGGGAACAGTGGCAATGGTCGTTGTAATGAGGGATTCGTTGTTGAGAGGGCCGTTGTAGAGAGGGAACGCTGTACAGTGGAGAAAACGTTATTCTTTCCCGTTTAAACGCAAACGCAAAGCAATAAAACGTAGAAAATAACAAGTTTTTGACATTTCTCACTATTTATTTTAATCTGAGTGGCAAACAGTTTGGAGCCTGATCAGACGCCGGGTTACCCGGCGTCTGATCTGGCTTCAAACTGTTTGCAATGGAAAAAATAGTTTTAGCGTAAACGCGTTTATTGGGAAAGAATAACGTTTTCTCCACTGTATGTATTTATTGGGAACCATAGTCAGCGGGAAAGAATTTTAATCATTAGTTTTAGATCTTTCAGCGATAACGAGTTTAGCAAATTAACAGGTAGAAAGAATTGTGCAGACAAAATCCTTCCAGACGTTTTTGACTGCGATAGTTTCACCTATACCTAACCTAGACTGGATGTCAAACCGGCGCACCATTAACTAAATATTTAAGAAAAATAACATTCTTCCGTAACAATCATCACAGACCATTAACCATTTCGAAGCCAAAATTATCGCCTGAAAAAGAATTGTCGTCTGCGTCGTTTCATTTCGAAATTACTGAGTGTATAGCCGTATGAATTCTGATCGAAGACCGGATAACTCGGAGTCGTATCTAGATCAAAACTGATTCCAAAATGACATTGCTGTGGGGCTTGATAGCGCAGATGTTAATACATGGGACACAGGAGGCGAGTATACTATTCCTTTACAAACACTCAACCTATAATGAGTACAGTTTATCGTTTGAAAAAAAAGTAAACACTGATCATATTGCTCCAGAAGAGCCATCTGATCAGCATCTGTACTATTTGTTACTTTACAATATATTGCGGGGAAAATACACACTAGCCTAATATAAGTAATCATAAATAGGCTAGACTTTAATGGAAACTGGAAGTGTCCATTAAATTTTCTGAGGTGAAGGAGTTAGGCTAATTATAATTCCATGCACTTATGAAATATTTCTCCATGCCAAATTCTGAATTAACAGCTCAGTGAGATCAAGTTGAATTACAGAGCCCCTTCTCTACATTTGTACAACGACATCCAATTGGAAACAAAAACAAATGCTCGTTGTTCGGAGGGAGTCATTGTAGGGAGGGAAATTGGTTTAAATTTGCAAACAGCTTGAATCCAGATCAGACGCCGCGTAAGGCGGCGTCTGATCTGGATTGAAGTTGTTTGTCAGTCGTCGTTAGCTTTTTGTTCTTTCAAAATTTCAAATATGTAACTTTGAGAAAAACAACAGACGACAACTTTAAGCAGACAATATTACAGCAGTAAAAGCGTTAGACATAATTGTCCTGTTAAGGAAACTGCGGCAAGCGTCGTTGTTAGGAGGGAATCGTTGTTCAGAGGGCCGTTGTAGGGAGGGAGCACTTTAATTCCTATACTGTCTTATTCCGAATATAACGCAAACAGTCTTGATCTTGATCAGACGCCGAGTCATCCAAGCTGTTTGGCATTAATATCAGTGATTCCTTCAAATATTGAAATTAAAAAGAAGCAGACGAACATTTTTGAGCCGATGTTATTTTGGCAATAAACTGGATTTAACAAGGTATGGTTATCGCCTAGGCAACACTCTAAATTTATAATTATTCTGATAGCATACAACATAAAACTGGCAAAAAACAGTTTGGCGAGTCAAGACGAATCTTACGAAATGCTTCAAATTATGTGATAAGAAATATTCATATAAAACGGATCCGCTCACTATGAACGTCTATCATTTGAACAATTTAAAAAACTGTTATGGCTAACTAAATTTGAAAAGTTTTCAACAGGTAAAAATACACACTAATGCCGGACATTTATATAAGAAAATAGGGCAGCCACTGATCAGACAGTCCTTTTATATATCTGATCAAGGTCTACATAATGTTCAAAATCGTCAATATTCTCCCATAATAGCAAACGGATAAACTCCTTTACCCCGAAACTTTAAAAGGAAAGTTCCTATTTCTATTTACGTCTAATCAATGTTGTACTATTCTAAAATATATTACAACATGGCAATATGTGCAGACCCTGGTCAGAGGGCTACTGCATCTCTTCTGATCAAGGTCTACACTGTTGCATAGGACAAACGTATCCTTTACTGGTACACTGTTTTTACTCAATCACCCCTGAAACTTTCGTGGACAATTCCAATGTCAAATTTAGTCTAGTCCATTTTTACTAAGGGTTTATTTCAACTATATATATCGAAATGAATAACAGTGTAGACCCTGATCAGAATGCTATTTCATGCAGGAGCCCTCACATCAGGAACTACACTGTTTACACAGGACATAGTGTACTCCTCACAGGTACAATATTTGTAAATGACGAGTATACTCGTCGCAAGGATTGAATGTGTTAATTATCATTTAATATCCGTCATTAAGGTTGAATGTTTTAAAGTATATGAGCAATGAAGCATTTCCATTTCATCCGCACTTACGGTGTTTTAGGACATTAACCAGAGAATATGTAAGTGTTGTGTAAGAGGATGAATTAAAGACGATGAATTACAAAGATACTTGACAAGACATTTAACCCTTTGAACCCTAGTCAAGCATACATGCGTCTTTTGCAAACGGGGAACTTGTAAAGAGTAAACGTGTCCTATAATGCGAACAATGGAGATCACAGAGCTCCTAAAAGAGTTTGTTTTAGGCTATCGTCCTTAGTGAGTCTTGTTTTGAACGGCCTGGTATATATAAGGAAAACTTTAAAATCTTAGAAATTGTTTCAAACATTATATAACTCATCCATTATGTACTATTATAAACGTGCTGAGGTGAAAGGGTTAATACTTTAACAGTGATTGTATATGCAACACGTGACACTGCCCTAGACAGGTCGTTCTTGCAATAAAAACCCATCCTCAGGATCACTCTTTGCCTGTTGGTTCCATCAGAGTTCCATAAAAAGGTTAACCTTGAGCTTTAACCCTACTGCTTTCGTCATATCGTCTGCTTGATATTGGTCGTCTGCAAACCTTTGTCAAATTTAATTACTACATTTAAGTATGTTTTAATTTCATCAAACTTAAAGGTAGGTGTTAAACAGATTGGATCCTGATCAGACTCCAAGTTACTCGGCGTCTGATATTGATCTAAACTGTTTACAATTACCAGACAAGTCGTAATTGGCTGAAGGAGGGTTAACCCCATCACTGCCTAACCACGAGTACAATGGATATTTGCAAACAGTTTGGAACTCGATCACGCGGCGTCTGATCCGGATCCAATTTGTTTGAGTTTTTTTTCAATATTCCGTTTGTCAAAATACCTAAAATTTAAATTTGAGAAATAGAAGCAGACGACAATTGTTTAAAGCATGTGACGTCATGGCAGTGAAGTGGTTAATAGAGTGTGTTATTGTCTTAGTGTTTATAATGTCTTCTCCGTGAATCTGCTTTGTGTTTGGCAATGGGTTTCATTGCAGTGATATACAGTGGAGAATCTGTTATTCTTTCCCGTTTAAACGCAAACGTACGCAAACGCAAAGCACTAAAACGTAGAAAAGAACAAGTTTTGGACAATTCTGATAATTCGTGTTTATCTTGGTGGCAAACAGTTTGGAGCCTGATCAGACGCCGGGTTACCCGGCGTCTGATCTGGCTCCAAACTGTTTGCACTGCAAATAATAGTTTTAGCGTAAACGCGTTTATTGGGAAAGAATAACAGATTCTCCACTGTATTAGTAGACGGCGAGGGTTTGCTTACTCAGAACAATTTTCATGCTAGTAATATGCCTCTCCTCACAGATAGCACAAGAAGACGTGAAAAATTGATGATTTAGCATGATAATTGTTATTATGTCTGTATTTTATTTCGGTTTTTTTTCTTTTCATTTTCATATTTAACCGTACGATTTAAGCCTTTTGAAGACTAAATATCGTCTGCTCAAGTTTGTCTTCCGCAAATTTATGCTAATTTCAATTTTTGAAGTCCTAAGTGTAGAAATTTTGATTTCCCCACTCACACTGAGCTGTCTCTTAACATGTTTGCACCCAATAGATTCTATTTTATAGCAATGTGTTTGCGTTTCGCTTGCGTTTTAACGGGAAAATATCGTCTATTTGAGGAGTATATCGCATGTATACGCCAATTACAGGAAACACCAATATTCTATACCTGTCATGTAAAAGAAAAGTGGTGTAGACTTTGCTACCTACCTCCAGCCGGGTAAATACATGTAGCAATGAGAAAATAGAAAATAACTATTCTAGATTCCGTAGATCAAGGTGTGGTACTTAATTATTTTACCGACGTAGGCAAATACAGTCGACTTTTCAAACAGTTTGCGTCACGTGGCGTCTGATCAGGATCCAAACTGTTTGGCAATCATTTCGGTAATTCTCCAGTCATTTGCATTAAGGTGGTTCGACAGCGGGCGGCCCGCATCTCGAGTTCCGGAAATGCTGATGACTTTCACCTGATCTTTTCGGCACGTGCTTATAGTAGAAAATTTAGATAAAGAAAATTTGGATGATGTTCAGTGTCTTCTCTGTTAGCGCAGTTGGTTACGGTGGTTGACTAGCAATGCAAAGGTTCAAGGTTCGATTCCCACTCGCTTCCAAACTTTTTTTAAAAATAAATTGTCCGATTTTATCGACTAGTTAATCCATAACGCAGTGATCAAAGGACAGGCTATGTTTAGTCACGTAATAATGAATAGTATCAGATGCAAGTATAGTCAAGTGAAAGCTATACTTTGTGAGGATTTATAGCCTATATGAAAGATGGCAGCTTAACACAGGACAAAAGTAATGCTAAAAGATAGATCCTAAAGGAGCTTTTATGCATTACTGTTGTTCTGTATGAAGCAGTCACCTGTCTTCAAAGATCTACAGGCTACCGTATTTAATGGTCCCTTATAACAGGTTTGACTTATAGTATTATTTAGAGCTGACGGCATTTTAAAGTTGAACTCAAGGGAGGTTACTCGTTTTGTGTTAACATTTTGTCAGAATTTCTGGAACTCATGTTTAAAATGTAAATTCCACTGTAGATTTTCATAAAACTTTTGCGACTAGTAGAACTAAGTAATATCTATCTAATAAGAGTAATATTAGTGTATGTTAAACGACTAGATTTTTTTGTAATTTGAGATTTAGTGACTTTTTCCGAATTTGAATTTTTTAAAATATTGATATTTCCAGAAAATATGTCATGAAATATTTTTTGTTTGCACAATTTCTTATAGTCTCTGTACAGTTTACTTGAATGTTCAGAAATTATTGAGTTAAATCATTTTATAGAGAAAATATTCCTGTTTATTAAAAAAGGAGCTTTTCTCGACAAAAGGTCCTGTCAGAAAAAAACGGTACTGTAACTTTTTTTTATTTTAACGATTTTTCACTCTCCATATGGTATATTTCAATTTAATCAAGGTTTCAAAGAATTCTGACACAGAATAAGCTGACCCGCGAACCACCTTAAATCTTACTTTTGAACAAAAGTACAGTCCACGCTCATGTTGGTCGAAGTCCTGTGTCATGTTAACACAGACGGTATTCTGACAGTGAATGGGTTAGTCAATAAGTCAATTTACCTCAATGTTGAATTTGAGAAATAAAAGCAGACGATAATAGTTTAATGCAGATGACTTCATAGTAATATCGCTCGATATACAGTATACCCCTGGGCTTGCTGGTAGCCTACCTCGTACTCTCATAGGATATACAGTAAAACCCCTCTATTACGACCACTAAATTGTGTTAACTATTAGGGGTTAAGAACAGGTGACTGCTTAAAGCAAGGTGACAGTAAAACAGAAAGCTCCTGTAGGAGCTTTCTGTTTTATGGTCACCTTGCTTTAAGCTGTCACCTGTCTTTTATACAAACAATTAGCCTTATTTTTAGCTGTCGTAATAGAGGGGTTTTACTGTACTTTATGGATGTTAAAGAGGCTCGCAACCGAATTTAGCATTAAAAATGGTAATTTGTAAATATATGTCAAATGATTATATAAATGGGTAAGATTTAGTTTAGGATAATAAATTCTGTTAAAAAATGCATTTCCAAAAAAAAAAAAGAGCTCTGGTGGGATTCGAACCCGTGACCCTCCATTGCAGAGACAAACAAGAAAAATGAGGACACGCCTCGACCACGGACGCTCTCTATATATATGGTAGCGAATTAACGTACTTCACTGGTAGCGCTTAATACTACATTATTCGGCTCCGGTTTATGTCAGAGCCCGTGTAGAGAAGCAACTACAACAGCAAAACCGTCAGCTGACGCTATTGAAAAACGATGGAATATATCTAAAAAAAAACTAAGATTCGGTGACAATTCTTGAGACTTTTTTTGGACTGATCATATTTTTTTAATGTCAGAAGCCAAATAATGCCACAAATTTGCTTTTATTTGAGTATTTTATTTTATTTTATTTTGACAAGTACACCATCCGGTTGCGAGTCGCTTTAAATTGTTCCTTTAGACCTTCTAAATGACTCAAAAGTACTCAAAAACAAAATTATTCTAATCATTCAAAATTTAGGGTTTTTTTTACATGGCAACCCATATGAATTCCATCAAGTGACGCTTTATAAAAAAAAATATATATATATATATACTAGTAAAGGAAATGTTGGTGCGAAATAAAAACCAGAACATTGCACATTTTCATGTTTCAATTATGCAATTTCCGAAACAATCGTTAAATTGAAGGGCATTTAACTGAGTATGAGATTTTTAGGGCTACTATCTGATATTTACAATACTAGAAAACAGAAGGTATAACCTTACTTTTTAATGTAGTAAAGCATGAGTACAAGTTGGCTGTTTGCATATTAATAATTATTAATGAAATTTACTTGTTGTTGTTTTTTTTTTACTATTTTTCGTTACAAAGATCTTAGTGAATATTTTTACGCCCATATGATGTCCTATAAGGGTAAAAGATAGTCTATCGGCAAGACTCCGGGTTATATTGTATATCAAATTAGAACCATATAACATATATTTACATCGTGTAAGTAGTCGAAAGGTAAATGTCATGAATACTTATGAATATGCAAATAGCTATTTTGCCTTCATCAATTCTAAGTTTGCAAGCATTGTTTGAGTCTCAGTTTATTATATTCAGACTATCAGATAACAGCCTTTAAGAACTTTAAATTAGTTAAAAATCCTCTGAATAAGACATTTCTTTTGCAAAATAATGAACAATTTATTGAATAAGTATAGATATGATAATTATTTTATTTGCATGTTTGAATGTTTTAATTCTGTGCATTTTCTCTTTATTACACACCCACATTGTTGACCTAACTTAAAATCTAGTAGATATATAAGCATTTATATTTCTCTATATATGTACCCTCTCTTTAAGACATCTATATCGGTTGCCATGGAAACGCACAAATTTGCATAGTGGAAATTAGTTTTTTCTTGATTATATTTATATTTTTTATTTAGAAGGTCTTAGTGAACAGTTAAACATCCATAGCGCATGTCCTATGAAGTTAGGTTACTAGCATGCCATTAGTCATATTCATGTGAGATGTATTTACATAATTTACGTAGTCAGTCAGTAATTTTTGTGAATAATTATGTCTATGCAAATAGCTCATTTGCAAAAATATTTACTAAATTTACAAGCATTGTTCTACCTTCAGTTTCTAGTATTCTGACTATCATATACAAGCATTTAATTGCTTAAAATCAAATACATTTCTTTAAATTAGTCGTTTTTTATCAAGAAATCAACAATCTAATGAATATTTATATATAAATATATGCAAATGAGATTATTTGCATACTGGAATATTTTATTAAACGCCATGTCTGAGTTTTAATTTGACACCAACATTGTTGATCTAACTTAATACCTAGCAGAGGTATGAACAATTTTCACGATTGTCAATCCCAGCTTATTCCGACATTACGACTGTTCTGTGGGACTTAATTGTCATTTGGGATGTTTTTGTTTATTTGACGACAGAGATTACCCCCTCAGACAAAACCTAAAAGGAAGGCATGTCGATGGTCTGTTTCTCAGCGAAAGAGATTATCCGAAAGCAACTTCCCCTGAAGGGTACACTGTACAGGTCAAGTGTACTTTTCTTAGGTATTTGCCTGTTATTGACGGGTAACCTCGTCGCCAGGGTTGAATATGTTAATCTAATAATCACCAAATAATATAGATATATTGAAGGATGAATCAAGCAAGGACACTGACACTAGTCTAGTCACTGTTTTACCTGGCACGTATCAGTCTTTGTTATTTGCCGCTATGTATGATTAACTGTTTGCATGCTAGGTAATGTTTTGTCTGCAATTATTGTCGTCTGCTAATTTTCTATTTTTTCTTTTCAAAACAGGGTCAGGGGTGTCAAACAGTTTGGATCAAGATGAGACGCCGCATTATGCGGCGTCTCCTCTGGATCCAAACTGTTTGCAAAGACATTCAGTGTGGCAGACATAAAAACATATCCGGCGCTAGCATGCAAAGAGTTATTAACAACTGTTTTTCTAGGCATTTCTGTGCACTGCATCATAATAGAAGAGGAAGGTGTAAATGTGTTTCACATCCAACGACACAACTCCATGGTACTTTTATTGAAGACGGGACTGAAACTTCAATAAGAGACCCTTTAAATGTGACTTTTTGTTGTGGTGAAAAATCAAATGTTTGTCAATGTAGCCAGAAACAAATCAGTGTACTTATCTAAACCTGAACACAGCTACAGTGGAGAAAACGTTATTCTTTTCCAATAAACGCGTTTATGCTACATTAATTATATCAAATGCAAGCAGTTTGTAGCCAGATCAGACGCCGGTTAACCCGGCGTCTGATCAGGCTCCAAACTGTTTGATATCAAGGTTAAAATCAACATTTAGAGTTGTCAAAAAGTTGTCATTTTCTTCATTTTATTGCAATGCGTTTGCGTTTCGTTTGCATTTAAATGGGAAGAATAACGTATTCTCCACTGTATATTTACTCTCAGTAGAATTTAAGACTACGCAGCCCTCTTGCAGCTCGCAAGAACTTCTGTTTGATCTTTCTTCTTGTTACTTTCATGTGTGGTACATGTATGTTCATCCGTACCGTCAGTAACCATGACATGACAATTTCAACTTTATATGCCAATGCTTAACCCCTTTACTACCGTGATGTCATCAATCTTAAACAACTGTCGTTTGCTTTTATTTCAAATATTTAATTTTAGGTACTTTGATTTAAGAAACATTGAAATGAGTGTCAAACAGTTACGCGGCGTCTGATCAGGATCCAAACTGTTTGCAAATACTCATCGTACTCGGGGCAAGGCAATGAAGGAGTTAATATTGAGCTACAGTGGAGAAAACGTTATTCTTTCCCGTTTAAACGAAACGAAACGCAAAACGCTAAAACGTAGAAAAGTGCAACTTTTGGACAATTCTGATAATTCATTTTTATGTTGGTGGCAAACAGTTTGGAGCCTGATCAGACGCCGGGTTACCCGGCGTCTGATCTGGCTCCAAACTGTTTGCAGTGAAAACAATAGTTTTAGCGTAAACGCGTTTATTGGGAAAGAATAACGTTTTCTCCACTGTATTTGCTTCCTTTCATTTAGAGGGGAAATAATGACGTTTTCACCCCTGTAGCATAGAAAACCAGTAAAATAGCGGTTGTGTTATTTTCCCCGCTTCAATCCTACCTATTGGAACGAAATTGAAACGCAAACGCTAATTGAATGAAATGTAGAAAAAGACAAGGTTTCGTAAACGTTGAAAAGTCATGTTCAATTGACTGGCAAACAGTTTGGAACTTGATCAGACGTCAGATTAACCGGCGTTGGGTCTGGTTCTAATCTTTTGCAATGTAAATAATAGATCTAGCATAAATGCGTTTATTGGAAAATGATGTTTTATCCACGGTGCCAATGATATGTGTTTTCAAGATGGCGGAATGAATACTTAATGCTCGGTACTTCAGATTGCTGTTGCACATTTGCAGGCAGGAATTCATAAACAAAAGTCCTCGAGACGGAACACGAAGGCGCTCACTATATACCAGTTTGCAAATAAACATTTATACAATGTATACAGATGCGTTTGACAAGAAACGTGTTGCTTGGTAGAAATATTGTCATAATATATATGCATACTTACACGGAATACATGTAGTATGATATTATTTCCCAATAGACTTCGGGCGTCCGTGGCCTAGTGGCTACAGTAATTTAGACTGACAATAACTAAGCTCCGCACCGCTTTAGATTCGAATCCCGGAGTAGGTACTTCGGCTTTTGATTTGGGGAAACCTTCCAGCTTGCTTGCGAAAGGTCGGTTATTCTACGTAGTTGCCGAGTTATGCCTGAAACAGTGCTTAAAGGGCTCCCGGGGCCTTTCTTCAACTGCAATCAGCCAAACGTCGCAATACAACTGCAATACTGTTAAAAGCCACGAAAAGGCATAACAAATCCAAATCTATTAGACGTACGCTTGATACAAACGGAATATTACTATACTTTGCATATCTTATGCACCGGATCATTCGAGTTGTGTGTGTAAAGGTTATATCCAACGAGACCGAAGGTCGAGTTGGATATAGCCTTTACACACACAACGAGAGTGATCCGGTACATAAGATATGCAAAGTATAGTAATGTTCCTTTTATTATATACCTCTTATAATAAAAATAAAATATAAAAAGATAGAAATGTTTCGAGCGTTACTATAAATAAACGGGATTTCCCATACGTCACACTTCGGGGAATGGCGCGTGAAAGTAAATACTCGCTATTACGACCACTAAAACGAATGCTAATTGATTAAATAATAGAGAGGTGACAGCTTAAAGCAAGGTGACAGTGAAACAGAAAGCTCCTAAAGGAGCTTTCTGTTTCACTGTCATCTTGCTTTAAGCGGTCACCTACCGTAAACACCTTAATACTTAACATAATTTAGTGGTCGTAATAGAGAGGTTTTACTGTAGTTCCGAACTTCCGACTACACAGTAAACGTTCTTTTCCCATTACAAAAGGTACATGGGTAATACGGAATTTTCAATCCGTCAAGGTGTATTTGTTCGATAAAATACAGAAATATTTCGGGCAGAACATTGGTAGGTATATAATAAATTTAACTAGCACACAAGTGGTGAAACTGTTTAGTACATATTATGATGTTAACGTTGTTGAATCGTGATATAACCGTCATGCTTCGGTAACTGTTGCTATATTTAGTACATCAGCGCATCATATCTATTATATGCGACCAGCTTCTACCTTTCTATACCCATTTACACATGGAGACTGTAAATGAACAATATCACTTGAACCCTTTCAGTATCAATGTCGCATAAAAGCGCGTTTGCAAACAGTTTGGATCCTGATCAGACGCCGCGTAACGCGGCGTCTGATCAGAATCCAAACTGTTTGACACTTGTGGCCTTTTTGCTTTTTAACTTACAATATTTTCGAAACAGACAAACAGTGCAGAACTTGACCAAGGGTCTCCTGTAGGATCCCTCAGATAATTGAGTACACTTTTTGCTTTGGACACTACAAACGGAATATTACTATACTTTGCATATCTTATGCACCGGATCACTCGAGTTGTGTGTGTAAAGGCTATATCCAACGAGACCGTAGGTCGAGTTTGATATAGCCTTTACACACACAACGAGAGTGATCCGGTACATAAGATATGCAAAGTATAGTAATGTTCCTTTTATAATATACCTCTTATAATAAAAATAAAATGAAAAACGATAGAAATGTTTCGAGCGTTACTATAAATAAACGGGATTTCCCATACGTCACACTTCGGGGAATGGCGCGTGAAAGTAAATACTCGCTATTACGACCACTAAAACGAATGCTAATTGATTAAATAATAGAGAGGTGACAGCTTAAAGCAAGGTGACAGTGAAACAGAAAGCTTTCTGTTTCACTGTCACCTTGCTTTAAGCGGTCACCTACCGTAAACACCCTAATACTTAACATAATTTAGTGGTCGTAATAGAGAGGTTTTACTGTAGTTCCGAACTTCCGACTACACAGTAAACATTCTTTTCCCATTACACAAGGTACATGGGTAATACGGAATTTTCAATCCGTCAAGGTGTATTTGTTCGATAAAATACAGAAATATTTCGGGCAGAACATTGGAAGGTATATAATAAATCTGTATATGAAACCAGATAAAGCGCCTGATACACCAGAGTCAGTTCGGACTCCATACTGTTTGACACTTAGATTGGGTAAAAGCAGCAGCATTTTCCAAAATATTTATTTGGCTGTATCGATGAACCTCTTGCAGAACTTCTAAACTGGCTTGGATAAGTCCATCCAAGTTGTTCTATTCGTGCCTAAGAGTTTTGATGTATCACAAAAAGCACTTGAAGAAGTGCAAAACACTCCTTTCAAGTCATTGTGTTATTAAGTAATAAATTAGACAGACAAGCAGTATAGTTATGATATAGTAACTACAATCAATCCGGTTTACAGCGACAGTCTTCATACATTTGAGTTTGCTGACTGTTAAAACGATTTTTCTAAACATTTTTCTAAGCATTCATAATTTTGTTCAGCGAGCAATCAGCGAAAAATCAAGAAAATGTGGCAGGTTATACAACAGAAAATAATACAGAAAGCTCATTTACCCTTTACACCGCAGATACGCATTATTACCCCCCAATGAAGAAAATAATTCCAATTTATACAGTCATGAATATGGATCATATTATTAAGAAATATGTTATATATCTGATGTTTCAAGCAGGGTACAAGAAACAGGTCATGGAGTAAATGGCTAAGCTTTCTGTGTTATTGTTATCCTGCATTAGGCAACCATTTGTTTCAGATATATGTACTATCAATTGACATTCTTTTGCGTACGCACTTTATGCAATTCTTAATTGGAACAATATTTATTCTATTTTTGTCCTCGGTCATTGTATGCCAGATGCAGCAGAATATTGCGTTATATCGAAATGTTCAGTATAAAGAGACATGACTATGCCAAGTTTCGTGTCTTTTCAAGTGCATTCACTCATCTGGGGCCCGTTTTACCAAACTACTTACGCAAAAATTTTGCGTAAGTCAAAATTTTAAATTTATTTTTTAGCGCGTCCTTCGATCTGGCTATTTGCTGTTTGCAAATGTTTATGATCGAAAAATGAGAGTTATACATTTTTGACTTTCGCAAAAATTGTGCGTAAGTTGTTTAGTAAAACGGGCCCCAGTTGCTCTGCACCTGTAAAAACCACGGCGGAATTTCTCTTTCTTGAGAGTGTCTCAGAATATTTGTTTGTTAAGATCGCAGTTTGAAGTAACATTGTCTTCTAAAAACAGGAACTTTGTACATTAACCCCTAGTGTCGAGTTTATAAATGCGTTACTTACAACCAGTGTTAATGTTAATAGTACACTTGTCCTTTGAGAATAGTAAATACCACTCCGGTGGTGGATGGACATATAAGAGAGGTCGAATATGGTACCTATTGATCAAGCCTTGCAAATGAAATATTGTTTAGGCTAAAGAGAAACCACGCTGAAACCATTCATCAGCCATTGTCAAAATACACACGAGTTGTAAGGTGGCGATGTCTGCGATTTCCTGGCACAGTTAAAAGTTTTTAAAATCATTTTAAATCATTTCCGTGTTTTGACTGTGTTCTAGACAAATATGTGAACGTCAAACCTGTTTAAGCACCAATTCTCTATTGTCTACAACAGTAATATTTGCAAACATTTTTTTTCCCGATCAGACTCCGCGTTACGCGTCTTCTGATCGGGATCCAAAGTGTTTGATACTAATATTAATGTTTTAAGATAGAACCACATAGATTTTCATATATTATGAATTAGAGCGGAATATTTAAGAAGACGATAAGTTATTACGTCATAATGACACAATCAATAAATAATTTTGCAGACGATACATGAGCATTTAACCATTTACCCCATAACCTGTTTCTATTTTTGAAGGGAGATGACCACTAAACCCATTTCCCAATAGCATATTTCTAGTTTTGAAGACTAGTGACCACTTAAAACAGGTTGAAAGTAACCCAGAATGCGCCTTAAGGCGCATTCTGCTTTAAATTCAGCCTGTTTTAAACTATCAATTGCTAGGTTATAGAATATATTTCTTTTCTAACTCATACATGACTGTATAAAGTAGATCTATTTTCTTCAGGTGAGGAATAAATTAGAGGCGTGAAAATGCGTATTTATTGGATAATGGGTTAAAGCATGTTGACAATAAAGCATTAAGGCACATTCTGCTTTACTTTCTGTCTGCTTTAAGGTATCACATGTTACAATAAAGAAAATCATATTTTGGTGCAAGCATTTGTAAAGGGGAACTATATTCTTCAATGGAGGAAACAAAAAATCAAAGGCGTATAAAGTCATATTTATGGAGCAATGGGTTAAGGGGTTTACCTGCTATGTACATGCCCGGTGATAATTACCTGCGTTGACGTTAGCAACCGCCTGTTGATGTTCCTAATCTCGTGCTACACGTCTGACTTGGAATTCCACAGAACAGTGCATGTTGAGTATGCCAACACTACTTTTATCAAGTGTTCTGCTACACTGAGCTCGCTATTATTCCCCTACCAACGCGCTTGCACTTCCATGAACATGGTCCAATGTTACAATGCTTTTTAATTGAGTTTAAGATCGTTCTCAAGCATTTGGTTAGTCAGATTTGAAATTTTGCTGACGAAAAGCTCAAATCTGACCAATCAACTGCTTGAAAACGACCGCAGACACAACACTTAAGCTTTATAACCTTGTAGCTTATTGTCCTATGAATAGTTTCCAATTAAGTCTAGACCATTTCAGACGTTTCGGGGTGATTTATAATAATATTGAAACTTACAAACGGTGCAGACTCTGATCAGAATGCTTCTGGGCTCAGAACCCATCTCTTTAAAGAGATACTAGTTTTGTCAGATGTATAATGATTTTACAGTGAATCGGACTTCTACTGCTGATCTGTAGACAGAGATAATTTAATTCCTAATAGCACTTTATTCACCCTTAGATCTCAAAGAAAAATCGGTATTGAAATAGCATTGTTTGAATTCTTAGCATACCGTATTTTAATTCCCGATCGCAGGGAAATCACATCTTTACGAAACCACAAAATGTTATTCGTTTCGATGAAAATACATGTCTGCGTTACTCAAGAAAGCTCCTTTGGGAGCTTACTGCTACTTTATCCAACCTGCATGAAGCTGTTAAATAACCACAGCACCATCAGTTTGTCTCCGCTGAGCGGTCGCACAGTGGGAATGTGGCGATTCTTTCCCAATTTCAGCGAAAGAAAATGCAATACAGTAAAAACATCTCTATTACAACCACTAAATTATATTAATTTATAAGTGTTTTACGACAGGTGACCGCTTAAAGAAAGTTGACAATAAAACAGAAAGCTCCTATAGGAGCTTTCTGTTTAACTGCCATCTTGCTTTAAGCAGTCACCTGTCTTTTTAACAATCAAATACCCTTCTTCTTCGTGGCCGTTATAGAGAGGTTTTACTGTAAAATGATAAAATCGACATTGTTCCTGAAAGGTTAATGATTGATCATAATCAGAGTTGTTTTAAGAAATAAACTGATTTTTTCGGCTTTCAAGCCAAATACGTAAACGGCAGAAAATTATCGGCAAAAATGCCGAAAAATCAGTTCGTTTCTTATATTTACAATATATTTGCTGTAATTTCTAATATTTAATTAACATTTTGTTAGTACGTATGTATGTTTAATCCATATAAGAGGTTGATAACACGAATAATATGTACCCTATAAGGAACAACCATGACCACATTACTGAAGCTGCGTCCATTCGAAAGCTAAAAAATAAGTTCCATTGTTTAAATTCTAACATCAGAATATTGACAGTTTGGCGCGAAAATGCCGATTTGACTTCTTTTGAAAATGGCGTCATTTTTAAATCAGGATCAATATATCGATTCTTCGTCATAAAGCATGCTGACAGCTGCTGTTTATAAGGTATATCTATTTTCTTGCAATTTATCTCAATTCTAATACAAAATTTAGTCGGTAATCATGGTTTCCGCTAATAGGAAGGTGTAGATCGGTTAAGAACATTTTTTTGAAAAATCCGCCAAATGTTTGCTGTCCGAGTTCCAAAGATTAAAACGCGAAAGAAAAATGCATAATGTTATGCCTTGCCTCCTCTGCGAAACTTATCCACAAGTCGCGCCTCCTTGAGCAATTGCATATGTACGAATTAAACGACACATTTTAAAGGAACTGAATGGGGAGAATGTAAATATAACAGTTTGGAGCCTGATCTTGCTCCAAACTGTTTGCAATGCACACAATTGTTTTAGTACAAGCACGTTTATTGGGAATGAAATAACTTTTATACACTGTAACATACGGGCCTCCCTGCATTCACATTTTCCAGGTATACTTCAGCGTAGGCTTGTTTAATAGGAGTGCTCACACTCTCTATTCAAAGAGTTTATCAGTCATGGAATGTCCTATGATAAAGCTAACATATTAACACACTGCATATTCGTTGGTTTTTACGCCTCCTTAAAAACAAATAGCTTATTCGTAAATCATTTCGTATTTAGAACACTTTATGATCATATGAAGAATAGATAAAGTTGTTTGCGACGAAATTTCATTTTCACAATGAGTAGTGTGCCCTTTTTGTATACATGTATAATATATTAACCCTTTGAACCCAAGAAACGCATATACACGTTCTTTGCAAACAGTGTAATTGTGAAGAGTTCACTTGTCCTTTGTAACCATTTAAGACGCAGGATTGCTATATCGAAGAACAATCCTAAATAATAAAAACAATGGACAAGACTAAATTAGAAACTGGAATTGTCCATTTGGAGTTTGTGGGGAAAGAGATAATACATGTATTATTGAAGAGATGGGGTCAATTCCTCGTCCTTCCCCTTTATTTGTTGGTTGTAAAAACTAAAAAGTAGGAATTCGGCTATACTAGTTCAAATGTAAGATGCATTACTAGATAGTTTGTTTTTTATTGAGTTGAATATATTCATAGTGTTTTAACTTTTCCACGGCATTAAACCTGTTATAAAGAGTTTTAGTTGAGTTGCAGAAAAGTCTTTAGGAACTGATTGGTTAAATTTGAGCTTTTACTAGCAAATCAGAAGTGATCAAAAATGTTTGCAAATAACCAATTTAAACCATCGTACTCGATGTAAAGCAATGCAAGGGTTAACTCATTGAGCCCTAGTGCCGCATATATGCGTCCTTTACCAAATGTGTACCTGTGAAGAGGAAGTTGTCCTATGCAAACAGAAAAGTCCCTGATCAGAGGGCTCCTAGGAGCCCTCTGATCAAGGATTTTACTGTTTGGAATTTTGCAATTTATTACAAAAAAACCTAAGTAGTCTCAAATGGACTAGCCTTTATTGCAAACTGGAATTGTCTATTGGAGATAATGAGTTAATGTAGCTTGACTAGACATTTGAATTATAATGTTTGCTTCAAATCTAACGACTTTATGAAACCAGCCAAGACTCCGTAATACTCGTCGTCTCATATTGACCGGAAATGTTTATCAAGAAATATCTTCAAAAAAGATATTCCGTCGAAAATTAAAGTTTATTTTGGAAGTGAACAGTATTCATTTTATAAACTTAATACAGGAATTATACACAAGTTAGCCTAGTGTATAATTCCGTGCTTAAAATGTCTGTTCAAATTTGGTCAGCACAGCCTTGAACGTTATAATGGAGGTATATGTTATTTGTCTTTTCCTGGCGGCCTGCATTTGGGCGCTCTACTATTGTTTCTATCGGTCGACAATCAGAAGCCGGTTGCTTCATTGCTGATTGATGGGAGTAATGTGATCGCCATTTTGGGGGCTGTCTTTTATATGTTTATTCATGTCTATTTTAGATCATATTGTAGTTATTTTGTCTTTTCTTGTTTGTAGGTACATTTGTGTAACTTCATGTGAAGCGCTTTTGAACGCACTACCCCTGTGTGAAAAGAGCGCTATATAAATCTGGTATAATAATAATAATAATAATAATAATAATATGGAAAATGTTTTGGTGGTCTCTGACCTCTAGGCATTCGGCCAATGAGAGTGCTGCAGTTTAAGAAAGCGGGTCATGGACCAATATTTCTGATCATTACTGATTGGTTAAATCGTTTCAACCAGTAGGTTAAAAGAGATAACATTCCCGTCTTCGACGGGAAAAATGCTAGCAAAGTGACACTGAGAAGTAGGGTAACTGCCGAGATGACACAAACTAATTGCTTATGTCAATGTAATTTCATTACTGATTGCAGCTTCAGTCAAGTGAACATATGCTTTACACACGTCTTGTTTGACAAGTGTTGTATGCAACCAACAAACTGTTGAGTGCATTTTCCATTATGACTTGAGAAAAATGACTTGTATCATGTTGGGAAGTAGTTTTGCTGATTCACTTTTTAGGTTTTGCCTCTCGCTGTATAGACATTACAATTCAGTCTATCTTTAGCAGCCCCTATGAATGAAAAAACAGATTACTGCTCAAATGCTAGCTAAGGAACTTTCTCTATTACATTTGACTTGCGGTAAACCGTCATTCGTCTTTACGGCCGACACTGGATTTTAAGTTAAGTGTCGCTTTATTGAGAAGTTATTGTTAGTTAAATTGCAAAAAAATCACTTTTTTTGTAAAATGTATAGTTTATATTGCATCAGATACTTGCGAAACGTGTACATTAGATAGCGTTCATACGTTTGCTGCAACATGTTTTTGATTTAAACTAAATAAAACGCAATCGTTGTACAATAAGTTGTTTAAAGTATCAAGTTCTTGGTTTAATTCTAGTATGTAGAAGCTGATAAAACGTCTATTTTGGTGGTCGCATTGAACTTCACATCATTCTATGTTAACAAGCGCATTGGTTTGAAGTAATCGGTAATTTACCATATTTGCATACATGTAGTTGCTAGGCGTTTGCCAAACATATACATACTAAATAAAGTGGAAAAGACGTTATTCTTTCCCAAAATAAACGCAATTATTTCCCATGCAAAGCGTATAGAACATGATCAGATGCTGGCTAACAAACGACATTTAGTTAGGCTGCCAGCTATTTTCCACTCCGATAGAAATAGATGCTAACACATTTTAAAGCTCCATCATTTTCTACATATTTTTTGTATATTTTAAAGGAAAACACTACGTCTTCTCCGCACATATGTTGCATACACTTATTAACATTGACATATAACAGTTTGGAAAGTACAGTGCATCATAAACCGCGTAATCATTAGTCGATCGACACTTTCCAAATGAAAGCTTTTAATTACAATCGTCATTGCATGGTTTAGTATTAATTTATACGCACATATCAGTGTCTAGATTGTCTCTACAGTTACCATAGGTAGTTATAAGGATCATTCTTGCTTTCGATGTATAGTGCAGGTAGTTACTTAAACAAGATGCTTGCATAATATAAAGCTTAGTTATGATCTTTCTGCTTTACTTCTATCTTGCTTTAGGCTGTGGCATGCCTTAAGCAATACAAATGAGTATTCTACTGAAAAGATATTATAACGGGGCTATATTGTATACAGTGGATAATCTGTTATTCTTTCCCAATAAACGCGTTTACGCTAAAACTATTATTTGCAGTGCAAACAGTTTGGAGCCAGATCAGACGCCGGGTAACCCGGCGTCTGATCAGGCTCCAAACTGTTTGCCACCATGATAAACATGAAATATCAGAATTGTCCAAAAGTTGTTCTTTTCTACGTTTTAGTGCTTTGCGTTTGCGTACGTTTGCGTTTAAACGGGAAAGAATAACGTTTTTTCCACTGTATTATAACGGGGCTTTATTGTATACTAAGTTGTAAGAGTAATTACATGCTACAGAACACACCAGGTAGAAGCAATCGGTGCATTGTTTTCACCTGTGTCAGTATCCTTGGAATATCTGCAACCAAACCGTGTGGTAACAATGATTCAAGCAACTACTCAAACACTCCCTTTCCTAAACATTGTTAGTGTACGTTTACATGTATAATTGTAACTACACTGTACATGCTTTTTGTGAAGATAAAAATATTTAAACTAATGTGTTAGCCGCTTATGATTGCGTACACTCGGTGCATTTGTTTTCCCTAGAGTCAGCGTTCTTCACCAATGTCTCAAGTCAGAAAGGCAGAACTCTACTATAAGTGCAAATACACGAAAACCATATGTTGCAATCCTTGGTGTTAACTCATGTGAATATTCCTTAACGTATATTTCATCTTTGTAACATCATCAACTTTATGTGGATTTTAGAGCTATTTTCAGAAATGTTCAAATAAGCTATTTCCGGGAAATAAATACCCTCTCTGAGTAGGATCAATATGTTTGCATAATATATATGTACTGCCTTCCGTCATAGACCGGTTAAAATGTAACAACCCATCGAATGAATTCTGGCGAAAAAACAACACTATTGTTTTTGAAAAACAAAACTACCTCACCTGAATTACGTAGGCAACTTAAGAAACAGTTTAACTTGTTATGTTCGAAACTCCTTCAAACTGTAGTAATAATATACTGTTATGTTTTAGAGTGTATGTATCTGATAGTGCTACTAAATAGTGAACCAATACCTTGCTAGGAACAGGAGAACAATTATATACGTTCACCAAAACGGTCAATTTGAAGACTGTCTGGTTTATTGCCATGTCATTTTATTGCAACTTTATCCGCTATGGATATAATACTCTATTGACAAGTTCATCCCATGGCGACTTTAATGGTCCTTTTAAGTTGCTTTAATGTTAATGCCTTGATATCATGTTCATTCTGAAAGCAGGAAAGTGAAAAAAAGAAATATTGTTCATAGGATTTCTGCTTTTATTTCAATCCGTTTTAAGCTATCTTACATTATTGTCTAACTTTCCCAGTATTCCGGTGTGCGCTTTCGACCCAAACCTCTGTTTCCCAACACAACTACATGTATTTGTATAACTTAATTTCTGTGGTATCATTAGTACAGTGAAGCCCCTCTTAACCGGACATGTGTGGTGGCAGCACAAATTTCCGGTCTTGAGGGGTTTCCGGTTTAGATGGATTTAAGCCATAGCTTGTTTCTAGTATTGGAGATAGGTGATCACTTAAGTAAAGCAGAAGATTGCGCCCTGAGGCACATTATTCTTAACTTTAACCTGCTTTAAGCTATCATCTACTAGAATTTGGAAAATATTTCTGATGATGCATATTCATGAAAGTATTTTCTTAAGTAAAGGAATAAATCAAAGGCGTAAAATTCATATTTATGGTGTAATTGGTTAAAGAAAGAAGGGTTGGAAACGGGACCAATATTTTTGGCCGGTTTAGAGAGAAGTTCCGTATTTAGTGGTTCCAGTTTAGTGGGGTTTCGCTGTAATCATCATTCCAAGTGACACACGCCTGTGTCAAACGGGTAATTTCTGACAAGTTGGCACTGTTCCAGTACACTACCTCTCATAAACCCCAATTACCAGCAATATGCGCAAAAAGGTTCAGTTTGTCTGTACACGGTTTCAAGGTGGGCTAAAATCTGATTTGCCTCTGATCTTATATTGGCAAACATAGGAGAAGACGTAATACTTTCCTGTTCAAACGAAGTTAAACGCAAACACAATGTACCGCAATGACAAAAATACAGCTCTGATTTGTTTTTATTCTAGTCGTAAATAGTATGGAGCCTGATCACACGACGGGAAACGTGGTGTCTTGTTGGTCTCCAAATTATTAAGAATGCACCTTAAGACACATTCTGTTTTTACTTTCAGGCTCCTTTAAGCCACTATCTCAATATAGACTATATATGTGTTTCTTTTAACGCATATGCATGACTGTACTCGTATAAAGTGAAACTTCTTTCTTCAGTGAGGAAATAAACTAAATGAAGTAGAGGGTTCAGTATAAATGAAAAAGTGAAGATGAAAAACATAAAAACCAGGATAGAAGTAATGCAGAAAACTGCGAAGGTTGGTAATATTGGTGTTATGGTGTACGCAATTAATCATTTAAAATTCATACCAACCATAACTTCCGATAAGGGTCAACATTTCTCAACACTGATTGGCACTTAAGAATTAATTAACTCTTTCCCTGCTAAGTTTTATGGTCTGCTTTAACCTTCTTACCACCAAAACATCGTCTGCATTGGTTATGTCGCCTTTAATATTCTTAAAGTCAGCTTTAGGGCTGTTTTGACTAAACAAATGTTCATACGAGTGTCAAGCAGTTTGGATTCTGATCAGAGGCCGCGTTACGCGGCGTCTGATCAGGATTCAAATTGTTTGCAAATTCGCATTTTGACGCCGTTGGCAGTAGTGAATGAGTTAAAGGAAGATAGGTCCTTGACATGACCATATGGCAGTATGCTGTAGTCAATTTGCTCATCATTGAGAATGATGATGTCGAATTATCCCAGTGCTTTCGAGCTAACCTGACCTGGCATGATTTGAAGCAAATTAAGTACCCAGTTTCTTGCCACCAAATTTAAGAAGGATACTACATAAAGTGCCTTTATTGCAAACAAATGAACTGTATCTTATATGTGGGTTTTAAGGCTGGTTGTTGCTTAAAGCAAGATGAGAACGAAACAACAGGCTCGTATGCATAGGAGATGCATTCTTAATCACACTAAAGAATATAATAAGTCATCAATCTTTTATTAAGTGACCTCTCAAGTACATGTAGAAGTTCTGTGGGTTTAACACACAAATATAACTATGTTAACCCATTACCCCATAACCTGATTCTAGTATTGAAAATAGTTGACCACTTAAAGCAGGTTGAAAGAAAAGCAGAATGTGCCTTAAGGCTCATTCTGCTTTACTTTCAGCCTGCTCTAAGCTACCATCTGATAGGAAATAGAAAATATTTCTCATGTTACCTATTCATTACCCTTATAAAAGAAACTATTTTCGTCAGTGTAGGAATAAATAATAGGCGTAACGAGGTGTATGTATGGGGTCATAGGTTAAGCGGCTATTGTTTGAAGAAGCTAGGCGATCTCTAGAAACAGGCGGTCGTTCAATGTAGACTAAAGGTGTAGCAAGAAGTAACTAAAGGCAATTGCTGCTTTACGTTTTGTCCTGCATTTATATATTAGATGTCAAGTGTGCTGACTGTTGCTTTATATCCTTAAGACACATTTCTTAAAATCTTAAAATGGTTCTATGAAAATAATGACCTATACAGACAGATGGTATTTTAAAGTAGCACACTAGTTAACCAGGAAATTCCACCAGCAGCTTAAGTTTTACTCTACTTATGTCCTGCATTAAGATGCCAACGGTATCGTACTTATTCCAAAGGTTATTCATACAGTGTTCTCTCCCCACAACGGTCCTTCCAACAATGACTCCCTCCATACAACGATCCTTGCAATATTTCCCTGTACATGACAATTATGGCATACGCTTTCCTTTGTGCAATATCGTCGGATTTAAATTGTCGTCTGCTGTGTTTTCTCAAAGTTGGCATTTTGATAGAATAAATAAAATGACGAGTAACAAACAGCTTGAACCCAAATCAGACGCCACGTTACGCCGCGCCTGGTTTTGATTCTAGCTATTTGCAAAGGTAAGTCATGTCTTAATATTCCCTTTCTATAACGAGTCGACTCCCTCCTAACAACACAAACATTATGTGTATCCCACTGGGTGTCGTTGTATAGAGGGAACATTCTATAATTGTTTAGCTTAACACAGAGTTTTGCTGTCCCAGCGAAAAGGATTGCAGTGTACAGGAGAGAAGAGAAGAGAAGACATTATTCGTTCTCATTTAACTCTTTCCTCCCTGAAACTTTAAATGGACAAACCCAGTTTCTATTTTAATCTAGTCCATTTCTGACTTTTAAGGGTTGTTTTTGTCAATTTGTTTGCATTTTGACACACAGTGAAGACCCAGATCAGAGGGCTCCGTAAGGTATTCACTGTTTGCATAGGACAAGTGCACTTTTCACATGTATACTGTTTGAAAAGGACGCCTATATGCGGGACTAGGGTTCATAGGGTTAAACTCTTCTAAAAACAAACGCAATACAATCCAATGTAGAAAATGACAAGTATTTGACAATTGTATCAATTCATTTTTAAATGAGTTGCAAACAAATTGGAGCCTGATCAGACGCCGGGTTCCCCCGGCGTCTGATCTGGCTCCAACTTGTTTGCAATGGATATATTATGATACAGCATAAACGCGTTTATCGGGAAAGAATAACGGCTTCTCCATTGTGTGACGGCAAGAAACGTCCTCCGAAGTAAAAGTTTTTTACCGCTGAGGAATTGTCAATGCACGAGGGAGATGCATTATTTCCTTCCGCATATCTCTTATCTTAGTCTTGGTAAAGTGCTTAAAACGCAAAACTGCATCTGCTAAAGTAATGTTGTCTGAAAACCTACTTCTTACGACAAAACAAGCCATTACACACTCTCATATAATGTGTAAAAACTCTCATATAGGTCCATAATATCATAGTCATCTGCAGCAAAAACAATATACAGTCAAACCTGTATTAAGAGACCTTCCATGGGACTTCGTTATTAAGGTCACATATGACAGGTAGTCTCTTAAAACAGGCACCATTTTGATGTGGTGCAAGTTGTTATAGGTACCTCTGCGTATGTGATAAATACATTTGAAATAATCTGTAACTTACATACATTTGAAATCATAATTTGTTCATGAAAATCATTTTCAAACAAAATGTTGTACCTAATTGTAAGCTTGAAGCAAATGTGACAACCATGGTCTATACATACTTTGATGCATGTGCTATATACAAAAATTAATAAGAAGATAGTTTAGTAATGTAATAATAGAAGCATCCAACCCTAGCGACACGTATACCCGTGTGGAAACAGATCACTTTGCTCCTAAATGAACCATCTGATTGGGGTTTGCATTGTGTGTCACATTGCAATATTTTGGCAGAAAAAATACCCATAAAAAGTCAAAAATGAACTTAACTTAATAGGAAGATGGAATTGTTCATTAAATGTGTCAGGGGCGAATGGGTTTTAAGCGATTATTTGAGAAACAATTAATCGATGGCTGTCCCGAATACTGAATTCCGCTTTTGTAACACATACGTAATGCAGAGAGAGTTCCTACAGACGTTTTCTTGTATTACTTATTTTCAATATTAAGCTTCCATACAGTAAAACACCATGTGTCTTTAGCGATATCAAAGTTTTGTCGATGAATAAACACTAAATGTGAAGTTAACTTATTCCCATAAAGATGCAGTTGCATAACAAGACAAACCTTTTAATGAATACTCTAAACATGAGTGCCACGGAAAAAGAGGGTTTCGCGCTGTGTACTAGTCGAGTAAGTATATATTCGCTCCTTAATATCACTCATATCGTTTTTCACATTTGGTTGTCTATAAGTATATGTACGCTTTTCTTTCCCAATAAACTTGACTTTGCTGCAACAATTTATTTTCCATTTCAAATATGTTGGAACCGGACAAAACATCAGAGAACTTGGTGTCTTGACAAGCTCCAAACTTTTTGCCATTCAGACTTTTCCATTTTGTTACTGCGTGTTTGCCTTAGTTAATTTATCTTAAAGCCAAAAGAACAACGTGTTCTTCTCTGTCAACCATGTCGTTTTTCACGGTGGTTTGTTTGTAGCTGTAGGTAAGTTGTTGTTTATAAATAGATGCCAGACACTGGTTGACGGAGGCTTCAGCAATGAAAAACACGCCGAAATGACAAAACTGATAAAACAAATCGTCTTGTAAGAATATTAACGGTTTTTCTGTGCAGGTGAAGTAATTCCTTGCCTTTCTATAATAAGCATTTCTTCTAATACAAGTACAGTCGAACTTCGATATCAAGAACTCAGTTAAATCGAACATACCCGTTTTTCAAAGTTTAAACGTGGCTTAGCCACGTTTTAACTGTAAATATGGGTATGTTCGACCTAACCGAGCATGAAATAATGCAATGTGTCGAACTATCGGATAGTTCGAGTTAAACAAGTTCGAGATATCGAAGTTCGACTGTGTTTACAATAGCACGGCAACGGAAAAACACATAAACATGAAAAAGGTCTACTGTCGATTCATATAAGTGTCTTTTCATATACATGTATAGTAAATCCTACTATAGCATCCATTGACCTCATCGTCCCCGATACTTTCTGATAGACAATTCTAGTTTACAATTAAGTCTAGAACACGTTTGGCAGTGTATTGTTGCTCTTACAGTGGAGAATCTGTTATTCTTTCCCGTTTAAATGCAAACGTACGCAAACGCAAACCACTAAAACGTAAAAAAGAACAACTTTTGGACAATTCTGATAATTCTTGTTTATCTTGGTGGCAAACAGTTTGAAGCCTGATCAGACGCCGGGTTACCCGGCGTCTGATCAGACTCCAAACTGTTTGCACTGCAAATAATAGTTTTAGCGTAAACGCGTTTATTGGGAAATAATAACAGATTCTCCACTGTACCATATACTACACACTGACAGACTGTTCAAACCCTGACTCTGATCAGGGGAATCTTGTAGGAGCCCTCTGATCAGGGTAAACTGTTTGCAAATGAAAAGTGTACTCTTCACAGGTAGGAGCCTTTTGATCAGGGTATACACTGTTTGCGAAAGGACAAGTGTGTTCTTTACGGGTACATTGTTTATAAAGCACGCATTTACGCGTCATTAGGGTTCAATGGATCAATGGTCATGCACAATATCGTTAACTCTTTCAACCCTTTGGACCTGTTAAAAATATACTCATGGCATTTGCAAACAGTGAAGACCCAGGTCAGAGGGTTACTAAAGGATCCCTCTGATCTGGATATATACTGTTGCTAATTTAGACAAGCATTTTAACTGGCCAGAATCCCAAGTACACTGGTTCTTTATTTATTTTTGCAACTAAAATGATACACAAGGGAACCTAATAACCCACAAAAGTTACTTATTGTCGAAATATTTAAAGTGAAGGTAAGCGGTCGTACTGAAAGTTAATGTTGTTTACGCAGCTTTCAACCCAGCGAGCGAATTTAGTAAGATCACATTACGGATATGACGGCTGTTAAGAATTAATTTATCGTGCATAATCAACCGTTTTGTTAAAATCGCTAGAGGGGGTTTAATGGTTCCTGGAAAATAAGTATACAGCCATTATCTTATATTGACCAGCCACTCAAAATAATACCTTTTTGTTATATTAACTATGAGTGGTTGTTTAATTCAGGATAATTATAATGCAGAAAGCTCCTGTAGGAGCTTTCTGCATTATATGTATCCTGCATTAAGCAGTCTTTTGTCTTCAGAGATAGCTATACAACTTCAATTAGTGGTCCTTTTATACAAGATCGACTGTCGTTTCATCCTAGAAGCACTTCACAATAGAACTGTCTTCAGAACGTTTGCCAGGTGCTAAGTAGTTTCTTTTTGTCAGATAAATTGTTAAGAAAACATTACTTTGCACTAGTTAAATATTGTTAAAATGCGATAACTTTGTAGAAAAATGTTTAATTCTAATTATTTCCTGCTGAGTGCGAAAGAAATTAGTTTACAAGCAGTTTCGATCGTAATCAGATGTCTACACTGGTTTAAACGCAAACGAAACTCAAACGCAATAAACAAAATTTAATACAATAAAATGTAGACAATTACATTTCTTTTGAATATCTGACAATATTTTTAATCCCAGTAGCAAACAGTTTGGAACCTTATCGGACGACGATTAAATTGGCGTCTGATCTGACTCCAAAATGGTTTCAATGAACAACATTCGGGGCTCATGATAAGAGGGAATAAAGTAACCAAATCTTACATTTTCTCACTCATCTCAGCACCAATTCCTATGGTGTTACTACTCATTTGAATCGTCTCGAAGAGACGATTCAAATGAGTAGTAACACCATAGGGTTTAATGCAGAAACAAAGATTTTTAGTTTTGAAATACCCCCTTATCTTGAGATCTGATGCCATCGTTTAAGCAAAATAGCATTTATATGAAGTAATGGCGTCTTCGCTACTGTAGTAATTTCATGGTTATCGTGCTAGAATTTACTTATAGAGTGAAAAGGGCATAAATGTGAATTTGAAGACAAGTAGTAACACCATAGGGTTTAATGCAGAAACAAAGATTTTTAGTTTTGAAATACCCCCTTATCTTGAGATCTGATGCCATCGTTTAAGCAAAATAGCATTTATATGAAGTAATGGCGTCTTCGCTACTGTAGTAATTTCATGGTTATCGTGCTAGAATTTACTTATAGAGTGAAAAGGGCATAAATGTGAATTTGAAGACAAAACAGAGACTGATAACTTTATAGCAGAATGCACTACGTTTGCGGCGAAACACGTTCGAATCTCAATCTCAAATTTTACTTATCTATGAAGAAAAATAATGATGTCCGTAAATGTTACATTATGAAAAGCAACTTTGGTTACAAAACCACTGTACGGAGCAAAGATGGTTCACACGGAACACGCTGACAGGCATAAGACTATAGCTTTGATCATTTGTCTTAATAGCGGATTTTTCTGCATTGATAAGCTGTATCCTGCAGACATCGACACAGAAATCGTGTTTTTCATTCGCACATTTGCCATCATACATCATTTATTCTCGTAACTCCATGGTGATCCCAGCGTTATGGGTTCCTTGATCAAAACCCATCTCCCACTAGGCCCAGATTTCACAACCGTAGTCTAATTAACGGGGGTCTTAATCACAATAGCCACTGCAGATAAGAAATCTTTGCAGAATCGGTAACAGAAGGCGCACTTCTCATGATAAGCAATTTATCATTAAGTATAATATTAACCCTTATAGTGCTCAACAAAATTTAGTTTACTTTTACAAACAGTAAAGATCCAGATCAGACGCCGAGTAACTCGGCGTCTGATCTTGATCCAAACTGTTTGGCATTAGAATTAGGTGCTTTTATTACTTAAAAGACGAAAAAACAATGCTTTTGATATTATTTTCAGGTGATATTATTTAACCAGATGATAATTCAGTATGATAAGGGTTAAGCCAGAAATAATCAGATTTATCCCGAAGGTGCCTCGGCATATATATTACACAAGAATTCCCGTTTTCTCGATACCTTGGCGTGTACGGGAGAGTTCGTCAAGGACGCATCAGCAATACCTCATACCTGTACGCTATTCTTCCTTCTCTCTTACTTCACCGGCCAAGTACAGCTTTCGGAAAATTTAGTTACACCTGATTTCTGTGAGGAAACTCAATGGAATAAAATTTGCTCTGAGTTTGAGGATTTAACAATATATCAAGTGAGTATATTGCTGTGCATACAAATGGTTGAAACGACTGTAATCAATTAGCAATATTGGGTATTAAATAGCTTCTAAGTTTTTACTAATACTGGATAATACCATTACTGGTTTATAATATTGCCATTCGGGAATTTTATTGATATATGCTGCAGATTCGGATTAATTAGAATCAGGTACATTTAGGTCACATTAGCGGGTTTTTATATTATACATATATAATGCAATAGGTATAAATCAAGTCAAAGAAATGAAGTTTTTATGTTGTGATTTTATTTCCTACTTTACGTTTCAATAGTCAGTGTGATGCCTGGTTATTTCATACTAGTCTATGAAACAAGCATTGGAATAGTACGGTCATCTCACATCACTTTAAAGTTTCAGATCGATTTGAACTGAACAAGCATTAATCAAACTGCTAGATATTAACTACTCGGCGTCTGATCTGGATCAAAATGATCGCAAAAGTCTACGAAAACTAGATCAGCAAACAGAGTTGACATAGTTGAAAGAAAATAATGCACTGCTAAGTTTTATTTTGTTTAAATGATCAACATGTTTTCAATTGATGAATAGTAAAATACTTTGCCACGGTTTTGTCTTAAAATGGTGCTAATATAGATATTGTTTAACTGACACATTTCGTACTGGGCATATACAGTGGAGAATGTGTTATTCTTTCCCAATAAACGCGTTTACGCTAAAACTATTATTTGCAGTGCAAACAGTTTGGAGCCAGATCAGACGCCGGGTAACCCGGCGTCTGATCAGGCTCAAAACTGTTTACCACCAAGATAAACATGAAATATCAGAATTGTCCAAACGTTGTTCTTTTCTACGTTTTAGCGCTTTGCGTTAGCGTACGTTTGCGTTTAAACGGGAAAGAATAACAGATTCTCCACTGTAGTCGAATGATGCCCGTAACCCGTATTCACTGCTTATCTTTAATACGTAATTTTGAATATATTACTTTTTAAATAACAATAAACATGTCGAATGTTATTTATTTGATCAAACTGCTTGTATTATTTGTGATTATTTGTGATGGGTGACGACATTGTTGTTTTTTACCGTTGTTGATGAAGAGTTTGTTGTACGTTCTATGCTTGGAACCAATGTGTGTTTACTTTGCCAACAGTTTAGACTCTGAGCAGAGGGTTCTTTAAAATCTTCACTGTTGGTTTTACTCTTACTCATTCTAGAATGTTTTCTGATCTAAAATCAACATTTACTGACCATGATGAACATTCTATTTGAAAACATACGCATACGTTCATATTTTTTTATACATGTAGTTGTTATATAAGTACGTATCTATATTAGTATCAACTGGATTTGGTTTTTGTATATACTATTTTCATCGCCATCTACATTATCAACAACAGCAACAATTGATAATAATAACAATGCAAATGCTACTACTACCACTACTACTACTACAACAACTACTAATACTACCAATACATTATCATGGCTAGCAGACATTCCTCTTCCGTTTAGTTATTTTTGCTACTTTGATACTTATAACTTAACAAGAACCAATGTGTTCCAGCATTTGTTCTTCCATTAGTGTCCTTCTATGAGCGAGTTGGTAGGCATCGGAAAACAGTTTTGACCCTGATCAAGTACCAAAAAACAGCTTATTGATACTGACCCCAATGACTTTAAAATCTACAAAAATATTTCCAGACAAAAAGACCTACACCTTTTACCACTGCAACCTTTACTATTAACACAATGAACCATTGCGACTAATACACTCGTCATTTACAAACAGTGTACCTGTAATTAGTATCAATGTCGTAGAGATTGATGGTTGTTCTTTATAAATGTATTATCATCTTGGTCTTCACGTTATACATAGGACAAGTGTTTTTCGTAGATACACTGTTTGCAAAAGGCGTGTATATGCGTCATTTCGTCATATGTAAATGACAGCTTAGAACAGAATTAACGTAAAGCAGAAAGCTACCATGAGTTCATCTTGCTTTAAGCACACACCTGTCATTAACACCAAAACCTTAATATTGTTTAGTGGTCGTAATAGGATTGACTGTAGTTGAAAACCACTTTTCTAGCCAACTTTATTGATAAGCTGGGTATGGGTGGGCAATTCTGTGTTCTGTTGCAGGGAACATGCGGTATTCCCCATCTCTACCTTTGGTACTCTTCAAGACTGATCCATGAAACATGATGACTAAAACAAATGATGTCTTGTCAGACCAACATTCTGGATGGGTTTAGGTTATTATAGTAAATCGCAGCCCACATAATTAGCTACTCTTCTCAGCTCACGTAACCCCTAGTCATGCTAAGCTATTTTTTGCTTTAAAATGTAGTCTGCCAAATAACATAAATTAATATGTATACCTTACTGAATGACGAAAAGTTTCATACGATTGTCAAACAGTTTTGATCCTGATCAGACGCCGAGTAACTCGGCGTCTGATCTGGATCCAAAATTGTTTGACAATGTTTGCCAAGACGCTCTCAGCATGCTAGTAGATAAAAGTACATGAAAAACACATGTGCCAGTTTCATGCTCATCAGCTAGACTTTTAGCCTGCTGCAATAATTATCGTCTGCTTAGCCAAAAATATAGTCTGCCACAGTTTCGAAATTACAAGCTGCACCCTCTGTATAATACCTCATCAGATTTTTAGTTTAAGAGTAGGGCTCCCGATTATTCAAAGTTTTGCAGCTTCAGACAAGTTTTCATACTTAGCACATATACTTTTTACACACCTGCAAAAAATCTGATAAATTACTAAATTGACATATAGGATTTTTGGTTTCAAAACCAGACTATTGTCTTTCGGGTAGTAGTCAAAATATCTGATACCGATGATTGTCGTATCTTCAAAACAATATAGTTAAACTGTGAAAAAACAAGTAACAGAAGACAGTGAGCAAGCAGACGTCAGATAGCCGACTGTTTTGCTGAGTAAAAGGATTTTCTCAGCAGTCGTAAAATACCTGTAAACACGACTACCATCTCGCTGGAAATATGCTCGAAGTATTTGCCAGAATATCTTGCTAGCTTCAGAACTTGTAACTTGCAGTTTCTTTACCGGCTGTGCAATATTTGCTATTTCTGTTGAAATAGCCTGCTACAGTGGAGAATCTGTTATTCTTTCCCGTTTAAACGCAAACGTACGCAAACGTACGCAAACGTACGCAAACGCAAAGCACTAAAATGTAGAAAAGAACAACTTTTGGACAATTCTGATAATTCTTGTTTATCTTGGTGGCAAACAGTTTGGAGCCTGATCAGACGCCGGGTTACCCGGCGTATGATCTGGCTCCAAACTGTTTGCACTGTAAATAATAGTTTTAGCGTAAACGCGTTTATTGGGAAAGAATAACAGATTCTCCACTGTATATCAACAGACAAAAACTGCAGTGTGTTTAGATCACTATTGTATGTTTACACATATATTGTCCACTAGTGTTGCATGTGTGCATCATTCACAAACAGTGTTGTAGTAAAGAGTATTTTTATCCTACGCTAACAGTATACTGTATAGACCCTGATCAGAGGGCACCTAGAGGAACCCTAAAATCATGATATTTACTTGTTTGTCATTAGCAATTAATGTACAAACCAAACTGTATATAGTCAGAAACGGACTCGACTATTTGAAAACTGGTGTCGTTCAAACTTTTGACTTTTCAGGGAAGCAAAGCATATGCTTGTCTCTTAGTGGCTATAATTGTGAGAGTTTTATAGCGTGGAGCATTTTGAGTTTAGACTTGGCTTAATATACTGGTGAGAGCACTATTATTGCCAGTTTAAACGAAACATGGCGAATAAGAAATGCATTAAAATAAAGATCTTACATGTAGTTTCTTTCAAATATTGAGGACTTCTCTCATTTACTTTTGATCAACTTGACAATTTCAGTTTCCAGTTTAGGTTCAGTCCATTGTGTACTATTAAGGTTGTATTCTACAATATTTTGCAATGAAGAAAACTATAGACCTGATCAATATCTACACTGTTACAGTGGAGAATATGTTATTCTTTCCCAATAAACGCGTTTACGCTAAAACTATTATTTGCAGTGCAAACAGTTTGGAGCCAGATCAGACGCCGGGTAACCCGGCGTCTGATCAGGCTCCAAACTGTTTGCCACTAAGATAAACATGAATTATCATAATTATCCAAAAGTTGTACTTTTCTACGTTTTAGTGCTTTGCGTTTGCGTACGTTTGCGTTTAAACGGGAAAGAATAACAGATTCTCCACTTGACTAATGTGAACATATAGGAACGCTAGGGCATAAGAGATTTTGATCAGAGGGTTCATTGAATAGGGCGAATTTACTTTAGCTTGGGTTCAATGCGTTAATGAGTTGTTCTTACAACAAACCTGAGAACACCATGTCATTGCTTACTAATATGTAACATCGTCTGTAATCAATTATTACATAAATCTGGATTGTGGCATATCACATAAACCATGTGTGGGGAGGGGGCTAGGTCGGGTGGGGTGAGGTTACATATCAGCTTAACCCTTTACTCCCTGAAACCTCAAATGGACAATTCTAGTTTTCAATTTAGTCTAGTCCATTTTTTCCTTTTTGTGGTTGATTTTCACAACATATGTCAAAATGACAAAAAGGGTAGACCCTGATTAGAGGGCTCCTTAATTAGCCCTCTGATCAGGGTCTACACTGTTTGCATAGGACAAGTGTACTCCTCACATAAAATGACGCATATATGCGTGACAAGGGTTCAAAGAGATAACCCATTTAGGCCAAATGACAAGTAAACTCGTCGTTTACAAACCTGCAAAGAGTACACGTGTGTTATGCAACTGTGTAGATTCATTAGTCTTCTTGTCAGGGTATGCACTGTTTGTTAGTTTACAAGAACTTAATAAAAAACATCAACCTTGAATGGTCAAAATGGGCTAGACATTATTTGGAGACTGAAATTGTCAAAATGTCTTAAAAGAAAGTACGAACGTTAAAATTAAACCATTTACGCCCAGTGGACTATTCCATGTTTATATATTGAATTAGTCCATTTTTATCAAGGGGATGCCTGGTAAAAAAAAATCATTTTCATTTTGTTTTATATTGAAATCAGCAAACAGTGTAGACTCTGATCAGACGCCGCATAATGCGGCGTCTGATCAGAGTCTACACTGGTTGCCTATGTTCAATATAGGGGGTCGTGGGCACAAATGGGTTTAATCAAAATACTGCAGCAGTCGCTTTGTACTTTCCTTACGTGTCTGTCTTAACCCTTTACTCTATGTCATATATCTTGTTTGGACGACTCGTCATAAACTAGATTGAAAGTAAAGCAGAATGTGTAGCAAGGCACATTCTGCTTTATTTTCAGCCTGCTTGCTACCAGCTGCTAGGATATAGGAAATATTTCTTATGATGCAAATGTACGACTGTTTTAAAGTGGAAGAACTTTCTTCACTAGAGGAATGAATTAAATAAATGTGTAACACGGTGTATCCGCGTATGGAATAATGGGTTAACCCTATTCCTTATCAAAATAACTCATGCCTTTGGAAACATTTTCTATATTGTGATAGGTTACTGCTAAAACACTAAAAGCAATCTGATGTTTAATATTCTTAAACAGTAATCTGCCGTTTCAATGAAAATTAAAAGTGGGAAAACTCCTTTTATAGGCAATGCCATACAGGTAGTTGCTGTCTACACTGACTCAGACAATATGCTGATTTGTTGACACTCAATTTATTTTAATATTTAAGACAAAATACCTTAAATTTGAATTTGAGCAATAGAACAGTTGACAATTGTTTAAAGCAGGTGACATCATAATAACGAAGGGGTCAATTTATAGGTTGCATATTTATGTTTTTATATTCTCTTTGGACTTTTAACCAAAGTACGCCTTAATAATGCAACGATATCCCTTTTGTGCTTTCTGGAAGATTACGTTATTGTTATACAAAGGTGGTTTTAAGAAAATGCCAATGTTTTTCAATTGAACAGAACATTAAAGATTAAATTGCAAACAGGACAAACCCTGGTTAGACGCCACATATTGCGGTTTCTCATCAGGATCTACACTGTTTACCAATGTCTATTTGTGGACACTATGCATTATTAGTGTAAACCAAAGAATGCCTGTTTTGAGTGATTTTATGTGAACTTTTATTTACTGTAGATGTAGAGATAAGACCTCTGGTGAACTAAGAGACCGACGGTCAAAGCACCATGTTAACCTTGGGTTTTATTTATTTCATTAAGATCTTGGCTAGATAGCCACATATGTTTCTGTATAAACATGTAGTCATGGTGAGAAAATTCGACCTCTTTCGATACATGACCGCATGGTTCACGGTTCTGGGTTTGGGGTACCGTAAATATTCGTACAGTCATTGGCAACTTTTAATGGAATTCGCAAACAGTTTGGGTCAAGATCAGACGCCGAGTAACTCGGCGTCTGATCATGACCCAGAACTGTTTGCCACTGTAATATATGTTTTACATTAGAAATAATTCGACTCATATAATTATATGGAATGTATCTATATTATATCTAAGCGGTATAATAGCATACAAAAGGTTGTTCATTGAGATGATAATTACAGACAAACGGCTGCTAACGGACATTACTGACCCTCATGCCATTGTTTCTATTAACCCGTGTCTGCAGGATTGTAATATCGTCTGCCTTGAAATTGCGCTACATGACACATTAAGATATGTTGTAAATTTTACTGGAAGCCGTTTTTAAAGACAAGTTTCAAAAAGTTATGTCAGACGCCGCGTACCAGATAAATTGCGATCGAGGGGCAACTGTTTATTAAGCTTTTTAATATTTTACACCATATGCTCTTTTCTTCTGCGAAATGTGTCATCTGTAGCAACTGTAAGAGTCCATTTTATTGACCATTTGCTATTAGTACATGTAAATACATGAATCACGAGTGTCAAACATTTTGGCGCCAGATGAGACGTCGAGTAACTCGGTATCTCACCTGGATCCAAACTATTTGTAACACATTCGCCCTCAGTTGTGCTAATTGTTAATTACATTCTTTGATATGAATCTTAATCAAAGAATATTGATAATTATCTGATACAACTTCACAAGGTCTATCTAAATCCCACCCCACCCCCGCTTCCGGAAAAATGTTCGACATCATTGTGCACAGTCATATTTGTCTGATACCGGTTGGTTTTGATCTAGCAGATGGAAGCCCCGCTCAGCTACATCAAGCTGAACAGCTTCCCCTGCTGTTTTCGCATTTACTATGGAATTTGTTGTTTATTGTACTTTCTTCGTGGGGCACGCGTTGTCCATTAACCCGCTAAGTGCTAAATAGTTGTCGTCTGCTGAAACTTATCGTCTGTTGAAAATCTGAAACAGATTTTAAAAATACAATCGAACTTCGATACCTCGAACTCGCTTATCTGATATTTCGATACATTAACTGCATTGTTTCATGCTCGGTTAAGTTAAACATACCCGTATTTTAAAGTTAAAACGTGGCTTAGCCACGTTTTAACTTTGAAATACGGGTATATTCGATTTAACCGACTTCGAGATATCGAAGTAAGACTGTTACTGTTTGGTATAATATCTTTTTTCCGACTGACAATAGTTTAGATACAGGTCAAATGGTGAGTAACTTTGCTTTTGATCTGGACCCAGACGGGTCGATGAAGGCATGCAACATTACCCTTGCCCAGCGGGCACACATCGTTGTTTCAACGTTGAAACCACGTTGATTCAAAGGCCGAAACAAATTGTATGCCCGCTGGGTGCATTTAAAAGATCAAAATTAACATTGCTGTCATGGGTATGTCGAATTTCAGACATGCTTCGCCGCGAACTGTAGAGAATATCAGACATGGGTCAATGTTTTAGCCATTTTCTTTTTGAACAAGTTTTCATATTAATCACTGTCAGCAAGTAGTCTTCTCCATACCTTCTGCTTTTAATGTATGTTAAATATGAATTTTCTTTTCCTGTTTCTAAATATGCTTAAACGGAGTCTCAATCAGCTGCCATCTGTTTTTACCAATGGCAAACAATGAAAACCCAGATACGACGCCGTTAAATTCGGCTTCACATTTTGAGGTTGTTTGTTTTTTTGTTTTTTGGGGATGCTCTTTTTTTAAGTTGGAGAACAATTAATTGTGTGTTAAAACTCTTAGATATAAATCATGGAAACGCCCTAAATCATAAAGGAAGAATTCTTTGAAACCTTTCGGTATAAACATATACAAATAAGTATTGCCAATATCTATAATACCAGCAAAGTGTTATAAGTTTACAGCTGAGTAATCTTAATGGAATTTCAATTATTTTCCCCTGAGGGATTGGGGGATCCTATGACGTAATTTACGATACCTGTATCGATATTTGTTTATGTTTTGCAATGGTCACGGACTAAATTTTATTATGGTTCAAAACACTTGTGTGCAGGTGCCTATAGTTGATGGCTCTGTACGTTTTAACCCTTCTTTCAAAGTGGGTGTTCGGTGTTTAGAGAGAGGTATCTGCTTTTAGGTGACTGAAACCAAATTGGCAAATGGTTATTTTTGGAAACAATCACGATGAAATAAAACTATGATACTATTATACAGAGGTAAATTATTATAGTGTTTACGGTAGGTGACCGAGGAAAGCTCCTTTAGGAGCTTTCTGTTTCACTGTGACCTTGCTTTAAGCTGTCACCTCTCTATTTTAAGTTTTGTTTTCCGTCTCTGTAAATCTTGACGTAATCGTGTGTACATGTGTATGGTATTACAGCGCTCCCTCTCTACAACGGCCCTCCCAACAACGATTCCCTCCTCACAACGACGCTTGCCGCTGATCCCGAAACAAGAAATGATGTCCAACCTTTTTACGTCTGCAATATCTTCTGCTAAAGTTGTCGTCTGCTGTTTTTCTCAAAATTACATATTGGGCATTTTGACATAACAAACCTTAGTGACGAGTGACAAACAGATTGAATCCAGATCAGACGCCGCGTTACGCGGCGTCTGATCTGGATTCAAGCTGTTTGCAAATGTAAGCCAACTTCCCTCTCTATAACGACTCCCTCCGAACAACGCACACATTTTTTGTCTCCCATTGGATGTCGTTGTAGAGAAGGAACGCTTTAGTTCATTTACCGCCTGTCTCAGTGGTAGAGCGTCTGCTTGCAGTACGGGAGGTTGCGTGTTCAATACCCGGCCGTGCAAAACCAAAGACTTAATAATAGGTGGTTACTGGTTCGTCGGTTTCAGGGTAAAAAGACCGACCGGGCACAGTCCCTGGTGCGACTCATAAGCACCAATTTCTATCTGCAGGTACAAAACAGGTAGCGCATCAATTGATTTCAAAATTTGTTAACTGCCTTTCTCTAAATTCCATTTCCGTGTGTGTTTTGCTTAGTTTTAATGGTAAAGAATGTCGACTTTCGCCACAGTATACATGTCATGTAAACTATAAACAGTACACGAAGCACCTGTTTGTCTAAGAACGCAGGATAATAAACAATTCCCGCAAAGAAAACTCCTTTACCCCTGTCATGTTATTATACGTATGGTCTACATCATATAGTGCCTCCATTTCAAAAATCAAATATATTTACAATAAACACGTAATTCCGAACGGCAAATGGTTTGGATCCCGGTGATAAGACGCTGCAGTATTCGACGCCTGATTACCGGGATACAAAATATGTTACGTAGACGTGTGCATTGCACGTATAGCAAGGTTGTGGTAAAACTACACCCGAATGATTCAAAGATGAAACATGCCAAGCATTTGGGCATCTTATTAACCCCATCACAGCCAAACCTGCCTAAACTAATATTTGCAAAAAAGTTGAATCACGATCAGACGCCGGGCAACTCGGCGTCTGATCAGGATCCAATTAGTTTGAAAATCGTTCCGATGTTCCTTTAGTCAAAAAGGAAAATTCTAATTTTTGAGAGATAAAATCAGACACCGAAAATGACGCAGAATAAAGCGATTTAATTGCAGTGAAAGGGTATACAAGAATATGTTTGTCGTAGACGAACACATACATGTAGCATAGTAACTTCGATGAACTTTCTGTATTTTGAGTAATTATTACAGAATATTATGTTCTGTTTATATGAACTCCAGAAATCACTTCATAAGTGTAAAGCAGTTCAAACAAAGGTTGAATAAACACGACTTTTAATCAATGCAATTATATGCCAGTTCACGATCAGTTGAAACGAGCGGTGACTCTTATTCTGTCTAACACCCAACACCCTTTAAACATCATCAATCGGATAAATCTATTATACAGTAAATAAGGCCTTGTTTTCTTGTTTTAAACAAAACTAAAGCACTCGCAATGACATAAGATAAATAACGTGTTGTTGAAAATATTGAGGATTTCTTATTAAAAATAACATCTGAATGGCAAAAGCATGTACGGTTATATTCGTAATGCACAATTTAAGTTCGCCCTTCTTGGTAATTCTCTAGATCCGCTCTTGAAAGAGAAGCTTACAGCCAAACGGCAGCTGAAGCCTGCAACTTATACACCAGTCGTTCCACTGCTTCAAGGCATATGGAACATAAAATGGCAAGAAAATCAGTGGTTATTTATGTTGCATACGAATGTTTATTGCTCGCAGTAGTACTTCTCTTGTTCCAAACAGCATGTGATAAAGTTGATCAGTAAATCACATGAATGTTTAATTACAGGACAAAAGTAATGCAGAAAACTCCAAAGGGAGCTTTCTGCATTAATGTTGTCCTGCATTAAGCTGATAATCTTTAGAATAGGTTTTCATCGAGATGTATTGTGCGTGTCGCTTAAGAGACGATTGCCGTAGCATTTCCCAAAACGATTCAAAATGTTGCAATATGAGCCAAAAATGCACATATAAATCACCAACAGGCTCTAATCTCATAAAGCGTTTAGGTTGGGTCTGAGAGAATTTTCAAGTATCTGATTGGTCTTATTTGAAATTTGACCCAAAGCTTACCAATCAAGCGTTTGAGAACGATCTCAGACTCAACTCAAACACTGAAGGATACTTTAAATTCTAATTTCTTATGCAACGTTTCTGTGGCGATGATTTGGGTGTCGGTTTTCCTGATCAAGAGACATTAATTTATGCATAACATCATGTAAATTCTCAATAAAAAATCAACTGGTTCTGTCTCAAGGGCAATTCTTGCTTAATTAGGGACACGCGGTTATCCAGAAAACTCTCCGTTTGGAGCTTTATGAATTACTTTTGTCCTGCATGAACCAACGACCTTTCTTAAAATTTCCCCATTCGTTCTTTAAAAATTCCATTTTAAACCATTTCTGAATTTTGAATTGGAAAACTTACTTTGTAACATGAACTTAACAGTTTACTTTTGTCTTGCATTACCTGTTTTTGAAAATCTTCATTTTTAAACATTTTCAGTTGAGGTATACATACATTTCTAGCTGGGTATAACTGTTTTGTGTGAAACGAAAAACACTGTCAATCAATTTACAAAATTGTGATTCCAAGATTTAATATGACCCAGCCATGCTTACCTTTAGTGGAGAAAGATAAACATAAAAGCGGTCATGGTTCTGCACAATATCCAGGGTTTAGGAAGTACTCCAGAACAGACAACGTGCATGTTTGTTACACGTAAAACACGTGCTACATGTCAATATGGTTTAAGAAACTCTTCAACAAGAAGTCAGCTACACCATGGAATGTTTAATATCTTGCAAGCTAGAGCGAACCAGACATTACTAAACTATCCACACTCTTAAAACAAGTAAAATGTTTACCCTTATCCTGCCGTAATATCTGCTTTGAAATTGTCGTCTGCAAAAGTTATTAAATTTAGATTTATACATTTTCTAAACAAAGAAACCAAAAACGGAGTGTCAAACAGTTTGGATCCAGATCAGACGCCGCGTTACGCGGCGTCTGATCTGGATCCAAACTGTTAAGATTGACACGGAACAAGACGTTTATATCCCTCACTAACGTATTTGGGCTAAAACGTTAACCCTTAGCATGCCGCAATATTGTCTGCATTGATATTGTCGGCTTCAACAGTTATTACATTTTAATTTATACATTTTCTAAATAAAGAAACCTAAAAAGTGTGTCAAACAGTTCGCGTCGGCAGAAACGGCAGAAGACGTTTTCGTTTCCGCACTAACGCGCGTCTGCTAAAACAAGTTTATTATATGCCTTCGTATGATATCGAGCGTTTCCGCGTGTATCTGCACAGTAAAATACAAGAGAGTCTGTATCAGCCACCTTGTATCAGCCATTTTGTATTTTACTCTGACGTCGCTTTCGATTTAACGTGACGTCATTTACGTACATGTACGAGTGCCGCGTTATTCTTTGTAGCATACAAAAATTCTTGTTCTGCTTCAAATAACTAATAAATTTTGGATATAAAATGATTTAAACAACTATTTAGTTGTTTCTGGTTTGTATTCAAGGCATATAATAAACACATCACCAGTTGGCAGTGCGCAACAGAGTGATGCATTTAGCTCTCGACGTTTTTGGCGGAAACAACCTATCAGACTCGCGCAAAGGCGCTCGTCAGATCGGCTATTTCCGCCAAAACCGTCTCGAGCTAAATACATCACTCTGTATCGCACTGTCAACTGGTAATGTGTATATATCAGTTCCAAACAGAATAGAATCGGATCAGACTCAAAATTGTTTGTCAATCAGATTTCTTGTCACCGTTTCAAAAAACATAAACTTAAAATCATATTGAGAAGTTATAATATCAATACGCAGCGTTTTAACTTTGAAATAAGGGTACCGATAGTAACTACTACCGATAAATAAGACCTAAACGAAATCGAAATATCGGTACTCTAATTTTATCTTCGATTGATAAAATCCTTGAAGAAAGATCGATGTACCTGTGATTTCTCATTCTAATCATGACATTTATGGCATCATTCCAAAAATTCCATTCTTTGCGAGTTTGTAGGTGTGTTTATTTTGTTGTCACAGACTGGTATTCACTTAAAAAAACTTATAACAAACCATATCGTTTATCTTAAATGAAATAAGGATCGATTAAATACGATAAAATTTTCGGTAATACTTTGTTTTCTCATTGGTCTGGAAAAGTGTGTGCATTATGTTCTGCAAAGTTGTCTAGTTCCGGATTAGTTCAGAGCACCACATGTTCCATTTCAAATGGTTTCAAATCCAAAAATACCTGTACAGTTGAACTTCGAGATTTCGAACTCGGTTAGGTCGAACATATCCGTATTTCAAAGTTAAAACGTGGCTAAGCCACGTTTTAACTTTGAAATACGGGTATGCACGACTTAACCGAGCATGAAATAATGCAATTCATGTGTCGACAAATCGGATAGTTCGAATTAAGCGAGTTCGAGATATCGAAGTTCGACTTACTTTGTATATAGACTATCATTATAAATGCCCTTCAGACTGCGAATTACCGAACGGAAGACGCAGAGAGTGATAAGTGCGCCTTACGCGAGTTCGAATTATCAGAACAGAACAGAACATATTTTATTCAGACTTGTACATAAGTACATCATCTTGTAACATAAAATACATATACCACATTTTATAACATAATCAGTTTTATCTAAGAAAATACTATTGGTGATATCTTTATAATTAATATATGTCTAAGGTCACTTATACGCAATGCGTAAAATCGTTGGTACACAATATTATAATATTTTCAAGAGGAAGATTTTAAACAATATAAGACATAGAAATCCGTTGCAAAAAGGCAAATCTCAAATATTTTGCCAGATTGTACAACGCATTTTTATCATTCGTTTGAAACAGTTCTAGAAATTCAGCCATACTTGGCCTTACTTAAAAGTATGCATTTATGTATTTCTTTCGTAGCTCTAAATAGCATGGGCATATTATTATAAAGTGAAATGCATCTTCAATATCATTATTTACACAATAAATACAATGTCGTTCAGCTCGTGGAATTCTATTTCTACCATATCGTCCGGTTTGAATATGAAGAGTGTGTGACGACAATCTTATTTTTGTAATAAAATGCCTCAAATCAAATGGCAAATTATCCAAGTAGCTTTCATATCCAAACGTAGTTTTGATATTATTATACAAATTTAAAACTTCAATACTGGCTTTGTCTGTATACCAGCTTTGATAAAATATGTCAATTAAACGGTGTTTAATTTAAAAAATAAACGATTTATCTTGTATACTTTTGCATATTTCCATTGCTAATATCTTTTCAACTACCACTCGTGCTAGTTGAAATAATATTAGCAATGGAAATATGTAAAAGTATATACAGATTAAGTCTCGATAACCCGAACTCACGATAATTCGAACTCGCGTAAGGCGCACTTATCACTCTCTGCGTCTTCCGTTCGGTAATTCGAACTATTTAAGTAACCTTTACCGGTATATCAAAGTTAAAACGTGGCTAAGCCACGTTTTAACTTCGAACCACAGGTAAGTTTGATTTCAGTGAGCTTATGTTATCATCTAAACAATATTCTAACTGTCAAGGTCTAAAGCGTCATTATTTAAAGATTAATGCAAACTGTATGGGGCCAGATTTAGTATACCATGAAGACTAGTTACAGTGGATAAGACGTTATTTTTTCCCGTTTAAACGCAAACGAAACGCAAGCGTATCACAATAAAACGTAGAAAAAACAAGGCTTTGACAATTCTGACTATTCGTGTTAATCTTAGTGGCAACCAGTTTGGAGCCTGATCAGACGCCGAGTTACCCGGTGTCTGATCTGGCTCAAAACGTTTAACAATGGAAATAATGGTTTAAGCGTAAACGTATTTATTGAGAAAGAATAACGTTTTCTCCACCTTATTCTCGGCACTGTTGCTATATGAAAATAGTGCATTGTCTTACCAAAGTATAACTCTCTTTAAATGATATTAAATGCCAAATGTCAAAATGAAGGATTCAAATGGTAGAACTGATTAAGGTTCAACATGAAACACTGAAACATTTTCAAACATATGTCTACATGGTAGCTTAAAGCAGACTGAAAGTAAAACAGAGTGCGCCTTAAGACACATTTTGGTTTACTTTCAGTCTGCTTTAGGCTACCATTTAAGAACCTCAGCCTCAAATAGCCGCCTGTAAAAACAATTCGAAACAGGATTTGGTATAAAGTGCTGATATAATATCGTAAGACACTTTAGGAATCATTGTTTTTGTAAAAACTGCGGCCATCTTCGTCTGTTAGAATTCATGATAGATAGTATATGTTCACGGTTAGTTTGAAATCTCGAAATTATTTACAAAAAGGTCGACAGTCTTTATTATGATGCTGTTTGAGCGCAGATACAGTTAAACAGGAAACACCCTAATTGCAAGGTTCCATCGCCTCAATCCTGTTTTCGTTAGGGGTTCACATTTTGGCAAGATTTCGTTTGAGGTTGCAACTTTATTCCTACTACAGACGCAGTCACGCAATAATCTGATTGCTAGATATTCTTTGCTTATCTCTAGCTCTATAGAAGTTCATGATAAACCAATTTTGCAGGTACCTGGCGTGTAGGCCTAGGTTCTGTTATACAATTATAGATTAATCTACATTGCAGATGCCGGATCTTTGGATCTTGGTCTTTTTTTCCTGAGTTTGAATAAAGTGATGACTTTAACAAACAGTTAGCATCCGAATAAGATGCCGAGTAACTCGGCATTTTACCCGAATGCAAATGTTTTGAAACATATAAACCTAAAACTGCAGATGCAGAATCTGAAAATCTCGATCTTTGTTTTTATGTAAGAATGTAGATTTTTATCAAAGTCTATAAGAGCTGGCACCAAACGTCTCAAAATATTAACCCCTATCATGCTACATTGTGGTCTGCTTTAAATTTACCGTCTGCATAAAAACTCAAAATCATATTTAAGTTATTCAAGCTGAAGAACAGTTTAAGGTGGGTGGCAAAAAGTTTGGATCAAGATCAGACGCCGCGTCACGCGGCGTCTGATCTTGATCCAAACTATTTGCAATTGTTAGCCAACTCGCGCTTAACTTGAAAAGGATTAACCTTTAGCGTTGTTATTATTGTCGTCTGCTAAATTTGTCGTCTGCAACTATCCTTAGAATGGATTTAGCTGCATTTTCTTTCAGAAAACGCCATCAGAGTATCATGTAGTTCAGATCCAGATTAGACACAAGAGTGAATCTGTGTCTGATCTGGATCCAGAATGTTAGAAGCAGTTTTCAGCTCTTCAATGGTGTACGGAATGTTAATGTAATTAACATATTTCGACACCTGCTCTTTGATTTGAGTTTATAAACGTTTGTAAATGGCTATGCCATTAGCTTCACTTTTAACATATGCTCCTTTTAGACTTGGTAACACATTAACCCTTCTACTCTCAATGCCGCTTTAAAGCACGTTTGCAAACAGTTTGTGTCCTGGTCATACGCCGCGCAACTGTTTGACAATCTTATCGTTATTTATTAAGCCATGCAGCCTTCAATCCAACTTTGAAACGTATCTTGCAGACAACAATAATGAAGCAATAATTCAAGCTGTTTATCACTCGTCATTAAGTTTTTTGCTGTCAAAATGTCCATTAGGTAACTGCAGACGACTATTTTAAGCAGACGACATTGCTGCCGTGAATAGGCTGGGCATAATTGTATTGTTTTAGAAACAGAAGCAGACGTTGTTGTGAGGATTGTTGTAGGGAGGGAGCATTTACATGAATGTTCCCAACTTTTGTCCTATGTGTCTGTTTCTTTTTCTTTATATTTAAACATTTTAAACACAAACTATTGAAAGCGTACCGGTATACGCTTTCAATAATTTGTGTTTGTGCTTAAAAATTAGGAAATAGATACAGTGGAGAAAACGTTATTCTTTCCAAATAAACGCGTTTACGCTAAATCTATTATTTCAAATGCAAACAGTTTGGAGCCAGATCAGACGCCGGTTAAACCGGCGTCTGATTAGACTACAAACTGTTTGCCATCAAGGTTAAAATCAACATTCAGAACTGTCAATAAATTGTCATTTTCTTCATTTTATAGCCATAAAATCAAAGAGAATAATGTTTACAACATTGTTTGTTATTGCCGTTGCCATGACGTCTTTTTCTTGTTTTCCAGGTTTTAGGCTCGGGACAAAATGGGTGTGGGTGACGATATCGCCCCCCGGTTCACTCAGAAACCATCTCTGAAACAAGAAGATGGTGGTCAGAGACTTGTCTTCGCGTGCGCCCTCGAGGCCTCCCCGAAACCCGAAATCAACTGGCAACGGGGCCAGACACCCCTCACAGAGTCAGACAGGATTAAAATGCGCGTTGATCACGCAGGAGGGAATACTTATAATGTGGTGATGGAATTAACTGGAGTAACGCAAGCTGACGGAGGATCTTATAAAGTTATTGCAAAGAACAATCTCGGTGAAATGTCCGCTTCTATTAATTTGAACTTCAATGGTGAGTGTTTGGTTTTGGTTACTGAAGCAGTCAAACCTATTTTAACAACCCTTCTTCTGTTGAATATTTATATATACATGTATAAAACTAAGCCCATTAGTAGCAGGTATCATTTGAACCATTTCACTGGCTTATAAAGTATGGACAAATTTGCACCTTCTTAACGTAGGCTGAAAGTGAGGTTTTTCTGTTTTACTTATAGCCTGCTTAACTCATTCGCCCCTGAAACCTTAAATGAACAATTCCAATTGCAACAGTCTAGTCGATTTTTTAATATTTAAGGTGGATTTTAATAATCTATTGCAAAATGACAAACAGTGCAGGAGCCCTCTGATCAGGGTCTACACTGTTTGCATAGGATAAGAGTACTCTTCACATGTATACTGTTTGTTAATGACGAGTATACTCGTCGCTAGGGTCGAATGTGTTAAGAAACTACATTTATTGAGCATCAAACAAGCTATGGAGGATAATGTATTACAATCGATATAGGGAATTAGCAGGTATATCTCAAAAGATAAGTGACTACCATCACATGTACGTAACACAAAGAAATGTTGGACACTGTTTTGTCCTGTATATCAATCCACCTATTCTTACGAAAACGAAGCCACTTTTCCTTTGGAGTTCCTTTGCATTGTCATTAAATTTGTTCTTGCTTGGAATCGTCATATCAAGACGATTCCAAAGAGATGTCACAAGACATGATTAGATAGAGAAATCAGAAATTAAATGTATTTTAAAGTTTGGACTTACGACCGTTTTTGTCGTACGAAGTTTAATGAAACGGGCCCCTGTTCCATAGGCTACACAACATTCCTAGTTTTAACAGCGTGCTCAGAATGAGTACGTTGCTAAACTAAGAATGTTTTGTAATCCTCGGAACGGATCTACAAACTATGATGTTTTCAATATCTAGTTCACACTTGTATCATTCTGAATAGTTTGAACAAATAATATAAGCTCTCCATACTCAATCAGACTGTTTGTGTTAGAAAACAATTAAGTTGTTGCATGTACAAATTGAGACCATTTCATCATTTCTACCCCTAAACTTTTAAAATGAAAGGTCTAAGTTGTACAGTGAAGAATGTGTTATTCTTTCCCGTTTAAACGCAAACGTACGCAAACGCAAAGCGCTAAAACGTAGAAAAGAACAACTTTTGGACAATTCTGATATTTCATGTTTATCTTGGTGGCAAACAGTTTGGAGCCTGATCTTGCTCCAAACTGTTTGCACTGCAAATAATAGTTTTAGCGTAAACGCGTTTATTGGGAAAGAATAACACATTCTCGACTGTACTTTCTAGTTTAGTGAGTAAATAGGGTTTGGAATTCCTGCGGTTTAAAACGTCCGGAACCATCAATGATTGAATACCCCCATAACCCATGTGTATATTCTAATAATGATAAGACCTAAAAATAGCATCATCAAAGGATAGTTGACTGGCATGGCATATGACGAATACCTATAAAGTAAATCCTTTACAGCGCTGCATGGTTTTTCAAAAGGAAAACGACTATTCCTCTATTGAAATATAAGCAAATGCAAAATATTTTCAGAAAATGTTTAAAATGCAAACAAACATTGCTGACGATAATCGGAGGACTCCTTAAAGAGACCTCGGACCAGGGTCTACACTGTTTTGTTTAGCGAAAGTGTATGGTCTCCGGCACAGTTAGGGTCAAATGATTGTACTCGAAACGATTTAAGTCGTTCTCAATAAACGCGTTAATCATGTTTATTGCAAACAGTTTGGGGTAGATCAGACGCCGGGGTTTCCGGCGTCTGATCAGGCTCCAAACTTGTTTGCTATTCAGATTTAAAGTAACTGTTAACATTTTCAAAGCGTTGCCTTTTTCTACATTTTACTGCAATGCGTTTGCGTTTAGTTTCGTTTAAAAAAGACAGGGTACCGTCTTCTCCGCTGTACTTTTGTTCTGTTAATATAGAGTTTCAAGAATTCTCTATAGGTTTTGTTTTGTGTATTTCGCAAGCGCCATAATGAACGCTCAAATAATCATAGACTTGTTTGATGCTTTAAAATGAAAGTCCTAGAATCAAGGTAAACATAAAGCAGGAATCTACTACATGGGCTTTCTTCTTTATATTTTATCTTGCTTTCATGAACGATTGGCCACAAAAAAACTTGCCAAATCCTCTTCATGTTGATTTTTATTCAGGCAGCTGAACTGAACTTTTTAATCAGCACAAGAACGATTTACGTTCACCGTTGAAAATCAAGTTTCCCGTCATTAATCAAGTCTAGTCCGCTTACAGTTTTCTGCATTTTTTTTCTCAAGAAAATGCACAAATTACAAATAGTGCGGATCCTGGTCAGGGAACTCCTGTACGAGCCGCTTATCTGGGTCTTCACTGATTGCTTTTGACAAGTTAACTATATATCAAATCATTGTGTGTGTTTGTAAAGAACGATGTACGCGTCTTTAAGGTTTTTTATCTCATTTTATGATTAACCTATACTTAAACTATAAAGTATCTGTTTAATTTATAGCATTGGGACACGCCTTCGTTATCTCGAACTTCAATTAAATATTTAATCACTAAATAAGATTTTCGTAAGCCTTTCTTTTTAAGAAATTAACCAATTAGATCATAACGACGAGTAAAGTCGTACTTTACAAACTATTAACCTGTGAGGGTACACTTACCATATGCAAACAGTGAAGACCTAGACCAGAGGGCACATGGGCCCTCTGATCATGGTCTCCACTGATTGCAACTTTCCAAAATATTGAAATATAACCCAAAGTAGTAAGCCATTGACCAGATTTAATTTGAAACAGGAACTATCTACAGTGGAGAATCTGTTATTCTTTCCCAATAAACGCGTTTACGCTAAAACTATTATTTGTAGTGCAAACAGTTTGGAGCCAGATCAGACGCCGGGTAACCCGGCGTCTGATCAGGCTCCAAACTGTTTGCCACCAAGATAAACAAGAATTATCAGAATTGTCCAAAAGTTGTTCTTTTCTACGTTTTAGTGCTTTGCGTTTGCGTACGTTTGCGTTTAAACGGGAAAGAATAACAGATTCTCCACTGTATATACACTGTTGCAACGGTCATATCTAGTTTTCACTAGTATACTCGTCACTAGGGTTCTGTGGGTTAATCAATAGTACTTATTTCGACGGGACAGTTGATTCATAATTTATCAAACTGTTAAAGAGTACAGAGAAAGAGTGAGGTTGGAGGTGCTTGTGCCGCTTATGAGAACCTCTGGTTGTGGCGAAAGGGACATATGGATATATCTGCTGTATTCAATTATTACCTCATTGTTATGCCAAGGTTTCGGTAACCTTTCTTTATTGTCTACCTCAATGTGATCCCATCAGTATTCGCATGATCTTGCGAGATATTGACCGTCATAATGACCCACCGTGTGATAACCCAGTATAACAGTGTGTTATCAATAACCATGCCCAGTGCATAGCCGTTCAAGCCACACGTATAACAGACATAAGTTATCGACACTTATCGGTAGCATCTACTTGCCAATATTTATAATATACTTACATTAATTTATCTTAATTTACTACTGATAATCTGTAGATTCCAAACTAGATTATTTGAGGTGAATGAGTGCATCCAAAGTTTACAATCCTGGTTGTGGTGGTTATAACATTTAACCCATTACTCGATAAGTGTGCATTTTCATGCATTTAATTTATTCCTCGTCTATAGAGAAATCGATCCAGTTTATAAAGTCATGAACATGTACCACAAGAAATAGTTTATCCTAACAGATGCTTGCTTAAAACATGCTGAACGTAAGTAGCATTCCGCTTTACTTTCATTCTGTTTTAAGCAAAAAACCATCTGTTTCCATACTGAAAAAAAGAGTCTGGTGAAATGGTTAACGAAGTAAGTCAGCTTTACCAATCTACACGTTTCGCTTTGCCACCCTGCACTTTGCTGCAACACGCTTCGCTCCGATTCCCTTCTCTTCGTTTAACGTTGATAGTAGCTGAGGTAACGCTTGTAACGTTTTGTTGGTTCTTGAAAATTATAGAATCAATTTTATTTTTTAACTCTTTCACCGATTGTTACCAGACAAGAATACAGTGGACTGTTAACTGTTTAACACTTAAAATATTTTTTCTTCAGTCATATTTTCCATAAGTCTAAATTTGAAAATAATGACAACAGCCTGCTAGTAAAGGTGTTATGGAAATAAGAAATTACATTAGACCTTTAGGATTTTTGCTATGAGAATTAGTGATATTGATAGATGGTCAGACATATTGCTCTGCGGTCTTCTGGTCTCATGGTACCACATGCTGTCAAAATACCGACCTTCAGAGAGACCCGTCTTGTGTTAGCCCAGCAGGTTTTTGTGTTATCATTGACCGTTATCTGCCCTCTCTGTCTCAATCCACACGTCTAACAGACAACATAGAGATGTGTATCTCTGTCATCTGATCATCAGTACTTATTATAGACAATACTTAATGATTGCTACTCAGTAATTGTTAATGCAGATTATCTGCAGAATGCGCAGATTTCAGACGGATTATAGAGGTGAATGCGTGCTATCAAGAAAAGTGCATACACAGTCGGAGGTCGATTCTTCGAACTCGCAATTGTTCGAACATACCCATATTTCAAAGTTAAAACGTGGCTGGGCCACGTTTTAACTTTGAAATACGGGTATATTCGACATAAGTGAGATCGACTTATCGAAATTTAACTTATGCAATACTGATACGATCGATTTAAGGGAGTTCGAACTATAGAGTTTCGACTGTATAGTGTCCCTGGTGCTATTTATAGTATGGTTAATTTGACCTTGAGTGATGTTATCCGTCGCATGTTCGTAAAGCGATGTGTCGTTGTTGAAATGATCCTCGTAATGCTTTACTTTAAAACCCCTGTAAGTGGTCAGGTGCAGTCAAAACTAAGACACAAATTATATGGTAAATTGTTAAGACTGTGTTGATATTTTTCTATGTGGAAGCCTACTCATACGGGGTGCCTTGATTATAATTGTTTGTTAATGTCAATTGATGTCAATTCTTCTGCTCTGAGTGTATGTTTGACGCATTGTTAAATTTTTACTTCATAGTGACTAAGTCTATAGTCGAACTAACCCGTATTCCAATAATTGAATTTCAATTTTTAAACTCGATTAAGTTGTTCATATCTGTATTTTGAAGTTAATACGTGGCCGAGCCAACCGAGCATATATTTTACCAAATTACGCGTAAATGGGTCATTTACAGTGGAGAATCTGTTATTCTTTCCCAATAAACGCGTTTACGCTAAAACTATTATTTGCAGTACAAACAGATTGGAGTCAGATCAGATGCCGGGTAACCCGGCGTCTGATCAGGCTCCAAACTGTTTGCCACCAAGATAAACATGAATTAACAGAATTGTCCAAAGGTTGTACTTTTCTACGTTTTAGTGTTTTGCGTTTGCGTACGTTTGCGTTTAATCGGGAAAGAATAACAGATTATCCACTGTATAGTGTACAGTGGTCCTTTGTAAACAGAAGAAACCGTGATCAGTGGGCTAATGTCGAACCTCCTGATCAGAATATGTACTGTTTGTCATTTTGCAATATATTGTGAACACCGACCCTATTTATATACTAGAAATATCCTTTGAAAGATATTCAGTGGAGTGCGTGGTTAAAGTAATGCTGTAGATTGGTGAGCAACATGTATGAATTGAGGTGTTCAAAGTATTGTAATATACTTTCATGGAAAAAAAATTACAATTACAGTAATTTTATATAAAAGATAGCAAAACTATTACTACTAAAAACTATCATTGCAGAAATGCATAATCAATAATTTAAACAATATCCTGCTGATTGGAAAGTCACGCATTAAAACGTCATTCATAGAGTTTCTTTCAAACAAACTATATTTTAGCATATAAAATAGAAACACGATGTCATAGCATTGTAGTCTGTTACAGCCTGTGACTCTTATTATATCACTCACAATTAATCTCTAGTTAAATTGTAAACGGACGTAGACCAGTCTGTCCCCAACCCAATCACACAATTCGGTTTAAGCAGGTGCCCTTCAACCTAGATTTCTGACCAATTATCATTTGTTGAAAATGAAAAAATATTGTTCTAAATAGATATTATTTAGCTCCACAGAAAATATGAAATTGACCTATTTGTAAACTGTAATTATTTAGTAGACATTTCAGAGGCCAATTAGTATGTGGAAACAACTTACAGACTAATCTAAACTCGCTTATACGAATAGCATTTCACCTTTCTGCACTAATGCCACATAGTCGTTTGTATAATTTCTATGGAATACTGGCAAAGCTATAATAACGAAGCAGTTTGCGATAATAAAAAAAAACCTGATTCTCGGATCAGTTGAAGAGTTAGTTAACACATGTGACTGATTTATTTTGCCAGGTTCCAATATCTCGCCAATGTAATTTGCATTCTTACATTTAATTGGGGCATACAGTGTGTTTCAGATATCAGATACCTTGCACAATGGTTGAAAATGGCGTATAGCTTATTTAATGTAGCGTTGACATCGCCATGGATGATCTGAGACATTTAGCACGGTCTTATTTTCCTAAATTGATACGCTTCTCAAATCATATATCGGCGCCAAATGACCGTTTTATGTGTCGCGGTGCCGTAAAACCCAAACTCAACCAATTAAGCAATGATATACATACATGTATGAATAGATATGCAGTCAAACTTCCAAAACTACTGAAACAAGTTATTCAGAATGAGGTCTAAAAGATCCACCTCGTTCAATTAATGCTTAGTTCTGGCGGAATAATCATATAAATCAGTGTCTATATTTAGAACCTATGGGTTTATACGGACTTGCTTAAGGTTGTGGGGTTTTTTCAAATTAATAAAAACTTGTGAAACTTCCACATGCCAAGTATTATTTATACACAAATTCGATGTAGATGCCAGAAAGTTTTGATCCAGATCAGATGCCGAGTTAATCGGCATCTGATCTGGATCGAAACGATTTTCAAATTATAGTTTAATTCGTATCCCTACCAAATAAAATTATATTAATAATTATGGTGATACTAAAAGTAAAACCGGTGTTGATAATGATAATAATTGATAAAAACAGGTCAATCTGCCTCATTGCAAAGTGTTCCATCATTGCTTATCAGACAGCATGACGGTGGACAATGTTTTATAATCACTGGCAAAAATAATCATAAAATAGAACAAGTGCGCGATAAAAATTTGTACGGAATCCGTCTGGTTTATACATTGATGAAATGAATTTTCGTACGGCATGATAGATACCAGTTTTTAACTCTTTCCTCACCAAAGTTAATCGTTTTATATAGGCGCTTGACATCAATCAGTTTGAAACCAAATCATGTGTAAGGTAAGGGTTGAATGGAATGCAATATCAGTCAAGTCGCGATTGGTTAGGCAAAGGGTAACAGATGCCTTATTTCAAAATTAGGAATCGTTATTTTTGTTCCTCTGTCTCATCCAATATAGTTTTTCCAGAGTTGCTTCTCTGACAGCATGACGATTGAATTGTTTAGTAATAATTGGCAGAAAAATACAAAAAATGTTGCCTTATTTTAAACTGGTCTCATATTTGCCAACATAACAGTTTAAACGTTCGTGAAAGCATATGTCCATATACATATGCCAATATTAACTATTTTAACTGAATTTTTTTCGTCTGGAACAGTTATTCAATACTATAGTTCTGAAAATTTTCTAGAACTATTTTCAAAACAGGGTCCGAGTGACTATCAGTGTTCAACCTGGTAAAACGACGCTGCGTTACGCGGATAAGTACATAAGTCCACGTGATAATAGTGAGTGACAAAAAGTGTAGACATAAATATCACGCAATTTGTCTCCATATCATAATAGCCCTCCTATTTTCCTAATAATGATATAAGCAAAGTTCACGTGTCAATATTAAGCGACTAATTAATGCGCCTTAACACTGCTATGTTCGCCTCAAAACTGTCAAAACGAATGGTCTAAAATGTTTTAAGTCTCTGTGACGCGCATGCGTAAACGATAATAGCAATGAATTTAACTGAATCCACTTGAAAGACGAACATTGAGTCGAACATATTCTTATATCAAAATTAAAACGTGGCTTAGCCACGTTTTAACTTTGAAATATGGATATCTTAATCTAACTTGACATATCGAGGTTTGGCTGTATTGATAATATCAAAATGTATCAATATAATGGCTGTTCAAGCCACGTGTTGTCATTTGTAAGGGTCTTAACTTTTTATACTTAAATTTTGTTAATATGGTCTATTCCACTTTAAAAAAAATTACCAGTTTAGGCTGATTTTTAATATCTATTTTAGTAAAATTAAACAACGCAGTCCCTTATCAGGGGTTGGCTTCTTTAAAAAGCCACTGACCAAGGTCTATATTGTTTGTAGAAAAAAGATATACTGTTTTCAAGCCCTGAAAAAGGTCCTTTTTAAAAAGTTTTACCACCTCCCCAACCCCGACAAACTGTCGTCTGCTGAAAATGATTCTGTTAAAAGTGGTTCAGTCTTTTTTTATAATGTTTACTAAAGTGTGCAGGGCCAGAGTGATGAATAAACTTATTCATTGGAAGACCCGTCGTGTAGGGGGGTGTCTGGTCTGGATCCAAACTAGATGTAAAGGTATTCTGAATGTAGGTTTTCAATGTTGAACCGGTAAATAGTTCACTATAACAGAGTCTGCAAAGAAAAATGGGATTTCAAAAACAGCATGAAGAATGCTGTGCCAAAGATTTAGTTAAGATCAAAACGTTGGTTTTAAAAGTCAATTTCCGACTGTCAAGATTTGGTTTCGACAAGCTCGTCTATAAATAGACCTGCCAATCTCTGAAATATATCTTGAAATATGCATACATATGTTTCACGAAAGGGGAAGGTCGTTTAAAATGTTAATCATCTCATGGCCTTTTACTAGCTTTAAAGACAGATGACCTCCTATAAAGCAGGTTAATATTAAAGAAGAATGTGCATTATGGCACAGTCTGCTTTACAGTAAAACCTCGCTATTACGACCACTAAAATGAAGGCTAATTGACTGTATAATAGAGAGGTGGCAGCTTAAAGCAAGGTGACAGTGAAACAGAAAGCTCCTAAAGGAGCTTTCTGTTTCACTGTCACCTCGCTTTAAGCGGTCACCTACCGTAAACACCCTAATTTAGTGGTCGTAATAGCGAGGTTTTACTGTACTTTCAGCCTTCTTTAAGCTGCCATCTGCTAGGATATAGGAAACATTTCTTACGATTCATATTGATTCATAACAATATAAAGTGGAACTATTTTCTTTAGTATAAAGGAATAAATTTAAGGCGTAAGAAGCGTATCTGAATGATTGGTTGATTTCATTTTGGCAAAAGTGGCATAACATGACAATACAAATGCATACATATATGGTGCAATCTATAACAAATAATGCATGAACATGCACATTATATGCTCACCAATACCAAGTATTGCTAAAAAAAGCGAATATTCCTTCTAACTGACATACGAATATAAGTGTTATGCATTAAACTCAATAAATTAAATATCTATAAACAGATGATATTGCACATATATGCTTTGTTGAAAAATCAACGAAAGGCAACAAGGGATTTTTTTACTAGAAAAAACAATGCCATTTAGACATCTTCTTCAGAATGTTATAATTTCTATTTTCCATTAAGCAGTCACGCGTTTTTTTTAAATGTTCCAATTCTCCGATACTGTATAGCCAGTAGATGGGGGTTTACTCTAGACTAACTTCAACTTTATTAGCTAAAACAACTGCCTTGGGTTTCTTGCAAGATTTTCAACTTGATCAAGCTTTTGATATTAGTTTTATTACAGAAATTTAACTTACTGACATGGACAGAGATCCTTGTTTCAAATCAGATACGGACTTCAATGATTTTCCCAAACTATTGTATAGTTCAATTTGAACCTGATTTGTAGAGCGTCGGTGTACAGTAGAGAAGACGTTATTATACCCCAATAAACGATGTTGTACTAAAGCGATTATTTCCGTTGAAAACATTGTGGAGCCTGATCAAACTGCAAACTGTTTGTCACCCATATTACAATACATGTACATGTTCAATATTTTAAAAAAAATGTCCATGTTGACGTTTGATTGCATTTACAGTGGAGCAAACGTTATTCTTTCCCAATAAACGCGTTTACGCTAAAACTATTATTTCCATTGCAAACAGTTTGAAGCCAGATCAGACACCGGGTTACCCGGTGTCTGATCAGGCTCCAAACTGTTTGCCACTCAGTTTAAAAGGAGTCTTCAAAATTGTCAAAAAGTTGTCATTTTACCAATTTTAATGCACTTCGTTTGCGTTTCGTTTGCGTTTAAACGGGAGAGAATAACGTTTTCTCCACTGTAGTTTTTCTCCGCTGTAACTAAAAGTAGGGCATCGTCTAGCCAGGAGAAATTTCTGCTACACCTGTTTCTTCAACTCGGTATTTCTTGGCAACTAAACTCGTCTTTGATAGAATTTGTGAACGTGTTGGATCCTGATCTCACGTTGAGCAACTTGGCATTTGAACGGGGTCTAAATCATTTGGACACCTACAATTAAATTTGCTTGAGCATATGTTTAAATATGTTTAAATTCCTTGACGTATTCGCCAAACAGGGTTGAATAGCTTCATTTTCAAACACATGTACATGTAATTTCATGTAAAAGAATCCAAGAGTATCTGCATTTTTACAGCTGTCCCCTTCTGTTAAGAATTACTTGTTGTTCATGTTGAGGAATTAGCCCTTTTCTTAGATATACTAATGTAACAAAATGTTAAAGCAGAGCTATATGTTTTAAAACAATAAATGTTTTGTTTTAAAAGTGGACAAACCATTTTAAAAATTTATCAAATGTACGATCGTTTTCGTCAGTAAGAGTTCATATTTTAACCATTTGTTCCCAGTAGATTCTAAATTTTCATTTTCGTTTTGTTTATATTGAAATCCCTATCAGTCAACAGTGTAGACTCTGATAAGAGTCTTCACTGTTTGTCGATGTCCCATTTGGTAGGTCACTAGGCACACATGGATAAATAATGTATGCGCTTGTTGTTGTAATATACGAAACTTATTTAGGAAAAGGACACTGGTCTTAAAAAGCACGAAAAATGACGTATCAGGTTTTACAGGATATCTTTGAAAAAAGACTGGTCTCGATTTATGCAATACTGCTTATTTTTTAAAGTTATGCACATACACTAGTATATTGGCCTTTAAATTCTTTCACTAAAAGATTATCTCGTGGTCTTGAAATTTATTACAACCTCTTTTGAGCGACCACCAAGTAAGGAAGAATAGGTATGTACAGTCAAGTGGTTCGTTAATGCAGTAACATAGTAATGTAGAAAACACCTGGAGGCTGTCATTTCTCCGCACTTTCCCGAAATCTTCGGATTTCTGTTCTTACTTTGAAAATCGAAGTTTATGCGATTTTTACTTAGGAATCATTGATACGGGTGTCAAAAAGTTTAGATACGCGGCGTCTGATCTGGATCCAAACTGTTTGCATAATTATGTTAGTGTTGTAGAGCCTGACAGAGAAAGGGTTAAATGTACGATTCCTAAAATCGGACTAGAAAATTTGGAAATCTTAGGATTTTTATGAGCAACTAATGGTAACCCTGGAGATGGTTTCGTTTTTCTTTTGTCATACATTATGTCACCACTTGTCTAGAAGACCGAGGATAGAAACTAATTTTGATGTTGCTTAATAGAGGTGTAATAGTACAGTACCACACAAGATGTAATAAACATCGTAAGAGTATAAATATATATACTGCCGAATAAGTGTGTACAATGTACCTAGGGAGAACATGTAAACGAGACGGCAGCGTTCTAGCCTTCACCATGTTATAAAATCAGTCTGCCTTGGAACTTCTCGTCTGTAAAATTGCAATCATTAACAGTATATGTATTTCAATCTGAAGAATCATCAGCACGAGTGCCAAACAGTTTTGGATGCTGAAAAGACGCCGAGTTTCTCGGCGTCCTTTCAGCATCCAAAACAGTTTGCAAATAATAATATTCTCTAGATTAAGTGTTTAAACAAACATACTTGACGTCCATGGGACTCCATAGTTTGATTACAAGTAAACAGAAGAAATGGCCTCTGTTTTTGGCAGAATCCTTAAGTATTATTCATCCGAAGCTATGTCTCGCCCACGCTTCTTTAAATGTGTTTAATTATACACATGTCTTATGATTTGGCAGTGCAGGGGGTCTTGGAGACGGTCCAGTATTTCACTTCAGATATTTGAATATCTTGCATGAAACTCAAATCCGCGTTATTACACTACCACTTATAAAAAGGCTTATTAAAAAAGCAACTGTTCAAACACAATAAAAGAAATACTGAACGCTCCTCCAATGGGATTTCTGATTTATGTTTCACCTATGTAACATGGTGAGACCGGGACTCGGTGCACCATGTTACACCTAGTTCATGGATAAACAATCGCTTTACAAACGAGAGTATGGCATACTTTAATGAACTCTATCACGAACTTTTTTAACATGAAAGGCTGTATACACCACCGCAAATTCTTCTCGCCTCAGGGCAGCTAAGAGTCGTACTCTATGAATTAATCCAATCAAGCCTATGTTTCCTAAACGAACTCTGTTGCAAAAAGTGCAGCGAAATGCGACATCTCATCTTGCGCTACTGTTTGATATTGTATTGTATAGGTGTGATATTGTATGTACATGAGATATGATATTATATGTATAGGTATTATATGACATGTATTGTATATGTATGGTATTGTATATGTAGGTATGAATACACTATTAGAGATTGGAGAGATATATAACTGCTTCAGTTTTGTTTTGCATTTACAAATATATCACAAATGCTTACAAAAGTATAGAACAGAATGGAATAATGAAACTAAAATGACTATGTGGAATAGATGAAGATATGAAAAAGGTTTTTTCAGGGAGGGAAATGGTAAGATAATGACATTTTTTATAGTCGATATGATGTCTCAGCTTCTAAGAGACGCTTTATACTCGGAATGCCATTTTCTTGGAGTACTTTTTGCAGCATTTAGCCGCAGGCAGGATACCTGTGTATTTTGGTACTCCATGAAGTTTGTTTAGAAGCCTGTACATAAAACCTTTACCTATAAACAATACAGACATCTCTTAACTCTTCTTTTGCCGAAATATCGTCTGCTGCGAAATTGTCGTCTGCAGTGTTTATCAAATTAAGATTTTCTAATTAAACAGACTTGAAAACGAGAGTCAAACAGTTTGAATCCAGATCGGACGCCGCGTTACGCGGCGTCCGATCTGGATTCAAACTGTTTGCAAATACGTGTGCCAGTCAAGTTGCGCACGGGGAAGGTTTAACTTATCATAACCTTAATACCGTCTGCTTATATGTTATCGTTTGCGTTTATTTCAAAAATTAGAAATTTAGACATTTTAAAAGCTACTTTTAAAAGGAACTTCGAAATTTTCGATCCTAATCAGAGGCTCAGTTATGAGTTGTCGGTGTCTGGTCTGGATTCAACCTGCTTACACTTACCATTGAATTCGTACTCGGCAGGGAAGGGGTGAAGTACAAAACCTGCATCTGCTCAAAAATGTTTCTGGGTGTGTAATATTTATTCCTCTGGGTTCAAGCGTATAGATGGCGCTAGTGATTCATCGCTGAGAGTGTCGTCTGCTTCAATGAATATCGTCTGCTCTAATAATATGTAATAATAAAAAATAGAAAATATTTATTTTATGACAGAATCGGTGTTTTTATTGAACGGTTCGGATATAGACCAACAGAAATTTTGCTGAATATATTGAATTTTCGTTTACAGTGGATGCGTACGCATTTACGTTTAAACTGTTATTTTCATTGCAAACAGTTTGGAGCCAGATCAAACGCCGGGTAAACCGGCGTTTGATCAGGCTCCAAGCTGTTTGCCTTTTAGATTAAAAAAAAAGTGGGAAATGTCAAAAAGTTGCGAAATTCTACATTTTAGGGCAATACATTACGTTTTGTATATGCGCTCAAACGGGAAATAATAACATCTCCACTGTACCTAAATGCATTACTAAGTCCAATTCCACTGAGGTTTGTTTTTTTCATGTCAGTTATGCAAGAGATGAGAGGAACACTCGGGTCGTGCCTTATCAGTGCAAAACCCAACCTGTATTACAGAGATATGTGCCTATGATAAACATACACACTTATCCATGTAAACCTTACACAACGGCATTCCGTGCTGAAACATGTAGTTCGCATCGAAATAACACAGCTTTCATTTCTTATTAGAAGGGTTCTTTATTAATCATGCTGGGTTATGTATAAACAATACAATCGTAAGATGTTTCAGAACTGCATGTTTTATATTCTTATTTAAAATATGTAAGCGACCCAGCCGATACTATCATTAACCGTAAAGTGGTCCTCAAGGTTTTTGCAGTCACAAAATACAGGCCAGTCGTAACACATAAAGCTCCGTTTGGGAACTAGCTGTATGACCTATGTCCCGCATTGACTAACTGAACCCTAATGACGTATATACGCGTCCTTTACAAAAAGCATACCAATGTACCTGAGTAACAGCATACATAGAGGTGGTAATAGAGGGTTTTATGCTTATAGTACAAACAGTGTAGAGCTTGGTCAGATTGTTTAAAGATACAGGAATCATTTGATCATAATAGATCTATAAACTGTTTGTAAAAACCTGCGCTGAAAAGCAAAAACTGGAATAGACCTAAAAGTATGCTTGAATTATATATTTGAAGTTTTAGGGGTCATTTAAATTTTAGGACATAGAAATCTGACGTCTTAAATACTGGAATCTTTGCAATAAAAGCTATGTTACGCGACTATGCCATTAAGAGGTACCAAATGCTTTTGCATGGTCGCGTAACATAGCTTTTATTGCAAAGATTCCAGTATTAAAGACGTCAGAATAATATGTCCTAAAATTAAAATGATGCCGTATTGGGTCTGTTAACCATGATTTCATATGATTTAACTCCCATAATACAGTGATAATGTCAGTGTCAAACTGCTTATCTGTATTTATCTTTCTTCGTGGAAGATCATCGTCTGCTCATAAAGTTATTTGGCAAGTAGTGTAGAATAACGGAGACATACATGTAATCTATTAATTAAAGTAAAAATCTTTTTATTGATGTCTTATCTGCCAGAAATGCTTCCATGGTAACGAGTGTATGTATACAGTAATGTAGTGCGTCATTTTACTACAGTTTTACCCTTTCACTGTCAACTTTTTCGTGAGCTTTTTACCCCTTCACCGTTTCATTGTCGTCTGCTTCAATGTTGTTGTCTGCAATGTCGTTTCAAAGTTAAAGAATAAGGTAGTATGACTGAATAAATTTCAAAACAA